>JAOXYF010000001.1:9324536-9343741 GCA_028565775.1 Sternarchorhynchus goeldii | reverse complement strand
AGAGAGAGAGAGAGAGAGAGAGAGAGAGAGAGAGAGAGAGAGATAGAGAGAGAGAGAGAGAGAGAGAGAGAGAGAGATAGAGAGAGAGAGAGAGAGAGAGAGAGAGAGAACAGGAACAAAACATGAACAAGATCCTTTCTTAAGTTTAAATAAAATGAAAGTCACTCAAGCAGATGTGCAATACTGAATAAAATGTAAAAAGTGACGGAAAATAACGAAAATAAGCTACAAACTAAAAACTAATTGAGACAAGTGAACTCTAAACACCGAAAACGGATGTGTTGATTGTTTTTCACAGTGAACTTCAAGGTCTCTTCCCACACACACGTTATTTCTACAGCCATAAATCTATCAAATTCCTGCAAAGCACGGATGGCGTTTGCATTAATGACGGTGGCAAATGACAAAATTCATTCAACAGCAGGAAGATCATTTCAGCGAGTTCTCCGTTCATTTTTCTTGTTCTGATTGAACATTAAGAGACACATTCTGCAAAAGAACATGACCACTTTTAAGGACATTGTACTGGGAGGACTGATAGAAGACACTGGCCTAACATATGGAGGGAGTGAGACAAGCACATACACACACTCGCACACACACACACACACACACACATACACACCCACTGATGTGGTGAAAACAGAAAATTAAGGACTCCTTGAAAATGTATTTAATAACAAAACCATGTACAAAATTCTACCCTGGAGAACCCATGATAAAAATGTAATTAATTTCTCTGAAAAGTATAATGATATGTACAAACAAGTGGGACGCAGACAAAGTCTCTCTCTCACACATGCACACACTCAAACACACACACACACACACACACACACACACACACACTCAAACACACACACACACTCAAACACACATGCACACACGCAGACGAAAACTGGGCAGAGCTCTCTGGAGTAGAATCCATTTGTATTTATGTGTTCTGATCCCTTAACACACAGGAAACTCATGTTCGGGTACACATTTGTGTGCATTTGTTTACACACACGCACGGCTCCTGAACACGTTCAACGAGACTGCAGCTTCCTGCAGAGCAAACACTTCTGCAGGCCTCAGGTCACACCGCCTTCACTCGTGCCGAACAGACCAACACAGTGGTGCCAAAAAATCTTGGTTAGGAGAAAAGATTTGAGGTTAAAAACAGGAAGAAAATGTCAAAATTGGTACAGAACCCACCCATTAAAAAATGAGCTTTCCTCAAGATGAATGAATATAAAAGGGAGAGATTATGAATATGTATAGGTGTATAGTATGAATATGTATAGGTGTATAGTATGAATATGTGTGGGTGTATAGTATATGTATGTCTTATGCTAAAATGATTATAGTCTTGTAATATAGACTTTGTGTAAGGTATCATCCCGTGCAAGAAAGGACAAAGGTTGTTTCAGGTGGAACAGTGGAGGTTACATGATGCTCGCGTCTGACGGACCAGTGGAGGTTTCAGTAGATCTGCTATCTGATAGACAACAGGAACCTAGCTGGTGGTTCAGGCTGATGGACCAGGATGCATCATGCCGGTTAGATGATTCCCACCTCCATATGGTGGTCAGATCCAGCTTGATTAAAGAGGAGCTTTCTGAAGAATGCTGGGATTGGCAGAACAGGGACTGTGACTCCACCCACAGCAGGAGGTGTACCAGGAGTGTTGTGAGATTATTTGTGTAGTGATGCACACATGTGCTCTGATAATTACTATAGTAACCAACAGTGGATGAAATTAAAAACTCTTATTTTGTAATATTAATAAAAAACAGACACATGAAATGTTTTTTGTAGGAACTCTGTATAATATCTTTGTACATTCACCGAAACATCTTCAGCTGTAATACTTACTTTGAGGTACATAAATGTGGCACTATATTTAGATATACACAAAGCCTTAACAAAACACTAGCAGACAAATCCCCACCACAATAGTCTGAGGCACTGTACAAATTTACAAATGCTTTCCTGAGGTTCCCTCTCTCTTTTCCATTTCTCTTGCTCTCTCTCTTTCTCACACACACACACACACACACACACATGCAGGTCTGAAGAATAATGTCGTTGTTTGAATTACTAGAGGATGTCTAGTCTCCTGTGGCAACAAAGAATCTGATTTTAGATTTCATAACCCAAAACTGCAGACACAAACACCCATACACATACACACACAGCCATACACATACACACACACACATACACATACACACACACCCATACACACACTCATCCATACACACACACACACACGGAAGATTTAGTACACCTACTCTTCAGGCTAAGAACATGGATCCTTTTAGTGGAGCAGAATAGAAGGGAATGTTCATCACTGCACAGTTCATCCTCACTGGACTAACACACCCGATTTAACCCACAGGACACATCAAACCCTTCGTCAGGTAAAACCGGTGTGTTGATCCAGGGAAAACACAAACTTGTACAGTCCAGAGTCCCCCAATGTGAGAAAGGAGAACAATCAGGCCATGTGTTGTCCTACCTCCTGTTGTCCATGGTAGTTACAGAATGTGTATCCACCACTTGAGCACATTCTTTCACTTCAATCTGCAGTCTGTGACTCTATCCAACCTGCCCTTCCACACACTCTATAACCAAAGCAATCTGTCCATATATCCCACTGTTCAGATGAGGGGCTCAGAGTGATTCTGGGTAGGGCTTTTACTGTCATGTGTGTTTCAGTGTGTGTGTGCGTGTGAGTGTGTGTGTGCTCCAGCAAAAAGTCCATATCTGTTGAGAAGATGGAGTAATATGCAGGCAGCAGACTTCCTTGTTACATCCAATCTGAGCACGCTCAGTCTGGACCAGTCTAATCCAGGTAGCTTCTTACTTCACGACACCGTGCCGCCCACCCCAAGTGATTCCATGTATCAACATGTGTGTGTACTGGTCCATTTGAGCTTTAAGCCCCCTGTACCAGCCTCTGTAGCCTCACTCGAGAATATCACACTCCAGATCAGCAGGGGGAGCCACCGCACCTCCTCTGAGCCAACACACTAGCACGCAGCTCAATATCCTTCAACTGCCACCTCTGAGGAGGGACGAGGAGAGGAGATTCAGCAGGGTGTGTGTGTGTCGAGGCAGAGGTGTATGTGCGGCGTGGTGGAAGAGTACGCGTTCGACGAAGCGGCTGAGCAGGAAGTGCTCGCAAAACCCTGCCGGGTGGCACCGCTGTGCTCGCTCATGGTTGCCGTGAGAGACTCAAGGCTTCTGAGAGAGTCACTGTGATTGGTTGGTTTGAATGCAGCGCTAGCCCCCTGCTCGAACCCATTTCCTTTGGGCCCTTCACTGCCCCCTGGTGGCCTGTAGAAGGAACTGTTTGCAGACTGACTTTCTGAATTAGATGTGCTGCTAAAGCCAAACTCCTCAAAAGCCCTCAGGTCACCCTGCGCAGAGAAATAGGCCTTGTTGAGAGCACTAGAGGAGGGCGAGACATCCCCAGACACACTGGTCGTGACCGGGGCCAGGCTGCGCGTCGGGTAAGAGTAACCACTCATGTTGGATGTTGGTAGAGGCGTGGCTGGTGTGATACTGGCAGAGAGGCAGGCAGCGGACGGAGACGGAGGGCTGTAGCCCTGAGAGAGGCTACCCTGTGAGGGGTATCCTGCACTGGGGTACCCATATGTGGGCAGGCTGGGTGAGGTGTTGGCACTGTAGGCTGGCACCAAGCCAGGATGCGAGGCTACTGGGTGGAGAAGAGGGCCATTGTACGTAGCCACAGATTGCAGGTAGGGGGCGCTGTACAGAGCGTTGCTGTACTCCTGGGCGCTGGTTTGACTGGTGCAGCTGGCACTGGAAAAGCTGGCCTCTGGCATGCTTCCAGCACCAACACCCGGGGAGCTACACACACTTGTGGACATGTCCGAAACGCTTAACGGTGCTTTGGGAACGAGCTCGGGAACGCATGCCAATGGAGGGTACACGCTCTCCAGCCAAGGCTCCACCTCAAGTTTCCGACCGTTAAGGAGGGGCGGGGCTCCGTTAACAACATTAGGTCCATTCACGCTGGCAGAAACAGTAGGGTCTGGGTATCCCATAATTCCAGTCTCGCAGGGTAGATCCAAAATGGAGGAGTATCGTTCTGCATACCTTTTCAGCAGGTTTGAAGCAGTCAGGGCAGAAATGTCATCGTTAGCCCAGGAGTGCTGGTATGCTCTGGTGGAAGATGAACTTGTTAACCTTTGACCCCCGAAAGCCTCAAACTTATGTGCCGGGGAGCGTGTGGTGGATGTGATGTCATAATGCTGCTCGGCCCAGTGAGGCTGGTCAGGCCACTGCATTGTCACCCCTGGAAGAAAACGACACATTACAAACAGCTGAGTCATTTCTGCATGGTGAGTTAAGAAACACATTAAGTAACACTAAAAAAAAAACACCATAAAGCTTCTACATGTACACATAACATCTATACATCACAACAATGAAATGCTCAACATGGTTAATCATAGGGAAGACATAATGCCATTAAATGTACTTAATGACCAGATAGACTTAGGTGCCCATGTAAAGTCTCAGATTAAATTGTTCCAATATACAAAAGTAATGGACACCCACCAGCCAATCAGAAAGCATTTTCTGTAGCCGTGTTGCGGGATCTGGTACATTAGAAAAGCAGAGAGCAGAAAAACAATGGAAGAAATGCTTTTTTTAAATTCCATTAAATACCCTGTTGAATAAACTTCGGGTTCGTTTTCTGGTGATCTTGGTGACCGATTGTTCGGAGGGAGCCCCCACAAACACAACACAGAGAGAAAGAAAAACTGTTGTGGATGATATCACTGAAGTTTGATACACGGATACAGCAGACGGCTTCTCCTCAAGTGGATCAAATGAAGGCACTTTAATGCAATCATGAAATCTCATATTACACAAACACTTTCTCTCTTACACACACATACATCTGCACATGCAAATATACTCACACACACACACACACTAAAAGGGAATATAATATTTCGGCGTACTGTAATAATGAACGATCAATAATCACTCTCTGCATTAGCAACTGTAGCTGACAACAGCTGTCTCTGCTCTCTAGAATATAATGTATCTCAAACGTTTTCTGCTTACTCTTACACACACACACACACACACACACACACACACACACACACAGATAAAAAGATTTTAGATGATGAATACAAAGGGCTTTTATATGATTCGCCATATGGGGAAGAAGGAAGGAGAGCGAGTGAGAGAGCACACAGAACAGATTTCCTTTTTTCATAAAACCATTTCAGCCAATTATATCAGTCATGGGAGTGTTCTCGCCAGCGGAATCTCTGTCGGGCGGGACAACGCAACAACTCTAGAAAGGCCATATGAAGGGCTGTCCAACCCCCCCCCCCACACCCACACCCATCTCTGGGCTCTGGGACCACTGGGACTACAGCGTCAAACCACCTGCAGATTCAGGAACAGCTTCTACCCATTGACAGAGCGTGGTCTAGCACGCATGTCCTCGAATAACCTAAGGGACCTGCTGTGTGCTGGGCCTTCTCCTGTGTGTGCATTTACTATGGTGGTCTATTAAAGCACGGTGGTGTTTACTGGTGTTGTATACTGTGACGTATTACAGTCGATTACTTTATTTTTATTTTTTAAGTGTTTTATTTCCCTTTTTTAGCACATATTCTCCCTTTGCATTTGAATTGCATGCGGACATGCAATTAATGGCTTATAACAAGTCTCATAATGTAATTTTTTGGTAAAATATTCCTGTGTATAATTGGAATAATTGTTCATTCGCCGTTTCTTTTCCGTTAATGTGAGGGGAGTGATGACAAAGGTGCCTGAAGAGGTTAAATTATGTGAGTGATTTGTTAGCCAAACTCTACTTTCCAGCAAATAATTATTGATTTCAGTGGAAGAAGTTGCATTTCCATTTGCTATCCATCCCAATTAAAAAAACTGACTAATTACATTCAGTTCTATCAAGCTACAAATCCCCGTGATCAATACACACACCCTGAGGTCACATTACACTCCCACAGGAACTCTGTTCCAGATGAGGCACAGACACACACACACACACACACACTCACACACGTTCACAAACTTGCATATACTCTACAACTGTATTCAGATGACCCAAAAGTTCCATGTACCTTTACTAAAACAAAGTTTCAAAAGCGAAAATGTTGGAAACTTGCAGCACCAAGGCAACCTTTCCTGTGCACGCTGAGAAAAGATGATAAGAGTGATAATGATAGACCTGGACAACCTGGAAATAATACCTGAAAAACAATGGAAGGCAACATCTGAGACATGGAGAGACCTGCTTGTAGAGAGTTATGCCTGAGCAACAGCTGAGCAATGTGTAGACATGGAGAGATTTGCATGTAAAGATTAACCCTGAGGAACATCTGAGCAATGTGTAGATGTGGAGAGAGTTGTATGTAGAGATGCATTCATGAACAACAATTGAGCAATATGGAGACATGGAGAGAGTTGCATGCAGATAGTTACACCCGAGCAACAGTTGAGCAATGTGGAGACATAGAGAGAGCTGCATGTGGAGAGCTATGTCTGACCAATGGCTCGCCTGTGAGGAAAGAAGCGTGTAAGTTCAAATTAAGCATAGTGCTTCTAAAACACACAAGACAACCAATCATCTAATGAAAGGTACTCCCCAATATGGGCATAAACCAACATTTGGTGTTCCAGTCCAGTCTGCACACAATTTACTGAGGCCTTTAATACCATTTTACCATTAAAATTCAGTGTGTTATGTTGAGTAGAAGTGAGTAGAACATTAGAACCCAGTGTGCTAGATTTGAACTCATTAAAACATTAGGACACGGTGTATTAGATCAGATCTCATTAGAACTTCAGAATTTGGTTTGTTAGATCAGTACTTTACATTCTACCATTAGCACCTGGTGCGATAGATCAGTACTTTACATTGCACTATTAGAACCTGTTGCGATAAATCAGTACTTTACATTACACTATTAGAACCTGGTGCGACAGATTAGTACTTTACAACACTAGAACTCTGCAGGACAGAATCTTGACCAGCCCTGCCTTCCTCAATAAAGGCTCTGCTTCTAATGTACAGTGTAAAGATTATAGCCCTGTCTCCTGAAAGCTCCACAGCTGTGCTTCAGCTTCGTTCCTCGCAGTGGTGTTTGACTAGCTGAACAGCTGAGCGAGCCTTTGAGACTCACGGGCTGGAGGTGCGTGATCACAGGCTTTAAAGATGCTTTTTTTTACCATCTGAGACCAGCCATTGCGGAAATTTGCTGTTGCCCCAAAGTTCTCAGTCTATAACTTTCTGTTCTGTTCAACACAACAGCCATGACAATCCTATTATCTCAAAACCTGCTGACCCAGGGTGTGTGTGTGTGTGTGTGTGTGTGTGTGTGTGTGTGTGTGTGTGTGTGTGTGTGCGCACGCACAAGTGAGACAGAGAGTATAGAGAGGGTGTGTGGGTACATGGGAGAATGCCTTTCTGTTGTTCCAATATAGCCCCTAACCTCCAGTCCTCTGGGGAAAGCTCATCACAAGCACACACACATGAACACACAACCCCCATTTCCTGAAGCTGTGCTCCCTGCTTCTCCAGAGGACATTTCATTACCCGTTTTAAGAGAGAAGGAAAGGACAGAGCTTCTCTCACTGCTTGTTTTCATTTCTTTTTTTACTCCCACACTTTGCTGTGTCCTACTCACCTCGGGCTCAAATAATATCATAGACTTTAGACAACTGGCATGGAGTGTGACTGAGGTGTCACTCTGTGTGTGTGTGTGTGTGTGTGTGTGTGTGTGTGTGCGCGCGCACATGTGCATATACCCCACTGTTTAAAACCAGTATCACATCGACAGACGGGCAGATTCTCTTCTCTTCTGTGAAATCTCCAGTTCCTCCACCAGCAAAATCAATACAAGCATGCACACACACACACACACACACACATACACACACACACGCACACACACACACACACACATTCACAGCCTGGTGAATCTATAAAACGCTTTTATTGAGTAATTAAACACCCATTACTGTCGCCGGCAGCGCAACAGTAAATCAGATAAAGCCTTTAACGGGAGGATCCAGCCACATTAAACACACACACACACACACACATGCTGTGTGCACGAATGTACACACACACACACACACACATATGCACGAGCATACACACATAAGCATACTCAAGTGCAGACACACAACCACTCACACACAAACACACCACACTCCCTACCTGACTACACACACCACGCACAGGGAAGTACATAAGCCTAATCATTGAACATTTTATGTACATTAACACAAACTCTCCTTCAAGGGTAACCTTGGCACTTCTGATTTACTTGTTCACCGTTTACAAAAGTAAACATTTCTAAGTATATCAACACTAACCAGTTAACAGGTATAAATGTTTTAAAAAACGCCAATCGTTCTTTACACAGGACTCCGGTGAGACATACAATACAACAGCTGTTTGTTTGTGTATATGTACACATCCTAATTATCACTCACAACTAAATGATACTCTTACACAATCTCTCCTAGAAACCTGAGAAAAGGCATTAGTGTTTAGTGCAGTGTTTTAAATCAGGTTTAAGTCTGTGTAAATGTAACATGTTACAGCCACTTTGTTTTATTCAGAATATATCATTTTAATGGAAAGTACCTATAAGTACCTATAAGTACCTATATGTACCTATAAGTACCTATATGTTGTACCTGTCATTTTCAATAATGGTCCTGCACCCTAACCAGGTACCAATGGTATCACACACTTTTCTGCTTTCCTGCACACACCAAAAAATAATTAAACATCAATTTATTTAAAACATTAAAAAAGCAAGCAAAATGCCAACAGCTTGAGATCATTTCATCCACACAGTAAAACTCAAGAAAACTTCCTACATCACAAAAGTGCTTTTGACAGAGATCTTTTGCAATCCTACACTCACTTTTATTCTGTCAAAGACTGGACCATATTGTGTGTGTGTGTGTGTGTGTGTGTGTGTGTGTGTGTGTGTGTGTGTGTGTGTGTGTGTGTGTGTGTGTGTGTGCGCGCACAATGCATGTGTAGGTGTGTGAATTTGTGTGTGTGTGTGTGTGTGTGTGTAGTTGTGTGAATTTGTGCGTGTGAGTCTGTGTGTGTGAGGTTGTGTAAGTGTGTGTGTGTGAGAGAGAGAGAGAAAGAGAGAGAGAGAGAGAGAGAGAGAGAGAGAGACTTGAGAAATGTGGAGGGAGAGGAAAAGAATGAACGCTGATGTGAACAGTCTCCCTGTTGTACAAGGCTGCCGGGCTTTGTTGAAAGTGTCGTGGTGCTCCCCCATTTAATTCTACTTTAATATGAATGAGGCATTCACAGCCAGTACTCCTGCTCCACTATGCCTGAGAGTAAGACAGAACCAGAGAGAGACAGACAGCCAGGATCAGAGAGGACACTTAAGCACAGAGGGAAGAGAGACCAAACTGAAGAGAGACCAAACTGAAGAGAGACCAAACCGGTCAAGGAAGCCTCGATGTCCAAACATGAACTTGGCCTCTTGAAAGACTGTGTCTAATTTGACACACTGCATGTCTGAAATAGGCAATAGCTGCTTGAGCAATTTCATTTAATTAAAATCCACTTCCACATGCCCGCTACCGTTTCCCAGGCACCATGCATCAGGGAGGAAGAAGATCTCTCTTCCCTGACTATCTCTGCTCTTCACCCTTGTTCTCCGCTACAACCTGGAATATTCTAAATGTGCCTGAAAGACGTGATTTAAGAAGAGGGCTTAAATCACTTTTTCAGCTGCTCTAATTGTCTAATTGGGGGGGGGGGGATCTCACGTGTTGATGGCCAATCACACCATGCCGTTTGGCTCACTTAATTAAAGGAGTGGTGTGCTAATCTGCAGACTGCGATTACACACACAGTGTGTGTGGCGGGAATGACCGACCTCACTATCCAACAGCGTTCAGGCAATCCAGCAATCCAGTCAGTAGGCTGGATGGATTAGGCTTGGCTTTCATTAACCTGTGAAAATGCCATCAGAAGGAACTTCAAACAGGCTCACGTGCTGCGAAGCCATAAGGGTGAGATGTGACTTCAGCTGTCCTCAGATTAAAGGTTAGGATTGGTTTAACAGTACATACAACACACCACAATATAAAAACACATCACAATATAAAAACTGATATTGTCAGAATATAAGAAAATCATTACGTAGCCCATATAGCTTTTATTAATGTTTGCTCATGACTGATCCAAACGTCTGTTAGTCATTTTTGAGTGAAGAGCTCAAATGAACGATCAAATATAGTATCTCCTTATGGATACACAGTGGGGGAACTACCCAGCATTATAACATCTTCAGTAAATATGCATGTAGTGGCGTGTTGTAGCGGTTAGGCAGTACTTCACCCAGCTGCAGAGTTACGATCCTGATGAAGTCGGAAAGGACAAGAGAAAGACACTCACAAACAGTACTCCGAACACAGATCAGTGTTTCACATCTACCGGCTAACAGGACAGAGAGAGAGAGATAGAGAGAGATAGAAAGACAGACAGAGACGGAGAGAGGTTTACAGAGATGGAGAGAGATGGAAGATTTTGGGAAGAAGAAGAAGAGAATTTGTGGATCACTGGATCAGTGATTTAGTCACTTTATTCAGATCTTCTAGGATCTTCCCACATATCACAGAGCATCTCACAAGAAGCGATAACTCACAGTTACGACCACAACTCCTGATTCTGCAGCACACCCGAGACACATATGCACGCACTATAACATGAATACACAGACCTACAGTTTGACTTCACAGAAGACATTGAGGAAAGGCATATTTAAGGGGTAAATTCATGAATCTGATTCACTGACCCCAGAACTGACCTTGGTTATAGTCACCATAACAGACAAAATTGTGTGCGTGTTCACTCAAAGACCTACCTATTCAAACTATTTCACCTATATACATTTCCATTACAGAGTGCTCTCATTCAGAAGACCGAGTACACAGTACTGTTTAACTGGGGACAAAGACGTCTGCTTAATTCCATGCATGGGGCAAACCGTGGCGAAATTAGACCATGTAGAAAAGAATGTAAGTGGTCATCTACTTTTTCTTTTTCGCAGTGCCCATGTAACTGCTTGTTTTCTCGATGCTGTCTAGTTGGCATAATGAATATTGCTGGAAGGATTGCAATTTTCCTCGCAACACCATCTGTGAAACTCCGACCCCACGCTCACAGCTAAACGCGACCAAGCAAAGCAATCTGCTCTGCATATATATCTCAGAGAGAGAGAGAGAGAGAGAGAGAGAGAGAGAGAGAGAGAGAGAGAGAGAACTGAAATATTGGAGATTCGAGTGTTGTCATCTGAGTCCAAATTATGCGCATCTAACAAACTGTCGCTCCGCGAGCGCACGATTGATTCCCGTCGCGGCCCTGAGGCGCGCCGGAATCCTATCCACGAGTTTTTATTACGTCCAGCCACCGGACTGACCGCCAACGCCACGGTGGATATTGCGCTACATGATTGTGTTCCGTAACCTCCTATCAACTCTTTTTCCCCCCAGAAAAATGCTATCATAGCGCCGAAAATCAATCTGCGACATATGCAGGCGCTATGAATAAAATATTTGGCAGAACAAGAGATTTGGGATTGGATACTTGAAAAAAATTGTATATTTGTGAGTAGACTAAAACTAGGCATCAGCTAAAGTCTCCAGCACAATCCTTTTACGCCACGCATTTAATCAATTTCTGAAGTCACACTTGTTATGAAGCGGTATCTCACGTCAGCACACCTAGTCACCGACAGTCAATCCACAAGTTATTGTCTGAAACCATTTAACATGTTCAAGTGTAATGTACTTATAAGGATGAGTAGTTATTCTAGTTAAATAATAAAGCATTTCAAAAATGTAGTATGTTTTAGAGTCAGTGGAGATGTGTGGGTAAGGAAAAGAAGAAAAAAAGAAGACGGGTGAAAAAACACCTACCGTACACACTGCTCATCGTGTCGCTAGGCAGGAGCGGACGGATGGAGGGAGAGACAGAAGGGGAAAATTAAATCAGAGATTTGGTTTTTAAAAACGTCCACACCTTGTATTAGCAGAGGCTGCACGGTGCACATAAGATCGGGCTACGGGCCTCTCATTAACCGATTCAAGTACGTAATTAAGATACGAACAGAAAGAGAGGGAGAGAGAGATATATAGATAGATAGACAGATAGAGAGAGAGACAGAGAGAGAGAGAGAATTGGAGGTACTTTTTCTGTACTGATGCATATTGATATGTTTATAACAGCGTAAAAGTTGACTACTGTCATTTTTTCTTTGTCGATTTCTCTTTCGCTCTCTCTCTCGTTCGCCCTTTTTATTTTCTATATATTGTATTGACTGGTGCTCGCACTAATTGCCCACGCTTTATTCTAGAAACATTAATCAATTGCTACTTTTTTCGCAACTCCATTTCCGAAAACAAAATCCTTGACAATTACCGTCACCCTTCAGACGAAAGAAACTGCATTTCATCTCTGAGTCACTGCGGAATGGGTGTCCGAGCACGGTGCCTCTGAAGGATAGCGCTGTCCGTACGGTGGCATGGCCCCTCTCTCCGATAAAAAAACGGACAGCTCGTGGACAATAACCGCAGGAAAGTCTTACCTGTTTATCTGACGATACTGCAAAACGTTCACGGCTGTGTCGACCAGCTGTGGTGTGGACACGCACGAGACTTTAGCTCAGTCCAGGTCGATGATGTTTTGGAAATGTTCCAAGTTAGTGCGGGTGAGACTGACCACTGCTACTGCCATGTTGGAATTCCAAATCCTCTCACCAGCTGGCGAAAGGAAAGCAGTGTAGCCTTGCACTGCGCATGCACCGTGGCCGTAGAGCCAAACTCGAATCGGAGTGGACTCGCGCAACATCAAACACAATAATACTAACGTCATTGTTTAGACTTTCACTTTTAGACTTATCTGTTGTATTTATGTGCACACACACACACACGCACACATCCACCCACACCCACCCCCACAAACACACGCACGCACGTACTGCAGTAAGTCTTGCTAGACGCTTCTATTGACTTGTATTGTACTGTAGCGAAATAATAGGCACTCGAATCCTTCCCTAACCTTTACCTCAGTTATCAAAAGCAATGTTGACGTATATAAACAAATGCATAAATTACTTTTGATAACTGAAGTTATCAAGTAGTAATAGTAGTAATACATGAAAGACTCAGCTGATTCTCAGTTTGCCCAGCTGATGAAGAACCTCTGTCAGCAATATACGCCTTCTCTGGATACTTTGTGAACTTCACACTACAATTTCGATCTCTCTCTCTCTCTCTCTCTCTCTCTCTCTCTCTATGTGTGTGTGTGCGTGTGTGTGTGTGTGATGAGTTGTAATAATAATAAAACTCAGAGGTTAACAACCAAATGTCCCCACCATTTAGAAAAAAATAAAAGAGGACGCATACATATGCGCACGCACACATAAACACACTTGTACACATTGACACGCACAGATATAGACTTGCACACACATATAAACACAAACTGACACACAAACACGTGGGGGGGTAAGGGGATTGCTTAAAAAAAACACAGCAAAGTTCAAAGCCGATGTCAGCGATGTACTGTATGTACATTATATGTAGGATCCATGATAAATACAAACTAACATGAATAAATGCGTATCACAGAGCTGTTTCAATCTTTTTACTGGTAAAAGGTTTTACTTCTAATTTTGTATGGAGGCTTTCATTAAGTCATGTTAATTGAAGACCATCTTTAGTACTTTTGAGTGTTTCAGTTGGAATCAGATGTCACACACTAGTAATACTGTATACTACCCTAGCTGTTAAGACAAAGTGTAATACAAATCCCCCTGCACACACCCACACCCACACACACACACACCCACACCCACACACACACACACACATACACAATTTGCTTTTGGATGTACATATTTATGTGTACATATATGTGAGTGTAGTATTTCCTGAGACCAGATGTGTTGATACATGTAATGTTGTCGATAATCCTTGAGTACAGACATAATATTCACTAATGTCACATGGTTAATATGCTCTCTCTCCCTCTAGCATGTGGGTCACTCTTACCTCTGTGTGTGTCTGTGGGTGGGTGTGTCTCTCGGCAATGACATTTCAAAAGCCATCAGAACATTTCTACCCTTTAAAACCAGTTTACCAAATAGATCGACACTAAAAACCTTTTTACTGAAGAATCTCTACTGACAATTTAGTCCAAAGAACTCACCCCTCTCTCCAACCTACAACCAAAGCTGACATGATCATAGAATCTCTTTTCAGAAAAATTCTGAGTAGCATAATAATAATAATAATAAAAGAATAAACCTCTCACCCACTGATGACAGGAGACTCCCAGGATCCCAGGAAGACTCCCAGTAATTTGCTTCAGCTAATTACCAAGCCTCTCATCTTCCTTATTCTGTTGATCACTTTGCATGAGAGGCTCAAATTTAGCATAAATCATGAATATTTCTATGCGTTAGAGAATGAACTGATGACACACACACAGCCCCAGTGTCAGATGGCAGGAGGAAGACAATGGAGAGAAACTACAGGAGAGAATAACTGGAATGAGGGAAGATATTCATATCTACCTGACATTTTGAATTGTTTTTAATTAGTATTTTTCTAATCCTCTCTCTCTCTCTCTCTCTCTCAAATACACACACACACAGACACACACACATATTTGGAAGTGAACAAGCTGTCTCAGAATTTTCTTTCTGGGTTTGTTGAAAGAAGAGGTGTAAAGAAGGAATAGTAATAGACTCTTCAAAATGATTTGAATTACAGACTTATATACAGTATGAGACACTCCCCTCTCCTCACCCTCCCTTCTCCTACACTCTCACCCCTGAGAACAGAGAGGAGAGGCCACCCGCACAGCATTGTGGGGGTTAGAATGTGGTGACATCAGAGGAAATGTCAGAGATTGTGAGAGGCAGTGTTAAAGAGAGGCCTAGCTCCAACCCAGAAAACCCAACTGACATTTTTTGGACCATTGGGAAAGGTCAGATTTTTGTTGACTGTAAACTGTTACTGTTAGACATGGCCTTACAGGTGACTGGGGAAAAGCCCCAAAGTATTTTTGTTTTAATGTTTTTAATGGAAAATACAATTGAACTATTTTTATTACTTGTAAAATACAGAAGCTTATGGGCCTCGAAAAGGAACGAACATATTCGACGATTTTGTGTACTTTATTAGTTTACTGATATAGTAACCAATTAATGACCAACCCTAGCTTATAAAATAGACTAGGGATAAAACCAGATTTCTGTCTGACAACTTCATCTGAAGTCTGTGCCGTCTGAGACAGACTCTATGTAAATTAGCTTGGCTCTGATTGTTAATTAGGGCTTTGGCGGATCAGTATTCATGAGCGCGTGCGGCACGCTGTTCTCGCCGGGCGCGTCTGTGCCACGCCGTGTCGAGGGGGAGCGCTGATACGGCCGCAGTGGCCGCTAGGAACGGAAAGCGTCGCCAACGCGGCGGAATACTGATGAGCAGGGTGAAAAAGGCACCGGTCCGCGAGGAGAAGCCAACCGTTCCCCCGTCTAACCCACCACAATCTCAGAAGACACCCCTCAAGAAGCATATTAAATGTATGTCAGTCTCCTTCCTTCTCTTTCTCTCTCTCTCTCTCGTACAAACACACACACACACACACACACACACACACACACACACACACACACACACAGAGAGCATGGGCCCTAGTGCAATCGCTGGCCTATACGTGTGCTCTTCTAAACACGTTTCCTTCTTTCACCCTACTTTTTTAGTATGTTCCAATAACTCTCGGTAGAACATGCGTTGTACCGGTGCTACGACAGTGATCGAGTGGGCAGTAGAAGACGTCGTATGAATGATCGCATGAAAAATGAATGGCGGAGTGAACACGCAGAGATCAAATCATGCTACATGCCGTTGTATCCATTGGTAGTAACACCATTGCAAGAAAGAGCGGAAAAGATAGCCAGAACTAATACATTTCTCCGCTTTTTTGCCGGAGGTACAACAGAGAGATTTTACACTTCTCTGCAGTCAACAACGCGGACGCGATTCAGCGGATCTTCGGATCCTTGGGTCTTTTTGTATGCAACCTGTAAGCTCTTTTGCTAAGCCTGTAAGCCCTTTTCTAAGTATCGGCGCCCTGCAGAATTATTGGCACCCTTTTAAAAAAGAAATAAGGCAAAGGGAAAAAATTAAATGGAACTGAAAAAAATCGTTGTTTATCGGTTTGATCCTGTTTCAATGACCATTTGGGAGAACGCTAACCTATCAGTGAGATAAAAAGAGACAGAAAATGGCACTTGTAAAAAAGATCAACGCTTTTTTTCATATTACGACTGGCATCCATGCCTTTATAACTTTTGCCCCCTTCATATGTGCCACAATAATAGCACTGATTCTCGTCTTATCACGCTGGATGACGTAGGTGAACGCGCGTAAAGGCATCCGACACCGTCTCTCCATACAAAGTCTGCCCCAGATTCAGAGTCCTTGGCCCGTGCTTGTGAATTCTGCTCTTCAGCTAACCCTGCTCTTTTCATTTGGGTTTACAAAGCACTGAATGGCTTTGCTCGCTCTTATCTCAGGAAACCTCTTCCTCCTCACGCGCCAGCTTGTCCAACCCGGTCCTCGGTTACAGGATCTTTCCGTTCCATGTACTAAACTGTGCAGTGTGTGTGTGCGCGCGCGTGCCATATTCATTGCAGCTATGGAACGTTCTCAACACATCCCATGACTGCACTAGCTTATGTAAAGACTAAACTTTAAATCTTTTTACACAAGAATACCACACTTACGTTATTATTTGAACTAGCTGTACCTGTCTGCATAGTCTCAAATGCTTAATTCTTGTCTTCTATATTCTGTTTTTATTATCTATTTTACCGAGTTATGTACTTACTGCATTTTACTTGTTAATATTGCATCATACAGTATAATGCAAATACAATTATCGTTATTATTATTATTATTATTATTATTATTATTATTATTATTATTATGTGCTTTATATAATTGCTGCTGGAAAATTCCAATCTAAGAAACAGCCACATTTAAAATCTCTTAGTGTTTTTTATAGAGTCCGTGATGCACACAAAACCTAACAAGATTCCTGGAGCTTTTGGAAGAAAACCAGGCCCACATCACCACAGATCTCCCACCACACCTCACAGCAGGGATTTTCTTTTCCTAATGACCTTGACGCTCTTGATGCCAAGAACATCTGTGGTGTTTGCCAAGAAGCCCCAGTTTTTGGTCTTATCTGACCACACAATCGAGTTGCACTCAAAGCTTGACTGACATTTAACAAACTCGGGGGCTTGTGTTTGTGGTTAGCCAACAACACAGGCTTTTTTCTGGCAAGCCTTAGAAATAGTTACAAATAGCCTTGCACATAGTTTGTTAGCATAGAAGCAGCATTTTAGTTTTGTAGCTGTCGTTCTGGAGACTTAGTGAGTCCAGGAAACAACAGCCCAAATGTGACCCGATGTGACAAACCACACTTGCTCCCATCGTCACACTTGCCCCCTCTAGCAGGCAGTGTCAGCCTTCTCCAGTCTTCTGAAATGACTTCAGTACTGGCCTAATAGTAGAGATGGGTGCACTTACATGTGAGGCTGTTTTTCTGGCAGTGTGATATAGGGTTATAGGATTGTCAGGCAGAGTTTTGCTTCATTCCGTGATCTTCACAGTTATGATCGATGATTGAGGCTGGTCATGCATTCTACCTCTATTTATACCATAAACAGGATGAACACTATATAGATTCTAAAGATAAAGAGGTGTTTAAAGTAGATTAAACACGAATGGAAATATTTGTCAATGAATTTTTCATAGGAGACAATATTTGACCTCTTGAAAAGATTTCTCACATATTTTCAGTGGAATATAAACAAAAATGACAATTTTCATAGAGTTTTGTTGATCATCTTTACGAAGGGTGCCAGTATTTCTGGAGGCCATTACGCGTTACCATAGGTGGCTGCGCAGACAGCTGGATCTGTGTTAGCTACCGCCTTGTTTCGACGCAGATAACTTTTGACTTTCCTTTGAAAAACAAGGCTTTCAAACAGTTATCAACTAGTATTCTACATGGGGATCGTCAGCCAACTTACTCTACTTAGGGATCGTCAGGCAAGCTACTTGTCTATGTGCGGACGCGCGCGAGCGCGTCACGGAGAGCTCTCGAGGGATTCTGCCCCCTAATGGCATTGATTTGTTATCATACAAAAGACCTTGCTTAGCCTCTGTGAGACTAGTAAAAGGCAAACCTCCATCCAGTTGAAATAGCCTGCATCAATCCATGCTTAAACACAAACAAACACGTTTACAAATAAATTAATAACTAGATGTGGTGGAGAACTTAAGCTAAGGATAAAAGGTCGCTACTATATTGATTCACTTTTTTTTTTTTTAAACAAGTCCTCTGGCAATGTCAGATCTCCCTCTTTCTGCCCGCGCGCTGTTTCTCTCCCTCTGAGCTCGAGGTCGTTTATCGATCGTCTTTCTTTTTCTGTGCGCGCGGTGAATATGTTTTCTATTCTCGACAGAGCAGCGAGGAAGTACAAAAAAACATATAGGTTACAACAATGAATAAAAATAGGATGGCAGGAAACACAAATAACAAGAAATAAAGAAATGAAAAGACATTGCGATTTCATTTGTGTTGTGAGTGTTCGGGTTAGTTTAGGCCACAGAAATGAACATTACTAATGAACATTATTTTCCCTACGCTTCCTATTATTTTCCCACAGCGCATTGGGTAATTTAAAACGTTCAAGTGGTGCCACCTAGTGGCCACAACACACCTGCTGAACATGCAACAAATGCAAACAACTTAGACCAAACTCAAGATTGCATAATATTTAATGGTTTCAGCAGCAAATACTTAGAAGATTTTGAACACCTAGACATGTGTTAGTTTGTAATGCATATCAAAACATTCATTCTTTTCATGACTGTACCATCATGTAAACTAAGACTACAGTTTGTGAACATACGTGAGTGTCCCTGTTTTCAGCTTCACCTCCTTCCTCTCCTCCTCTTGTTCATGATTTTTTGTGAGGACCAATAAACTATGCCCAAGAGTGTGTGCTTTATTTTAAGATAAAGCTTTATATAAGATGGAAATTGCTTATTCTTGTGGATAT
>JAOXYF010000001.1:9313679-9324436 GCA_028565775.1 Sternarchorhynchus goeldii | reverse complement strand
ATATATATATTACACATATTTGTGCTTAGAACTTTGCACTCAACCAATGGGCTCCAGCTGGGTAGCAACTGAACAAGACTACAGAACCAAGCTAGGGGACTACAGAACCTTGCTAGGGGACTAGAGAACCAAGCTAGGGGACTACAGAACCTTGCTAGGGGACTAGAGAACCTTGCTAGGAGCAAAGACAGCTTGCAATCCAGGATTCTGTTTAAACATGTTTTCATTTCTAATGTAGTAATGTAAACAGCATAAGTTATGTCTGCATTAACATCCAGACCATATATCTCAGGGATGTTTTAAAAAACATGAAACACGAATATAGAAAGCAAACTTCCTCTCCATTGCATAGTCTGCAAGAGTTTTTAAAGATCGGTTGAAAATCCTCCATTTAAAAAATGTTAAACTCTCCAGTAATTGTGTGCAAGCATTTGACAAAAAGAAAGTCACTTTTCATTTGGGAAATTCAGCACAATGCTACTGCGAACAAACGGATAACCACTCCTGTGCACTGCTTACTAGACAGAGTGTGCACAAATTTTATTCATGCATATAAAACAGAAAAAATAACATCATGCTACTACGAGAAGATATTTCAAAACTATTTTGAATCATCTAGCCTGCCAAAATAACTAAAACATCAATGAACCATTGCTGAGTACAACTGATGATGATAATAATAATAATAATAATAATAATAAAAAACCTTTACAAATCAAATGGCATCAATGAGATACAAAAAAAACCCCAAAAAAAACTCGTATACTGCAAAATCCATTCTTCAGTCACACAGCACAAGAACTGACCTGAAGAGGTTCATCAACATAATGCAACACATCGAAAATGCATCGAAAGCTTCGTGCAAAACCATGATCTTTACACATTCTTCCAAAGGTCATTTATGGATGCCCTCTTCTGCCTGGGGAGACACAAACGTGTGCAGTGTTCTCTTTAAATCTGTAAAGAATTTTTCTATCATTTGATATTTGTGTATGTAACCAGAAAATCACATAGAATTGATTTTTTTGTGAATGTTCATCTTCAATTAAAGCAAAAGGTTACATTTTAACATCTAATTTCAGTTCCAGCAGGTATATCCAAACTGGAATATAACCTGAAAACTACATTCACAGACACTGTGCACTACAGTTAGTAGTGTGGTATCAGAAATGTATTATGAAGCACAGCAATGAAATGACCCAAGCTATTTTTTATGCATCACACACACACACACACACACACACACACAATAAGTAAAGACAAAGCAGCTTACTTTTCATAAAAATACTGCAGAGGAAAGAAGACTAACATAAGGTCCCACAAACCACACAGGACAGGTGAAGTTGTTAAACACATTGTTATGAGTGTCAGACATCAGTCTACACAGGCTAGTACTCGGGTACACAGGCTAGTACTCGGGTACACAGGCTAGTACTCGGGTACACAGGCTAGTACTCGGGTACACAGGCTAGTACTCGGGTACACAGAAATGTTCTAACACAGCCTTTATTCAACAGAGAATAAACAAAACAGTCCATATATATGGATGTCTACACATCCTTTTTTGTAACAGCCTGATTCCTGATGAGTCAGACGCTTAAAGAAACTGTTTCTCTACCTCTAGCAATTGCTGAAGAGGTCAGCAAGTCAGATGACTGTGTAACGGCACAGGAACAGAAAAGTAAGAATGGAACTGTAAAACATCTGCACAGATCCTGTTCATTACCCTAACCCTGTAAACATCTGCACAGATCCTGTTCATTACCCTCTAACAAAAAATGTTTCTCCATGTTTTTTCACTTCCAACATTCATTAAATTGATTGTGATAAACTCATATTCAGGCCTTGAATGCAACAACAAATTATAGTGGCACCCCCTGCAATGTTAACTGTGTGCGATGTGCATACTGAGGTCATAAAAGTTTGCGTTTTTCACTCACTGCGTTTGTGAAATGCGGAGCTTCAGACATGCCTCCTCGCAGCTGGTTTGCAGGAACTGAGCCTCTGAGAGGGTGGAGTTTATGAGCACAGCCCTTGAAAGACAGTGGTTGAGAAGCTTTTGAAATGAATGAAGTTTGAGAGCTTAATCCTTCTGAGGCTGAGGTTGGGGAGCTGAACCCACTGCAGGCCAGAGTTTTGGAGGTGAACCCTTGAGTGGGCAGGGATTGGGAGTAGCACCCTTGAGAAGGCGGGGTTTGGTGGCAGAAGCCTTGAGGGGGTGGAGTTTGAGAGTAGAACCCTTTAATAGATGGAGTTAAAGGAAAGATTCTATTCTTAAGACTCTGAGCTCTGTGAGAGACAGCCAAGGCAAAAAGAGAGACAGTGCTTGGAGAAGGAAGGTCAACAATGGAATGGAATGTAGGGTTGGAGAGGGAGTTTGGTTCAGGATGCGATACAAGAGGAGGTATAAGCCCTGAACTAGGTTTACTGAAAGAAGAATTTGGATCAAGCTTAGATTCAGAAGGGTCTGGAGACTGGATAGTGAGAGGAACATATGGTTTAGAGGCAGAGGAATGGAAGTTAGAGCAAAGGTTTACAGCACAGCAAGAATTCAAGATGTCAGGCATAAGGTCATAGCTGGAGTGTAGAGAGGAAACATGTTCTTTCTGTCTCTCTGTCTTAATCCTCGCTTTTCTCTCTCGTTCCTCGTGACTTTCTCGCACATTTTCCTCCATTTTCCCCCAAACAGAATTTGGTGGTGGTGGTGGTGGTAAACCTTCCTCCAACTCCACCACCTCACCATCCATTTTTCTGCATATCATGCCTTCTTTAAACTCCTTCATCCATCGGTCCAATTTTACTGCTTTCCTGTCATCTTCATCAGCTTGAAAGATCTTTCTCTTCTCTTTATACAACTTTAACCAATCCTTCTCTTCTTCATTTAAAACATCTCTCTCTTCTGGATGATGTTTCTCTGTATCTGCAAGGGTCAATGTGCTAAAGGCTTCTGTTGCTGCTGCTGTTTCTAGAACATCCATCTCACCATTTCTTTCTTCTAGATTCTCACTTTGACCGCATGGTTTTTCTGGACTTGCCATCGCAATGCCATTTGGCTCTAGATTCTCTGCTTCATTCTTTTTGTGCTCCAGATCTGATCTACATTTGTGAAATTTCTTTCTCTTCTCTCTATACTCTTCTACATAATTGCTCTCTCCTTCCGCTGAGACCTGGTCTGCTATCTTTTCTTTCTCCTCTGGATGGTATTTCTCTATATCTCCATGCAATGTTAACTTAAGGGGCTTCTCTGCTGCTTCTAGAATACACAGCTCACTAATTCTTTCCTCTAGATTCTCACATTTTCCATATGCTTTTTCTTGAGTCACCACCTCATTGCTGTTCAGCTGTAGACTCTCAGTCTCTTCTAGTTCTAAATTCTCTGTCTCATTGTTTCTCCACTCCAGGTTTTCTGTGCCTTGGTAAACAGGTTCTAGAATCCCTGTCTGTCTGGAACCCTGGTCCAGAGACCCCTGAGCTTCCAGAGTTAGAAGGACCTCATAGTGTCTCAGCCTTGGCAGTTTTTTCCGGGGCACCACAGTGAATGTGTTGAGGCCCTCTCTCTGGGAGCAGTGTCTCAGGAGCCCACTGCCAGGGGGCACTATGGGATCAGAGTCTGGAACATTGGCAGGGGAGCTAGGCACTGCTTGCAGGGGCGGTGAATGAATCGCTGTTGGAGGTAAATATGTGACAGAACTAAAGAGAACAAAAGATGGAGCTGAATCAGTCGAAAGCAAGTCATCTTGTGAACAGTGTAATAATACAAACAGTTCAGCTGGGTGGTGATGACTCAGTTTCCTCTGTCCCAGGGTGTGTTATACAACAAATTCTAGTTCTTATTTTTGTTGCTTGCAGGTGTAATTTAATACCAGAAAGTTTGCAGCCAAAAATATCAAAATATCAATTAAAATACCTATCAGTTGAGCAATCTTCCTGCTCCTGGGCTTTCAGCATATCCATATATTCATACAGGATCTCTGTCATTAGAGAGGGCGATGGGGTGGATGAACAGGGAATTGTAAAATCACTGTACTGGTTGGAACTGCCATCAGTCAAGTGTGATTGTACAGTCTCTTCTCGGGTTTCCTCCAGTGAGGTGGGGCCAGATGCGGATCCTACACAGCAGCTCTCTGATGAAAAAGAAAACACCACCACAGTCTTATGATCTATCTGCTTCTTTGTCTGGTTTCCTTCCTCCATCTCAATTCATATACTTGTCTAAAGATTTGTGATGCCTTCAGAAAACGTAGCACAAAACCAGGGATTACAGTGAACATCTCTAAGAAATGAGCCTTTATTAAAACTTAGTTGATGTTAAGGACGAAAAAGCTTGAATTTGGCACAAGAAAGAAACATGACATTGTTAGTACATGAAAATTCCTCACAAAATTCATCACAAGAATTTTAAAGTAAATGCTAACAAAGACAAATGCAGAGAGGAATATGGGACCAAAAAAAACCCGACGAAAACCAACAAAACAAAAAAGCAGACAGCAAATAAAAGTGACCAAATTCAGTGGCTGAATAAATCATTACGTTGGACCAGAGCACATGACTTAATCATTTAATATTTATTCAATATTATTACAATGATTTACTGACTCTAATCAGTTATGTTGGATAAAATAATAAGGACAAATGAAGGCTCCAATTATATAAATGGGCGTAGAGTGCTAGGAAAACAAGAATCAACAGTAAATTGAGTTCTGCTCCAAGATCAGTTATCGCCATTCATATCATAACAAATAGAGACAACAAAGGTTAGCAAGCTGATCCAGTTTCAGCCCACAGTGACACAAGGATACTGGAAAAATGTCAGCATGCTGACAAAGACAGGGAAGAGGAAGAGGAGGAGGACTGGCCCATCGCCAATGAGCAGGAGGGAAAAAGAGAAGCAGCAGGAGGAAGGTGAGCCTCACAGTCTAAGCGCCCCCTCCTGGTTAGACGGTGTCTGACAAAAGCAGAAATGCAAGCCAATGCTTAATGAAGTAAACGGTCTTGGATAAAATTTGCCTTGCTTTGTTGTTTAGACCAACTCGTCTTCACTTCCTTAAAAATGCTAATCCACAAATTCAGGTTCATTACAGAATATTTCTTGTACTGCAGCTTGTATCAAGATATAATCTGATTATCTTTCTCAAAGGGTAATATCTGCATGAAAATACTCCCAGTGGTGCGCACAGTTGTTCGTTCTTTTTTAA
The DNA here is from genome assembly GCA_028565775.1 of Sternarchorhynchus goeldii. NCBI lineage: Eukaryota > Metazoa > Chordata > Actinopteri > Gymnotiformes > Apteronotidae > Sternarchorhynchus > Sternarchorhynchus goeldii. The sequence goes on along the minus strand of JAOXYF010000001.1, from coordinate 9,319,241 downwards.
AAGACGGATTTAAAGACGGATACCGTATGAAGGAATAAGACATTAGAACCATACCTTTATCACTACAGTCCAGCAGGGAAGGGTTAACGCATGGAGGAGGGGGAGCTCTTCGTTTTGTCCTCTTAAGAGAGGAAGAAACAAACCTAAGCACACCCTGCACGCACGCACACACACACACACACACACACACACACACACACACACACCCTTCATCTTCACATTTAAAAATACACCACAGAAGGCACAGAGAATACTTGTATTTCACCTACTGCAACCCGTTTAACACTGTAAAATAATAATTGATCTCCACTAAAATCCACCCAGTCTTGTTTTTTCTTTATTTTTAAAATGTATTAATTATTTTTTTTACTGCACACCTCTTTACCACTGGCAGTTGGCAGAGCAACAGACTGAGTGGAGCTCTGGGACCAAGGCATTCTGGGAGGCTGTGGTGCCTGCCTCTTCTTGGGGACGTTGATGGGTACCACGGGTGTGGCCGAGTTCACCTGAGGACAGCTCGTATGATTATTCTACAGGGAACACATGAGAGCATCACATGATGTAAGGTGCCCCTGGTAGAAGCCAGAGGAATAACCAATCAGGTAAAACAGGAAGTGCCAGAGAAAGTGGGAAATAACGGTGGCTGATCAGAATGCCTGCATCATCAATATCCATAAGACCAAAAAGAAACACCCAAGATCTGGTTTTGAGAGTGAGCGAGCGAGCGAGCGAGAGAGAGAGAGAGAGAGAGAGAGAGAGAGAGAGAGAGAGAGAGAGAGAGAACTGCTGCTATCAAAAGATAATATGCAAATGAGCAGAGAGGGAGTAAGGCTTGTAAAATGGTGGTCAGTACCGAGCAAACGACTGCTATTTTGCGATAATTGCAAACAATTTCAGATTTAGGTTATTGAGCCCATGGAGCACCACAAGGCCAATACATCAGACCAGAAACTGCTAAATATTAAACATGTCATTCACTTTTCCACTTTCTTCCTAAAATTGGAAGAAAGTGCTCAAAGACTAACAATATTTTGTGACTATTTGCACTGAACCTTCTGGTGGCTTTTATGTTTGGCTTGAACCAAGAAGTCGAATTTTGTTGCAACGCCTCACTGTGTGGGATAAAAATGATAAAAGCATTTAAACAATGCTATCATCAGGCAAATCAAGGTCTCTTCACTTGGCTGAAACTATTCATACTTGCAACATTTTGCTGTTGAGTTTGTATTTGCACATTCCATATCAAACAGACAAAAAAGGAGGAAAGTGGGAGCAGATACAACAGGGTTCCAAGCATTACGAGCTTAACCATTCATTTCCTGAGAAAGCCTGAGTAATTTCCAGAGTAACCTTTAATGCCAATGTCCTTAAACCTCTACTATAAGACTGATCTTCTCAGCTTTGCTAAAGAGATAGTAAGACAGGACGGCATCCACCAGACCTCTTCTGCTGTCTTCTTGCTTCTCTGGAACAATCTGAAGAATCCTCCGTTCTCCTTCTCTTCCAGTCCTTCCTTTTTGTGACCTGAACAGACAAAAGCGATGCTATTGAAGCGAGTGTGGTAGTACATAGCACAGTCCACAGATAACTGGATGGTGACATTTTCTGCTGCGTACAGCTTAGAGCCAACCTGCTACCAACTCAGAATCAGAACTTCATGGATGCCACTTTGCTGATGACCCAAATCACGCTACTAGTTTTGTATTGTTCTTCTCCAGTCTAGATGAAAGTACCCTTGAAATAAATCTGCATTTTAACTTTGAGGGTATTAAAAATCGCACACAGCCCAAACACCAGAAATGGAGTCACTTCTGCTGAACACCAAGTGTGGACACGGTGCCGGCCTTTCAGGAGCTGTTTCTGTAGCCCAGCCTTCACACACCAAGCCCACATTCAGTACCTTCACACACCAAGCCCACATTCAGTACCTTCACACACCAAGCCCACATTCAGTACCTTCACACACCAAGCCCACATTCAGTACCTTCATGAGACGGTGTTGCTGGGTCCTTTGGAGCATTTGAAACAACTGCAACAGGATGAACAGTTATTAGTTTCAAACAGCAATGTTCAAGAGGGTGCCAGTGTAACGCCAACATTCAAACCTATACGGCAAACAAATACTGGTGTTTTAGATCAAACACATGTTTCCTGCCATAAGAGGTTAATAAAAATACGCAAATACACACTTTTGTTTACCTTTTGTGTCTTTGGCGTACAGATCTCTGATGCCATAGTCATTAAGGGTTTTGGTGAGATCCAGAGGGTGTTCTGATTGGCTGTCTCTCAGCAAGATCGTGGTGTTTGGGTCCAGTTCACACTTTTCACACACAGCAGGCAGTAGCTCAGCCAAAGATACCCTGGGATTCACTCGTACCACAGCCTTATGGTGGCGCCTGTAGTTTATTAGCAGACGCACTGTTGCCTGGGAAACCAAGTTAAAAATGATGCTGGTATACATGTGTAAAAGTAGATTCATATCTGTGGATCAAATATTTAAAGTAGAATAATTGTTATTCGTTAACTTACTACTGGCATGTGAGGTACCGCTTTGTTATTATCCTCACTTCCTTTAGGTTTAAGCACAACTCGTTCAGCTTCCAAGGAGCCAATCAAAGAGCTAGGTTTGAATTTGATATGGTTCTGATTGGCAGAGATAAGCTCAATAATGTGGTCCGATGGGTTAAGGTGGTACTGAGCACACAGACCGATCAGCAAGTCCATCACTGGTTTACTGTAGAAACACCCGCACAAACAAATCAAACACACATGTTTATCAAAGTCTAGACATGCCATTCAAGTTCTCTCCCACACACACACACACACACACACACACACTTCTCTATCCGTCTCTCTCTCTCTCACCTGCCGTTCACCATAACTGACGTGTCCTGTTCACCTGGTACCTGCAAAGTCAGAACCAGGTCTCTTTCAGTCAGATCCTCCTGCTCCATGTGTGTGTGTGTGGACTGAGTCATTCAGGGAAGGGGATCCTGGAATTTCGGCTGTTTGTTTCCTATTAAAGGAGAAGTGAAATAACTGTTCACATTAAGCTCACCACATATCCAGAAAGATTGTAGAGTTTAATACTAGAGTTTAATACTAGAATTTTTAATACTGAAGTTATTAAAGTCGGAGCTCTTACCTTTACCTAAGCAATGCTTCACTGAGCATTTTTATGGCCTTATTTTAGTAATTATAAATTTGCATGTGCAAAGATACAGTAAACAGAGATAAGGATATATATGAAAGGTTTTTAATTCTCACTGAAGCAAAATCATTCCGTCACTGGGCTTTCTGACTAAGTTATATGAAAAATCTCTCTTGTGTTGCTCTTTGTGTTTTGACAAAACTATATATAATTTATATTAGATTTGATTCAGATGTTATAACGGCTCACTAGGGCACACACAGAGTGTTTATGTAAGGCTTCTCATAGCTTTTGTTAGCATTTTCCCGTCAAGAGCTTCCCAGAACTGATCAAGCGAGACCCCACCACTAACCGAAGTGAGAAAACGAGCTGCACATCTGCTAATGACCTAAGGCATGTTTAGGGCGTTTTACCACAGCTGCGCGATATTTTACGCCTCCTTGTCACGGCGCATTAGAGCAACACCAAGCAGAGTCACGGACTACCGAACACAAACGCACACGCCCCGCGCGGAACGGGTGAAGTGTCCTTCTCAAAACTGAACATGCGCACCTGAGGCTACTCCGGGCAGTAATTGATTAAGATTCAAAGGTTTGGTTAAACTAGTTTGTATGACGTTTAACATTCAATGTGGAGGTTAACCAAGTTTATATGACGCTTTTTGTTTACACTAAATTCAAATTTTAATGTTTAAAGCTTAAAGTTTGAACATAAAGTTCGCACATTTCTCGAGAAATCTCGCACATTTTGAGTAAATTTTTCAAGTCTAAATTTCCTTTTCACATGGACATTCCTTTATTTGTTTATCCAAACCTTCAAGCAGGGCGACTAACTACTTCTACCTACAGGATTAACTAACGCATTAAAGCATTACCAGCACACACTCATACAACACAAACACGCACCCTATTAAACCTGTGTTCTTACAGTGTTAAGAACATTTCAGGTGGTATTTAAAACACCACGAATGACCGAGTTTTGGTTCATTTGCTTACCAATGTCTCTTTCTTTCTGCAAACCGCTTTCCCCTTTCAGACGCCTGTCAGTTAGTGTATTTGAAGGAAGAGAATTAGATGGGGGAGCCGAAGTTTGGGTAATCCCTCTTCAGAGAGATGACAGTACCTTAGAGACCTGCCCATTCAGTGACATCAACAAATCTGTTCCCTGCGTGTGCGCGTCACTCCTGCTTGTGAAGTTATGTAGAAGTATCTGAAATTGCCTGTTTGTATTTTTGACAGCAAGTTTATGCGATGTTATCTTAACATAAAAAACAGATCACGTTTTTTTTATTCTACATCGATTAGCGTTGTTTGAATAATTGAAAGTAGTCTGATTCTTTTTTTAATCCAGTAGAGGGCAGCATATGCATTTTTGAAAAGTGACCCTACTAATGTCAACCGTCAGTTAAACAGCCGCAGAAACCCAATGACTGTCTATGAAATCCAAATCCAATGACTGTCTGCAGAAATCCAGTGTCTTGAAGTCTGGAATATCAGAAAATCCTGCATAATGCATCTTACTCTTTATGTAATTCACATATACAGGTTTGCAAACCTGTTATTAGAAGCTTCGGGATTAGGAAGCTTCGGGAGTATCTGGCAGCCAGTGACACTCAAGATTATAAATCATCTTAGCTTTCAAGTCTCATCATGTGCGCATCATGTGCGCTAAAAGTTGTGTGTGTGTGAGTGTGTGTCAGTGTGGCTGTCAGTGTGTGTGTGTGTGTGTGTGTGTGTGTGTGTGTGTGTGTGTGTACTAATATCGATAGCGATTCTAATATCACACTATCATACTGCCAACATAACAATTTACAGTTAATCTTTTAGATAAAAAAACTATACATGATTAAAACTACAGTAATGACAATATTCATTACATTATATATGCTTATGAAGCACAATTTATATATATATATATATATATAGACCATGGATTATTCAGAGGAGGAAGCTGCTTCTTTAGCAGTTAATGTTTTGTTGAATGTGTGTGTGTGTGTGTGTGTGCGCGCGCGTGTATACGGGAGAAAAATAGAGGGCGCATGACCTCATTTCCCTTGGTTCAAGGATAATGTGTTCATGCAATAACCGAGTTTACATTTACCTCCCTCGTTGTCACCTCAACAAGATATTTACACTCTACATACTAGTGTGTGTGTGTGTGTGTGTGTGTGTGTGTGTGTGTGTGTGTGTGTGTGTGTGTGTGTGATCTGAATACATAATTACATAAATATGCAGGCTGTATGTGTTTGCTGTATATATGTCAGAATGGTGAAAGGGGATATTCAGCACAGTAACTCTAATGAATAAGCTCTGCCTTAACATGACTGTTCTAATACACTGTGTGTGTGTGTGTGTGTGTGTGTGTGTGTGTGTGTGTGTGTGTGTGTGTGTGTGTGTGTGTGAGAGAGAGAG
>JAOXYF010000001.1:9293384-9313595 GCA_028565775.1 Sternarchorhynchus goeldii | reverse complement strand
TGTGTGTGTGTGTGTGTGTGTGTGTGTGTGTGTGTGTGAGAGAGAGAGAGAGAGAGAGAGAGAGAGAGAGAGAGAATTTATTATTGTAGGTTATCTACATAGTTAATCCTGTTGTGATGATGACATTCGTCCAAGTGGTGGCGTAAAGGCATGCGCGTCACACTCACCTCTGCCCAAATATAAAAAAACAGGCGCGTTTCTCCAGCTACTTTCAGTTCACTGGCCCGCGGTGAAGGGAGTTGACTGCCCATATCCTATGTCATGTCTGGGAAACAGCCTCGCGGCCACAAGTGTTTAATGAGGGGCACTCACGGAATGTCAAAACCGGGGAGATGCGTCATGCATCAACAGAATCCCCGCAGCGGCTTCACGCGGTTACGCGGAAGAATGTAATTCAGCAGGGCTTCTATAGATTTGTATTTCTTCAAGAACGAAAATATAAAGACATTACCAATAACAATTAACGACGTTTGTCCATGTTCAGGTTTTCAAACCTGTAACATGTCTTGTGGATTAACTATTTGAAATTGCGAAAGGCACTTCTGAGAAGTCATATATTACAAAGAGTTGGTGAAGTTACGTCTGTTTGTTTAAGTCTTCAGTACAGTAACGTGACCGAGTCGATATTAGTATCTGTTGTACCTCTCTGCTGTCATCAGAGGGCGCCAGTGAGCCACGTGTCTTCCGCGTGCCTCTCCCACGCCTCAGGTGCTATGTTTATGCGTAACTGACAGCATGATACTCTTATACATGGATAAGGACTAGTACTTGTAACTAGTACTAGTGAATCTGATACTTTACAGTGCTACTCTCTTTTATAAATTAACGGCAAAACAACGACCATTTACAACGACTGAATAATATCAGTAAGAAGTAAGAGGTAAGAAGTAAGTATACTTTGCCCAATACTTTGCCCAGTATGACCATGGAGACGTTCGGATAATGCGATAAAATGACACACAGTAAATCCAAAAGATCTCAATGTTTTTTTTTATTTTATTAATAAGTGGTATACAATATTAATATGCGTGATATAGGTTTACATACAACCACGACTAGTGAGATATTAGCCTTTTTATTCAGCTGTGACAATGTTTGTTATATTTGCACAAACACTTCCACATACCAACACTGCTACATACCAAGAAACGTTCTGATGCAAAGTATTCTCAAACTGAAGGCCATGTTACTTGATAGACTGTCGCAAATACTATTTGTGTAGTACTGCAGATTTGTGAGTGTTATTAAATACTGTTTGCTTCTATTACACAGTGTAGTCTCCCACTAAGCATGTAAGCACGAACTGAAGAAATCACGCTGTAGATAGCCGACGTCCGCGTTTATGTTATCCAATATATGTCCAGGTTCCACGTGCAGGTACAACGTATGGTGGCATACAGACGGCTGAACCGCGTCGTGATACTCGCGCACGCGTCACTCCCACCACTTAGCCACCGACAACCGGAAGCGCCTATCGGTGATACATGGCCAAAAGAGCGACAGCCGACAGCGCATTCTAAGTGGGTAAATAACCCGGCTCTTTTCGCCTTATGGTTTACGTACATTAAGGATTGTTTTCATTTTTTGTTTGTGTGTTTGGGAGGAACAAATACGGCCTTGAGAATCAAAGGCGAAATAAGATTAACTGGAATTCACCGTCACCCAGGATCACGCAGGCAGGCTTCGCCATGGTGAGTGCCTAAAGGATCAATTTAGAAACGTCTGGAAAGGTATGGAAAAATACTTAATAGATCTATAAGACATCAGGTTAAATAGATTTTTATTTGTTGTGAATCATTTATATCAGTCACAGAAACGTCATACTATACAAAGAAAAACATAAGCTATCAGTCGACAACGAACAGTGATTTTGAAATCTGCGTTCATGAAAAAACACCATATGAAAGCTTGTGTTGTACTGCATGTTTTAAATGAGGTTTTCCTTCATTTGGACATATTACATGTGTTTGTAATGTGGTGGTCAAGTGCCTTATTGCGTTAACGCTATTTGCCATAAGGAGGCTCGCTGTCAGTTTACAGCGGTATTAAGGATGATCTGGTCAGATAAGACGAGTTTAAATGGATTTAAGTCGATGTTGCACCTTATCGCGTTACACATTCAGGGCCCTTTTGAATCTTCTTAAAACAGATCCCAGCAGTGAATAATGTGCGCGTTTACGTTTCCACGGCTGCATGTTGAGGTAATTTAATTTGGCTGGTATAGAATATAATTGATATGTAGATCCTGAGCGAATAGAGAATTGGTCTTTGTTGGCTATACATATTTAAAGTGTTGTATTTCTGATTGCAAAAGAATTTCTCTAGCTCCTGTCATGGCCGCGTAAAGCATAAATTATATTGATAATGACTGTCATTGAAAGGGGCAGAAGTACGACCCCCTCCCCTCCTGTCGTCTCCACACCCACCTACCGACGCTCGCACGTTGAAAAAGAGACGAAAAATCGCACAATCTTAAAATTATAGTTAGGTGGACACGTATAGTGAACGTTAACGTTTTAATTGTACAAAAACGTTTTGCTTAATTGGTTTGAATGGAACATTTTTGTCAATAAGAAGGCACGCCCAGAGACGTGTTCGTTGTCGCCTAGACACCGTTTAACCCTTTGGGTGTAATTCTTGTTACGTGGAATTACATCAATCTCGGTCTTTCAGTCGGTCTCGTTAAGTGGTAGAAAGGCCAAGGAGCTTCGGTCAAGGGTTTATTTTTGATGAATAACTTCTGATTGACCCTCAAACCGTGACTTGTTTCGACTCCGGTGTGCTTGTGTGGACTCCGGTAAGCTGGAGCCTGCGGTATGGAAATAAACGGAGACGTCAACATGGCGACAGCTGCTTCGCTTCTGCGCTTGAGATGAATCCATTGCTATAAAGGTAGGGCCCTCGGCTCACCTGCGTTTTAACCGAAATATGTGTATTTCTTCGGATTTATATATATAAGATCAACCACTAGCTAGTATGGACGAAAAATGTCGTGACAGCCACGCGCTCTCAAGTGACCTTGTGCTTCACTCTGAAACCTTTTGTATTGACGACAGCTCTTGGAGTATCTACATTCCCTACTTGTTGATGAAAAATATCGGTGCTTGAATTAACACCGATCATTTAATATCATCTAAGGACGCCGCCTTTCTGCACACATGTTTACTGTCTCTCCCCTAAAAATGTTATTTCTTTGATTACATCTTTAGCAAAATGCGTTAGCTAATACTGACTTTTGGACTTAATCTCGCTATATATAATGCTGATAGAGCTGAAGGTACTTTATAGTGACAATACATCGTTAACAGGTGTGTGTGTATGTGTGTGTGTGTGTGCGTATGTGCGCGCGCGGGCGTGTTTATGTTGGCCTGTGGACCTTAACACGTAGCAATACCGTCAGGTTTAGCTGCAGAAATCTAACGTTAATTTTAGCTTCTGTGTAGCAGTTGTCAGAGCCTCTTCCAAAAAAGTTAACGTAACGTAACATATCTAATTGACGTTACCGTCGAAGCATCGAAGTGCCTTGCGTCTTCTCTCGAGGAAGCGCGTGGCGGGTGGCCCAGTGGCGGGCGGGCGGAAGCGCGCACCTGTGTTTCAGAACCATGGACAGCAGCTGATTCGATTCGCCATTAACGTCCGCGAATGAGTACGACTTTACATTGTACATTTGAGGAATGTTTTAAATAACGACTAGGGACCTACAATGTGTAGTAGGACAGACGAAAAGACAGGATTTGGGTTACGTCGAAGTTACTAGATGTGAGTGTGTGTTACCGTTTTGGGCGCGTCTTATTAGAGAGCTGCCTTGCTTGCTCCGTCTTCAGGAGTCATGGTTGATTCGTGTTAGACACATGTAGATGCCGCAGGGCTATAAAATACAACAGTTATACTAAAGAATTTCAAATGTCACATATATATATATATATATATATATTTATGTGACTTTATGTGACTCTCCCTCCCCCCACACAAACACATTCATACATACGTATTCAGATTGTGTGTTGTGTGGTATAGATGTGAAGAAACCCATGGTGATGTATTTTCTGCTGTAAAAGAACCCCCTTGGTGTTTTTTTTAGTAATGGATACTTGATCAGGTTGTAATTATGTACTATGTTTATCACCAGTCACAGGCAGGGATTTCGAAGCAACTGGGTGACAGAACCAAAGAGCAGAACAAGCACCCAGAAACTGACCGAAAGATTGAATAAGCAGTGTGTCAAGTCTCTGATTTAAGAGTGCAGTTTGTTGTTGCTAATTGTTAGCAGTGAAGTCACACTCATGCTGGGCTCTGATGGTTAGTGAATCAGGCCAGACATACTCCTGAGTGTGTGTTTATATAGCATGAGGCCTTACACACACGCTCCGTGAATAATGCCTTTATGACACTCCATTTCTGGCTTTAAATTATTTGAGAATTGATGTCAGTGGTGTGATGTCAGTGGTGTGATGTCAGTGGTGTGAGGTCAGTGGTGAGGTCAGTGGTATGAGGTCAGTGGTGAGGTCAGTGGTGTGAGGTCAGTGGTGTGAGGTCAGTGGTGTGAGGTCAGTGGTGAGGTCAGTGGTATGAGGTCAGTGGTGTGAGGTCAGTGGTGTGAGGTCAGTGGTGTGAGGTCAGTGGTATGTCCTGAATTTGTGCATTTGTTATTGCCTTTGTTCTGCTGTTGTTTTGCCTTTTTGCTGTATTTTTCCTGTTTTAACATTTCTTTTCCAGTTCATAACAGTGCATAAGGGAGGGTTATGCCCAGTAATGTATTTACATGATTACCTAAGTCATTTATAGAAAATATGCTCCCTATCTCGAAACCCATCATTTGATTAGTTCTTCCCATGATTCCTCTTTATTTTCAAATGCAGAAGCAAGTGCTTTGGTCAATTTTTAATAAAGAAACAGTGCCACAGTACAGGAGATGCTGTAGATATACAGTGGTAATGGAAAACATGAAAAACAGTTGTTGATAATTCCCAGCATGTCTCTGTGTTTGTCAGTCTGTGTGTCTCTTGGTGTATGTGTCTCTCTCAGAGAGGTGTCTCCAGACCACGGGGGGTTGGTGTGCAGCAGGCCAGGCCTCAGTGTAATGGCTCTCCTGAGATTTGCCTCTTTTTGGAGGGGGGTTTGGATGGTAGGAGGCTGGTGCAAGAGGGAGTTGTTTGTGACTCTGCTCTCAAAAGGGAACAGACTGAGCTGTTTGGGCGTTGCTGAGCCACTCAAGTGGGAGAGACAAGAAGACAGTATGCGCTAACACACACACACACACACACGTGCACGTGAACAGACAAACACATGCACTACCATTGCATGCTTTGTGTCTACTGTTAAGCATAGAGTTAGACATGAATGCAGTCCTGTTGTATTGCAAAGGGTATCTGGTGCTTGAATGGACTTTGCCCCTGTGAGTCAGAGGGGTCCCAGATGTGACGTACATCAAAGACACCGCTCCAGTCACTGGTGTGGCTGTTCTGAGATCAGGCCAAAGTGCTAAATGCTGACCCACTGCACCCAACTGTATTTCAGGATTACTGATAACCTTTGATCCATATAGATAATAGGATTCAAATGGTTTTCTTACTCACTAGTGAGGTAGTATGATGACTAGGCCATTTTTTTCAGTTGTGATGTTGAAGTACTCGACTGCACTTGATATGTTAGTACTTTCTTAGTTGCCAGTCTAACGGGCAAAAGGGGTTCAGATATCACTAAAGTATGGGGTGCTGGGGACAGACCCCATACTTAGGTCTACAGTGATCTGTAGGTGTACAGTGATCTGTAGGTCTACAGTGATCTGTAGGTGTACAGTGATCTGTAGGTCTACAGTGATCTGTAGGTCTACAGTGATCTGTAGGTGTACAGTTCAATACTATAGTCCTCCTGCTGCCATGTGCAGTTTGGGCTGCCCGTTGTCCATCTCTTCATCGGATACAGAACACTTTTAGCTGGAGGTTTTTGGGCAGTAGATCGCTTTCAAACCACCAGTGACACTGACGCATGTGAAAACTGTAGATGCACCAGCTCAACACCTACGGTCCCAGTAATATAACCAAAGATAAACCAGTGTCCTGTGGTCTGAAACTCATTAGTGTTGAAAAAGTTGTGGGATTACTGAGCTCTACAAGTCAAGAGGTCAAAAAAACACACCTATCAGATATACATAATCAATAACCATAACCATAACAAATGAGTGGAGGCGCAAGGTAGGTGTTTTGCATAAAGTATTCAGTAAGTACTGTTGTTAATGAAAGCCAGTGTAGATAACCATACACTCATCTGAGATAAGCACCAACTGCTTTGTTTGGCAGTCAGCAGGCTTCCAGTGGGACTGGAAATGTGGTTGTCCTCATTTTTATGGCAGTTGAAGAAGTATTATACAGTGTGGAGCTCACCACTGTTCAGAGTGACTCCAGCACTCAATTTACTACGTAATACAAGAGTAATTCACTAACAGTAATAGTAATTCAACAGTAATTTACTTTCCACTTACGGGCTTATGGAAATCAATCTGAAAGAACAGCAGTCAAAGGTTTTCAGGTTTTTTCTTTCTGGCTGTGTTGTTTCTCTTTTTACCTTGTACCTCTTGCTGTATCTCTGCGCGCACTCAGGTTCACTGGAAAAGTGTTTTCCATTACAGATGATCGATTACCTATTAAAATATACACTCATAAGTCTGTAACCTAATCCATAGAAGCACTATAGTTTACTTTCCATTACATTTGGATTATTTAACCCATTAACTGCCAATGAACCCATACAGTGTTCAACAGTATGGGTACCAGCAAGCTCCTGTATTGTTTCTATGGAGACACATGAACATCAGGAGATGTGTAAAGGTTGTTTACATAAACAGCCAGTTCCTTCCCCAGCAGACCAGTATTGTTGAGAACAGGATTGGCTGCAGAATGCCCAGTCCCTCCCCTCCTGTCAAACTGGTTCACCAGTCATGTTCCATCAGTGTAAACAACCCAGAGAGGAATTGAATGGTTTTGCGTCAGTGAGAACAAAATTTTTTATGCTGAATTTGTGGCTCTGTGAGAGAACATAGAGATTAAAGCACTAGGAGGTGATAGATTCATCATTTAGGTGATACATTCATCATTTTTATATTTTGCAGTAGGTAACTCATATTAATTGCAAAACACTAGGTCTGGAAAAGGGGTGTATTTTGAAAAATGAATCATAATGTAGGTGCTTCACTTTCACCGCATTATAACTAGTGTGTAAACAGGTTCTTACAGGATCTTAACAATGAACATACACTTGGTGATTTACATACACTTGGTGATTTACATACACTTGGTGATTTATCATTATGTAAAAATAAAACAATAGAACATTGTCATTCCTGGAAGAAAACACTGGGCAGAAAAGCCTCGATATTTCAGGAGCCTCCCCTGTGCCACAGTACCTTTTTTGTCAAGTATGGATCTGTAAACGACAGAAATGTGTACAATATTTTGTCAGTGAAGTGGAGGATCAAAAGAGGTCTCAGTGTAGATTTGTTAATAGAGCAACGCTGTCAATGTGTGATATGTTCATACTGTACAGGATCAACAATGGCCGTCATTTCCATTTGTTCTCATAGAATTTGAGAATTCTATTCTATTACCATCTGGAAAGAATTAGATTAGAACAATGTTCAACACAGAACACAGCTGTGCAGTATTACAATCATTTTAAAGCAATTTCAAAATTTACCCAACAAGTTTCTGTGCACTACAGCTAATCTCAAAGTTCCCAGTGTGATTATGTTTTATATGAGTTTGTAGTCCAGAACTGAGTGCTTCCAAGACTTGAATTTGACACTAGAAGTAACATGTAGTCTCAGATTGTAACACTAAGCTCCTTTTCAGAAAACAGCTGGAAAATATTTTTCCCCAGATGTCCTTCAGAGTGAAAGCACTGACATTAGAAAGGATGGCACAAAAAGGGTCGTGGTAATTAAACCAGTAGCACATATTAGTCATTAGGACATGACAATTCACACTTTGTAAAATGGGCATGAAAATATTATATTATTTTTCTCAGTTTCGTATAAAGACATCTCAAACTGAATGATAACTATTAAGTAAAGTTTTGCCTTTGGGTGTGTTTCTCCCCCAGCTTTAAACCCCTGGTTTGGGTGTGTTCATCCCCCAGGTTTAAGCCCCTGAGGTTTGGGTGTGTTCATCCCCCAGTTTTAAGCCCCTGAGGTTTGGGTGTGTTCATCCCCCAGGTTTAAGCCCATGAGGTTTGGGGGTGTTCATCCCCGAGGTTTAAGCCCCTGGGGTTTGGGTGTGTTCATCCCCCAGGTTTAAGCCCTTGAGGTTTGGGTGTGTTCATCCCCCAGGTTTAAGCCCCTGGTTTGGGTGTGTTCATCTCACAGGCCCCGCTGTGACAGCAGGCTCGTCGTTCCAGCTCTAGGAGCAGGATGTCAATATGGCTGCCCAGCTGCTCGTTCCTCCCGGACCTGACAGCTTCCGGCCCTTCCTTCCTGAGTCGCTCGCTGCTATCGAGCAGCGCATCGCTGAGGAGGCAGCGTGCCGACCCAAGGGCGAGCGGGGCAGCGATGAAGATGACGAGAACGGGCCCAAGCCCAACAGTGACCTTGAGGCGGGGAAGTCCCTGCCCTTCATCTACGGGGACATCCCACCCCACCTGGTGTCTGTCCCCCTGGAGGACCTGGATACCTACTACAGCAATCAAACGGTATGAGGAGAGAGAGATAGAGGGAGGGAGAGAAGGAGGGACAGAAAGAGAAGGAGAGAGAGGGGAAGAGAGAGAGGAAGGGAGAGAGAAGGAGAGAGACAGTGGGAGAGAAATGGAAGCAGAGAGAGAAAGGGAGAGAGGAAGGGAGGAGGAGAAATAGACAGGGAGAGGGAGAGATAGAAGGAGGGAGAGAAAAAATGGAGAAAGGAAGAAAGACAGAGGAGAAACGAAGGAGAAAAAAGAAAAGTTTACTAATCAGACAGAGGGGGAAATATGTGTGTGTGAGTGTGTGTGTGTGTGTGTGAGCCTCAAACAAGAGGTGACTGACTGAATTTCTCACTCTTTCAGACCTTTATAGTAATGAACCGTGGAAAGGCTATATTTCGCTTCAATGCCACGCCTGCCCTCTACATCCTGAGTCCATTTAACCCTCTGAGAAGACTCTCCATCAAAGTCCTGGTGCATTCATATCCTTCTTCACTCTACAGTGCAGTGACAGACACTCTATATAAGTGTGTGTGTGTGTGTGTGTGTGTGTGTTTGAGAGAGAGAGAGAGTTTATTTTTCTATGTATGCTCCTTGACTGATGGCTAAGATGTTCAGTTTTGTGATCATGTGCACCATTCTAACCAACTGCGCCTTCATGACGTTGAGCAGTCCTCCAGAATGGGCCAAAAACGTGGAGTAAGTCAGTGTGTGTGGTGTGTGTGTATGTGTGTGTGTGTGTGTGTGTTTGTATGTCTGTATATTCAAGTAACCAAATATGTATTCTCTCTGTACACATCTCTCTTTAACTACTGTCTTGCTGGTGTACTGTAAATCTGCATGGATACGATTCTTGTACTGTATTGGTGTTGTGTTTTTCTTCCTCCTCCAGGTACACATTCACGGGGATCTACACATTTGAGTCCTTGATTAAGATCCTGGCGCGAGGCTTCTGTTTGGGGAAGTTCACATTCCTGCGTGACCCCTGGAACTGGCTTGACTTCAGTGTCATCCTAATGGCGTATGTGTGCCTGAATGTCTCCTTCTATTACACTATTACAGTGTGTTATGCAGTTTATGTTCATGCTTATTACAGCATTTTAGTATCACTGTTATTACACTGTTAGTGTCACTGTTATTACACTATTACAGTGTGTTATGCAGTTTATGTTTATGCTTATTACAGCATTTTAGTATCACTGTTATTACACTGTTACAGTGTCACTGTTACACTGTTACAATGCCACTGTTTTTACATTTTTACAGTGCTGTATTGCATTATCAATACATTGTAAATATTGTGTATTGTAAATACACGGTTACATTGTCACTATCACAGAATTACAGTGTCACTATCACTACAGTATCACAGTAGCCAGATGAAGAAAATACACTTAAAAGCTACTGTTAAGAGATACTCTTGTGCATACCATCATCTGTGTGTGTTGGGAGTGTAAGCAGTGCCACAGGAAACCGTGAATGTGTGGGCATTTAATTGCACAATTTTTGTGTGAGGTGTGTGTGTGTGCATGGGTGGAGAAATTATGTGTGTGTGTGTGTGTGTGTGTGTCTGTGTATGTATGTGTGTGTGTGTATGTGTGTGTATGCATTCATGTGTGTGTGATTCCAAGCATGCTCTGTGGTAACTCTCTATTTGATCCTACAGGTATGTAACTGAGTTTGTAAACCTAGGCAATGTGTCAGCTCTGCGTACTTTCAGAGTGCTCAGAGCGTTGAAAACAATCTCAGTTATCCCAGGTAAGGGATGTGTGTGTGTGCGCGCGTGTAGGCGTGCGCATGCCTCCTTTTGCGCGCGTGTGTGTATGTGCAAGCACAGGTGTCAGTCAGGTGTGTGTCTGTGCGTGACGTTTTCCCTCTTGCTGCCTTGTCCTGTCCTAACGTGCGTGTGTGTATGTGTGTGTGTGTGTGTGCGTGTGTGCGTGTATGTGTGACCCCCACCCCCCCTCTCCTTTCCCAACCCCCACCCTTTACAGATATGTAACTGAATTTGTGGATCTGGGCAATGTCTCTGCACTGAGAACCTTCAGGGTTCTACGGGCGCTCAAAACTATTTCTGTCATCCCAGGTGAGAGCCAGCTCCCAGATCCAGCTCCCAGCTCTCAGCTCCCAGCTCTCAGCTCTCAGCTCTCAGCTCTCAGCTCTAGGCCAGAGGCTCCCTTTTCTCTCCATCTGAACCCCCTCGTTCACACCATCCCCTCCTTTGCTGGCCTCATTCTGTAGCTCCTAGCGGCCTGAGAAAGCAGGAATCCATTCCCGCAGAACAGAAAGGGACCAATCCCAAAAAAAGGATTCCAGGCTTTTGTAGAGCAGCGCATTTTGTAACATTCCCTCCTTCTGTTAGACGCTGCCCTGGTATTGCCCAGAGATGACATCTTGGGGAATAACCGGGTCATTTTTTGATTTGTGTTCTTGTTTTGCATGAGACATTGCTAAAGGCTACAGCGTGGTGTTTTGGAAGAATCTTTCACCTTCTCCTCTCCTCCTCTCTTCTCCTCCTCTTCTCTCCTCTCCTCTCTTCTCCTCCTCTTCTCTCCTCTCCTCTCTTCTCCTCTCCTCCTCTCTTCTCCTCTTCTCCTCTCCTCTCCTCTCCTCTCTTCTCCTCTCCTCTCCTCTCTCCTCTCCTCTCTTCTCCTCCTCTCCTCTCTCCTCTCCTCTCCTCTCTTCTCCTCTTCTCCTCTTCTCCTCTCCTCTCCTCTCCTCTCCTTGTCTGTTTCCTGTTTGAGTTCTGTGTGCATGCACTCCGTCGCAAGTCTGTTTTATTTAGTGTGGTGTGAGTGTGAAGCATGGCAGGACTTTGCCATCAAACACACACACACACACACACGCACGCACACCCATGCACATGTACACACACACACACATACATGCACACACCCATGCACATGTACACACACATGTACACACACATGCATGCGCACATGTACACACACACACACGTACACACACACACATGCGTTCACATTTACACACAGCACACATTTGCGCACAGATACATGTAACTGTTACTTGCACACCCACATCTACACATACATAAGTACTTTTGTACAGTGCAGCCTAATTCACTAATACTGCAGTAACATACTTTCATTACTAGCAAATACTAATCTCACTCACCTAACTAGCTAAATCACTTCATGACCGTTGTCACAGTCATGAAGTGGAGAGAAAAGAGGAATCTTTGCTTATTAAATTAATAAGCATACATGTATATAACATTTACTGGTTTCATAAATGCAATATGGTATATTTTATAATAGTGAACCAATGCTTTTTTAAATTTACACATGAAAAAGTGTGTCAGAAACATTTTTTAAAAATACAGCCAATTTGTCCCTATCATTATATAATTCTGTTTATAAATTTATGTTTATATTTGCCTTGCAATTTATATTATACTTACGTAGCCGATTATAGAGGCTCTAACATGTTTTGCAAAAGTGATTTGCGATTGAAGTGTGAGAGCGAGAGCCTGTGTGTGTGCGCGCGTGTGCACGCGTGTATGACGATCCGCGTGTGTCCACACAGGCCTGAAGACCATCGTGGGAGCCCTGATCCAGTCAGTGAAGAAGCTGTCGGACGTGATGATCCTCACTGTCTTCTGCCTCAGTGTGTTTGCCCTCATCGGCTTGCAGCTGTTCATGGGGAACCTGCGGCAGAAGTGTGTGAAGATCCCGATGAACAGCACGCAGCTAAACGACACGCAGAACCTGAACGACACCGACCCAACCACCGCTGCTCTCCAGCTGCTCAACGGCACCAGCACCTTCAACTGGACTGAGTACATTCTGGATGACAGTAAGTGGATGGACACAAGGCTGTGTGTGTGTGTGTGTGTGTGTGTGTGTGTGTGTAACTATAAATAAATATAGGAAATAGTGGTAAATGACCTAGTTAGGACAGTCAAAAGGGTTCTAACAGAATAAAAGTCTTGTTTTTATTAATGGTATAATGACTGTATTTTATACCACTTAGTTATATTTTTAAAGATATACATAGAAAACTCAGGAAATACGTACAATAAAAATAAAGGTTTTTAGAACAGAATGGCTTCTACAGGCAAAAATCTGTACTGAGTGTGACGTTACTCTGCACTCAGCACATCTTGACCTGACCTGAAGTTTTCTGCAGTCTCTTCTAGTGTATTATACCAGGCTTTAAGAGACTGTTAGAGAGCCAGGTTCCTCAAGGGTAAGAGCAGGTCACACTAAATACTTGCCAGTGTAGCCTATAGGATGTGTTTTTTAATACTGCATTCATATTTCCTGTGTTTTGTATTCTAATGAATAATAAAGAGAAATTGTTATATATGGTTATTATACAATTACTAAAATCTAATGGTGAGCTAAGACTGTGGCACAGTAGTGTATATTTATATTTTCGTGCGTGTGTGTGTGAGTGTGTGTGTGTGTGTGTGTGTGTGTATGTCACCTTGAGTGAGTGAGCGTATATGTGTCACACTGAGATCTGTGGTGACATGAGTGTTGGTGGCTGCAAGGAACACTCCACTGGTCCAAGTGACTCGGTTCAGTGTGTCCTTCTGGGCAGGCGTGAGGGTGTGTGTGCTCAGCCTCTGCTTCAGGGAAACAGCTCATTTGGCATGTGGTTCAAAGGTCAAACTTGTTTTGGACACAGTTACATGCCCTGTAAACTGTGCTGTTTTGTGTGGGTATAAATTGCACATGCATGTGTGTGTGTGTGTGTGTGTGTGCATTAGTGTGTGTGTATGCCTGTGTGTGTATCTTCCCCATCCATTGTGTCGTTATTCATCGTCTGCTGTTCTCTCTTCCTCAGGTAATTATTATTACCTTCCCAATCGCAGAGATGCTTTGCTTTGTGGGAATGCCAGTGATGCAGGGTAGGAACCTCACACATTTATATATCATTATACACATTTATATATTGTTATATACATTTATATATCATTATACACATTTATATGTTATTATACACATTTATCTTAAAATAAATGGCAGCAGCCATTTATTTTAATCCTCACGGTAAAAAAAATACAATAAAATCTAATTCTTTGCTCAATGTGTTGGAGTTTGTAGTAACGGATTAAGTAGTGATTGTGTGATGATTGGTTAAACACAATGAGAGAGTCTCTTTGATTGGTTATGCCTTGCAGGCAGTGTCCAGAAGGCTTTTCGTGCATAAAGGCAGGGCGTAACCCGGACTACGGTTACACGAGCTTTGACACCTTCAGCTGGGCCTTCCTCTCCCTCTTCCGTCTCATGACGCAGGACTTCTGGGAGAACCTCTACCAGCAGGTGCACCCCCAAACCCACATTCAACACAGTGCAAGTGCCACTGACCTACGTCAGCCAATCAGGCTGTTTTGGAATGGATGTTCCTTTTGCATTCGTATAGAGAATGACTGTGATTTTGGTGATTTTGACCACTGAAATACCGATGTTAAAAACCAAATTATTCAGTGTTGATTCAGTGTTTTGAATGGCCGTGGAGATAGCTGGTAATTGTGTTTACTGATGGAAACATAATGAAAATGAATTAAATTATCATTGTTTAAACATCAAGTTTGTGTGTGTGTGCATGTGTGTGCGCATGCCTGTGTTTGTGTGTGTGGTTTGTCCTAGACACTGCGAGCTGCTGGGAAGCCCTACATGATCTTCTTCGTGCTGGTGATCTTCCTGGGCTCCTTCTACTTGGTGAATCTGATCCTGGCTGTGGTTGCCATGGCATACGACGAGCAGAACCAGGCCACCATCGAGGAAGCCCAGCAGAAAGAGGAGGAGTTCCAGGC
Source organism: Sternarchorhynchus goeldii (assembly GCA_028565775.1). Classification (NCBI taxonomy): domain Eukaryota; kingdom Metazoa; phylum Chordata; class Actinopteri; order Gymnotiformes; family Apteronotidae; genus Sternarchorhynchus; species Sternarchorhynchus goeldii. The sequence continues at coordinate 9,299,143 of JAOXYF010000001.1, read as the reverse complement.
CATGCTGGAGCAGCTCAAGAGGCAGCAGGAGGAGGCACAGGTAACCGGCACACACACACACACACACACACACACACACACACACACACACACACACACACATATACACACATATACATACACGCCCATGCCTGTCGATAATTTACACTCTTGTAACCATCCACCTACAGTCACTTTTGTCTTTGTTGATTATTTCATCTTCCTGTCCTGCTCTCTTGTCTTCCTCTTTCTCCTCTTCCTCCTCTCTCTCCGTGGAGCCTTTGCTGCACGGCTACGGCTAACGTTTCTCTGTTACCATGGAAACCAAAGCAGATAGCGATGTAGCGACAGTCTCCTTCGCAAGAGTAAATATCAAAAGCGAGAGAGACGAGGGCCACGACAGCGGTGGGCGTGCTCGTACATTTAGTGTAGTTCAGAAGGCTCATGAGGAAGGTTTTGATCGTTTACGTCATTGACACGCTGCCTCTCATGCTAGCTGCTAGACTGGCATGACTAGAACAGCGAATCCGACTCCACTAATTGGCTCTTCGGAGTCTACAGTCTTCTGAGTCTACAGGTTGGCCCTGTCTATGTTCTGATCCTCTTGGTTTTTCTCACAATCTTCCCCTCCCCCACCCTCCCCTATCCCCACCCCTCCTCTCTCTCCTCCTCCCTCCATCTGAAAGGTCATGCTGAGTATTGATGTTAAGGTCATCAGAGAAACACAGTCATTGTGCTTATTGTGATGATTTTACATGTAATCTAACGACAACTCGGGAGTAATTTATCATCATAATAACTTAAATACTAAAGAAACACATTTGAATCCTTGTCGTCCGGTTACGAAAAAGATGAATCCGTTCCTGCACTCTTTCTGTCTGTTAACCTTCTTTACACTTAGCTTTCCTTTCTCATCATCGATCTACACAGCCGATTTTTGGGTCTCAGTCTTCCTGTTCCTGGTTTGTAACCTTTGTGCCAAGTCCTGGTCGTCCCTCACGAACGTGCGTGTGCCGTGATTGGCCGGCAGGTTGCCGCGGCAGCTGCGACAGAGAGCGGCGAGTACAGCGGGAGGGGTGCGCCGTCGGAGGAGAGCTCGTCTGGGGGGTCCAGACTCAGCTCCAAAAGTGCAAAGGAACGAAGGAATAGACGCAAGAAACGGAAGCAGAGGGAGGAGGAGGAGAAAGCAGACCGGGAGAAGTTCCACAAGTCGGCGTCCGAGGACAGCATCAGGCGATCAGGCTTCCGCTTCTCGATAGATGCCAACAGACTGTCCTACGAGAAGAAGTGTTCCACCCCAAACCAGGTAACTTCTTGTTTTGAGCTGTTGTGGGTTTATGGGTTGTGTAGTTTTCACTGGGCTCCTCAGATGGTCGTGGGCACTGTATATACTATATATGATGTATATACTCACCAGATTATAAAAGACTCTTGGTCATGCCGGTGATGTAATGTAACATAGAGACAGAAAAGCTGTGTTTTTTTATTCAGAGGCTTTGGGGATAAATAGAATTTTTGTTCTATTTTTTCCCTGTTGGCCCTGTTCTGACTGGGTTTTGGGTGTGTCTTTGTCCTGCTCAGTCTCTCCTCAGCATCCGCGGTTCTCTGTTCTCCCCGCGGAGGAACAGCCGCGTGAGTTTGTTCAGCTTTCGCGGTCGAGCTCGAGACTTCGGCTCAGAGAACGACTTTGCGGATGACGAGCACAGCACTTTCGAGGACAGCGACAGCCGGCGTGGATCGCTGTTCGTACCCCGCCGCATCGAGAGGAGGAACTCTACCATCAGCCAGTGCAGTCTCGCCGCCCCTCGGATCATGCTCCCAGCCAATGGGAAGATGCACTGCACCGTGGACTGCAATGGAGTGGTCTCATTGGTGGGCGGGACCTCTGTGCCTACATCACCAATTGGTCGGTTGCTTCCCGAGGTACAGCTTCCATGTTGAAGTTAGCATTAGCATATCGTCGTGCTCTATCAGTGAGGCCTTTGTCAGTGTTTTAAAGACGATACTCTGCCTCTTCCTCTTTTCTACAGGGAACAACCACAGAATCAGATGTTCGTAAGAAACGATCAGGGTCACATCAGGCTTCTGATTACCTGGATGAGGCAGCGGCTAGAAAAAGAGCTTTAAGTGTGGCCAGTATTCTCACAAACACTATGGAAGGTATAACACACACACATACACGTTGGCACACAACATACAACACACCCACACACACACACACTGGTACACTGCACACACACACATAAAACCTTGTCTGTCACACCTCTTGCACTTTAGTGTAAACTCACATGTTTTTGATGTTCATGCTACGTTTCTACGTGTTCCTCTTTGCATGTTCTTTTGTGGTGTGATGCCATTGCCATGCATCCCGTGATGACGTGGGAATGTTTTTGCACCCCCCCCCCACCCCTCACCCCACCCCTGTACAGAACTGGAAGAGTCCCGCCAGAAGTGCCCCCCCTGCTGGTACAAATTCGCCAACAGCTTTCTGATCTGGGACTGCTGCCCAATGTGGCTGAAGGTGAAGGAGCTGGTCAACATGGTGGTCATGGACCCATTTGTGGACCTGGCCATCACCATCTGCATCGTCCTCAACACAGTCTTCATGGCCATGGAGCACTACCCCATGACCAAAGAGTTCAACGATGTTCTCTCTGTCGGAAACTTGGTGAGGCTCATCCGGGCGCTAAGCACTGATGCTCTCCTCTCCAGTGGAATTTTCATGACCTTCCATGACCTTTTTATGCATTGTTGTGGGAAGAGCTGATTGGAATATATTATGTGCCTGTGCAAACAATTATAAATGTTTCTTTTGTGTAGAAAGAGAAAGAAATGAAAAAGCAAAACTTCTTGCTTATGGTTTAAAAAATACACAGTACTTCACAACATCTAGAGAATGCTACAGTTCCTGTGGTTATGAAGACTAAAACAGACCATTCGAAATTCGCATTTTATTGTGAACTTTATTCTGCCAGCTGCTCAAAATACGGGTGATTAGTGTGCTTGAAGCTGAATGGTATGTGTGTGTGTGTGTGTGTGTTTGCATGTGTAGGTGTTCACAGGGATTTTCACAGCTGAGATGTGTCTGAAGGTCATTGCTCTGGACCCCTACTACTATTTCCAGGAAGGGTGGAATATCTTTGATGGCATCATTGTGAGCTTAAGCCTGATGGAGCTCGGCTTGGCCAATGTGGAAGGGCTCTCTGTGCTCAGGTCATTCCGATTGGTGAGGGATCCTCTCTTGATATGCATTCATTTTCAGTGGAATTCCTTAAGCAGCGATACTGGAAGCATTTTTAGTTATGAATGGAAGCCATCAGAGGCTATTTAACATTGTGCAAATGAGAAGATGCTAATACAAAATCTTTTATTCATCGTTATTCATTCTCATCTTTGCCTGAAGCAGTCTTAGCTGGTCTTAGCTAGTATTAGCTGGTCTCTTTGTTAAGCCTCACAAAAAAGACATCCATATAAATGGTGTTTTCCTGATAAACTGAAGCTCATTTGTCTTAGCTTATACATAGATATATCAGTTACGTTATGGCCTAGGTTTACTTCAAAGTCTAAGGACATGCTCTTATGTTTTGAATGTTCATTTATTGACCTTCTTAAAGTTGAGTTCATTGTTTATAAGTATTCCAAAGCCCCTTTTGAAATCATCCTGTCTCCACTAACCATTGTGCCTCTCCCTCAATCCTCTGCTACGTAGCTGAGAGTGTTCAAGCTGGCCAAGTCGTGGCCCACCCTCAACATGCTGATCAAGATCATCGGTAACTCAGTGGGCGCCCTGGGCAACCTGACACTGGTGCTGGCCATCATCGTGTTCATCTTCGCCGTGGTGGGCATGCAGTTGTTCGGGAAGAGCTACCGCGAGTGCGTGTGTAAGATCTCTGATGACTGCGAGCTGCCCCGCTGGCACATGGTGGATTTTTTCCACTCCTTCCTGATCGTGTTCCGCGTGCTGTGCGGCGAGTGGATCGAGACCATGTGGGACTGCATGGAGGTGGCCGGCCAGACCATGTGTCTCATCGTCTTCATGATGGTCATGGTCATTGGAAACTTAGTGGTGAGTTTCTGCATTTCCTCAACTTCTTTCTGCTTTTCATTGCTTATCCTTGCATCCATTTTCCTGCCGTCTGTTCTCTTGAGTGTGGCGCCCTGGTTGTATCGAGACCCTCGGTGATTAAGGTGGGTAAAGGTCTCCTGTCTTCTAGGTGCTGAATCTGTTCCTGGCTTTGTTGCTGAGCTCATTCAGTGCTGACAACTTGGCGGCCACGGACGACGATGGAGAAATGAACAACCTGCAGATCTCAATCATCCGCATCAAGAAAGGCATTGCCTGGTTGAAGGTCCACGTGCGCCTGCTGGTTGCACACATCCTTAAGAAAGCGCCGTTGGAGGATGAGGACAAGCCTCTGGATGACATGTATGATAAGAAGCTCAACATCATAGGAAACCATACAGAAATCAAATGTGCAGACATTGACTACCCCAAGAATGGTAACGGTACAACCAGTGGGATTGGCAGCAGCGTGGGGAAGTACATGATCGATGAGGACCGCATGTCCTTCATCCACAACCCCAATCTGACGGTGAGGGTGCCCATCGCTGTGGGAGAGTCCGACTTTGAGAACCTCAACACGGAGGACTTCAGCAGCGAGTCCGAAGTGGAGAACACCAAAGATGTGAGTGTGGGAGCCGGAGTGAGGGCGTAGCAAAGGGAGAGAGGAGGGTATGAATGGAGATTTTGTATTGGAGTGAAAAGTTTTTTTTTTTTGCTGAAGTGTGCAAGAGTAAAAAGGTTAGCATTTAAATGAGGAGAAAGTATGCAAGTGGTGGTTATTAGAAATGCCATTTTCATTCTTGATTGAGGTGATTTCCCTGTCTTATACACTTTTAGCTCTTTGGTGTTTTCATTGTATTACATCTTGTAATTCAGATATTTTGGAGGTGCTGATGAGTACGAAAACTAAAATACTAATAAGCTGATGTATGCTGAATTGATTTTTGTATCAGCCAAAATTATGCTTGTGGAGAATAGCAGTCTATGTGCAATTGAAAATGGCTTAGTGGTGCTTTTACTACACAGGATTTCTAATGACTGTCAACATGTAAAAATGCTTTTAGCAATATTTAATAGGGAAAAGTGCCATAAAGGGACAGTTACTGTAAGACTCTAAACCTAAGACTCTAAACCTAAGAGTCTAAACCTAAGGGACAGTTACTGTAAGACTCTAAACCTAAGGGACAGTTACTGTAAGACTCTAAACCTAAGGGACAGTTACTGTAAGACTCTAAACCTAAGACTCTAAACCTAAGACTCTAAACCTAAGGGACAGTTACTGTAAGACTCTAAACCTAAGACTCTAAACCTAAGACTCTAAACCTAAGGGACAGTTACTGTAAGACTCTAAACCTAAGGGACAGTTACTGTAAGACTAAGACAATCTATATTGTTTTGTCAGTCTAACAGAGCAGTGTGATTCAGGGACTCTTGACTCTGGAATTATTAGACACATTACTTAACATTATATTGTTAGTACCATGTATACACTATTGAAACTGAAGGTGTGTAGCATATGTCCAAAATGATATAATTGGTGTCAAAAGGTTAAGAGCATCATATTAAAGGTGTACAAATGTATGGAGGAAGAGTAGATGGAGTCAGGACGAGTAGATCAAGTTAGTATGGGCAAATTCATGCTGTGTATGGCCATAGAGTTGAGCTGAGATACTGCTGTGTATGACCATAGAGTTGAGCTGAGATACTGCTGTGTATG
>JAOXYF010000001.1:9273168-9284283 GCA_028565775.1 Sternarchorhynchus goeldii | reverse complement strand
GGGGTGTGTGTGTGTCTGGTGTGTCTGTGTGTGTGTGTGTGTGTGTGTGTGTGTGTGTGTGTGTGTGTGTGTATCTACAGGTGGTGGTAAATGCTCTGCTAGGTGCCATTCCCTCCATCATGAACGTGCTACTGGTGTGTCTGATCTTCTGGCTCATCTTCAGCATCATGGGGGTCAACCTGTTCGCTGGCAAGTACTACCACTGCGTGAACAGCACCACGGACGAGCTCTTCCCCATCGACGTGGTCAACAACAAGTCCGAGTGCCTGGCGCTCAACGACAGTGCGCGCTGGAAGAACGTCAAGATCAATTTCGACAACGTGGGTGCCGGATACCTGGCCCTGCTCCAAGTGGTGAGGACGGCCTCGAGGAGTCCTCGCTCCTTAACGTTCTTCTCCCAAAAGACGAGGGGATCGGAAGCTCTTGGAATATACAAACAATAAGTTAAATCAAAGTGGAATGTTTTGTGCTGGAGCAAGCATCCATCCAGCTAAATCACATTAGTAGCTTTAGCAGAACCAGCATCTAGCAGAAAATGACTGAGCATCATAAAACCATTGCAGCCTGAAACTTCCGGTTTCTGCTTCATGATTCTCAAAGCCAGTAAAGCGTCTTTTCTCTGTTGGTTTTCTCTGAGTAATTAATACCATGTTGCTTATCTTCATCCAAGTCTTTTTTCTTCCTTCCACAACAGGCCACGTTTAAAGGCTGGATGGACATCATGTACGCTGCAGTCGACTCACGCAACGTAAGTCGTTCTAGTCGGCAGCCACCGTTCTGCTTTTCAGTCCCCAGATAATTATTGACACTCTGCAGGCAGTTGGCAACTCTGACGTTTTCCCTGCAGCACGTTAGATGGGAGTATATGAGGTTTATTTTTAGGTGTAATTATACTGGTAACATACAGTGATCTCTTTTATCCCCTAAGTATTACAAGCAACACTCCATAGCAGAGAGGTGAACTCCGGCTGTGGGAACACAGTCGCTGGGAACTGTATTGCGCATGACTGTGATTAAGTTTCTCCCCCCAACTCCCAGCACTGATGTGCTGCATTTCTGGGTTATTGCTGATTGATGTGGGCTGTGGCTGTAGGTCTTACAGCCTTGCAAAAAGTTCATTTCTGCTTCTGCCCCCTCAGCTTGATAGTACTGTATCAGAACTGGTCAAACTGACAGGCCCAGCAGGAATGGGAAGCTTAGGCTGGCTGTGAAAACGAATAATTACCAGTGTAGTCTCATAATATTTAGTGATGGGGATGCAATGGTAAAGCTGACATAAAATGGGAAAAAGGTCGACTAAAAACTAGTTTTTCCTGTTGCAGTTGGAGGATCAGCCAAAGTATGAAGTGAACCTCTACATGTACCTGTACTTTGTCATCTTCATCATCTTCGGCTCCTTCTTCACGCTCAACCTCTTCATCGGTGTCATCATCGACAACTTCAACCAGCAGAAGAAAAAGATGAGTGTTTAAAGTGGTGAAGTGTTGATATCAAACACCCAGAATAGTCCTTCTTTCCCTTCAGTTTACAGTTTATGTGCGTGATGTGCATGGTTATAACCAGCTTCTTGTTTTTGCTCTTTACTTTGGAGGTCAGGACATCTTCATGACTGAAGAGCAGAAGAAGTACTATAATGCCATGAAGAAGCTCGGCTCAAAGAAACCCCAGAAACCAATCCCCAGACCCACAGTACGCCAACTCATGACACTGCCAGCCACGCACAAACCTACATAAACACACTAGTTTTGCCACTGTGTACATAAACAAGCAAGAAGTATGTTTGTCTAAATCTAAGAATTCTTTGGAGCGTAATTTGTCCACTTGGGAAGCGCAGTAGAGATTTATATAGAGAACTTATGGAGACCAGTGATTCTTAGGTGTACAGCAAAGTACCTAGTATTGATTTAAAACCTACCATGTTCAACCTTTTTTTAACCATCAGTCAGTTGGTTAGGAAGCAGACATCAACCCAAGTTAAGCCCAGTTTTTGCTTTGCCTTCCACCAGAACAAGTTCCAGGGCTTTATCTTTGACCTTATCACCAAACAAGCCTTCGACATCGTCATCATGATCCTGATCTGCCTGAACATGGTGACGATGATGGTGGAGACAGACGACCAGACGAAGGAGATAGACAACATCTTGTACTGGATCAACCTGGTGTTCATCGTGCTCTTCACCGGCGAGTGCGTGCTCAAGATGGTGTCTCTACGCCACTACTTCTTCACTGTCGGCTGGAATGTGTTCGACTTTGTGGTTGTCATACTGTCCATTGTTGGTAAGCACTGGGGAAACTACAACAGATACACTTTGAGTAATTTCATAATATATTCCATGACAAATAAAAACAGCTTCACATTTTAAAGGAGAAAAGCATTTAGATACTATTGAAAGAGTAACAGATGAAGGCATATCTCTTTGGAAATTGTAAATGTATCTTTTCATTTTCAGGTATGTTCCTCTCGGATGTGATTGAGAAGTATTTTGTCTCACCTACCTTATTCCGAGTCATCCGGTTGGCTAGGATTGGCCGCATTCTCCGCCTCATCAAAGGAGCCAAGGGCATCCGCACCCTCCTGTTCGCCTTAATGATGTCACTTCCTGCCCTTTTCAACATCGGGCTCCTTCTCTTCTTGGTCATGTTCATCTACGCCATCTTCGGCATGTCCAACTTCGCCTACGTGAAGCGCGAGGCTGGGATCGATGACATGTTCAACTTCGAGACCTTCGGCAACTCAATGCTGTGCCTGTTCCAGATCACCACCTCTGCTGGCTGGGATGGTCTGCTGGCACCCATTCTGAACAAGAGGGAGCCAGACTGCAACAGCGAGACTGAGCACCCGGGCAACTCGTACCGCGGCGACTGCGGCAACCCCTCGGTCGGCATTTTCTTTTTCGTGAGCTACATCATCATCTGCTTCCTGATCGTGGTAAACATGTACATCGCCGTCATCCTGGAGAACTTCAGCGTGGCCACGGAGGAGAGCGCCGAGCCATTGAGCGAAGACGACTTTGAGATGTTCTACGAGGTGTGGGAGAGATTCGACCCCAATGCCACGCAGTTCGTGGAGTACGACAAGCTGTCCGAGTTCGCCGACGCCCTGGACCCGCCGCTGCGCATCCCCAAGCCCAACAAGATCCAGCTCATCGCCATGGACCTGCCCATGGTGAGCGGCGACCGCATCCACTGCCTGGACATCCTGTTCGCGTTCACCCTGCGTGTGCTGGGCGAGGAGGGCGAGATGGACGCGCTGCGTGGCCAGATGGAGGAGCGCTTCATGGCTTCCAACCCGTCCAAGGTGTCGTACGAACCCATCACCACCACGCTGCGGCGCAAGCAGGAGGAGATGTCAGCCATCGTCATCCAGAGGGCCTTCCGCCGACACCGTATCCGCACCACCGTGAAAAAGGCTTCTGACATGTACAGGCAGCGGATGCAGGAGGGCGGAGATGGACCACCCGAGAAAGAGGTGCTCGTCATCGGCAAGTTCCACGAGAACTCGCCGTCGGACAAAACGGACATGACCCCCTCGTCGGCGTCGCCACCTTCGTACAACAGCGTGGCAAAGTCCGAGAAAGACAAGTACGAGAAGGAGCGGCGGGAGAAGGAAGACTGTGTGAAAGACGCACACGAGAGGAAGAAGTGAAGGCCAGATGGGACGGAGATGGAGGACTCAAAGGGAGACGTCTCTGTTTTTTGATGAGACACTGTTTACAGATATGATGGAGAACTGGGGCGTGGACTTCCTCACAAGGTTTTGGGACCTTGCCAGACTGAGCGTGCGTGTGTGTGTGTGTGTGTGTGTGTGTGTGTGTATGTGTGTGTGTGTGCAGTGTCCGGGGAGGGACTGACGTTTCTATGACGAGATGGTTGAGGTGTTGACACACACACTGCCACTGTTGCACATGTATACCTACACTACAGTGTGACTGTGACTGTTACGAAGGACTTTGGTATGAAATTGAATGATGAGTGTAGGACTGAGGTTGTGGGTTTGTCTTTTCATTCTGAGTGTTGTAAAACAATCCTGAGGATTATAGGAAACTGTTACACAATGATCAGAAGCTAGTACTGCCACTACCACTGGTGTCCTTCTTATTGATTGGCATATAATTATATACCTGCACATTTTTGTTACATTAGCTCTTTTTTAACATCATGTTGAATTTTTTTTATGGTTAAGTTTCATTGTTTCAACTGTTCATCAAAGGGCAAGTCTGTCAGTGAGGTTTGGTTACTGTAGGAACTTTTCAGCAGGTGACATATCGAACAAAACAAACTGAAAGGCAGGAAGCTGTGTCTCCTGACTCTCCCTGACTCTCCCTGACTCTCCCTGACGCTCCCTGACGCTCCCTGACGCTCCCTGACTCACACAACTCCCTTCGTGTGATTATGACGCTGTCCTGGGCTGCCTTAGGCATCGTGGAAATGTTTTACATAATCATAGCTAGAGATGTATTGCAGCGTTGCCTTATTTAACAAAACAAATACAAAAAATGAGAAAAAAGAGGACGTTATTCTAGAATAGGCAAGGATTAGGGTTAGGATTAGGGTTAGGATTAGGGTTAGGATTAGGGTTAGGATTAGGGTTAGGGTCAAGCTCTGAGTCAGCAATGTAAATGTCTTACTATGATCAAGATTCCTCTGAAGCGAGGTGTGTGTGTTTTTTTTCCACCTTCAGTTGGAAGGTTGAGTGATAGATGATGTTCCCTCCTCTTCCTGTTTAGTGTATGACTGACAGACTCACAGAAGCCTGAATGTCCACTCCTGTAGGCAGACCTGGCCTAAGTTCCCTAAAGACCAAAGCAGCTGCTAGAGAGAGGTCAAAGTTCAGCACAGTTGCTAGAGAGACCTTAATGTTCAGCACAGTTGCTAGAGAGAGGTCAAAGTTCAGTACAATTGCTAGAGAGGTCCAAGATGCTCTCCCTCTCTGCCCTCAGTGCTTTTGGAAATCAGGTTCTCAGCAGTAATGTACATCTACTGAACAGTAACGTACATCTACTGAACAGTAATGTAAATGTACAGAACAGTAATGTACATCTATTGAACAGTAATATACATCTACTGAACAGTAGTGTAAATGTACTGAATGTCTCTATGCCAGAAAGCCAGATTATCTCTCTTCTAAACCTCTCATTCTCTGTTCTACTGGATCAAAAAAGAGGCAACATCTTCCAAAACAACCGTTTTGTGCAGGTTATCTTTCAGCTAAAGAACAATGACTGACATAACGTTTGGAGCTCAAATATATGCCGTCAAAAGCACAGAGCCAGAGTCGTTTCAGGCAAACGTTATGGTTATGATATCTTCTCTCCTGTTGAACTCGTGACCCGGTGGTGAATCTATATGTACATATTGGCACTCTGTATCTCACCTCTGTACTCAACACTGTAGGAGAGCACTTTTACATTCCATTTAACACTGCCATCTGGATGCATATTATCTGTGTGTGTGTGTGTGTGTGTGTGTGTGTGTGCACATGCAAGAGATGGAAAGAGAGATATATAGTATATAAGTGTGAGACAGACAGCTAGTATATGTGACTCTATTGGGACCAGCATCAATGTGCTTTACTCCCATGATCTTGTTCAATGTTTATATTGTATATAGTAGTTTGGATCTCATGTTTCCCTTTCTTTTTTTTCTTTTTTATTGATTGTTTTATTTTGTTTACATTTTTCCACAGTGCTAAAGTATGTGTGAGGGCCAGGTCCTGGTTTTAAATGTAAATATGAATTTATGAAGCAATCAGTGATCGTCATATTCATTCGTAGTGTTGTAGTAAACTGCATGCACTATACTAACCAACTACATGGTGACATTATTTTAAAAAGCCAAAAGAATAAAGATCATATTTTTTGTACCAAAGTATACTTAATTTCCTCATCATTAATTGTCACACAATATTCTATCACAAATCCCCAAAATGTACCAGAATTTTTTTATCTGAGTATCTCTGATAAATGCATTCATTTTTGTTACATTTAAATGTTTCTGAGTTGAAAATGTGTTACCTTATTTTTGTTTAGAATGTGCAAAAAAAATTTTTTTTCATTTTAATCAGAGCAAAGAGGTTTCAGACGTACACTGTAGTTTTCCAAAATAAAGCATATTTTGGGAAGCCAACATCTTTGAAAGTCTAAGAAATGTGTTGTTTTTTGAACAGAACAAAGGATAAAATTGACAGATATAAAGGAAGCAAGAATAAACAGTTCAGTCTTTAGGAAAGATTGTCTCATGGATTGTAACGTACCAGAAAACAAGAAACCTGAGTGACATCATACATCCACTAAAGTTGCTTTTAAGTGTGCGTGTGTGTGCGCGCGCGCGTGTGTATTTGCGCGCATAAGGAAACACTAATCAGAAGTGACCCTGCTGGAGATTCTCTCCCCCTGTTGCCTAGCAACCTGACATCACAGTACTTGGCTGATCATTCGAACAGAACGTCTACCGTACTTATTGTTAGTGTTTAGTCGGCTTTCCCCAACCAATATCCCCGCCCCCGTCTCAACCCCATCTCTCTCCCCTCCCATTCAGGCTGGTCTATTTTCATGTTTACATTTCTGTCAAGTTAGTCGTGGGGGGCCCTGAACAGAAGCACTGTGTTCTTTATTCCACCATCTTTTAACATCAGCTCTGATGACTGAGATAAGTGTATGTTTGTGTTTGAGGCTGTGCGCGTGCGCGTGTGCCTATGTATGTGCGCGTACTCGTTTGTATGTGTTTGTGAGTGTGTGCGTGCGGGTGTCACCCAGAGAGAGAGAGAGAGAGAGAGAGAGAGAGAGGGTGGAGGATATGTGGGTGTATTTGTTTGCCAAAAGAAGAAAGGCTACGTCAAATAGTAAATAACAGGTGGAGCATCCACAGAAACGGGGGGCATTACATCTTATTTCGAACGTCACATTGTGGTCACCTACGCCCTCATGTGGTCGAAGAAAGATATATCAATGTGGTGGTTCTGCACCACTAGAGGGAGCTATCTCTCATTATAGTTTATTTCGGTCATGGGTTTTGTTATTCAGTCATTTCTGAAACTTGTCTAAATAAGTATATGATAATATGAGTAATCGAATACGTAAATGTTGCGTAATATGTATTATAAGTCACATAAAATTGCTTTATTCAACGAGTGTTGAGAGAAATCTGTGTTAGGAATAATATAAATATAAAATAGCGGTAGAGAATCTATTTTAGCACAGCTGGGCCAAAACATAACGTTAAAGCGGTTTTTAGACCACAAAAAGTACTAAATGTTGTGTGTTTTTTCTTAGCGAGGCTTTGTGTGGTTCTCTTTCTACACTCTGGCCTGGACGAATAGCGTGCGACTAGCTCACTTTTTCCGCTAATGACCAAAAACATTCTCTAGCCATCTCACCATCTGCATTAGTGTTTAAAGGAAAGCGCAGGCATTTCACCAATCTAAACAAGCTAACTAACTATAGTCTGCACCGCTGAACGCGGTTTCTTCCCGGTTTCTTCAAATACAGACTGTGGTTGAAGTTAAGAGCGGTAAACGGGTAAATGTACAGGAAATATAGACAAGGCATAAATGTAAAGTCATAATAACCGTTTGGTAAAATGAGCTTGTGATTACTAAAAAGTGTTTCTGGGCTATAGAAGGAGAGAGAGAGTTTGTGAAATTGTGAGAATAGTGTTGCATTCTTCTGCTTTATTTTGAGTCTATTTATGGTCAATCATATCTGCCAGCTAAATGTTTAGAATTGCATGGTTATCAGCTAGACAAAGCACATTGACTACAAAAAGTATAGGCGGAGTTAAAGCATGAATACATATTACCCCCTAGTTGGACTGTGTGTTCGTTCTCTGTGTGTGTGTGTGCGTGCGTGTTTGCGGCTGGGTGTGGGTAAGATGAGTGGATGAGTCTGAAAGTGAGCCGTGTTTCTGTGGGTTGAATAATGCATTTCACCGATGCACTCACCCTCTCTCTGCTTACAGCTCTTACCAAGCTTGCCATGACTGCGCATTAGGAAGGATGTGATCTTTGTCTCTCTTTCACTCAATTCAATGTTCTTTACTTAGTGTGACAAATAATCGTGCATTTGAATTGCCAAAGCTTAGGTTAGAGTTTGAGAGTATTAAAGAATAATATAACAAGAAATTGAACATTAGAAAAAACTGGAAGATTAAATTGTTGCGAGTAAATTCTTTAATGTATTAGTCATTGCAATGTTTCTTCTACCGCTTTTGTTTACATGAATCAGTACCTTATAGGACCTGAATGTAGGTCACCTGACTGATGGGGTCTGTGATTCTGCTACCTGGTCATTATGGATGGGTTCAGGGGGGTTATGTCCTACACTGTATGGCTTGTCCAACTTTGTAAAGACGTATTCACACCTCGATAAGACTGAGTGCCACAGCGCGTTATGAATGTACTTCCATTCATCCACGCAACCATATCAATTAAATAACATATTACTGTTAATGATATAATATTACCATTAAGAAAGAAAGTTGCATTACTTTTCTTGTCTTGCCTAATGAGAGTAAGTTTTTTTTAAGTTTGAGGGTTTCATGGAGTGTGTGGGTGCGTGTGCATGTATGTATGTGTGTGACTGTGTGTGTGTGTGTGTGTGTGTGTGTGTATTAAGAGGGAAGGGTGTTGGTTTATAATCAGTGAGAGGGCTGTTAAGTTTCCATGATTTGTTCAGCAGAAACGCTTGTTTCCTTCTGGTTGGGTCCATGTGACTGGGTTTAAACCATTACTCAACTTGTTTCCCTAGAGGTGTGTGTGTGTGTGTGTGCACATGTGTGTTTGTGTGTGTGTGTGTGTGTGTGAGAGAGAGAGAGAGAGAGAGAGAGAGTTTTACTGGAAGGAAATTCTCAGCACAAGTTTTTTTTCTATTTTGCTTTCTTCTCCTTCTCTCCTCCGTCCAGGACGCAGTCGGTTTGTCTAGGTCTGCCTTCCAGCCAGCACGGTCTTGCCACGCACTCCTTCCTCTCATCCTTCTCTCTTCCTCTTCCTCTAGCTCTCCGTCCCTCTGTGTCTCTCTGTCCATGTGCCGCTCGTGATCTCCTCAGCTCCCATTGGCAGGGGTTGCAGTTGGTTTCCCACGCTGGGGGGTGTTTGGTTTCTGTTGAAATGGAAACTCAATCAGGAGGAGGCATCACGGGGAGAGCAGCGGGACGCACGCAGGACACTGACGCCTGTGGGGACGCGCAGGACACTGACAGCAGACACATCGAGAGGTTTAACATCCCGCTCGCAAACATAAAGAGCATGTTTGAGAAGTCCCCACAGAACACGGTGAGTTAGGCCTGTGTGTGTGTGTGTGTGTGTGTGTGTGTGTCTAAAAGAGAGAGACAGAGAGGCAGAGAGAGACAGTTGACTCAGCTAAGGTTAGTGTCCTTAAATGAAAGATTGATAGCCATTTGTACTTGGCCACAGGTTTTCTGCTGGACTCACAGACATGATATTTGATTCTAATCCTGATTTCATATATTAGAATTTCAAAGTGGCAAACTATAGATGGAAAAAGAGAAAAGTGAGAGATTGTGTGTGTGTGTGTGTGTGTGTGTGTGTGTGTGTGTGTGTGTGACAGAGAGAGAGAGAGACAGAGACAGAGAGAAAGCAAAAGAGAAATAAGGGACTACCAGTTGTTGATCTTTTTTCATTGAGCAACAAGCAGGTCTTAGTTAGTCAGATTGAGGCCAGTCTCCAGCCACACAGCGGTGCACTGGAATTACATGGGGCCTCTATTCCTCCGGGACTGAAGGAGTGCACTCTGGTAGTGTTGCTCATCCCTGGTCAGGAGGCGCTTGGCATGGAACATCTCTACCTCTCACACAGTGGATCAACAGCAGCCGCATGAAGCTGTGTGCTTTGGATGACATGGAGAATGTGATTCACGTTTTGGCAAATGCATGGGTGCATGTGCATTAAGGTTAGAGAGAAAGTAAGAGGGGGAGACAATATTTCCGTGCTGAAAGGAACATTTAATCCTCCTTTCTCCACATATCTTCACATTTTCTCAGTTATTAGAGGCAGAAACAGGCTGACAGAGAGAGAGAGAGAGAGCATCATTACTCTGCTAAAGATAAACATCTATGAATGATTTTTTTTTAACGTTGTTCAAAGGTATTTATCTTTCAGTAACTTGCTATGAGCAAAGGTAAAGCACACATCTCTGATGTGTGACTATTACACAAACCTAACATGCTGTAGCAGCACTATTACACCAACCTAACATGCTGTAGCAACACTATTACACCAACCTAACATGCTGTAGCAACACTATTACACCAACCTAACATGCTGTAGCAGCACTATTACACCAACCTAATATGCTGTAGCAGCACAATTACACCAACCTAACATGCTGTAGCAGCACTATTACACCAACCTAATATGCTGTAGCAACACCCTAACATGCTGTAGCAACAATTTTACACCAACCTAACATGCTGTAGCAACAGCGGTTGCAACTGGTAATAAACTTGTAAGAGTGGTGAAAACTGGCACTACACACACACACACACACACACACACACACACACTCCCAGCCTACATGCAAATTACAGTGTTATTTATAAGAAACCTAGCCTTGCAGAGAAGTCTAAAAATAAAGTTTAAATAACACAGTCTTGCTTTGTCTGTGTGCATGTGTCCATGGGTGTGTGTCTGTGTTTGTATATTTGTATGTGTGTTTGTGTATGTGTCCTAAAGGCCATGGTTATGAGAGAGAAGATTAATGTTGAACTGTTAATTATAAACCACATCACATGCTAGTCAAACACATATATACAAACTGCTAGTCAAATACACACGTTCTGCATAATGAGAAAGAATCACATGCATTTTTTTACTACACCTCTTTCTGGATATGACTTTTGGAACCATGTAGGGGCCATGTTCCATAGAAATGCATTGTGGGTGAAATGTGGTAAGACTCTCTCTTCAGCTTCTTGTTCTAACCAGGCCGACTCACCTGATTCCACTTCTATAATGAGTTGGTCTCAATTGTCAAACAACTGGTGTGCTGAAAAAAAACACCTGTACCACAGAAGTTTTTTGTAAATACACTATATTGCCAAAAGTGTTTGCTCACCCATCCAAATGACTGTGCACCAGTGCACAAAGCAAGGTCCATAAAG
>JAOXYF010000001.1:9244448-9266466 GCA_028565775.1 Sternarchorhynchus goeldii | reverse complement strand
TGGAGGGTGGAGGGGGGGGGGGCATGTCTAAAATAAAACCAGCTGTCTCCATCCTCAGCCACTCCGAGGTGAAGGGTATAGAAGTGTGGAGCTGGACTCCGAGCTCTCGTGAACACATCCACAGTCAGAGGGGGCAAAGCGTCGCTTGGTCATACGTCAGCCTTATCCACTCCAGCCGGGATCTGTAGCATCCAGGTGACTCTGTACCCACGCTGTTCAGGCACTGTGCTACCCTCAGTGGTAGGCTGTCATAGGTAGGTGCTGGTTTACTGAGACGAGGCCTGGAATGAACAACACGTGGCATGTTTGTGTAGTTGTGACATTACGGTCGGTTGTGTAATTTCGGTTACAGCTACTTTACACTTTAGAGCTGGATACTAAAGAGTAAAATAGATTGCTACTGACATTTTACTACAGCTTGTTGTTTAGATTGTATGTTATTATTAGTGTATAGTTAAAACACAAAATAAGCCTTGGTAATTAATAGACTATTGCCTATAATAGAGTCACTTGATTCTGTCCTGAGTTTAATCAGAACCTTGATAGTTTGTTTGGTGGAATCACAGTATTACATCAGAGTAGACCATGTGAACTTGAATATTGATGAGGATAATTTACATGAACACAATTAGAGTAATTAGAGGCTACTCAAAAGAGTTTCAAATGGTAATTGAATTGCAAGTTGAGCACTCTAACCCTAGTTAGTTTATGTTTATGTTTATTAGTTTATTTTAGCCCAGTAGAAAGTCGGCAAAATACTTTCTAAATGTGAAACTGTGTGTATGAAAACAGACAGCAGAGATATAAGTCAAGGAAATATTTTGCCATTCCTAATGGACCGTTGAATTGTAAAAGACATAAAAGAGGGTTTTATACTGATGTCTGTAAATAGTGATGGGTGCTAAAATGAAGCATGTCTCAAATAGCTCGTAGACCCGAGGCCTCTGTAAGTGTTCTCAGAATAGAGTCAAATACTAGAACTCTCTGGACTAGTCTAACTGCCACTGCTATATGAGAGAAAGATAGAGAGAGAGAGCGAGAGAGACAAATTCCTCCTTAGAACGGTCTCTATTGATTCTTAAGACCCTCAAAATCTCTTTCTAATTAATTTACATTCTCATTGTGAGATAATAAGAGACCTACTACCATCAATAAGACAATAAGAAGAAAATGACCAATGAAAATGCATTAATGCAGCAGTAGATTATGGGATCAGAGGTGCCTTCTGGGAAAGTTCTCTCATGGTTCAGACTTTTAGGAAGGAAGTTCCTCTTCCTGGGTGTTCTCCATCTCTCTCTCTCTCTCTCTCTCTCTCTCTCTCTCTCACTCTCACTCTCTCTCTCAGTGTAATGTGACACAGGGCATATATTCATCAGATTGATCTGCAGCAATGCGCTGTGTGTGCGCGTCATACTGCCAGCACTTCGCTTCCAGAATATTGCGTGCGTTTTCTCCAAAGGCATGCGAAGGCCTGCCCGTCTACCTGCCGATTCGTCTCTCTTAGTGTCATGATAAACGAGTACACTTGCTCCCACTGTTTCCCCATGCCTCCACCCCTCTGTTTGAACAGTGTCGCATATCTTCTGTGTCTCAGGTGTAGAGTTACTGACCAGCTGCTACTAAAATCCAGCTTATTCTAGACCTCGTGTCTCTCTGTCTCTTTCTTGCTCCGTCTCTCTCACTTGCTCTCTCTCTTTATCACCCTCTCTGTGGATAGCTTTACCCTGACATGCTCTAAATAGCTGTCCTGCTGATATTAATGGCCGGGGGGGCATAGGCGTCGTTGCAGCAGCAAAGCTGATGTAAGAGAAGCTTGTGAGTTTATGACACAACGACAGTGAGGGGCCTAAATAAATGCATCACCACTTAGCCATGCGCTACATCCATCCCACTATAACACACTCTCTAAAGAGCTCAGTAGAGGTTAGCAATGCGCTACATCCGTCCCACTATAACACACTCTCTAAAGAGCTCAGCAGAGGTTGTCCACATAAAATCTGAGGTTAGTTATCCCCCCCCACCCACTCACCTACCCACAAACACACACACACAACTCTACCCACTTCAGCCAAGGCAGGGAGAGCCTTGGTATAATTCCTATTCTACACACTCCAGAACAGAGGATTTCATGTTTTCATGTCGTCCTTCCTTTTGAGATGCCACTCCAGGTACAATCAATACCCTTTCAGAAATCTTGAGCAGAAGAGAAGCACTAAACGTGTCTCGCTTAGAGAATGTGGTAGGAATGCAAAAAGAAATCTTGAGTTGCTGCCAGATAACGTCGCATTTTACCATTGTAAAGTTTTTCAAATTATTACAGAACAAACTTACCTTTTACTGTTTCTGAAAATGTTAATCTTGGTGTCAGAGCCTAAAATTGCCTCTCGGATAAATGCTGACGTATTTGGAATTACTGAGCTCACCGAGATGATTATAGGTTGATTTTTGCTAATACATTTATATTGCTAATATGTTTATGTTCAGGAGCATCAGGAATGTGTGACAGGTGTTAAAAACAGCATCAGGTTATGGCAGCACTGCAATAATTTAGAACTTTGACCCTAAAGATGAGGGGTGACAGATGACAGTTGACCCTGACGTGGTGACGTTATCGATGGATCTGACCCATGCCTTTCCTAGCAGCTCACCACATGCTTCACTAAAGCCTGAACGTCTAACTATAGGTGCTGCGAGACCGAGAAAGAGAACGTCAGTCGTCACACATAATCCATGCTGTCAAGCCAGCTGTCTGAATACTCTGTTTTTAAAATGTTGCACATTGTCTGATGAAATGTATAAAGCACACTTTTTGTGTGTTGTGTGTTTATGAAATTATGGATGAGCCTAATCAAAAAGCCTTACAAGTGCAATTTGATGGGGGTTCCATGGTCGAAGAGCTTGACTGTAAGACATCGCAATTGCTCTGGACAATAGTACTGTCTTAGATGCAAATTGACAATAAAAAAGTGTTTATTTAAAGTGCAATGATAGCCCCACCACTGCTCATACAGACCATTGATCTTGTGCACCCTTCACACCAAACAACTTGTTGTCTCCGAATGTTGTCTAGACAACTAGATTTTGAGATTTGGTAATATTGCAGCAGAAAACTGCAAAATCAACATTTTCTGCATTCTACCTGCAGCCAGCACAGGTGTTCTAGGAGACGCAGCCGCTGAAAGTGGCCCTGAGACAGTCCCTCTCAGACAGCGACTGGCATTGTACCAGGCAGCCATCAGTAAGGAAGAGAGAAGCCCTGCTAGTGTGGTAAGCATATACACACACGTACATACACACACACACACACACACACACACACACACACACATACACACGCGCACACACACACACAGCTATCTGTTTACTATCTGCTTCAACTGAGGAGAGACAAGTGAGAGGTTTCTGCTTTCCCAAGTTACTCTCCCACTTCCTGATTAATATTTATCACTGTGTGATAATCTGAGAGAGAGACAGAGACAGAGAGATTACACTTATTGACTTTCAACAATGAGATGCCTACTGTAAGTCAAACTAAGCAACACAATCTCAGTAATTTTGTGTATGTGTGTGTGTGTTTGTGCGGGTGTGTGTGTGCGTGTGTGTAGGTCATGGAGGACTCTGAAGCATGCTCTTTACCAGGTGGTCTGGCGAGTGTGAAGAAACAGTTTGAGAGTCAGAAAGTTAGCTCGTCTTCCTCCACTCAAAGCACTGTCACACAGTACCACTACCAGCAGAGACAGGTAATAAACACAATATTTAAACACAATATGCGAATAAGGAAATAAACCTTGGCAAAAAAGCCAACAAGAGAGCCTGAAGTATTGAGAGAATTAAAACTTAAGATTCAGAATATATCCTTAGGTTTATAACATGCTACACGTCCCAAACGAAAGCAAAACTAAGGTGGCCTGCTTAAACATTCAATATTTTGTTGTGTTTTTGTGTTGTGAATGTGTTTGTGTTGTAACTGTTGTTATGTCTGTTAACAGGAAGTGGTAAGCTCATCTCAAGTGAGTGTGAGAAGCAGTGTAAGAGAGAGTCATGACCTACAGGTATAGTCACCCACAAGAATTTGTTGTTTTCATCTGTCTGGTCATATATAGATAGACATATAATTTATATATACTCTCTGTCTGTATTGTTTTTACTATTAAATGTTTATTTGTGTATATATTTTGTTACTCCGTTATTTCAGGTATCACAAGATCAGAATATTCAACAAAATGTAGCGGCTAGCTTTGGGAACCATTTTGATGATAAAGGTAGGTTCAAACAAGTGCTAAACTCCACCTGGGTCTCTTTGGTTCCAGTGTACTAGCATAAGATAATGACCTTCAAACACTCAGGGAATCATATCACTTACATATGTAACTGTTAGTCACATAGTCCACAGCCACCGTCTCGAAATTGTTTGATTAAATTGACTTATTTTGATGTGTCCTAATTTCCTGACAGTGGTGGTGATCGGAGGTGAGGAGCTGCCTAAAGTTTCCACCCAAGCACTAAAACAGCAGCATGAAAAAAACATAGAAGAAGCTACTCCAAGCAAGCACATCAAGGTAAAGAAGACCATGATCATTCTGTGAATCTTTACCAACAGCTTTAGAAAAGCTGTTCAGATACAGTGATCAGTGCACACAGTATGTCTGCTATTTTTCTATAAAGTTTTCTATAAAGGTTCAGTCTTTAAACAGGTATTTTGCTTTACCTTTGTTATACCAAGTATATTACTACTGAAAAAGGACAGTTCTTTCTTACGATGGTTGATTCTCGTCTTTATCTTATACTGAACTGCACAAAAGGGAACGATTTCTATCAAAATCATAACAGCTTTGCAGACCAAATTTAGGCTCAGTGTCAATATGTTGACTGAAAGAATCACTGTACTTTTCTCCCTTAACCACAAAGATTGATCTTGATTACAACCAGTTCCAGTGGGCACCAGCTAATGTGTCATCAAAGTCTGCAACTGGAAGTAGTTGCGAGTCTGTTACCAGTACTATGAAGGAGACGTCCTCTACGTCGGCATCTGCCTGTGCCCATTATGAAACTACTGAACAATACCCTCTGCCACCACCCACCACCCACATCATTCAAGCCCCTATGGAGATCCCGGGGCGTTGTCCCTCACCCCAGCCTGCAGACCAGACTGTTCCCCACAAATATCCTGTCAGCAAGGAGCAGTACTCTAAACAGAGGAACCTCTATGAGCTGAAACGCCTGTATAAGCACATCCATCCAGAAGTACGCAAAAACCTGGAACGGGACTTCATTACTGAAATGGAACACTCTCACATGGACAGCGATGAGGAAGTGAGTGGTGACGTGCAGCAGGTGCGGTCCGTGTTTGAGAATAGTGGCGGTAGCCCTGGGAAATGTATGAGCCCGGAAAGAGAGTTTCTAGAATGGGATGAGATTTTGAAAGGTGAGGTGCAGTCTATGCGATGGATGTTTGAGAACAAGCCACTAGATGCCATCAAGGATGATACCCCAGAAGAGAATGAAAGCAGGAATATCGCACAGCAGGAAATCATTGCTGGAAAAGATGTGAAATACACGACTTGGATGTTTGAAACCCAACCTATTGATACTCTTGGTACAGAAACACCAGACTCAGTAGAGCAGAGTAGAAAACTCACAGATCTAGCAAGAGGAGATGTCCAAACTGCAACCTGGCTTTTTGAAACACAACCTCTGGACTCGATGAATAGGATTTACCAAGAGGATGAACAACATGATCAAGTAGTGTATACCAAAGACATTGCAGGGGGAGATGTGAAAACAGCCAGATACTTGTTTGAAACTCAGCATCTTGCTTCCCTTGGCCACACTGAGACGATTGATGAATCGCACTTCCTGCAGCTGAAGTCAGAGCTTGAAGAAATTAAAGGGGATGTAAAAACTACAACCAGAATGTTTGAGACACAACCTATGTGTGTCATTCAGGGAGACTCTGGTGAGATGCTGCAGATTACAACCGTTCGACGTGAGGAGACTGAGAAAGGTGACGTGAAAACATCACGTTGGCTTTTTGAAACCCAGCCTCTAGATATGATTAATAAAGACCCAACAAAAGTTAAGCTAATTTGTGGAGTCTCCATCGAGGAAAATTACCAAGGTGGTGTAAACAGGGGAAGATGGCTTTTTGAAACTAAGACTCTCGATCAAATTAAAGATGAAGAATGGGAGAGTACTAAAAGTCAGAAGGAAGAAATCATAGGAACAGATGTTCGAAAACACTGCATGACATTTGAGACACAACCTATGGATAAACTAAAAGACGATGCCAATGCCAGACCACCTGAACCAGAGGACATCATGGGGGGTGATGTAACTTCAACCAGGCACCTATTTGAGACAGTGCCCATGGAAAATCTGAAGGAGCTTCCTGAAGTTGGAAAACTTCAAAGAGTTGTTGCCTCAGAGGAAGAAAAAGGTGACGTGAGACATCAGAAGTGGTTATTTGAGAGCAAGCCACTCGAGCAAATCAGAGAGGAAAAAAAAGAGATTACACGGACAGTTAAGCTGCAAGAGTTGGACAGGGGTGATGTCAACAACTATAGGGAGATATTTGAGACAATGGATCTGAGCAAATGTACCGATAAGCAGAAAATCGCAGTGGAAGGTGTTACAAGTGGGTCAGTGAAGTCAAATAAAGTCCTCTTTGAGTCCACACCTTTGTATGCTATACAGGACAGCTCAGGGCAGTACCATGAGGTTAAGACTGTACGGCGAGAGGAAATTGTCAAAGGTGACGTGCGTAGCTGTAAATGGATGTTTGAGACCCGCCCAATTGATCAGTTTGATGAGAGTATAAACAAATTCCAGATCATCAAGGGAATTTCTAAGCAAGAGATTGAATCAGGTGATGTCAAAACAGCGAAGTGGTTGTTTGAAACTCAGCCTCTTGATGGGATCAAATACTTCAGTAATATGGAGGAAGAGGACAACCGAAAAAATGAGACCATAGAGATCCAAAAGGGTGATGTAAAGACATGCAGGTGGTTGTTTGAGACTCAGCCAATGGATGTGCTGTATGAGAAAGCAGAGGTAAAGGCAGAGGACACCACAGAGATCCAGAAAGGTGATGTAAAAACCTGTACCTGGCTCTTTGAGACCCAGACACTAGACAGCATCAAAGATGAGTCTGAGACCATCTTGAAAATGTGTACAGTGAAACAAGAGGACGTACAAGGCAGGGATGTACGTTTGGCCCGATTTCTGTTTGAGACAGAAAATCTGGAAAATATCAAAGGGGGTGAGGACCATAGTAACTTCAAAAGAGTCACACAGATTGACATTGAATCTGGAGATGTATCAAGGATGAAATACATATTTGAGACCCAATCATCAGACATCAGGACCTCCAGTTCTGAGGAGACTATGCAAAAACTGAAATCTCATCAGGCTGAGGACATCCAGAAGGGAAATGTGGTCAATTGCACGTGGATGTTTGAAAATCAACCAATTGATACCATCAAGGAGAATGCAGAAGAATCAAAAATGATGCGTACAGTGACAGATGTTCAAGGAGGGAATGTTGACAAAGGCCGTTTTATCTTTGAGACATATTCCTTGGATAAGATTCAGGAAGATTCTTCTGAGACAAACCTCAACAAGCTTCAGAGTATCATACGAGAGGAGGTTGAAAAAGGCGATGTGAAAAATTACACTATGATGTTTGAGACGCAACCACTATATGCTATTCAGGACAAAGAGGGACACTTTCATGAAGTTACTACAGTCACCAAAGAGGAAATTCTGAGTGGTGATGTCATAGGGGCACGGTGGCTGTTTGAGACAAAGCCACTGGATTCAATAAGAGATACAGATGAAGTTTATGTCATTAAAGCAGTTACAGAAGAAGATATACAGAAAGGAGATGTCAGCACAGCCCGATACAGATTTGAAACGCAGCCACTTGATCGAATTGCAGAGGATATGAAAATCAGCGTTAAGACAGTTGCAGACATCCAGGGCGGAGATGTCAAAACAAACAAACAGCGTTTTGAAAGCGATGAGATGTCTCAGAAGTATGTGAGAACTGTTAGTGTAAGTGAGATACAAAAGGGTGACGTGAGGAGTGCCACGTGGATGTTTGAAACGCGTACAATTGACAAGATCCGTGGAGAGGGTTCAGAATATGATGAGATGGACAAAGTAACACAAGAGGAAGTGGTGAAAGGTGATGTTAAGCAGTCAGTATGGCTTTTTGAAAAAGAACCTCTTGATCGCATCAAGGACACTGATGCATCGGAAGCTGTGGTTTCACGTGAGGAAATTCCAAAAGCTGACGTAAAGACAACAACTTGGCTCTTTGAAACTACACCACTGACTGAGTTTAATGAGACCAATGTCGAGAAGACAGAGATTGTTGGCAAGAGCATCAAGGAGACATTAGAGGAACTCTACAGTCAGAAAATGGTTGACTCCCAGGGTATTCTTATAGAGGCAGATGAGATTGGAGATGTCAGGATGGCAAAATACAACCTACTGAATCAGAAGACTCCAGAGATTCAGAGAGAAGAGGTTATTCGAGGAGACCTGAGCAACATCATGATTAATCTGCTCAATAGACGAGATAAAACAGAAAGAGGTATCACCATTGATGCTGAAGAGAGAGGAAATATCAACACAACCGTGCAACAGCTTTTTAGTCAAGACAGAGATGTTAATGTAGAGAAAGAAGAAATAATCCGAGGAGACATACAAGAAGCAATTAACAACTTGCTGAAGAGAGAAGGGTCTGCAAAACGAGGCATATTAATTCAGGAAGATGAAAAAGGAGATGTAAGGATGACAATATACTCACTCCTGAACAAAGAAGAAGAAAGCAGACTTGTCAAAGAGGATGTTGTTAAAGGTAATGTCCATGGGACTCTGCGCATGCTATTGTCTAGTCCTTATGCTACAGACCAGTCCTCAAAGATTCAAATTGGTGATACTGAGAGGGGCAATGTCAGTTTCTATTCAACTTGTATTGAGTCTGGAGCATTGGATTATCTCAAACAACTTCAGTTAGGATCAGAGGACACCTGTGGCGAAAAGGTTAAGGAAAAAATTATTGGAGGAGATGTGGAGCACACAAAAATGATCTTGAGGAACAATCATCAGGCAATTGGACGAACTGTGGCCAAAGATGATATTGTTCCTGGGGATGTTCACAAAACAGTACAGGTGTTTGTGAAGGAACCAGTGATCTCCTTACACAACATGCAAAAAGAGGAGATTGTAAAGGGAGATTTGAGAGCAGCCCTTGACTCACTTGCACAAGCAGTAAATGAGCACAAGGTTGTTGATAAAGAGGAGGTGGTCAAAGGTGATATAAATACCACACTTAAGTCTCTAGAAGAGGCACAGAATCAACTCAGAGAAACGGAGAAGCCTGAGATTGTTCGTGGGGACATCCGAGGTGCACTAGAATCCCTTGAGAAATCAGCAACTGCTAAGACTGAAATAATTATTGAGGACTTAGTCCCAGGAGACATCAAGGGCACTTTGAAATCCCTTGAGGAGGCAAAACAAGTGGTAAAAGATGTAGAAAAAGAGGAAATTGTTAAGGGTGACATCCAGAGTACTTTACTAAGTTTACAGGAGGCCTCATCTGAAAAGAAAGTCTTCCAGCACCAAGTGAGCGAACAGGGTGATGTAAAGGGCACCATTCAGCAATTACTGGAGCCTGCCTCATCCTCTCATATGCAGAGGAGAGCAAGCACAGAGGGTGACATTAAAACTTCAATTAAGTCTCTTTACGAGCAGGAACAGACAAAGATAGATAAAGAGGAGGTGGTCAAAGGAGATGTTCAGGGAACCATAAAATGTCTAATGAAGAAGAAAGAACATTCGAGTTACAAGTCAAAAATAAATCCCTCCAGGAGAGGTAAAGTTCCAGTAAACAATCCAGTGCCTCCTCAACAAGAAGCCCAGGAATCTCCTGCTGAAACCAAGGGTGACTCTAAGCCATCAAATCCACTGCCTTCAAAAAATATGCCTATGGAATCACATGCAAGCACTCAAAAGCAAACAGTCAAATCTGATCAGAGGCAAGAACAACATTCTACAACCGAGCATATGGCAGTTGGGCAGTCTGAGTGCTCCCAAGTTGGACAGTCTGAGTCCTCCCAAGTTGGACAGTCTGAGTCCTCCCAAATTTCTCAAAAGGTAAATGTGAAAGAGCTCCATGTAAAACCAAAGCAAAACATCCTTACTCCTGTGACCATAAAGAAAAAAAATGTTGGAAAGCAAGTGAGTGAGAAACAAGAAAGTGTTGCTGTGTCCTCTGGAGAGTGTGAAACAAAAGAAACTAAACAAGCTACTAAATCCACAAAGCAAACACAAGAAATTAAGACAGTCACACAAGTTCAAACCATGGTAACAACACAGGAGACCACCATTACACAAAAGCAGAACATCAAAAATGTCAAATCAGAACCAAATGTCAAGAGTCAAAAGACAGAGAAGAATATCAACCTCAATACTAAAGGATTGATCAAAAAGAAGCCCCAGCCAAAAATTCACTTCCCTCCTCCTCCAACCTCCCCTCCACCACCTTCTGAGTCTGAGCTCTCTCTTCCTCCTCCTCCATCTCCTGTAATAGAGCCTGACATCTCTCTTCGTCCTTCCTTAGTCATGAGACAGGACAGTGATCTTCCCCTTCCACCACCACCCCCTCCACCTACTGCTGAAGCAGAGGCTGAGTTTTTTCCACCACCTCCTCAGGACCTGCTCCCACCTCCCCCATCCCAACAGGAACTCATATCTGTATCACAGCCAAATACTGGAAAGCCAAAAGCCAGACCTTTATTCAAGGTGCCTAAGACAGAGCCTCCTAAGCAGCCAGATCCACCCAAAATTAAGTGGCAGAAAAAACAACCTGTTCCAACTCCACCAGCACCACCTCCACCACCTCCCCCCCAAGTGTCTGTGGCTGAACAAAAAGAAGCTGTATCAACACACATTACTACAGTCACAAAAGTCAAAGGGAAGGAGAAAAAACATGAAGAAAATGTAAAGGTATCTGAGATGCCATCTCCACCAATTAACGAAACTCCCTCAATAATCCCAGTACAAAAGCCAGACCTTGAGGAACCATCTCGTCCAAAAAAAGTGTATGTTCCTCCCATTAAACTCCCACCACCCCCAGAGCCTGCAGTTGAACCAAAGTCCAGACCATATGCAAGAAAATTTAAGACACCACTCATGCTAGCAGAAGAAAGATATCGTAAAGAAAGAGAAGAAGCTGATAAAAACAAAACAGGATCCACGCCAACATCTCCTCTGACTAGCGTACAGTTTCCGACTGGTGCAGAGTCTACCACACAGAATCTTGAGCAGTCACACATTATAGCTGAAACACAGCAAGAACAACCTAAAGAAAAAGTGGTTGAAAAGAAGCCATCCACAATCCTCAAAGAGCCAGAAAAGAAGCAAGTCACAACATTGCAAGGACAATTTGTAAAACCTGTTACATCAAATGTGCCTCAGCCACCAGCTATACAAAAGGCACCTGAGAACTTTCAGCTGAGCAAGCCTTCCTTTCCCAAAGTTAGTAAGAAAGCTGGCATTGACTCAGCTACTATTGCTGTAGATACAAAGCAGGTTTCTGCCACTATTACCAAGAATACAGCTGACATCAAAGTTCAGCCAACATCCACAATGCCTCCTCCAACAGAAACTGAGCATCTTGGCAATGTAAAAGCAAGCTCTTACACTGCTACCTCCAAGCAAAACATTGACCAAAGCCAATCTCTGCAACAGTTCTCAACAACTGTTCAATGTACATCTGCATCTTCTTTAAAAGCAGAAGAAACTGTAACAGACGAGACAAAGAAGGCATCCTCACAACCTACAAAGATCCCAAAAGTGACCCCGAGCTTCAAAGTTAAAACCTTTAAGGTGCCCAAGCAGGAAAAACAGGAGTTAGTGCTGAAACAGCAAATGACTGCTGAAGATGTATCTCAGGTGAGTGCAGGCCAGGTGTTCTCTCAGATGGCTAGTGGTAGCACAGAAAAGGCTGAGGTCAAAGTGGAGAAGCAAGAGCAACTGGAGCAAATCAAGGACACCAAGTTGGAGATACATCTAAAGAAACCCAAACAAAAGTCAAAAAAGGAGCCACCACCCGTGGCACCTAAACCATCAGTGGAAATGCATTACATGTTACCACCCAAGTCTATGGAGGTGCATCAAGGATCAGGGCAAACAACAGTTACCCAGTCTCAGGAGGCTATAAAGGAAGAGCATGTTGAAGTACACAAAGTTAATGTGGTTACTCAGAGTACAGTTCATCAGCAAAGTATTCAACAAAAGGGAAAGGTTCAGATCAAGAAGCAAGTTAAGGGCCCACAAAGGCCACCAGGCATGGAGGAGGCTGTTAAACAGACCCAGCAGAAAGAATCCTGCAAATCAGAGATTAAAGATACAGAGAAATCAGAAGCAATTTTGAAAAGTACTACTGAAACCTTAGATGTCCACAGGTTTGAGGAGATGCAGAAACTGCTGTGTCACATCAAGGAGATGCAAGAATCAACGGGGAAAATGAATGTCAAATCATTCAGGTTAATGCTAAATATAATTCCTGACTGGCTGGTAGGAGATGAAGAAAAGGCAGAATTAAGTCGTGCACAATACAACAAGCAAAGGTTTCAGGAAATCATTGTTTATGTGAGGAACCTTGCTCAAACAAAACTTACTTTTTTAGAGAGAAATTTGGCTGCACAAGAAAATTTAGAGAATGAGTCAGTACAGGAGAAGAAGGCTATCAGCGGTAATGCTCAGAAAATATCTAAAATAAGTATTGGGTCAGCTAAAGTGGAGACTCAGAAAAAAACACTGGAGAAGACTGTTCAAGAACAGAGTGAGTCCAAAAGCATAGATTCCAAAGTAATGCCTCCAGAGCTTAGAATGAGAACTCCATCCCCTACATACATTTGCATTGAGACAGCCCGGAGGACAGACTCTCCTCTACGAGTCACCTCTTCACCACCACCTCCCTATAGATCAGGTGCTACACCAACACCTCCACCACGCTGGTCAGAAACCCCCACAAGCATTAACCGAGCTACACCCTCTCCAACTCTGAGCCGCTCAGAAAAGATAGTCAAACGAAGAGACACAACTGCAAAGCTATCTCATGGTGCAACCCCGCCTCCAATGCCTTTGACTGAGCACATAGTGAAAGTGCAAGATGACATGGAGGAGTCTCGCACATCCAGTCACCAAGAGGTCACTATTGAGACACAAGAGATAGAGTCATCTTTGCATGAGTCATCCATGGAAATCCATGGAGACTCAATGTTGACTGTAAAAGACAAGCGGGAGTTTTTTGAGGAGGCTCAGCGGGCAGAGATGAATCGTCCCTACATGCGGAAGGATCCCATTGACATCCCAGAGAGGCTGGGACCAGATGCAGAAGACAATGAGACAGAGATCCCTATAGACTTACATGAGAGGATGAAAGAGGATCTTCCCAAGGTTGACCTATCAAAACTTGTCAATAAATTTGAGTCCCCAAAGCCCAAAGTCTATGTGAGGAAAGACCCTATTATAATTCCTGAGCGACTTGGGAGTGATACAGAGGATACTGAAGCTGAACCTGAAAGAAAGCCTTCCCAAGTAGACGAAATGCCAACATTTGATATCAAGGCTCTGAAGAATGTGTTTGAAATGGGTGAACAAGCACACCAATATCTCAAAGAGGAGAAAAAGTTTGTCAAGAGGCCAGAAGAATTGAATGAACCCACAGGTTTCTCAGAGACAACATCCGTTACAGAGCATTACTCCACTGTTGATGAGTTTGGGAACCAGGTAACAGGGTCAAGGACTGAGACGACTGCCCATTCTCAGAGCATGGCAACACACCATGAACCTCCAACATATGCAGATGTGGTGCGAGGAAAGGTCCCTGTTCTGGACGTGCCACCTGAAGCAACAGCAGAACAGCTTCTAAAGAGCTTCCAGCAGACATGGGCTGAAAGCGAGAATGTCTTCAAGAACCTGGGATTCAGTGTCACAGGCCAGCATACTTCGCATACCTCACATCAGCAGCAGACTGTCGTCACTGGTAAAACTGTGTGATGACGCATGGAAACACTAACGAGTGTAAGGGTGTTTACTAAAACTGCAATGATGTGTTTGATGATGTGAAATTTCCCACACAGGAATTTTAATAGAATTTTAATAGAAAGGTTTGTACTATTCCAATAACCTGGGTGCTTTTACACCTTCTCATTTTTTCCCGTGTTTTGCTGGTATGCAGTTAACAAGATCACTGACCTTGATATGTGCCTGAGTACTTGTATGTGGTGTGATCAATTTCATATATTAATATTCTGAGAAATATCATGAATAAACTATTATTACTTTCTTTCTTACAGAAAATAAGGGTGGCAGAGTCCGAACTGTGTCGGGTATGTCGGAAGAGGGTGTATCCCATGGAGTCCCTCATAGCGGACAAACAAAACTTCCATAAAAGCTGCTTCAGGTGTGCTCATTGCCACAGTCAACTCAGGTAAACTATCATAAGTTGTCCAATATATTTGTACATCTATATAGATATTGTGTATGGCTTGACAGATAGCAAAACAGCTGATATAGCGATCATATAAAGTAATTGTCATCAGATAAAAGTAACAGTCATGATAAGATTATTTAAGACATTAAGTACTCATTATATTATTTAAGGCATTAAGTACTCATTATATTATATGCACTCATTATAAGTATTCATTATATTATTTATGACATTAAGTACTCATATGTACTCATTATTTAAGACATTAAGTACTCATATTATTTGACATTTAGTACTCATTATATTATTACGACATTAAGTACTCATTATATTATATTATTTAAGACATTAAGTATTCATTATATTATATTATTTAAGACATTAAGTACTCATTATATTATTTCAAGATTCCTCTCACTGTAGAGTAATCTTCTCATCAGGAGTTTCATACAACAAACATGATCAGCTGTTATATTTAACGCTTATATATACACTTATCTGGACTTCTTTACTCCAGTTTTTAGAGAAAATGTTTAGAACCTTTATCAAACTATTATTGATTAACCTTCTTCACCAGCTTGGGAAACTATGCCTCTCTCCATGGACGAGTGTACTGCAAACCCCACTATAAACAGCTTTTCAAGTCTAAAGGAAATTACGATGAGGGATTTGGAGAAAAGCCCCACAGGGATCTTTGGAGTTCAAAAGCTCAGTTGACTACACCAGAAAAGGCCACAGTTAAAAACACCTCTCCAGTCAGATCAGATACCAAAGCAAACCACCATGTCTTAAAAGAACAAGACTTATCCCCAGCAGAGGCTATAGATGCCAGCAAATCGGATGATAACACCAAAAAGCCAGCGAGTAAGATCTCGGTTGTCTGGCCACCTCAAAGTGAGTCTCCAAGGAAGAGCTTTAGCATGGAGGAAGAAATAAAAGTAGTTAAACCTACTTGGCCCCCTAAAGAGGAGACAGTGCCACAAGAAAACAGTAAAAAGACAGAAAAAGTACTAAAAGGGAGGACATCACCAAAAATAGACTTCACAAATGAAAACCAAATTGAGAATGCAACCAAAGAAAATGATGGTGGCCCATTGATTGCTCCAGCAGAATCCACCAAACCTGAAGAGAAGGCCTCAGGGCAGCGAACAAAAAACAGTGCTACAGCAGATGGCAACCATGGAACTAAAACCTCTGAGACATCAGATGGAATTCAGGAAAAGGGGGAGCAAACAGAAAGTGAATCAGGAATAAAAGAAGAGACAGAGATGATGGAGGTAAATGGGGAGAAAGGTCCAGAGCAGAAGACTGAGGAAAAGGAAGAGGTGGTTGAGGAAGAAATGGACAAGGTAAAACAAAATGAGGAGATTGTGAAAGTAGAACGTGTGAAAGAAAATGAGAGTGAGGACTTGAAAGAAAATGGTGGAGAAGCAAATAATGTAAAGGTGAAAATGATAGATAATGAGACCCCAGATGAACAAGCACCTAATGGAAATGTAAACAATAGCAACACAAACAACAACAACAACAATAAACATTTTTTAGACAGTGGTGCCACATGGATGGGCTTGGATGGCATTACAGCAGAGCAAAGTTTAATAGACCTCTGCTCATTTCCATCACCTTCTACTCAAGTACCTGTAAAGGAGGAACTGAACCGCAAGGAAACGGGGCATGCTGATATTTTACAGTTACTGTACCAAGATGATACTCATCTACCTCCACGTGCCAACAAAGATGACACATCAGAGGTGGCACCAGAGCAGCAAAGTGGCAAAGATTTAATTAGTGAGGAATCAGATGAGCAAATGAAGTTCAGTACCTCACAGTTCCTGGATGACATATTTGCAGGCTTTGGAGAAAGCTCAAGCTTGTTGTCTGATTTTAAGGGCAGCTGTAACAGCAAAGAATCCAGCACAAAATCAGCAAACTCTCTCCTGGATGACCTTATGGATTTTGGATTGGAAACCAAGAAAGTAGCAGACAAGCAAACTGTAGAGGAAACGAGCAAGGAGGTGCTCAATAATACTGACACCAAAGCTGCCAGGAGCTTGCAGGCTGAAGCCAACTGCCTGTGGGGAGCTGAACCAGAGTTGCTGTCCATAGAGGAGCAAATCAAACGAAACAGATATTATGGTGATGATGATGAATGATCAAGTTTAAAGAATGAAATTAGCCATACCAGCCATTTTATACACACCCAAAGGTTCAGATACTTCCCTATTTCAGTCCATGGAGAGATGATTGCTATTATTTACTCATATTCTTTTATACTCAATTTACAGTAATCAAATGTTATTGCTATTCTGCACATTACTTTTAACACACTATTGTTTTTAAAAGCCTTAGTTAATGCACCTGGTGTGCAGTACAACAAGGGAAAATATGATGACTATTCTTTGTTTTTGTTTTGCTGTATACTTTTAATTCAGTTTCATATCTTTTGGTTGGTTATGATTCTTCTTGTTTGTATTTTTTGTTGTTCTTGTTGTTGTAGATGCTCATTTTCTTTCTTAATAGCTGTAGATCATTCTAATACCCTGATTACCAGGACTACAGAAAGTTCCTACATTTCAGGCTGGTTAGAGATTATTTCTGATATATTGCTTTTGCATTAATCAATAAAATAAATTTCTGAAATACTGTCATTTTGCGTTGTACGTGATATTGGTAGTGTTACTGAATGCATACATTAAAAACTGTGAAGGAATATTTAGATTATTTTTCAGACTTTATCAGACTTTACTGAGGTTTTACCAAACACTACGCACTTTCATTTAGATGATGAAAATTTGGCAAATTAAACATGTCTGGAGGGAGGCCAGACAAATATTCAAACAGCCCAATACTATGATGATTCACAGGGTGGCGTTATCACCCAGCATCCTCAGCTTCGAGTCGCGTTTATCGGGATTCTGATTGGTCAACCCCTCGCCCGCCGCTGAACACTTCAGTTCATGGGTCAGTAGCCAACCGCGAGCATCACTCAAAACAGAATGTGGAAAGCATAAAATCAGGTAGGCTTGTGTATGCAATCCGCTATAGCCTAAAGACGGTTTTGTTTATTTTTCCTCTGTGAACTGCAGCGCATTTGCATGTATATTTGCATTTGTACGTGCGTTTGGTTTTCGCAGTGTTTGTGTCCGCGCCATACAAAGGCATACGTCTTTCTGCAGGGCACAAGAGCAACGTGCGCTATGTCGAGTCATGTGGCGTTCATGTACATAGGACCGAATCCTCATGTTACGGCTGTTGGTGTGTTTCAAACAGCGTTTTTTTCTTCACTATTTAGATGTTCTTATGACAGTCACCTTGCTAATAGCTGATGCAGTAGTTAACGTGAGGACACTCCATTCTGATGCTGATTCTAAATGATCATCTGTACAGCTTTTGTGGTTCTTTGCCAGTGTGTAAATATGTACGAACAATTCGTATATTAGCCTTCTGTAGAGGAATTCATAGGTTAATGCGTAGGCTACATGTCGGTGGTAGTATGGCCACTTTAATAAACCCTAAAAGGAGGACATCACACACAAAAGGGGATACGACACTAAAACACAAAAACCCCATAAGATCCATAACCTATGCAGCCAGCTAACAGAGCTGACCGATGTGATCAAGACATCTGTAATATAAATTAATGTTTTACTCACAAAACTTGGTTGGGGTATTTTAAATGTGGCATATGTATAGGCATGTAATTCAATTGGTACTCTTCGAAGGGAATAGATGTGCTGACCACTGAGAACTGATTTATTTTCTTTTCCTTTTTTGTGTATATTTGGACTAAAACGACCTCTGGCCACTTTAATGATGTTGGTGGTTCCATGGGTCAGTATAATTGTAATGTATCACTTGGTCACATGCATGTCAAACAAATACGTTGTATTACTTTGGTCACAGAGATCGTCTCGTATCTCACCTACCCGCTTAAACGCCGTGCTCCAAATGCTAGCCAGTTAAGATGTATGAAAAGGTGTGAAATTACTAGAAAGATAACAGGTTCAGTTCTCAGTGGCCAGCACATGCTTTCGAAGAGCAAGAAATAGGCATTTCAGGTCTTAAGTGTGCTATGCCAGATCTAAATACTGCAAGCAGGTGCCAAGTTTGGTTTGTAAGGTACTGATTTATACCACAGATTCCTAGATTAAATTGGCCAAGCTGTTAGCTAACAAGAGAGGTTTTTAATGCGTTGTGGTGAAGGGGGTGAGGGGGAGCGCAATGTTCTTTTAAGGGGTTATTAAAGTGGCCTCCCTAGCGTCTGTCCAGTCGTTTTGCGGGCGGAACCGGACTGTCCGGCCACCCTAGTTGGCGGTCGACAGTCATTATACACCAGTTAAATCTCTCAGCACCAGGATTTGTCATCAATCCAGTTCCGCAATTTTCTTTCTAAATATTGATTTTCGCCTGACCCTTACGGCTTTTAGACTGTATGGCTATTGTGTAACGAAGAACTGAGAGCTGTTGTTGATGATCGTAAAAGCGGAGCTTCCCGGGACGAACCTGGGTCGTCGTTTTTGGCTGCACCGTTGGCCAGAACAGACAATCAACAAGAAACAGTTTAGTTTACGAGTACTAGGCTTGGCCGCATGTATAAATCGTTAGCTAACATCGATCACATATTCTGTGATGAGAAACTAAAGTAAATAGAGGTAGACTAATAAACCACAGAAATGTTTAAGATGTTATTAGTCGTTAATTGGTTTGCTTAAAATTTGTGTAAAGTTTCAAGAATTGAGCAGTATATTTCAGTAAAAGTGAAAAACTAAAAATGAAATAAATTTGCCTGAATGCATTCAACTTATAGTTTGTGGATAACCACACCTCAAATATATTTTGGTAAGTTTATCCATATAAAGAATAAAAAGCGTAAGTGTGGCTACCTTCATAATAACGTTGTCGTCACGTCCCCAGAAGGACAAAAGACTTTCGGGGGGATATGGCACTACACCACACAAAACCATAAAACATAACCAATCTAGCCAACTAACAGAGCGGGCCAATTTGATCAAGACATACGTAATACAAATTTATGTTTTACTCACAAACCTTGGCACCTACTTTCAGTTTTCAATTCTGGCATAGAGTACAGAAGGCATGAAACTCATATTCCGTATTCTTCAAAGAGAATGGATGTGCTGACGACTGAGAAATGAAGGCTTTTTTTTCTTTTTGGCGTTTTCACCTCACTGCAAACATCCTGACTGATGAGAATTTAGCTGCAGTTAGCTGGTGTACAATGAAATACAAGAGATTTGCTTTGACTTGTATGTGACCCAGTGACATGCTAAAATAGTGGAAAGCAGCTACTAGTTCACTTCAGAAGGATGCTAAATAGGTGTCAATCCAAGTGTGTGAGTGTGTGTGTGTGTGTGTGTGTGTCTGTGTACTCATGGAGTTTCCTTTTATGGTAGTCTATATGACACTCAGCTTCAGGGAACAATTTTGTTTAACAATTAAAAAACCTGTGTAGTCCGTGTTCTCTATAATTTCCAGGATTTAAAAAAGCATGAATGTGTTCTTGTGAATTAGTAGAAATGGCATCACACGGCTCCCTTGTCTTTATCATTATAAATGATTATTCCTCATTTTTCAGAATTCAGAAAGTGTCAAGGTCTCTTGGGAACAGCTGTTGCTTCCGAACCAATATATATTCTTGTATTGCAGTGACACTTTCGAGCATGAAGTATTTATGGCATAAAACTTGGCTTGAACCTCTTTTTCACAGCAACGTTACCCTGGACGTTTCTCACAGCTCTTAAAGGTAAGCTGTGATGCGTCCTCTTCATGCTCAAACCGCAGTTTGACACTGTCTCCTTAAACTTATATGCATATAGCACTTGAGCTAGTTTCCCCCCCACTGCCCTACTTGAGCTAGTTTTCCCCCCACTGCCCTGACAAGCATGTTTGCTTTATTGTCATTGCCCTGTAGTTTCTGCGTGTTAGCATTAGCATTAGCACTGTAGTTTCTGCCTACTAGCACAACTTCCATTAGAAAAGCTTTCAGACAGACCCAACACCACATCGCTCTGCATTTTCATATTTGGAGTTTAATCCGACGTACACCCCACGTCATTTTACATTTTCACATAAGGAATTTAGACAAACAGTTGCTGAAGAAATCTGTACTTCAGGGAGGTTCTTACATGGACCTCCGAGCAAGTTTCACAGTAGGTGTATGTGTGTTTATTTGCAAACAGGCCAAAACAGGAGCTCAGAGAAACCAGGTGTATGTTAATCATATTTTCTTGGCAAAGTCTTTCTAAAGTCTCTAGAATAAATGTGTTTGCTGGGGGAGCAGTGTAACAATAATGCTCTGATCATATGAAAAGTTAGTAAACGCTCACTAAATGCTCTGATAATATGAAATCTCACTAAATGCTGTGGTCAGCTCAGCACTCAAGTTACGCAAAGTTACTAGTTGGTGTTTCCTAAAGATGGAAGTAACTCAACTTTCTTCCACTGCACAGTAGCAGTGAATAGTGGGCAGTGACTGAGTGCACAGATGGAGGCAGTGAATTCCAGGTGAACACTTAATGCATTTCACTCTCTACTAGAATCAAGTAAATTCCATGCTACTGTATTACAGTGATTCTGATTTCTTCACCTGTTTCTTGGTTCACTGTCACCCACTGTGGCATCAGCAGAGAAGGTCTTGAAGAAGAAAAATTACCCACCTATCTGGCATTATACAAAAGCTTTGCATAAATCTGCATATATTCCCTGTTCTCAATGTCATATAAAATGTGTGCTTATATGTTGTTGGAAGAGGTTTCTATTTACAGCTTCACAGATGTCAA
This sequence comes from Sternarchorhynchus goeldii, assembly GCA_028565775.1. Lineage (NCBI taxonomy): Eukaryota > Metazoa > Chordata > Actinopteri > Gymnotiformes > Apteronotidae > Sternarchorhynchus > Sternarchorhynchus goeldii. The sequence continues at coordinate 9,245,157 of JAOXYF010000001.1, read as the reverse complement.
AACCAGGACATTTTTTTAAGGACCGTACAGTAGGTCATATATCGTTTTGTGCTGGCCATGTTGCCTGGTTTTCAGTTATTTTAAATCTTTAATCTGATATATGTAATCTAGAGGTGTTGCCATCCATCATCTAAATTTTTTCACACATTGTTTTGCCATGTTTAGCAGGTGATGGTTCACGTATATATTAACAGCACTACTCTTATATGGTTCATCAAGACATGAAATCACATAAATCAAATAAACAAACATTCAGATTTATATATAATTTCAAAGAAACTGATAATGAGTAGTGAGAGTCTTGCTACAGTGAGAACATACTCTCACACCCAACTTCAGTAGTAACCGTGCTGAAAGCTGCATTCACAGATGACTTCCTATCGATCAGTGAAGCAGAAAAAGCCTTTGTAAGCGAAGCCAAACACAGCAAACAACATGATGCTGAGGAAAAATGTTTTTTTGTAGGCTTCCAAACAGCAAACAACGGGACACTGAGGTTTAAAAAATGGTTTATTTCTAGGCTTTCAAGCCGCCCACAGAAACAAAGGAAAGGTATACAATTTACATATTTAAATATCTAACAACCTTTTTATTAAAGTATGAGACTGCCTCTCCCTCTCTGTGTGTTTCTCCGTCTCTCTCTCTCTCTCTCTCTCTCTCTCTCTCTCTCTCTCTCTCTCTCTCTCTCTCTCTCTCTCTCTCTCTCTCT
>JAOXYF010000001.1:9231073-9244348 GCA_028565775.1 Sternarchorhynchus goeldii | reverse complement strand
CCACACACCCGCCAACCAGCCCCCCACTGGCCACCATATCCAAAACCCCCCCTGTCCAAACTTCGGCCCTTATACTTCAGTGCATTACAGAGATCCAGGGAAGGAGTGGGGGGGAGGGGGTTCTTCTTTCAGAGGAGCCTAAAATAACGTTGCCTGAGGTCATTTCACCTGTAATTGGGGCTAAAAGGAGAAGACAAAAGAACAGAACCTACAAGAGCAAACCCTACTTCAGTCTTTAATGTTCTTTTCTAACGTGATCTTGGAAAAGCGTAATGTTGTGTGGTGTTGCTTCTCTTTCGAGTTGCAGTGCTTCTCTTTCGAGTTGCAGTGTGTACGAGTGGATAGGAGCCTGAGAGAATGACTTGGACTGAGTGAACAGTGAAGGTGTCTGAGCTGGAGGCAAATATTGATTTTGCTGTTTAATTGGAATTAAAGCACACACTCCACATAGAAAGCTTTTGAAAGCTTATTTCTAGTTTCTCACTCTCTCTCTCTCTATTATGTTTGTCTTTTTCACAGCTCTGTAACTCATTCCACATAAAGTGTGTGTCGTTTTTGTCCCTATCTCTCCTGCAGGATCAATGCTTACCAGGAGAAAGGACAGTCCTGAGTACCGAGCTGAAGTCGTGATTACCGAGCTGAAGTACTGAGTACTGATCTAAAGTTCTGGGCAGGTCAGACTGCCGTTCTCTGTGTGAGAAAGGCAGCCTGTAGTGCAGCGCCCACACAGAGACCCAGCTGGGTCTGGCCGACCATAGCCATGACAGAGTCCTGAGCTGAAGCACTGAGCTGAAGCACTGAGCTGAAGCACTGAACTGAAGCACTGAGCTAACTGTCCAACCAGAGTCATGACGGAGGCGAACAGGTCGTAGCGGTGTGGACAGGGAGCTTCACTACAAAAAGCTTCACTACAAGAGCGTAGCTGAGGAGAACCCTGCGGAACACATCCACACGAAAATGGCAAAGCGGCGAATATATATGAAATGGAAACAGACGCTCTGGTGAAGTGACAGAAATGAACACAGACTGGCCAGGTCACCGGCACCTCGAGTGCTACGCTAATGAAGGTTGTGTCCAAACTCTACTATGACTTTAAACACAACTGATCATGCCTGGACATTAAGGGTGAATGAACTGCTGCGATCAGAGTGATGTCCTTTAAATAACTGCGTGTGATTGGCCAGCAGGCCGGCCGCATGTGATTTGGCGGGCAAGCGGGGCCAGTGGCGAGATGCCCTCGAAGGTGTCGTGTCTGTACCTGCTCACCGTGCTCTGCTGGGCCAGCGCGCTGTGGTACCTGAGTGGCTCACGCCCATCCACCGCCTACGTGGGGCAGCTGTCCGTCCCTGTGCGGCGCCAGCCGGTGAGGACCGTCTACAACAGCACGTTCAGCAACATCCGCACGCGAGCGCTAAACCCGCACACCTACCGCTTCCTGATCAACGAGCCAGACAAGTGCGAGGGCTCCGCCCCCTTCCTGCTCGTCCTGGTCAGCACCGACCACAAGGAGTTTGACGCGCGGCAGGCCATCCGCGAGACGTGGGGCGAGCAGGGGACGTACGGCGAGGCGGCTCGTCTCGTCACGCTCTTCCTCCTCGGACGCAACCCCGAGCCGGTACTGAACCGCATGGTGGAGCAGGAGAGCCAGGTGTTCCATGACATCATCGTCGAGGACTTCGAGGACTCCTACCACAACCTGACGCTCAAGACCATCATGGGCATGCGCTGGGCATCGTCCTTCTGCCCCAACGCCCGCTACGTGATGAAAACCGACAGCGACATCTTCGTCAACATGGACAACCTGGTGCTCAATCTCCTCCGGCCCGACGGCAAGCCCAGGCAGCGCTTCTTCACGGGTCACGTGATCAACGGCGGGCCAATCCGTGACACCCGCAGCAAATGGTACATGTCCCGTGATCTGTACCCAGAGAGCAAGTACCCGCCCTTCTGCTCCGGCACGGGCTACGTCTTCTCGGGCGACATGGCCGAGCTCATCTACAAGACGTCCCTCCACACGCGCCTCATCCACCTGGAGGACGTGTACGTGGGACTTTGCCTGCGCAAACTAGGCATCCACCCCATCCAGAACAGCGGCTTCAACCACTGGAAGATGAGCTACAGCCTCTGCCGCTACCGTCGCGTTCTCACTGTGCACCAGATCTCGCCCGAAGAGATACACAGGATATGGAATGACATGACCAGCAAGAAGCATCTCAAATGCTAATGAAAGCTTGGACTCGGAGGTCAGAGGCGCCTCACTGATCCAGTCAGGGGATCGCGGGCCGTCGTCATGCTGCTATTCACAGAGGAACTGGGCTTCTCTGATCTGGGACCTCACAATGGTTCTATGGTAGAGTGCTTCAATTGTTTGCAAGCTCCAAAGTGGGTCTGCAGTAAAGCAAAGAGTCTTTGTGTATGAAGATACACACATTTAGAGTCTCTCGCGCACACACACACACACACATACACACACACACACGTTCATATACAATACAAGGAACTTGATCCTAATTCAGGTGTTTTATCCAGAGGAGTCTCCACACTTGTATCAGTCCAGGTAAATCTGATAAACATGACTCCACGCATGTATCGGTCCTGAGATGTCTGATAAACATGACTCCACGCGTGTATCAGTCCAGAGACGTCTGATTCATTCGACTCCACACGTGTATCGGTCCAGAGACGTCTGATTCACGCGACTCCACGTGTCGGACGAAGCCCTGACTTGAACAGCTGTTCTCGAACACATCCATTCCAAACTGTCGTTGAATTTGAATGTCATATTGCACAACACAGGGTAAACAGGGCGGGGCTTTTCAGAGTCGCACAGATGCACACGACAGCTTTACCCCACCACACCTACAGGGCCTTTGCCACACCCTCGAGTCAGAGAGCGACCAGCGGGCAACAACACCAGACACTTACAGGGTCTTCAAGACCCAGAGCCTGATGGGTTACAGCAATACACCAGGCCAGAAATCGAAACACAATATCTTATATATTCCAGAATCTCCCTACTCTGCCGACCGTTTACCACGCAAATAGGCTACGCGCGGATAATACACACCAGCAAGGCTTCCAGTGGACTGAGGAAAACCATGTTACAAGCTACAATAAAGACTTCCCTCTGTCAGCTCCTACTAAGACATGGAGGCTCTGAGACATGGCGAGGTAATCCGTTTTTAGGCGTTTCACGGCCATGCGATCAAAACAAAACAGCTGTCCTGCTGAATCCTCTGTAGGCGCACACACATCCACTTCCTTCCCTTCAGTTCCAGCTGTCTGACTCTCGTGGTAGATACATACACACTTCCAGGCATTGAAACTCTTTATTTATCAAACAAAAACAACAAAAAAATGTTACTTGTTTAATGTACATGTTGTTTTCTGCACAGCTTAGAGGCACTGGAGAGATTCGATTCGTGAAATCCTGTCTGTGTATCCAGGAATTAACCTTCCTAGTGATTCAGGGTGAGGTGTTCTATTCTGGATGGGTCCTGAGAATTTTTGCCCTCTTATAAAAAACCCAGAGGTATTATTCCAAGCTACGGCATTAACAGAGGCAGAATGTCTTTCTGAGCCGCTTGGTTCATGAGCAAAGAGCTCAAAATGAACCCTAAATGAAGTAATTCAAAGAACTTAATGTTTTATGAGTATAGTGAGGAGAACACATACACATAACGGTTTGTGTAGAAGTCATGCACGCACAAATACACACGCACACCATCACAAATGTTCGCTTCCAGCATCACACCCAATACAGTGATATTTGCAAACACTTAAAAGTGCAGTTAAGTAATTACCTATGGACTGCCTTGTATATCCTACAGAACATATGGAGCTTTGCGAAGGTTCTCGTGCCAGTTTTTTCACAGGAGCGAGAACCCAAGCCTCCAAGCTTCTATGATATGCCAATAATTATAAGTAATAATAATTATCCCAATAATATTAGCTGCCATCAGCTAAATGTACAATTTTTGCCTTTAGCAGTTTTTTGAAAGCATTAATGGGCAGCCATTTGCAAGAGTACGTGTTATTCCAAATAGCAGAGCCACAGTCAGGGATTCACGAAGCTGTATTTTGAAGCATCTTATATAAACTATCGATTGTGTTGTGGCTGATTCATTTACCAAGTACAACCCCATAGCACACGATTGTGAGCCAGACACAGCTACTTCACAGCCTAAAGATACAAATGTAAAATGGAATGTTCCTGGGGAATGTTCCTTTTTTTTTGTTCGTCTTGCAATTGATTGTTGTGTTCTGGTCTCTCCTTATGAAGTGGAACGTGAATCTAGTACCTGCTTCCATAGGCAGAGAATCACTGCTTTGTTTGTGTCTTTGCTGCTCTGAAATCCTTGTATGTGGCTTCAAGCAAAGGGTGTAACGCAATTGGCTGTTGTTCTTTGTGTGGAGAAGACACTTAGGTGGATGTGTGTGTGTGTGTGTGTGTGTGTGTGTGTGTGTGTGTGTGCACATCACAGTAATACATAACCCTTGATCAATACTCTCTCTCGATCAGTACATAACCCTTGATCAATACCACTCTTTTAAACTGTAAAAAGCCGTTGCACGCACAAAAGCGAAGAACTAAAAAGGTTCAGTGACGTGGCATCTCTCAAAGTGTAATTCAACATAGCCACCATTTTTAAAGTAAATAAATAAAAGTGCTGACTACCTACTCAATCCGTGTCTCATTTTCGTTGTTACCGTACACTGCATGAATACCGTTCATTGTAAATGGGTGGGATTAAGGCAGAGGTGGTGATGAGAAGTTGTTGGGATCCTTCGCGAGGTGTTTCCAGAGCCAAACAGTTCGGCTGAGTTTGTGGACGTGCCAAGGGCAGCTTTTTATGAAATGCGGTGCACTTTGCTGACCCCTGTTGGTCAACAGTGGGAATCGCAGGTTTCTGGCCACACCCCTGCGTCAGGGCTCTTCAAAAATAAGGACATAAGGCACCTCAGAAGTAACAAATTTTTGACAGTTTTTTAGTTTGTCAAATAAACAGAAAAGGCCTTAATAATCAGTGTTCTGTTATCTCAAGATTTCAGAAGTGACTATTATGTTTATTTGGTGATAAAATAGTGTAAAACCTGATGGATTGAAGCTGTCTGGGACATTTGTAATAAGTGCACTGAGTACAATATTAATGTATTAAATACAAATTCTTTCCCTGATACAGATTCCCAGATTTTACAGAGTACAGTGACTGCCTACACACATCATCTCTGGACAGACGTGCTGATCTGCCAAATGCTTTCACATATACAGAAAAGAAGTGCTCTCCACTGGCCCCCTACACTACGAGGTCTTGTCCACGGCGGTCGTAGCCGGTGTGCGTCAGAGACCCAGGCTGGCCGGAGGGTCCGGGGCTCTGCGAGGGGGATCTGGAGGAACGTCGGTCCCTGGATCCACGCCGGCTGAAGTGGAGGTCTCGAGGACTGCACCGCCGGTCCTCCAGCCCCACGTGGGTGCTGACCTGGGACGAGCTCACACTCCACGGATGGCCGTGAACGCGCGACTCGTACTGCTCCACCGATGTCTTCTTATAGCTGAGAGAGAGAGAGAGAGACAGAGAAATGGAAGGTCACAAAAGACTTTTTTTGGAGGTATTTAAAGCTGCGGCCTGTGATTCGTAGCAACTCTGTGGTTGGAAGGTCGCTGAGCGCAGCTTAAAACGATTCCCGAGCCACGTGTGTCCCACTTACAGCCTCAGCAGCAGAGAGGACACCAGCACACTGACGGAGGAGGCAGCCATAGCTGCTGAGCCCATCCAGGGCTGGAGCACCAAACCAGCAGGCATAAACACACCTGGGCACACACACATACACTATAGAAACTCCACACTTAGAACACACTTCAAGACAAATTGTACATTCTGGCAAGTGTTTGTGTGTGTGTGTTTTTCCTCACCTGCTGCAATAGGAATCCCCAGCAAGTTGTAAATTAGAGCAAAAACAAAGTTGATTCGGATTCTCTGCACCGTCTTTTTGGACAGTTCGATACTGGCCACCACATCCAGCAAGTCGTTCTGTATCAACAGTGGGAAAGAGCAGCGAATAAAAACCTTCGTCTGAAGCAGATGCTGCATTTTGCCATCTGACTAACCGGCCTTCCACCTCCCCTCCAGGTCTGCCGCCAGCTTTAGCAAATGCCACATCTACACGCATAGGATTTGTGCTGTTCCAGTGAGCTTCTGCATTACCATTCTTTTGAGGAATCGTTTGAACCGCAGCTGTGCTATATTGCGCGCTGCAGAGCTGTGTTATTCACTGCTAGTCATGGGATGGTAACGGTTTCCTCTGCCAAAGCTGTTTATTGGTCGGTGGTGAGGGCTCGATATAAATTGGAAGAATTGGGGAAGAGAGGACACCAATGTGAGATGGTGGTAGACTCTGTGGTGCTGGGAGCGAGGACTGAAGCCGAACCTCCGCCCGCAGGCATCCGTACCCGTATGAGCACCACGTCCGCTGCCTCGATAGCCACGTCGGTGCCAGTTCCGATGGCGATGCCCAGGTCAGCGCGGGCGAGCGCGGGCGAGTCGTTCACACCGTCACCCACCATGGCCACCCTCACGCCCTTCTCCTGCAGCTCCTGGACCTTGGCCACCTTGTGAGAGGGCAGGACCTCGGCAAACACCTTCCTGATGCCCACCTGTGGATAAGAGCATAAGGTGCTGAAAGCACATTAACACTGTACGCGTTTGTCTGTGTGTGTGTGTGTGTGTGTGTGTGTGTGTGCGCGCACCTGTGCTGCTATTGCTTTAGCAGTGCGTCTGTTATCTCCAGTGATCATGAAGACATCAATCCCCATCCTGCTCAGGGTGCGAACAGCCAGAGCAGATTCTGATTTTACAGTGTCTGCTATTGCCAGCATGGCACACAGCACACCTGAGAGAAACGAGTGTGAGACGAATTCAGAGATAAGACAACAAAGAATATTAAACAGCTTCAACGGTTACCATGAACCTCATTCCTGAAGCACGGTTTGAGCCAGTGGGCCTCGTTATGAAACATGTGGTTCACAGAATTATAAAATAGTGTTATTCGAGTGATTAACAGGGAGGATTAACAAATCCAACAGAGACTGGACAGAAAGACTCATAGCTGTAACAGTATAACAAAGAAATGAGACCAATTCTGTTTTTGCTTGCATGATTAATTATATATTTATATGAAATTAATATGTATGCCCCACTGACCTTGATTTAAGTGGAGGGAGAGAGAGAGGTGCAGTACCTTCTATGGCCACCAGGATGGCCGTCTGCCCTTTCGTCTCATGACTGCTCATGGCTTCATCCACATCCGCTGTAACCTGGAGACCGTTTCTCTGCATCCACTGCCTGTTCCCAATCAGGACAGAGTATGAGGCCTTTCCTGTCACCATGGAGAACAGCACATTCTCAAAATATGTGCAAGAAAAAGGCCACAACATGCATTCATACACTAAAAGCCACATACCAGGATACTTCTAAACAGCACTGAAGTGAACATAATAAGCCTTTGACAAGGCAGCAATCCTTACTAGAACATGAGCATCCCTGAGTTCAACCTCCAGGTAATGAAATAACACTGCACGAAAACAACCTGAGCCGCGTTCGGCGTCCGTGAGCAAGCTGCTCTCGTCCGTCGTGGCCCCCTGGAGCGTGAGCTGGGCCCCACGCACGCCACGCTGATCCGGCTCGGCAAGGAGCTCCTCCACGTTGGAAACCTTGCAGCTGATTCCACACCCTGGCACTGCCTGGAAGTCCTGGCAGTAGCCCAGCGTCTCCGTGCCCAGCTCCTGCGACCGCGCCACATGCAGGACGGGAGGAGACATGGCGGAGAAAGGCTTTTACCCTGCGTAACCCTCCAGAGCCGAGGGCACCAGCAAGTGTGTGTAGAAAAATCTGACTTTAGAGCTTCCACTGTGTGATCAGTTGTAAGGGTTGGTACAGGCAAACCAGTAGGATTCATACAGTTATGCTCAAGGCATTCACCTCTGTATGAGTGTCTCAATAAAGCTGAGAGCCTTTCACACTTCACCAAATAGTACTGTACTACAAGAAGCAATATTGGTGTGGGTGTGTATGTGTGTGTGTGTGAAGTCTGGAGTGTGTGTGGGGTGTATGTGGGCGGCAGGTGTTGTGTGTGTGTGTGTGTGTGTGTGTGTGGAGTGTGGAGTATGTATGAGGTGTATGTGGGGGGCAGCTGGTTGTGTGTGGAGTGTGTGTGTGTTTGTATTATACCTCTCTGCAGTGCTTGGCAACGGCCACACCCAGCGGGTGTTCGCTGCTGGCCTCTGCCGTCCCCACTACGGCCAGAACCGTACGCAGGGGAAACCGTGCCCGGTCCCACAGAATCAGAACCCGGGTCACGCGTGGCACCCCATTGGTGATGGTGCCTGTTTTATCGAACATCACCACTTTGATCTGCAGGGGGGCACAGAGGGGCACAGGGTGGAATTGTTTTAGGATTCCTTGTTGTGTATCCCAAACTGCTGCTACACTATTTATTCACCATGACCTTCAGTTCAGAAGTCTGGTGGAGCAGTGGGTCACTCAGAAATCTGACACGGACGAGAAACGTTTGACGCTTTGTGAAATGTGTTGGAGATTCAAGATCTTCAAGGATCATAGGCAAGCAAACATTAAAATTAAGTTTCTTTGAAAAATCACAGCTAACATGCCCTCAAGAACTTTTCGATGGCACCTTAACACACGACTACAATAACTTACTAACGTAACAATTTAGCAAACTGATATACGTGTGGATAACACAATCTCATGATTACATCATTATTACATCATTTAAACCCTACGGGTCCATTAACAGATACAAAAACCAATCCTCCAGTGCAGTGAGACATGAACAGATCAGTGTTGAGGAATTGAGTGCGAAGCCTCACCTTATGGGCCATCTCTAGCGGCTCTCCGCCCTTGATGAGGATACCGTTCTGGGCTCCCACCCCGGTGCCCACCATCACTGCTGTTGGGGTCGCCAGGCCAAGAGAGCAGGGGCAGGCGATTGACAGCACCGTGATGGAGGCTTGGAAAGCCAAACGCATGATCACGTCTGTCCGTGGAACCTTCTTGTCATAGAACTAAACAGAAACACAATTCAGACATGGTGAAATGCATTCATACACATTGCACACACACACACACGAATTCAAGCTGAATGTAAAAAAGATGAAGGTTTAGATGTGGGAAAAAAAACAAACTTAATAAATGCGTAACTACATAGGAAAAGATTAAAGAAGTACATAGAAACGTAGTACATTCTTCAGCTTACTTACAGGAAAATACTTCACCACGATGTCGAAATTCAAAAAGCCAATAAGGAGCCATGCTGCCAGCGTAACCACGGAAACAACAACAATGAAAGGCACGAAGTAGCCACTTAGCTTGTCCGCTAATTGCTGGATTGGTGCCTGAGCAACAAATCAAAACACATTAAACTAAAGTAGTGCACAGTTTGGTTTGTGGCTGAAGCTGTATTTGTCTGTAAGCAAGACCATGTGTGTCTGTTACAGAATGTGTCTGTGTGTGTAGTCCGTGACAGTACATATCTGTGCCTCCTCCCAGACTCTCTGTATCCATGTGTTTGCATGTATGTGCACGTTGGTGTGTGTTAATAAGTGAAGTGCTTGCAGATGTGGGCGTGCACGTGAGCTACCTTGGATGTCTGCGCCTCCTCAACCAGTCGGACTATCTGGCAGAGCGTAGTATCTGCTCCCACATGTGTGGACTCCACCAGCAGTGCCCCATGGGCGTTAATGGAGCCGGCAATCACACAGCTGCCGGGCTTCTTCCGAACTGGCATGGGCTCTCCTGAGACGACGGGGCATAAAAGCTATGCATGAACCACACTAAACATGTGAAACACACTGTACACATGAACCACACTGTACACATGAACCACAGTGTACACGTGAACCAAACTACACATATGAACCACACGGTACACATGAACCACACTGTACCCGTGAACCACGCTGCACGCATGAACCAGTTTCTCACCTGTGATCAGAGAGTTTCTCACCTGTGATCAATGAGTTTCTCACCTGTGATCAATGAGTTTCTGACCTGTGATCAGTGAGTTTCTCACCTGTGATCAATGAGTTTCTGACCTGTGATCAGTGAGTTTCTCACCTGTGATCAATGAGTTTCGAACCTGTGATCAGTGAGTTTCTCACCTGTGATCAGCGACTCATCAGCCATGGAGCTTCCCTCGATTACTTTCCCATCGACGGGGAACTTCCCGCCAGGACCCACCTTCACCACATCTCCTCTCTGGACCAGCTCAACGGAGACCTGCTCCTCACTCAGGAAGACACACCGCACCTTCACTGTCTCAGTTACAATCCAGCCAAAACAATTTCCAATTACTGCATATTTACTAATAGTATGGTAAATTCACTATATGTGAAGATGACAAACAGATACATCTTACAGCACAGTATCAGTACAGTATACAAACATTGATTACACTGAATACAGCGAGTGAACTATACAGAGTGAACTAACCCTAACCCTAACCCTAGTCCCAGGTGAAAGTATCTAGTGATGCTTCCACTCCCACTGAGCTCTAAAGCTGTGCTGGTTGTTGCTGTTTTAAGGCACTGAGAACAGTGCCTCAGCTGTGATTCCACAGTGCCAGCCTGTACCTGATGATGGAGTTGTCGGGCCCTAGTACCACAACAGTGGCGTCTGTCGCCTGGAGAGATATGAGTTTGGCCAGAGCTTCTGAAGTCTTGCTCTGCAGTGGCACAAAAGAGCAGCAAATAATTAAAATGTAATAAGTCAGTGTTTAACATGAAGTGGTTTTATTTTACAATTTCATTTTGAGAGTAAAATCATCCTTTTTACCTCCCAATAGCATTTTCAATGCTTTATGTATATAATAAACATAAACAATTTAAACTTATGACCAAAACATATACGGTGCGTGATAAGTTTTGGCTCTATAGTTTACAGATTAAATCTAGCAAGAAACCTAAAACACAGGCTCCAAATGACTGTAAGCTTTGCCACTGAAATCAGGCTTTTATTACACAGTGATATTTTTTATTACACAGCGATATCTTAGTTGCGTAAAGCAAGCTTTCTAAGAGAATGACTAAGCAAAGATAAGTGACCATGACTTTAACCTTAAAGGGCCTCAAACAGATCAGTGTGGAGTTTCAACCTCATCAATAGAGAATGACTCAGCTGGATTTATTGTTTATTTTAGCTAACACAGGGTATGTGTTTTAGCACTACACTCTTCATAGGATTGACATACCTTTAGTTTATACGGAAGCTAAAAAACAATTCACTGTAAGATACACTGAAAGCAATTAGATGATATTTATGAAAGTATGTTTTGCATGTTATTTTACATAAAGGTGAAAGGCAAATAATTTATTCAAGATGTTCAATTAGCAGAGAATTATCCCAATTAGCAATTAGCAGGGAATTGAACTGAATATACAAGCTTTTTTAAAGACATTTACAAACAGTAAATATGTCTGTCCTGAGATGTTAAATTGCATAGATGTTTTGTTTTTAATAAAATCCAATACATCTCAAACTTTTTGTTTCCTTAGCATCCTTGTGTCTAGGAGTTCTGGGTGCAGTTTTTTTTTTTCACCTTGGCGATATGTTCCAGCCAGCGTCCGAGGGCAATGAACACAAACAGCATGGGGGGCGTATCAAAAAATGTGACTGGACTTTGTGAGGCCCCCTCACTCATGGCCACCAGCAGCACCACGCACGAGTACACGTACGCGATAGTGGTTGCCAAGACGATGAGCACGTCCATGTTGGCTGCGCCATGCCTCAGAGAACGGTACGCTTGGATATAGAAGCGCCGCCCTCCAAAAATCTGACGGAGAGACAGAACTTACTGGACAATTCATATCATCTTGGAGATCCCTTTTGATAATATATAACATATCCTATCTCTCAATTAATATATATAAAAATAATTGTAATATATAGTTTACCATAGCAATGATTGACTTATAATAGTGTTTAACAATCTTGATAATACTGCATTAGTACACATGTACACACAATAAGAAATACATCTATCAGTTATGCGAATGATTCCACTACAGGAAGCACCTGGACTGGTGTGCAGAGAAGGAAGAAGACCAGGTTGAGGACAGAGAGTCCGGGCAGGATGTTCTGCTCCTTGGGCATGGAGCCTCCATGCTCTGAGTGCTGGCTGTCCATCACCATCATATAGATCATCAGGCCCATCACAGGGACGCCAAACAGCAGACAGAATAGGAATGAGTGCTTCCACCTGCAGCCGAGAAACACCAGAGCAGTTGAACTCGTTCTCGACTTACTCGAGACATGCTTTCATTCTTGTGGGTTGGTTTGGTATGCTGACCTGGGTGTTTATTTCTGTTACAAAATTTCAGTTTCTCAGCACCAAGAGGACTCACTATAATGGTTTTATCTCTTTACTGGTGTCTATGACAACACAGAGCTAGCCAAGTAGAATAGTTTTATTTACAGGGGAACAATCTAGAATTGTAGTAATAATGAGAGTGATGGCCAGAACCAGAACAGACAGATTACTGAACCAAGGAAGCATCAAACACAAAGTGAAGAAACAGTCCAGGTCAGAACCCACAGGGCAAAAAGATCAGGTAAATAAATCCAGAAGGAGAAAGGCAGAGACAAAGGTCAGGGAAACAAACAGGGTCGGCAGCCCAGAGATCCAGCCAACACAGGAAACCACTCAGTATACACTCAGTATTCAAAGATATGGAAATACTTCACAAAGAAGGAAACAAACTGACAGGTTTACTGATTACAGGTGACTAGAAGTCAGGTGATGTGGATTGTGTGAGCGTGTGGTGATAAGGTGAGGGTTGCTTGGGGTTCTGGGAGTTGCAGTTTAGTTCATGGATACAGGGAGTCCTTCTGACTGTGTGACAGTGTCACTTTATTAAAATGCGGACTGAGGCAGAAACCAAGAGATACTTGCTGCCGTATCTCCTCCTGGTGATCCAAGCCCTCATTCTTTTGTAAGGCATCATTCTTTATCAAGGACACTCCAAATCCCAGACCCTGAAAGTGGGAGAGAGAGAGAGAGAGAGAGAGAGAGAAAGAGAGAGAGAGAGAGTGACTCATCACTTGTGTCTTTCTCGTGACATTTGATTTGCTAATTTCCTTATCAATGTAAGATCTAATTTAAAAAACACAACAATGACAACAACAACAGTATATTTTTTCTAATGCATGTTACCAAATAACATTATGCAACATTAGCTGTTTACAGCATAAATACAATGTT
>JAOXYF010000001.1:9216091-9227490 GCA_028565775.1 Sternarchorhynchus goeldii | reverse complement strand
TCTTGATGACCCTGAAAATACACAAGTCACAATAACCTGGAAAGCATGGTTGCTACATTATCAGACATGGTTGCTACATTATCAGACATGGTTGCTACGTTGTCAGACATGCAGAGTCTGTGAGGAATCCAGTACAGAACTGTACAGAATGAACCCATGTTGAACCCAGGCGACTGCATTAGCAGAGGCTCAGCACAAACACACTGGAGCACTTGTGCTAAAGTCCCCCAGCAAATATCAAAGAGCAGATTATTCACTGGGTAAGTCTCACAGACTTATCACACGGCCTCAGCTTACAGGGGGGCCATACACTGAGACTGAGAAAAAAATACAGTAGTGACTACATTATTCCACTTTATTAATGTATTATCACTAATACGAAAAGGGAAATTTCAATCTTTTACTTTACATTTCAAGCACATAATCAGTTTGTGTCACTAAGCACCACCCAGAGCTGGGTAATTGGTTTTGGTAATTTAAGCACTCTGAAGATCAGTTAGACTTATGAACTTATGAAATGCGATCAGTAAGCATTAATCTCAGTATATATACGTATATTATTTTCTGCTCAACCCCCTAAAAAATACACTTCAGATAGACACACACCAACACTAAAGCGTGTGATGAACGTATCAAAATTAAGTCACTTTAAAGACAGTTTTAATTATAACTATTAGACTTTTTATGTAATTAAAATAATCATCTTTCATGTGCACGTTCATTCGCTTTGGTCTAGTCTTGGTTAGACTAACCTTAAGTAGTTTCGGTCCATCTCTGTATTGTGAGGAACGACAAAAACACGGAACCAACTCGCAGTGACACAGAGGCGCACAATCAACCATGCACATCTGTTCCCCAATGACCGTGCCGTTATGCACGGACTTTGAAACGCGTTTAAGCGAGGCAATCTTGTTCATCATTTCGGTGTCCCGGCTATCTGATTTTTTTTCTCGTCGTCTCGAATCCACATAGCACTTCTGTCCAAACGTCCTCTGGATAGTCAAAGCGGTCCTCACTTCGGCGGCGCCGGAGTTGACAGCGGACCGCGCAGAGTGAGTTTAAATCGTGCCAGGTTTGCGCTCAGCGTCAAGGTGACGTCGGAGTTTTACCTGTGCGTTCATTCACTCTTTGCACACGGCACCAACTGTCAAACCAGCAACTGCACAGTCACGTCACGTTGTCTGTTGATCATTTACCGATACGTTATTGCCGTGTGCACAATCCAGCAACATTCTAGATTCAGGAATCTGGTGGGCTACGCAAACCATTAGTTTTTGTGGTTATTACTAATTTGCGCTTTGACGGACTACTGACTATTACACTCATTTCAAATTACTGGACATAAACAGTTCCAAATCAAGCTGTCTGGACAGGGATCCAGGCGTAAACTCTTGAACTCATAGCACTGGCAGACTTGTCCAAAATAATCACAAAATTTTACACAGCAACCTATCACTCTTAAAAGAGGCAACATTTTTGTATAGCATCCTGTCACTCTTAAAAGAGATCACTGCACGCTTTAGAGAATACGCAATGCTACACTATATACAAAGCATCACACAAACTCCAAAAACTTTTTTTTTCACTTTCAATTTTCCACCAGGGGGTGCAAAAACACACTGCTGGCAGAAACTAATCTTTTTTTTCTTAAATACACAGGCTGATATAGTGCTATCGACTCTCCCCAACCATCATCATATTAACAACTGCTTCATTGGTCAGTTTAGCTCTTTATTTATCAGTGTCTGTCGTGGTCAAATTGTGTGTTTTAAAGATCAAATTTCAAATAGTCCTTTTGTCATTAATGCATTTTTATTTGACCTGTTAAAAGACTCCAGATCTCAAGGGCACCAGGCAGTTTCATCTAAACGTCAGAGGAAAAGGTAAAGACAACGTACCCGCTGTGTGGACCACGTGGAACCGTACATGGTTGGGGTCGTCTCGGTCTAATTCCCCAAACAGCACAGATCGCGAGACCTACTCTGGAAGGATGCGCTTCTGGAAGCCTTAGGAGTACAGCGTATTAGCGCATAACGCTAACAGATGTCCAATTGTCTCGATCCGGTCGAATAGACCGTCCGCTCCGCTAGCTAGTCACTGAAGCAACACCCAGAATTGTTGGAATTTTACCAGATCATTCTGCAGCGAACTTTGCTAACGCATAGTTATGGCTCATAGATACCTGTCATTTATAAAATAATAGCGTCTTTGTCTGCACGACAGGATTAGACGTGTTGGGTACTTCGGTGACACTAGTGATCTTTATCGCAGTTTGCTTCCCTGTCGTCTTTAGTGACCTTGCACAATGGGTATACAATGTACACTGAACGAATACACTGTTTAGAATTCCAGTGTCATGTGTCATATCTTACGATGCAGGTTTTTACGCCGATTTGCTCTAATACGCTTCACCAGGCCACGAGAAGGAGCAAATTCAAAAACCATAACGCCATAACGTTTAGTGCATTTATTTAAATACATACATTAGAATATTACACATACATTTTAAAACGCTACACACAATTCATATTTTAACAACTGGTACCCATTATACTCAAAAATAGCTCATGAAAATCTTTTGAATCCTGTAACGTTTCCCTTGATGTTGACCTCTCAGCACAAAGTACATGAATGCCCCAGAAACCACTTTCCCTTTTACTTACTGTGGGTAAGACGCATATTTGCTGCAAGACTAAAGAGACATTTGCTGAGTGATAGTACAATGGCATTGTCCTCTGTTTGCCTCAGTTCTGGACTTCGTGTGTGCAGATATTTCGCCTTCTCAGATACTGAATGCAGTTTTATGACACATCCGTAGAAGAAAAGCCCCCATCCTGAGCTTTTACACGTAACTCACTCTCTCGTCCCCCGTGCTTGGCGCGTGTGGGGATCCTGGCCGGTTCGTTCTGGGGGAGGCGGCGGTCGTGCTGCTCGCTGCCGAGCGTTTCGGCGAGGGTGCGTATTCTTGCAGCGGGAGCTTGGAGGAGTTGAAGGCCAGGGGAGGAATGGTGTTGACCAGGATGGCCTGCAGAGGCTTCCGTTCCTTCCGGTAGCGGCAGCGCAGGTAGCGCGCGAACGCGGCGCGGTACGTCTTGTTGAAGAGCGTGTAGACCAGGGGGTTGACGGCGGACGAGAGGTAGCCCACCCACACGAATACATTGAGCAGGCGGATCATGAGCGCAGGGTCGCACGACGAAGCGGCGCAAGCCACCGCCATGACGTTGGTGATGAAGAACGGGCTCCACATGGCCACGAACAGGAGGAAGACCACGCCCAGGACCTTCGAGGCCTTCTGCTCGTTCCCGATGGCCTGCGCGGCGCGGCGGCCGAACGGCCCGGGGGCGGCGGGTGCCGCCGCGACCGCCACGTCCGGGCAGAGTGAGCTCCGGGCAAAGAGGCGCTCGGAGGAGAAGGAGCTGCGTGGGAGGAAGTCCAGCACAGACATCCACTTAGGACGCACCACCAGCTGATCCAGGTACAGCGTGGCCTGCTGCTGCAGCCTGCGGACGGTCAGGAAATATGTGATCAGCATGATGACGAGCGGGATGAAGAACGCAACGAAGGAACCGACCAGGACGAAGCTGTGGTCTGTCAGCTGGCAGCTGCTGCCCTGAAATACCTTGGAGCGGTCATGAAGCCCCAGGACAGGAACAGGCATAGAAATACCTGGAGAAACCAAGAGACTTGGTAAGAAGGGGGAGGGGCAACAGAAGCCTTGGTGACACAATACATAAAAACAGTGGCGGCACGTAGGAATCTTACCTACATATGTGTAATGTAAAGGGAACCACCATTCAGTCTAAGAGGAGGAGAGGAGCAGAGAACATACAGCCCAGCTTACCAGCAGAGATGGTCCACGTTGCAGTTATCTTGGCCCGGGTTCGAGCGCAGGAGTTGGATCGGCTGTGCTGGATGGGGTTGCGGATGCCGATGTAGCGGTCCAAGGAGATGGCGCACAGGTGCATAATGGAGGCTGTGGAGAACAACACGTCCAGGTAAATCCAGATCGGGCACAGGGCAGGTGGGAAGGGCCAGGTGTAATCTGCAAGAGAGGACTGTAGTTGAGATCCTAACAGGCAGATTTGGTGAACAGTTAGCACATTAAAACATTAAGATGTTACTTTTTATGTAAAATCTAAGATAAGATATAGTGAAACAATACCAAACTGCTTTTAGAATCTCTAATATACTTCTAATGCTGCAATGTTTTTGCTTGGTAAGGCCTGATACAGAAGAGAATACATGTAATTCTACAATTTATCTAGGATTTCTTTACTGCTATGTAACATTTGAATATTGTGGATAGTGGTTACAGACATAGTGACTCGGGTAACAGACAGTAAAAACTCAAGATATCAGGATTAAAAACCCGACAGCACTTTTGTTGATACGCTAAAGTATTAATTCATAAATCCCACAATGACCGAAGGATTTGATATTGTTGAACCGGTTTTTATAATCGTAGTTGTAAAAAAACATTTTGAACCCATAGTAAAATACCATTCGAATAGATCCAATGTTAATACAATCACGACACACGCAAAAAAAAAAAAAAAACACCGGAATATGTTTCTTTAGTTCATTGGCAGTTTTTCACCGTTAATGGACGAAAACTTGGTCAGCACGCGTGAATGCACAAACCATCAAAAACGGTTTCATAAACATGTTATTAGCTTTTTGGTTCAGCTCCGGCTGCAACAATTTTGATTGTAATTCTTACTGTTGAAATGTAAGATTTAGCGTCACTTTGTCAGCGTGTGGTCCTATTAGGTTCTCACCGTACCCGTCACATATCTCAGCGCTGTGACAATTACACCAATCACAGGCATTTCTGGTTGTACAAAAGAGGGATTTTGTTTCCCTTTAAATTATAATAATCAGATCGCTCTTATTTGACACGCTTTTATTTGCTTTTGTTTGTGAATGAATGTTGTCTAGATTCTACTATTTCTAATGCACATTTAAAAATATTCACTT
The DNA here is from genome assembly GCA_028565775.1 of Sternarchorhynchus goeldii. Lineage (NCBI taxonomy): Eukaryota > Metazoa > Chordata > Actinopteri > Gymnotiformes > Apteronotidae > Sternarchorhynchus > Sternarchorhynchus goeldii. Next base: position 9,222,513 of record JAOXYF010000001.1, on the reverse strand, counting down.
CGAACTCGAGGTGCTGGTGACTCGACTTTACAAGGTGTTTCTCTGGTATTTGTATAAATATCAATGCAAGCTGTTTTATTAAAGAATACCGGAAGAGTGGAATGAACTTCTTTTTTTTTACAGAACTTCTTTTTTCAGAATATCAGTAAAAGGTAAGTAAAGAAAACATTTGCTTAGACACAGCAAATCACTATAAACTGGTTGGGCTGCAGTCGTAAATAAAAATTCTCAGGTAACTGTCCGAGGAAACTAAGTGGCATCTTCTCAGCTACACCTAGATACGGATCATCATCTCGTTCTCCACTCTGCCTTTGCACCGCTAGAAAAAGGAATCGTTTGGAAGTAGGGGAGTCCAGGACTGTCAGTTTTTCTCTTTGAACTCTGAAGATTAAGCACTGAGGGAGACTGGGGAGGGTCGAATGTAGAGCACAGCTATCGAGCTCATTACAGCTCTTGAGCGGAGACAGTGCCACCATGAGAGGATTCCTACAACGCGTCGACGTGAATGTGGAACGTGCACCAGAATAGGGTTCCAGAACATGTTTATGGCTCTATATGTATGAATCCAATTACTCTGTATATAATAGCATTATTACGCTCATGAACATGGGGGATAACTAGATGCCTGACGGATGTGCACCAAAACAGGAAAGAGATAAGTAATTAGGCAGATTAGTCTGAAATGTTTTGTTTTGTGCTGTGAGCGTGACTTGTCACCAGGTGTTGATATTTATCACTTATCTTTAATGGCCACAACAGTAATTCGCATGATATTCACTAATGCACCCAAGGGCTCCAGATTAATTATTTATCAAGGGGACAAATCTGTCAATAGGTCACTTCGTCTCACGACGTAAAGGGATGGTTTTTATATCCAATTATTCAGAACATCAAGCCAGAAGTGACAGTTTTTTCCTTCTTTTTGCTTGCAGAGTACAGAGGTGCATCGTTACATCATAATTAATCCAACATCAAAGCGATGGGAGCCGTTTGCGGGATTACTCCACCTTTGCGAGAACACAGCGAGACTAATTCCATATACTTTATCCATGCAGCCAAACGTGCAGCGTTATTCCTTTCACTCAAATCTGGATTTGATGAGAATAAGGTTCAGTTTTAAAAGCCTAGACTTGCACTTTCGTGCATTTGAGAGGCAAACAGCGAGTCTGTTCCCCTTTCCAGCGAGTCTGTTGCTGCCCGGTCCACACTCAGAATAAGTGTCGACTCCTCTTTGAGTGAACAAATCTTTTTTTCTGTTTATGCTTTCTCTGGGTAATCAACACTTAATGGCACCATATGCCAAATTTTGATTATTGTATACAAAAACACTTGATCAACCTGAAAACACTTGATCAACCTGAAAATATTTGAGATATTGATCAAATCTGGTGGTTTATCACTTTTTGTGTTTTCTTGTTTTTTATATTTCATCCTTTTTTCACACCTGCCACACTCACTCTTTCTAACTCTCTCACACACACACATACACACACACACACACACATAGGAAACACTATTAAATGTAAAACAGGCACAGCACCTTTAGATTTTTTTTTCATCTTAATAAACCATGGATTTCTGAATAGAATTTCCTCAACTCACTGTAAAGAATTGTCACCATGGCGACCGGCATGACCAGAAGGCCCAGGAGCATGTCTGTTATGGCCAGCGACATCAGGAAGTAGTTTGTGGCGTTCTGCAGTTTCCTCTCCAGACTCACTGCCATGATGACCAGGATGTTCCCCATCACCGTGACAACAATGGCCAATAAGATCAATAGTGCCACCCAGTTCTTATGGGAACCAGTGGTCCCATAGGGTGACCCCAGCGATATATTTCTGCCCTCCTCACCACTGCAGTTCACAGAGTCGTTCAGGACTGCAACACCCGGAAGGCTTGCAACCCAGTGTTCAGCACCCGAGGGGCTGACATGTTCATCTGAAACTGTAGTCAACTTGAAGTCCACAGTGCTTCCGTTCAGAGACATCGTATCAATGCTCCTGGCTTTTACTGTCCTGCTCACACATGGTTCTCTGGTGCTAAATGCTTTCAGTGACCCCACAGTCCAGGAAACACCACTGCACTCAGATCAGCTCAGATCAGCCACGCAGTAAGAAAAGCCAAGCACAGTCCATCTGTGAGAACTTCAGCTCCGCGTGTGACTTTCACTGGAATATTCATATCTGATCTTCTTTGGAGAGACGTTATCAGGATGTGAGCCAGTCAAAGCCAGACAGATGTGAAGTGACGCAGGTCTGGACAGCAGACAACCAGTGGTGCATGAGGACAGAATAAGAGAATGAACAAAGAAGATAAGCAGACAGAAAAAAAGGAGAGAGGTGTATATATTCAGATAAACTAGAAGAGAGGGGCTATATATATATATATAGATATATAAAGAATAAAGCTTACCCTGACACATCTGCAGCGCTGCAGTTGTAAAAACAAACAACAATAAAAAAACAATAAACATGCTGACACAAATATAATACACATTATACACGTTATATTCATATACACACTAATATACTCATTATATTTATAAACATACTAATATACTACCACACACTACTAATATAGGACGTGTTTCACTTACATACAACACACTCTTGCTTGCATTCTTCCTAACACACCCTCAATAGTTCACCTCTATCACAAATATTAAAAGAAACCCTTCCATGAAAGTTTCTAATAGCCAGTTGCAAAAAAAAACTGAGGCAGATGAGCAGGAAACAAACCTTTGGGTCCCCGTGTGTTCAGAAGCTTTCGAAGAGCCCTGAGATCGTTTTCTGAGCTTTTACATCCAGTAGTAAAAACTCACCACTCCAGAGCTGGAAGCAACGCTGTCAGAGTGCGACAGTAAGACAAACTCATTGCAGAAAGCACTTCTCTCTCTCTCTCTCTCTCCACACCTTTCTCTCTCTCTCTCTCTCTCTCTCTCTCTCCTTCTCACACACGGTCCACACCTCTCTCTCTCTCTCTCTCTTTCTCTCTCTCTCTCTCGCTTTCTCACACACGCTCCACACCTCGCTCTCTGCTCCAACTCTTTCACCCCTCCTTCTTTCACACTCCCTCACTCCATTCTTCTTCTCTTAATCTTTCTGCTGTTTCCCTCCCTCTCTCGCTCTCTTCCTTTCTCTCTCCTCTCTCACTCTCTACCCAGAAAGGCAAGTAGTACCTCTTACACCGTTCAACTGAGACAAAGGCATCTGAACCACTTCACATATAAATTCACACATGTGGACACACACACACACACACACATACACAAGATTTTCAAACTCTAATTTTTATATAATTATGGTATATTTTTTTCATTATTTCATTCATTCCTAGGTTCTCTTGTCATCTTAATTTTGATAACTCTGAATATAATATGAATTGAATAAATGATAAAACACAAAACGACATACACAAATACGGTATGTAACACACCTGACATACAATTGATGAGCACATGGCATTTCCCACCACCATTAGTTTCATAGGAATTAATAACCCAATTTAGTCCAGCATTTTTCACCTAAGAGCTCTGTCATCACAAGATATTACAAATGTATTATTAATATACAGGAATCAATGTTTAATATTGTCTAAAAATAAAGTTCTGCTTTCTATCCTTATTAAAACAGGAAAAATTACATTCTGTACTTCTCCTGGGCAAAAGACAAAAATATAAGAGAAAAAAAAGAAAATATATATATAAGTTACAGGTGGAGGTGAGACACAGTAGATCTACATGAGAGTGAGAGAGAGCGAAAGAAAGTGAGAGAAAGAAAGAGTGAGCGAGAGAAAGAGTGAGAGAGAGCATGCTCTGAACCAGTCCCAGATGGCACAGTACGGTCTGTTGCTGTTCATGTACTTTTTTTATCAGTGAGAGGCAGGACACAAACATCATGGTGCATGCTGGGAATGGAAGGGTCCAGGCACCAAGCCCCTCTACCGTCAGCCGAGCCCGTGGACCTCCGGAGACATCCCTGCTAGGCCACAGGGAGAGAGAGGGCAGTGTGGAGGGGGGAAGAGCAGCAGCAGAGGGAGTTTGGAGGACTGCAGGAACAGCAAAAAAAAAAGACCCTCTTTAACTTCTCCCATCTGCCCTGAGTGACAGACTTACATACAAGCCTGAGTTGCAAACAAGCCTGAGCTTTCTCGCTGTGCTACAGAGCGGGGGCGAAAATGCTCTCCGGGTGCCACGAGTCACCGTGCGCCTCTGAGCTTGTGTGGCGTGGCCGCTGGCTGTGTTGTAATTGCTCACCTGGGAGCGGGGAGACACAGGGAGCAGGGAGGCAGGCTTTCACTGGCCGATCGGGTGAGGAGCGAACCCTGCAGAACTCCGTTTGGAATCCCGGTTCCCAGGGTTATGTGTGCGACTTCCCTTCGCCTCCTCAGCACCTGCGGACCAGTGTGGTGGAGGAGTAAACCCCGAAATGCCCATCCGAAAGAATAGGTGCTGTTGCTAGGAACTGAGGACAAGAATAAGCAAAAGGCAGTCATATTCAGACATGATTATTTGTTCTTAACCTAAAGAAGACCCCAAATGCTCTATCTGCATAACACTGATAAAAAGTATGTGAGAGAAGTAATTGGCAAGACAGACTTACATAACATGCAAAACACATACACATACCTCTTTTCGCGCTTTACATTATGTTGATCTATTGGAACTAGGTCATACGCAAACACATCACATTCCTGCGCCGGAACATGTGACGGTGTGCGCTAGCTGCAGCCTCCGTCAGGCAGCGGGAACCACGTGGCTTTTGTTTATGTTCTCTTTTGTTTCATGTGCTTTGTGTTTTAGTTTCCTGTCATGCTCCACACAGGTGGTGCGTGCTTCCATTTCATTCAGCCGTTACGTCTCTACTTCTCTTCTTTTAAAATTACGTTTTGTTTTAACCGCTTTGTCGGCTATTCTTAGTTTGGTTTTCATTTGTGCCTGTTATTAGGTTGGCTTTGTTTTTATTTAGTTAGCAGTTAGAAACACATATTTCCTTCTTCACATTCGTTTTTGAACGTTCCTCATCCGTGACAGGACAAAGTCTCATTGGAGTTTATGTTAACATAATTTCTGAAACTCAAGAGCAAGTGTTTCTCGGCATTCAGCGCTGCTCCCCGGCCGAGGCCGGTCTTTGCGTATCCTGCGGCGGAAGCGCTGTAGATTACCTCACAAACGCAGCGCAATTAGCTGCGTCCTCTGTGCATGAGCAGACAAGGCCTCAATCACATTAGAACATGCTGGGATTAGATTAGCGCAGCGCGGAGCTTTGAAGCCCAGTAGGCAGCTCGTCCCAGACTGCCCATGGCGACAGGGAACCGGCTGAGAAAAAGCCGCCATGTCAAGGGACGGAAAAGGAACCAAAGCCTCTGAGCAGAGACGCTGGCAGTATATTAATGAAATAAAAATCAAATGACTCCCAAGAGTCTCCCCGCATATAAACCACTGTGCTAAAATTCTTATTTGTTTCAAAACACAGAAAGTATGTTTAAGAAGGGTCATGTCATTTTTACTAACTTGCTGTGTGTAGTTTGTTTAAAATGCAAGATAAAATTGCATAGCCAGTTCTCTGAGAAAAGAATGAAGTAATTCATATAATATTGGTATTACAAGTAATATTTTCAAAGTAATATTTACAAATAAAAGTTTGATACAGAGCAATCAATCTTATCTTGAGAACTTCAGAAGTACTTTGCAAGCACAGCTGATGAAGGATATCCATAATGTATATATATGTATGTGAAAATGTGTGTGTGTGTGTGTGTGTGTGTGTGTGTGTGTGTACAATTATGTTGGAGAGAGAGAGAACAAAGAGGACTTCCTTTAGTACTTTCCAGGCAAGTTCATGATACACCCTGCTATGATAATGTCTGATGTAGTGATTGTATCAGTCAGAGTTCTTTTATTTCTGAAATGAAATGGAAAAAGCTTTTCTGTATGAACCATAAAAGGAAACCCATGCGATCTCCTGCCAGTCGGGTCTCTGCACGACTCTGGTCAGAACTTGTGCTTCTTCTCCAATCTCATAACACTATGAGGTGGAAGCTGGAAACGGGGGTCTCATTCAATCATAATGCGCCCACATCTTCAACTGACTGTCCGGAGCCACGCGTTGAGGTCATGCTTCTTTATCTGAAACGTTTGAACTAAAAGAAAATCATCCCAGAGGGCAAAGTTAATCAGAAAGACAATTTATGTGTAGACAGATAGGTGTCTGGTAGTGAATCTGTTAAAGCAAAGATGAGAGGCTCTTCCTGATGTAGTCTGTGCGCCCTGGCTCCCTCAAAATGGTAAATAAAACACAAACCTGGGCTTTTGGAAATGGAACAATGGAAAAAAACACATGTACAGTTATGTACCAGTTATTATTATTATTATTATTACACATGTACGGTTATCATGTACGGTTATGTACCAGTTATTATTA
>JAOXYF010000001.1:9191189-9215991 GCA_028565775.1 Sternarchorhynchus goeldii | reverse complement strand
CAGTTATTATTATTATTATTATTACACATGTACGGTTATCATGTACGGTTATGTACCAGTTATTATTATTATTATTACACATGTACGGTTATGTACCAGTTATTATTATTATTATTACACATGTACGGTTATGTACCAGTTATTATTATTATTACACATGTACGGTTATGTACAAGTTATTATTATTATTACACATGTACGGTTATGTACAAGTTATTATTATTATTACACAGGTATCTGATATTCATGAGCTGAACATAGTACTGGCATAAGCCCCTCCCCCCACCTCATTGCCATGCAGAGACTGGTGAAGAAAGCAGGCTACATTACATTTGCATCTCATTTTCACGGACTTGTTCTTGCAGGGAGTCCTTGGAGTGGGAGAAGTGGAAGAAGTCATTTTTCGGGGGCCTCACAGGGAGAATATCAATGATGTGGAGTAGCACAGAGTAGCGCAGCTCCAGTTAAATGACGTTGACAGAGAAATGAACAGGGAGATCTGAGACGCCTTTGACTTTGAAAAGCAGTTTCTGGCAAGCTGGCATATTTCATACAGCATTGTAAGGGCCATAAAGCTGTTTAAAAGGCTCAGGGTAAGTCTTTCTCCAACAACTAGCTTTATTCACTGAGGTTCATACTGTAACATGCACATATGTACGTTACGGTATGGATGTTTTTTGGGGGGGTGGGGGTTTAGGTTAATAAAAAACCAAAAGGTTCATAAATTCACAGACAGCAAACAGGACCAAAAAACAAACAAAACATAAAACAATCAGAAAATGGTGAAGTATGGGGGAATGAGGTAACCATGGCAACAGGGTGCAAGTCCTCACCAAACTTCTTCACCCTTATGGCAAGAGAACTCACATCACCCCTCTCTCTTGCTCACCTCCCACACATATACACACACACACACACACACACAAACACGTGTAAGAGTGTTACCTCCGTCTAAGGACTGTTCGCAATGATTGTGTCATACTAGAAGTTGCAAAAAAAAAAAAGAAATTCACCAAAAACCCACCAACATTTACATTTGTTATGTGAAACATCCTGCTCTTGTAACAGGATTTTTCCTCCCTGAGTTTCGATAGCGTGACTGTGGGTGCTTCACGAGACATACATCTGGTTAATAGCCGTGTTAGGTGGGAGGGGAAAAAAAAACTCCCAGCTATCCTCATCTTCATCTCTGTCACTTTTCCCAGTGAAAGATTTATGAACCGCCGTCAGGACATCACAACTAATGAGAGGGAAACGAGGGATGGGGCGGAGGGAGAGAAGAATGAATGGATGGGGAAAAGACCGCGGGGAATAAAAGAATAAGTAATAAAGACTTACGTTTGCACAGAGTAGTGGAGTCAAACGGTCTGATAGAAAAGGCTGAGTACTTTGTTTGGGACAGGGGGAGTCTAGAGGAACATGGTGTGTGTTGTAAAGGTATAATATAGCAATTTAGCATTCTCTGTTTTTATTTATTTATTTTTAAATCCATAACGACAGCATGGTAAACAACTCATATGAGGCACAAGACAATAGGCAGTTTGGTAAAAGGAAGGATACATTATGTATTTTATAATGGTCATAGGTCTTCTGCAGAAAGCTACTCAATAGAAGAGACAAGGTTCTGCTAGCATGTTAGGCTAAAAAAGGGAAAATTGTACCGTCTCACTCCTACCTCAAGCAGCGGCCTCAAAAGTCCCTCAAACAAATGCAAATATGGGGAAGAAAATGTTCCACAATGCCAGATTCATTTAGTTCTGCTGATTTGTCAGGAAAAACCCCTCATGTTTGTCTCCTAAAAAAGCCAAAGATAAACTCAGCCTCCAGGTGCCATCAAAGCAAAACCTTGGCTTCACTGTCATAACCACACACAACCACACACAGGAGTACACAGGAGCACACAGCTGCACACACACACACACACACACACAGGTACACATAACCACATACAGGCACACATGTGTACACAGAAGTTCACATAAACACACAACCACACACACGCACCACAGAAAAAAACAAACAGGTCAAAGCATTGTGTTCATAATTATGCAAATTTCCATTCCACTGAGGTGTACATTTTTATTGTGTACTTCAGTGCTGAGAGGAGAGAGAAGAGGAGACCACAAGACAACAAGCTACAACCACAGACCCCCAGCTGGAAGCAATAGATCTTACACAAAACTCTTTGGTCTTAGGGTTGTTTTTTTTTTTGACTGATGGAGTTGGGGATCACAGAACGGGGGAGAAAGAGGTGCCTACTGGCAAATAACAAACAAACCGTGCAGTTCACATTCATCATGTCCATCCAGCAGGCTTGCTTATGAAACAGAGGCCAGTGCTAGACTAATCAATCTGGGTGTGTGTGTGTGTGTGTGTGTGTGTGTGTTAAGGTTATAGCCAGGTTCTGCACAGAACATCAAATATAACACAGATAGAGGTAAATAATAATCTGATTTATGAATATTGTTATCACCGTAGACAAGTTACCCGGCTAAACTTTAGATAAAGTAGGCCGCTATAATGCCATACATGATCTACTGTGAAGCACTACTGTATATTTACTTCACCATATGCTATTCTGGTGATATGGTGTTAACTGTGAAACTAGATTATGAGACTATGATAAATAATGGATGCTAACAGGAAACAAGTCAAACAGCAGGGGCGTAAAATAATTGTGTATTCTTTAAAAATAAGCATAATATCAAGTGTAAAAATTAGGATTATACATAAATATTATGATTTTATAATATTTTATCATAGTAAGTAATACATTTAAACAAGGCAATACTGGTCACGTTTTGTGATTATACTAATACTGTATACAAACATATGTGTCTGAGTCACTATGAATCAGATCAAATAATCAGATTAAAACCCTTTTGTCAGGTATCTAGTCTGAGCCAAGAACATCCATCCACCCACAGATGGAGTATGATCAACTTGCTGCATCTTTATTTTAGGTCAGTGCCTCTGTCGTGAGTTGAACGGCAGCTTCAAGTCAATATGTAATTGCAGGTTGATTTATTAAAAGGTAGAAAACAAAAGCGAAACCAAACACAAACTGAGCACAACCAGAATAAACCAAAAACAAGAATAAACCAGAATAAAATAAACCAGAATAAAACAAGCAAGACAGGAGAGCTCCAACACATGTGAGCTGAACGGGAGTGCGACATACATATGAAACATACCTCACCAAAAAAACAAAACAGACAACCAAGACAAGAAAACACGTTTAAATCCAAAGGTAAATTAGGGAGAAATGAGATGAAAAGGAAATGGATTCACTCAACACGAGACAAGGGCTCAGACAACATCATGAACAAAAACACATGGCAATAACCAAATAATGCAACCCAAATAAGCAATAAATTGATTAGGTGTGTCATGCGGCCTATAGAGTTCAACTTTGTCACAGCAATTGACTGTGACAAACTGAGAAGTGTGCGTGTGTCAGGGCGTGGGGGGACCCACCTACCGAGAAGTGTATGTGTGTCAGGGGGTGGGGGGACCCACCTACTGAGAAGTGTATGTGTGTCAGGGCGTGGGGGGACCCACCTACTGAGAAGTGTATGTGTGTCAGGGCGTGGGGGGAACCACCTACTGAGAAGTGTGCGTGTGTCAGGGCGTGGGGGGAAACTAACAAAATATATGTTCTGTGTTAAGAAATGTTTTTTAAAGTTCTTTTTTTCTTGTCCACAACTCTCAGCTGTACCAAATGTCACAAAAACTCCTTTATTCACCAAAATCCTCCAACAATTTATTGCCAACTGTTTATTACAAACACTGCCAACTCATTTCGCCAAATAGTGGTGAGAGGAATCAGCAGACAGCGAGGGATGAACAATAATCACCAATAAACCCCTTAGGCTTTCCAGGCTTTTACTGGAAGCATATTCACCGGTTCCTACATCAAAGTAGAGCAACAACATCAGCCATTCACTGAAAGAATGTTTCTAAAGGTCACAGACAGCACAGTCTGTATATGTGTATATTAAGTGGGGCTCTATAAATTGCCCTCACCCATCTTCCCTGGACAAAACCAAACGTAAAATGGGAGACTCCCTGGGTCTCCCTGTAAGGCTTTTAAGTGGTATATTTTAAAGCTTGCTGTGTAGCCAGTTTAGAAAGTAAAAAAGAAAGTAAAAGAAAGAAATCTATTTCCGCCTTTATAGATGGCAGCGATAAGTCCCATTATACACATATTTAATGTTTTGATTTTGTAGTGCACACACACACACACACACACAAAAACGTGCAGAAAACTCGTGCACCCAGCTGGCTGCATTCACAGCTATGCTTTCACTCCCACCTGGCCACAACTCCATCCACAGCTAAGCTTCCACTCCCACCTGGCCACAACTCCTTTTCTGTATATTAAACCACTTCAGTTCTTCAGTATTTCAGTTCTAATAAACAAGTTCTTCTTACCAGTCATTTATAGTCAAAGAGAGTAAGCTAAGCAAAGATTTTATAATGCATATTCACTTTTTGATTTCAGCCAAAGGTGTTATTCATGTAATACCTTGTAATTTAAGAACATTTTATACTTATGTCTTTATGTAAATTTTATTCTAATGCGTGTACTAGATAATGCCCCATTTAAATACACTGATGTCCTTAAAGCAACATTAAACAACTTCATTGGTGTTGTTCCATCTGTTCTGTGGTAAATAGACTATTTACTCACGTAAAGTTTATTTCATTTGCATGCCTCAAGAGTGCAGAAATCCCTTCCCCTATGATGAGCGCATAACATGGGTTTATGATCGCAATGTTTACAATCAATGAGGGTATAAATGTCAGTTAAAGCTTCAAAACACGGTTCTTGAGGTTGCTGACTACTGCTTCTGAAGTTCTAGCTTGAGTGAGTTTAACACCTCTAGCCCAAAGCAGCGTGATATAAACGTTCATCATCATCAGGATCATCATTACTGTACATTTTATTGAAACATTGTTTTATTCCTCTCGCTAATCAGAATCCCCCATACATGCATAAAAGTACACAACTCAGTAAGATTACACAGATTCCCCTAAGTGTTTGTGCGTTTCTGAGGGTGGGAAACAGTGCCGTTCTCTTCGCAAAAACACTGAAGCAGAAAGAGTACCTCTCCAACTTCACACACTCCCAATGGGACGACAGACAAGGGAGGGAGAAAGAGAAGGAAGCTATCGTTTTAATGAGTGCGAGTGTGTGTGTGTGTGGAGGGGGGGGGTGTGTGTGTGTGGGTGGGTGTTTGTACCAAGATACAGAACCAGTGTCAAACACATTACATCCAGCAAGCTTCACCTCATTGTACATTTCTGCAACATCAATACAGTCTTGCATAAATAGATCCGCCTCTTAATATAGAGAGACTAAAAAAGGGTCAACAACACAGAAAATAAAGGTAAAGAACAAATAGTTACGCTGACCTGTCAATCAAAATAACCAAGACAACCAGTCTAAGCTGGTTTCATGGGACAAGGGTTCGGTAGTTGGTGAACAGAAGAGGCATAGGACTAAATCAGTAGAAATGAGACAGGAGTGTGTTTTTACATTCTGGAAGCGCTGATAGAACACAAGGAAAGGCAGCAATGCGTGACTACAGGCAGGGGGTTCAGATATGAACCATAGACACAAGCTGGAACACGCAGCATATGGGAGATGAGGGACAGCAGCTTGAAAGTCAGTTCACGGTTTGAACTCTGGTCTGAAAAGGATGTGGTTGGTACAGAAGTGCGACTCGTCGGTGTGGCTTTCAGGCGGGACTTGTTTAGATAGGCAGCTGAAATTTGACATCCACCTGGGCCTCTTTGGCCAACGACACAATTTCAGAAAGCTTTACAACCTAAAGAGAGAAATCAAGAAATAAAGGCCAAATCAGAGAGTCGGAGAGTAAGAGAGTAAGAGAAAGAGATCAGGAGTGGAAAGATTAAATGGCAACATAAAAATTTGCATGACTGTCGGTTGATTGGTTGTTTTTTTTCAGTGGCATTACCATCTTAGCTGCCTCGTCCAGGTCATCGCAGGCCAGGATTTTCAGAGGGCTGGCAGCGATCAGCGCCTTGGCATCATCCACTCTTGTTCCTGCAGCAACACCAACAGCCAATCACAGCGAGGAGGTCCAAACACTCATAACAACAAAACCCACATCAGTGATGTTTGGGGTTCACGCTGTTTTGTTTGCTTAGTGTAATGTTATTCCGTCAGGATCTCTGCTTACTTCACCTGCCAATCAGTTTGTCGGCGTTCTTCCTGCCCTGAAAGCTTGCTTAACTCTTTATATATTTCCTCTCACCTTGTAACCGCACTACGATGGGGATTTTCAGATCCAAGTCAGTCACCGCCATGATGATGCCTTGAGCAATAACATCACACCTCATAATTCCGCCAAAAATGTTAACCAGGATGGCCTGCACCTGTTACACAGCAACCAAATTAGTCCAGCCAGAGCGCTCACATCAGCTGACACTTAATCGCTCAGTTCTGTCCAGCTGTTCCGTGAGACATTGCTATGTTACCTTTTTGTCCGAGGTGATGAGTTTGAAGGCTTCCGTCACCTGGTTCGCTGTGGCTCCGCCCCCTACATCCAGGAAGTTTGCAGGAATTCCACCATGAAGTTTGATGATGTCCATGGTTGCCATTGCAAGGCCTGCTCCATTGACTACGGAAATCCAGAGAGGACAACATAAATGTGATGAAAAAAATTTGAATTCTGAGTTTGCTCACCACATCTTTAAACCATTACAAATCAACAACAATCTTTGCATCAAGCAGCAAATGTTATTCTATCTAAAAAATGGGAGGGGTATTACAGTACCCGTTACAGTATTTTCTATTAATTAACCTGCAGGACGCAAGAACTTACCAATAAAGTAAATAGTTTCTCTATTGACTACTGCAATGTCCTATGATTAAGGCTAAACAAAATCAGTCTTGCAACTGCAAAATTAATATAATTGCATTACGTCTTAACAGAAGTGCAGTATGTCTCATAACCATATTATAGATGTGTTCAAATATATTAAGACACATTGGTGAACTTGATGAAATGTGATATGCTTCAATTTGGTGAAAACAATGGAAAGATATGCGAGATAATGACAAACAAAAGTCACAACTCACCAGACCTTCATCTGGGCACTGATTACAGGCTGGTGACTGACGCATTTGTTATGGTTTTATTCTCACTATATGTGCACTTCGCTCTTGAGCAACATGTTTAGTCAATAAAGGTGTTTTGGGGGTTTTTTTTGGTTTGTTTGTTTCTTTCACTTTTTGTGGACCGTTCAGCCTTTTGGTTTTTGGTAGAGTTGTTTACTGACCCACATACCTAAGTCTGGATCTACTAAAGGAACGGTTACGTTTGAGATGCAGTTTGGGAATTCACAAATTTTCAATGCAAAAGTTGAGTCTACATTATTTTTGTCAGCACCATTTACATTCCCTGAAGTATATGGAAGCTATAATTGATCAGAACACTCATGTGGAATGTTGGACAGTGGTCAGACAAGCACACACACACACGCACACACACACACACGTACATGTACACACGACCATCATTTACATTGTGTCAATTAGTTTTTGCAACTTGGCCAACTTGGAAATAACCACCAGCAAAACAATATCCTGTTTACCCCAACTCAGTTCCCAGAGTTGTAGAGTGGCAGAGTTCCAAACACCCTTGGAACTCTGCCATAAACAATGTGCCACCCAGTGACTGACCCAGGCAGCCAATGGTGCCGTCCAGGCCGATGTAGTTGAGGTCGGCTTTAGCCGCCTGTCTGTCTCTCGGATCCTCCTGACTCCAGTCCCGCATCTCAAACACTTTCTTCTGTCTGTAAGCGGCATTGGAGTCGAAGTTGATCTTGGCATCCATGCACATTACTGTGGAACAGAACGACCGGGAGACAAATTTATTGATGGTACAGTAGACAAGATCATCAGTAAAAGATTTCTTTTTTTTTGTTAAGGCATTTGCGATCAATAGGGAACAGGCTGTACACACTGACTAAATACAAATGATGTGCATACAATTAGCTATAAAGGTGTATACATACAATTTATCACCTGATACCTGGAGACGAGTTTAGCTGTAATAATTGGATTCATGGTTTTACTGCTGACAGTCTTTCACGTCAGACAGAAACATTGTTGGTGTTCAGGACAAACAGGAGGATGCAAGATAATGTTGTGGCACTCAGTAAGCAATCGCTCAACATAGAAAGGCAGTGTGGGTGTGGGTGTACCGATGCCAGAGGAGTCCTCCACCATTGGGTTGATCTCCAACATGGACGCGTCGTATTTAATGAAAACATTAAAGAGTTTTATCATGTTCTCTGCTGCTTCGTTAACCAAAGGTTCAGGGAAGCCCATCTTCTTAGCAACCTGAAAGGGGAAGGGCCAGAGGTGGAGAGTTCATATTGTGTCCTGGTAGCAACATTAAGACTAAGCCTGTGGTTTTTTTTGCCCAGTGACTTGTCAAAGAAATGAAGACAGAAAAGAATAAAAGACAAAAAAAGAAAGGTTAAAAAAAACATTTTCATAATGATAACAGCAAAATATATGATATACTGGCATTCTGTTAGCATTCTATCAGAGTAATTCCCACATTGTTCCTCTCACTTTTATCGCTTGCTCCATCTTAATGCCCTCTACAATGTCGATTGGCTCCTTCACGATGGCGTCCGGATTCTCAGCTGCCACATCCTCAATGTTTACACCCCCCTGTGAGCTGCCAATCAGCACCGGGCCCTGAGGGAACATCATTAGAATGCAGCAATGTGCCCGTCAGAATATTTGATCACTGCTCTAATGCAACTCTCTTCTGCCCTCTACAGGACAAACCACACAGTACAACTGCCACAAAATCTATCCGCCTCTGTATCAGGTAGTTGGAAACCACATGGAAACAAATTATGTTTAACAAATAGGGCAAAATTTAAGCATGGGTTAAGAATCAAGGTGGACACTGGTCTGGAGGAAACCAAGTTTTCACATGACTATGTACACACACAGACATTCACCACTGGAACGTATGTTATCTTAATAGTCATTTTATTGTTTGCTATGCACAATCGACTTCAGAGTTGCTGCATTTCATTTCACTGTACTTTTGCACCTACTACAAACAGCATGCAAGAAATAAACCTTTGAATTGTTTATCTATCTAATGGCAGTTTTTCAAAGGAAAATGTTCGTGATTATTATCATTATTATTATTACTACTAATAAAAAAAAACAACCAATTATTATTAACATCAAGAATATGTCAGAAACAAGTTACTGTGTAGTTACTGTGTCTAACTACTTCTGCAGGAGTGATATCTGACCTGAAATGACCTTTCCATGGTGATGGCGAAGTAATACTCCCTGCGGGGGTAGCGACGCTCACAGACAAACACTTGGTTACAAATCCGTCCCGCCTCCCCCGTTTGCTTGGTGAACAGCTTCTTGCCAATCATCTGCGAGGAGATGTCCCTCACCTCCTCTGGCCTGCAGACACAAAGAAAGAGAACGGAGACAGAGAGAGAAAACGAGAGATTTTAAACTGTAACAGAAACAAACTAAAGTGATAGTACAAGTAACGCAAAAGGGAATACACACGTTGTGTGTGTGTGTGTGTGTGTGTGTGTGTGTGTGTGTGTGTGAGAGAGAGTTCTGGTACTCACGAGTAAACAATTCTGACTCCTCCCTTCAGGCCTCCCTCAAACGTTCCTTTACCTCTGCCTCCAGCTAGTACCTGTGCCTTTACCACCAGGTCTTTAGAGCCTGTGAAGAGAAGAAAGAGAGATGAGATGAAAAAAATGACAGTGAGGAAGATAGAGAAATAAGACAAAAACACTATAACCGTTAACCTATGGCACCAAGAATGAACACAGTCACACTTATCCAATTACTTAACTGAGTTAACTCTCCTCACACTCACACACACACACACACGCACACACACAAGGCCTATGTATGCCTTTACAACCTTTCATTCCACTAGACCGTAACAGTTTAAATGAAGTGGAGAGCAAGGGACAGCAGAAATACAGGGGAGTGAATATGCCCCCATCTAAAACCCAGATATAGTGAATACAAAGAGAGACGCACGCATACACACTGAATGACCCATCAGAAGTCCAACATTCTATATCAACTCAACAAAGCTAGGATTCTCTTTATTCTAGAAAACATAAACCAATAAAACAATATTTTTGCCAGTAGCACAGATCACAAGCTTATTTAAAAGACACAAATCTGAATACCTATCCATCATAAAACTAAAATTTCATATTATGACATTCCTGCAGTGTTGAAAGATGCAGCACATTTGAATGTAACGCACTGCAGAAGTGCCAGCCTTCATCTGACATATGGACCAATGTATTTATCCAAGCACGAAACAATAAGGCAAGATTGTCATTATTTAATACTGAATACATACATGCTCATTAACTAAAATGTAATTCATGTTAATCAACTTTTATTACTGTATTATAACAGAAAGCAAACTCAACTGCACATTATATATTTCTGGTGCAAGACTATGACTCATTAAATGGACATTTTACAAGCAAACATTCCGTTATTTCATAATCCTGAGACTGGGTTCACATCCTCTTTCCTAGAAAATGATCGTGTTGTGAACCAAATGAGTTCTCCTTAAAACCTGGCCAACATCTGACCAAAAAGAAACAAGAGTTCTAAGAAAAAGGAAAAGCATAGCATATGGGACTGTAATAATAACTACCATACGCATCTTTCAGTCAAAACCACAAAGACAGGACAACTGCTGCCAGTATGATGACTGCTGAAAGACTAAACACACACACACACACACAGTTTAAGGAAAATCTACCATGTCATAATACAAAACAGGTACCAAAAAGGTACAAAAAAACACACACACAAAAAATGCAACTGAACTGCAAAAGATTTTAGTTTACAGCATAGCCAGTGGTACTAAACCCTCCCACCTTGTACACACCAAACATGTGTGTGGAAAAAAAAACTAGGGTTAGGGTTAGTCGGAACACTGAGAAGCTCCTCCTCAGTGACCTCACTGTTGTTTATCTTTACTACTGCATGAAACCCTCCTATCTCCAAGAAGGCATCCTTTCAGCAGAGGATAAGAAACCCTAAAAAAAAAAAAAAAAAAAAACACTTTCCAAGGCTGGGATCGTGTCTCCTGAGCAAGTCAAATTTAAATTGCTCGCAGTAGAGAATTTGTACAGAAGAGTCACTTTTCAGATTGTGTTTCTTTAGGAGGAGGGATTTATCCATCAGCAGCAGCTGCTGCCTTTTGACCTGGGCCTCTCAGGCTCTGAACCCTTACCTATCTGCTTGGCCACGGTGTAGGCCTCATCTGGCGTGCTGGCCACCATTCCCGCAGGAACCGAGATGCCCGCCTCCTTCAGCAGACCGATGCTCATATACTCGTGCAGAGACAGGTTCCTCTTCTGCTGCCCCTTTGCCAGAGGTGATGGCCGGTTGCCATGGTTACTGAACAACCCAGGCGTCCCAACGAGTGCCTGAAGGAGAGCAGAGGGGCGGGGTGGGTTGGTACCAAAGAAGATTTTTTTTATCTAGTCCCTAATATATATATATATATATATATATATATATAAGCCAATGGACAGTCAGTGGGTCAGCATTTTTGCTTTGGTATCGACAACTGAAATAAAAGCTAGAGCTGTAAGGACAATAAAGACTTTTCTCAGGTAGTAACTAAGGCACTGATGATCAAATTACTTGGGAGACATTTGCAGTAGTATCCAAATATATAACAGCGAAAGATAACAGCTGTCATGTCAAGAAACTCTCTCTAAAGTTCATTCAGTTTGACACGCGTTTGACAAGTGGGTGACATCTGCGAACTCTCCTTCCTCAATGTTCAAGATTCTGACTATGAGCATTAGACAGCGGAATGGCCGCTTTTCTATGGGACACAGGGCTCGTTGTTTCATCGTGGTGTCTATTCGGCTATGTAGCAATACTATCTGCTCGAGCTAAACATTCCGTCGAGGTCAAATTGAGCCAAAATAACATTAGGGAAGTAACGTCGCATTGGCTCGAGCCCTACCGTTAAAGCTGACTGACTGGCTAGCTGACCAACCCATACAAGTTGGACCGCGTTTATGCTTAGCATTATGTTCTCTGATGTGCGAAACAAATCATTTTAAAAATCTGGCGTAAACTATTATTCATTTTATAACATGAGCCAACACTGATTTAGCAACTGCTTCACTACTGACGTTGACAGATCGGGCCAGCTAGCTTTTAGCCTACTAGCTATGATAGCTAGCTAACCTATCTAGCTAATGTCAAATGTAAACTCTTGTTTTGAAGGCATCCCAAGTAACCTAAGAGAGATTCTAAGTAAATAAAAGAGATTTGATATAATCGCCTGATGCAGCTCTGCAAAAACTAACCTTGGATGCCGAATTTAAAGTCGTCCGGGACCCAGAATTTCTCAGTCCAGCGGACAACCGGCCACAAATAAGGGACGTCGCCATGTTCCTCTCTCCTCCAGCAGCTCAGTAGAAACAAATCACTGGACGCGCCTGCGTGCGTACAAACTTACGTTATTTGCGCATCTGCGCATTGTGAAAGGCGGTAGTTATTTGCCATGCGGGAAATCAGGTCTTTAGTTCTTAGTCTAGTCAAGGTGCTTGGTCTTTGGTTTTTATATGTAAGTATGCACTATGTGCAAGAGATATAAAGTATTTTTTTAATTAAATAAGTATTTTCAAATTGCATTATGTCCTGATTCCACCCTAAGTGACACATTGGGAACAAGTTATTGGTTAGGAGGTCCATATGTCAAGAAAGACAAGAGTAAGTAGCTAGCAACTTGTCCTCTCGAAATGACTGAAACAGCCATACAGGACTGAATGCTTAACGCATTTTCGCTATCAAATAACCATCATGTTATATCGTAGTCTGATTAACATGGCAAGAGCGGTGCAGAACCATATCCCAAAGCGTCCTGGTGTTGGCCTGGGAGTGCTTGTCAGCGATCCGTCTCACCCAGGATGTGTGCTTCTAGGAAGACGGAAGGGCATGGTCGGTAAGGGTACCTACCAATTACCTGGAGGTCACATTGAATTTGGGTGAGTTACTTAATAAACAACGCGTTCCTAATTAGCAAATAAAAGAGCAGAGGCTGAAAATTACTTGACTTTTAGTTTTTCGTTTGTTTCTTTTAATTGTGTGTGCTTTACATAATCATGGTTTGGTTTTTCAAATAATTGTAGCCTACATTTTAATCCTATGAATTTTACTCATCCCCAGGATTTAATAGGCAAATGTTATAAAAATGAATGAGTATAAAAACACTACTAACAAAATTAATAATGGAGATCTGTGAGAGCAATAACGTATGTCTAAACATGTGCAGTTTAGTAGTGACCGGTTATATACACATTAATGTGAATAATTTATATTGATTTTATGAAGCTTTAATACATTTTTGGTTTTTTTTTATCTATATACGTTCTACCTAACTCAAGAGGCTTAACCTTGCCAGCTCACAGGTCTGCTTTTGCTAAACTCAAATGTTTGTTTCCACCTGAATTTGCATGTTCTTGTTTCAGAGAGACTTGGGAAGAATGTGCGCAGAGAGAGGTGATGGAGGAGGCCGGCATACGACTCAAGAACGTCCAGTATGCCTCCGTAGTGAACTCCATAAAGCTGGAAGAAAACTATCACTACATTACAATTTTTATGCAGGGAGAAGTCGATAGGGCCTTCTCATCTGAACCAGTAAACATGGAGCCAGAGAAAAATGAGGGTAATTTTTGAAACTGGGGCTATTCATTCTTTTTGTCTTATCTGAGCTTGGCTTCCCTTTTGTTGTTCAGGATTATTCTCAAGAATAGACATCCAGAAAATATATTCTGATCAAACTTCTTTAAAAAAACTGTTCAATTAAATGTTTTTTTTTTATTTCATCACCATATAGCCAGAGTTTGAGTAGTAATGACCAAGTGTATTACTAGGTTTTGAGTTCAGAGTTGGAGCACAACACACAGCTAACTTATCTGTAATGGGAATGAAATTCGCTAAATAGTATAGTTCACAAATGCACTTATTCTTTGCATCACCCAATGATTATATCTATGTATTGACAAATTGGTGAACCTTTCCTTTTCCACCAGTTTCCTTCAACAGTGAATGATTACTTAGCTTTTAGAACCAGAATTTTTTTCACATGCAATAACACTTCAAAAAAAATTCTTTTTTATATTCAGGATGGACATGGAGAATCTGGGAAGACTTCCCCCAAGAGGAGCAACTTTTCTTGCCTCTGGCTAATTTAAGACAGCAGGGTTTTCAGCCCTTCCCAAAAAGAGACAAAGATTTAATTTAATTAAGAGACTGTTTTCCCCTGTTGTCTGAACTGTACTGCTTGAATTAATTAATTAGCTGCTTTTTCAAGCAAACTGAACAAACCAAGGACATCAAGTATGACTTTGAGTGACCAATGAAGGAGTCTGTGAAACTGAGTACAGGTGGGTTTCTCTGTCGAGGGCTAATGCAGCATCTCCTTGTGTAATAATTTGATATAAAAATTATGCTTATGGATAATAATTGAACAATTACAATGCCAGTAACTTATTTTTGCTAAATTACCTACAGGGATATGATGGGTTCATTTCTCAAAGGTTGTCACATAAATTACTGCCATTATGCACATTACAAGTTTGATGGTTTATTGTTAAAATTGTACTATTTTGGAATGTGATGAATTGTTTCCTGGGACTGTTTTTATTCCTGTCGAGAAAAACGCCCCCCAGCGTCGATTACTTATTTTTGTCTAAATGCGTCACATCAAGTTGTAAGCAGACAGTCTGAGCTTAGGTGATCAGTCAAGTTAGCCAACTTGAAGAAGACAGTGTCACACTTGTTCTTACGCACTTAGTCAGAGTTAATTATGGTTAAACTAACCTTTAATACTGCTCTTGGACAGAAAGACGCGAAAAAAGGAGTAAAGGATGAGGCATTAATCCCACAAGAAGGGGTGAGTTTACAAAGCCTGTGAGCATTTTCCCCCGAACGCAGTTCCAGCTAACGTTATCTAGCTAGCTGGCTAATGTGTTTAGAAAAACGTAGTCTGGCTAATTATTTAGATGATATTAGCTAGATAGCAACAACACCCCAACATTAGTAACATTTAAGTACTGTAATTGACGAATAATATTTGACACACAATAATTTTACTAAATGTGTTGACGCAAATGACTACATAAGGGGCATTCGCTAGCTAGCACTCTTAAGGAGCTAGTATGCTGGTTTATATTTTTAACCCGCAATAAGTTGAATACATACGTTGTATTTGTATGCGTGCTAGTTATCTCTAAAAGGCATAGAAATGGTTTTGTGGAATGTCGGTTTTAGTTTAGCCTCGTTTAGTCGTCACGGAGTGTTTTTCTTTTCTGCACGACCTTGCTAGCTAACTCCCATGAAGAAGCTCGGGCCGTGAAGTTGAGTAATAAAATGGTTGACTTCTTGAAATGGATCTAGCTAGTCGAGTTGGCTATCCGTCTAGCCAGCTTGGTTTAGTTAGTTATCCTAGTTAACCATGATCATTAACGTTATATTGACACGGCGTGCACGTATTAACAGTTTATTTCGAGCATACAAATGCTGTTGCATGTCATAGGCATACGTAAACGTTGTTGACGGTATATCCAGTTTCTGTTTTAAATCTGACGTGCAAGACTGTTGACTTATCTCATGCGCTTTGCCTTCTGTTCTGGGCAAGTTGAGTCAAGTCGACCCTGCGCGTCGGCACTGTAATGAGATCGTCTGCTAATGAGTCAGAGCGATACGTCGAGTTGTGTTTTCACACTGAAACGCTGTAAATCATTAATTCATACAGTACTGAAAAGCTGGAATCGATCTACTAGACGGCCTGCCTATTTCCTGTATCCTGTAAACAGCCTACGCACGAAAGTCAAAGTATAAATAAATGCTGATTGGAACCGAAAGTAATCGAGCTTGCATAGTTTGCACTGAACTAATTGCATTGGTTATACACAAGCCGGTTATTGGCTACTGTGTTCTGCTGACATGGAATCTCCCTAAGATGAACAAGGATAACTCGGTGTGTGGTCATATGTGGCTGCACGTTTATACTCTAATTTCTCTGTCAAACAGGTGATCAAAGCCTAGCTGAACCTGTCTGGCTAGAGTTGATTTTTTTTTTATATTAGCCACTTCCACCACACGCGCCACCCCCAATCTCTTACCGGTTCAGATCATTTCAACAAAGACAACCTCTGTTGATTCTAAGCTGCCGCAGACACGTGTGTTTGGGAGTGAATGAAAGAGAGTAGATAGTGTCTACCACACTGCCCCCCCCCTTCATCCTCCCCTATGATTTTTCAGCAATCTGCCAGTGTGAATTATGCAAAATCAGTATAATTTGTCCTGTCTGGCTGGGTATATTGGAAGCTTTGGTCAGTGTACTATGTAAAATGATTTAATAGCAGTCTGTGGTGCTCGAATCACATCTGTTTTGCCTGCTGCTTTTTCTTCTCCATATTGGATTTAATGTGTCTAAATGAGCTGCTGGCTTGTGGCTGCTAAAAAAGCACTCTGACGTGGCCCATATCCAAATGGAAGAGCTCTGATTGGGCACATGTTGATGTTGCTTAGCAGCAAGGTTTCGAGAACTGACCCAGGGTCAGTTCTCTTTCTGGATGTAATCATAGTGGTGATACTGGTTCTTTTTAGCATTGCGTCATTATCATGGGAGAAAGTAGTAGAGCAGCTCCCTTGGGATTCACGCCCACAAACACACCTGCACTCACCTCTGTAGCGCCTTTCCCTGCTGCCGCTCCTGTTAGCTTATGGCTGTACGTCGGCTTGTATCTCACGAGCGGAGAATGTTGCGAGTTACCCAGACACAACAAACTGTGCCCAGATAATGAGCGTGCAGCTGCCGGTACACACAGTCGCCGCCACAGTCTCTTTTGCTAACTGCACAGACTGCACTGCATACTAGTGGGTTTTTTTTTTTTTCCTGCCTCAGGAGAAGGGGGGGGGGGGGTTCTTGGAAGTCTCCAAGCATCCTCTTTTCTCAGCTCTTTTGTGTATATTTAACAAAAAACCCACACCCAGGCAATATTTAAACAGAACGCATGCACATACAGCTTTGGCACACAGTTTGTCAGGTTGTTTGAAACCTCTTGCAACGCAGGGAGTTAATGAACGTCCAAACTGTGTTTGACGAAACTGAGAAGGACCAAGGTATGAGGTGAGCCAGGTGACGGAAATCAAATGCCCTTTGCCCCTGGTTGCCCAAAATCTGTCACAAGAATGGCACAGTCGGGGATCATGAACTGGAACTGAGGGATGTCTTTATAGTAACTGTGAAAGTGCTGCGATGGCAGCTAACGAGGGCCACACTGGAGCTCTGGCAGCAGGAAGCTCGAACAAAACAGAAGCACAATGGAGAAGAGTGAGTGGACCTGCCCTCCTGAGTCAGCGCCTTCCCAGTACAGCCAGTATATCCTCAAAACAAAATGATCGGAGTTTGAGTTAGCTGGCGACTGCAAAATGCCATCCTTTCAGCAAACCCGTTTGTGCCGTTCGTAGTGCCGTCACTGATTCTGCGTATGTGCGCCTGCAGGATGTGGAGGAGCTTATGCGGGTCAGACACCAGTCCCGGGCCTGGTGCTGGTGCATGTGCCTCGGCCTAGCCCTCATGCTGTCAGGTGTGGTGGTCGGTGGAGCTTATCTGTACATGTATTACGTTCCGGAGGTGAGGACGAACGCTCTACACACACACACACAACTTTTAGATAGTACATGAATAAGATGCAATCCTGCATAAGCAGTTAGTGAAACGGCTGCAAAGTGATGGTGACGGTGAGGAGGCACGTGGTGACTGTACTCTCCTCCTCCCAGCAGGGGAACACGTACTTCTGCGGCGTGAGCTACCAGGAGGAGCACTACAGGGTGCAGGACAGTGTGGAGGAGATGGGGCAGGCGGAGCTGCCCGCCATGCTGCGGCGCCTGGAGGAGCACGTGCGCATCTTCGAGGACGAGGAGGTGGCGCTCATCAACGTGCCCGTCCCTGAGTTCAGCGACAGCGACCCGGCCGACATCGTCCACGATTTCAGCCGGGTGAGAGCGCGAAAGTGTGTGCGTGCGTGCGTGCATGTGGGCTGAAGCAGGCCCTCGCAGTTTAACACTTTACAAGGGTGAGAATACGCCAATTTCACACAGTTTAGTGGTTTACTAGTTTGCATACTCAGTTTATATTCCAGAGAAACGCACGCATAGACTTTTAAAGACTAGAGCATGAAAGTGGTGTTTGACCTTGTATTAGGAGAGAGAGAAAGAGAGAGAGAGAGAATAAGCAGCTCATTTGGAAAACGGCAAGCACACACCATCCACTGCTCATGTTGCTTTGTACTGCGATCCTCTAGAAAATGACCGCCTATCTGGATCTGAGTCTGAACAAGTGTTACATCATCCCTCTCAACACTTCCGTCGTCATGCCACCTAAAGACTTCCTGGAGCTACTTGTCAACATAAAGGTAACCGTGGCAACCTGGAGCCTAGACAAGTCTTTCCCGTGTGCTTGACACACGTGGTTGGAGATGTACTGGGCCGTGCCATGCGTACGTCCTTCAGTTTTTGCAGGTGTACCAAGTCTGCTGTCGTGCTGACCGGGCCATAAATGTGTGTGTGGGTGTAGGCTGGCACATACCTGCCCCAGTCGTACCTGGTGCATGAGCAGATGGTGGTGACTGACAGGGTGGAGCATGTGGAGCAGCTCGGCTATTTCATCTACAGCCTGTGCAGAGGCAGGGACACGTACAGACTGCAGCGCAGGGACATGATGTTCGGTGAGCACACACACGCGTGCACATGCATGCGCTCTCTCACACTCAAGAAGATTTTAGCATTGACCAATGATCGGAGACTTTTGTCCTACAGCTCAAGGAACCTGCCTGAACAAATACACATGTTCATACACCACACTGCCACCAGCAAATTACTGATCATTTGATTCTCAGTTTCAGTATTCGATACAGATGTGTGTACGCACGTGCGTGTGTGTAACTTCTGGTGCATATAAGCCCCATGCACTTTGATCATTACAGCTAAAACAAACAAACAAACAAACAAAGACATAGATGTGTCCTGCCTGAGGCCAGAAATCAGTGCCCCAAAGCATCATATGTTGAGACCATCTCAAGAAACCCGTGTTAATACCACGTTAAAACAGGGTGTTAAAACGGGGAGAGCGGCGCTTGCTCTGCCACTTTTATAAATACCGTTGTTGGTTTTGTTCCGTCCTAAAGGCAGTTTTCCCTTCCCCGTCTTGATTTTCCAGGCATCCAGAAACGCGAGGCACTCAACTGCCGCAAGATTCTCCACTTCGAGAACGAGTTTGTGATGGAGACCATGATCTGCGAGCTGTAGAGCAGAGTCCTTGTGACACGATTAACCACTTCTGACAAATTCCACTCAAGTGCAGTGAGATCCTTTGAAACCCTGCCCATTCTTCTTTCCCTGTAGAGCTCTTCCTGTTTTCTGTGTGGCTTCTACTTTGTGTTCTTTCTTTCTTTCTTTCTTTCTTTCTTTCCTTTGAACAGCAGCAGGAGAGTGAGAGAGGATGGGACCAACAAAAAGAAAACCCCCAAGTAATACAGGGTATAAATCCACAACTGCAAGTTTTAAGTCCCCTTTGTCTGTCTCCTGAATTATCAATTCCATGTTTGTAGGGATTTTTTTCCCATTAGTTCTACTTTGCAAGATTTGGGGAAATGACACTGTTCATTACAGCTTATGTTTGAACACGAGGCAATAAAAATCAATACTCTTGTGTTAAAACTGTGAAGGTCTGTCACAGCCAGTTCACCATATTATACACTGGAAGATATTAGACCACATAAATAAATCTAAATGTTTTTTGTATTAGATATACTTGTTAGTCTAGAATGTTTTTGTTGTTTTAACTGTTTTATCTGCTGTAGCTTTTAGCACTGCTTTTAAATGCTTCTTCAGATGCATAGATAAGATAATTGGACTTAAATGGGACTTTTTCTAGGTTTAAGTGCTTTACAGTACATTTCAGAATATTCCAATTCAGAAAATGAAAAGAAATTAATTTTAGAGCATTTGAATTTCATATTGATTTGTGACATTTCAGAAAACATGTACAATTTAGAATGTGTAACTTGAATGTGTAAGGGTTTATATCTAAATTCTACCACAGATATCCATATAACAGTTGTATTGACTGATACAATGTGCTTAACATTAAATAACAAAAGATTAAATGTTAAAATTAACTCAGTCCAACATTGATCGCTCGGTTTCTTCTAATCGTAATGACCGATTTTAGGCACGTGATGTACTCAAGCAGTAGATTAGTCACCGATTTTTTAAAAAAAAAATTAGGCTGTGATAGGCTTCTGCACTTTTCACCAGCGGTTCATGGTTTCATAAAATGTGCTATTACGACCTGTCTGAAGAAGTCATGCGTGTGGAAAAAATCGAGCACAAGTTCAGTTCTGCTAATATTTGGATTGCCTTCATTGTTTAAGTGAATGGGCCTTGTGTGTGTTGTGTCCACCAATGATTGAGAGGAGGGAAAAATAAAGCAAAAGGTGAGTGTATAACCAAGGTCAGGGTTAGGAACTAGTCATGTTTTCAGTAAGTGGTCCATAACCTGCTCTTCTTTATTCATGTAACTACTGATTAAGTTCTTATGGGTAATGTAATCATTTTCATTAGTAGAGTTACAAATGGCTGAGCACAACCCAGTGTAGGGACTTTGTTATTCCTCTTGGACAGACTGCTTGTGTCACAGTAAATATCAAACTCAAGGTGACTGGTAGAAATGGCTCATCTGTGAAGGGGAGGGGGGGGGGGTTCGGGTTAATCCTGGAATCACATTCTGTGACGCTATCGTTTGTGAAAACAGTTCTTTAGTCAGTACTAGGTGTCATTTGACACCAGTAAAACTTTCCTTGACTAGGTGTCATTTGAAGGCCCATCTAAAAGACCTCTGAGACAAACCAGCAATGGTCCAGAGGCCAGAAAACCAGTAATGTTGTTAAAAGGGCTGGCAAAACTGTCCACTAATGAGGTGGGATATTCTGCAGTTGTGTGCTCGCAGAAGCACCCAGCAGGCAAGAGGAGCCACGCCCAGAGAGCCCTTTGTTTTACACCGAGTGTCTAGATCACACTGCTAACTTCAAGTTTCACATGGAGCAGCTCATGTACAAAACGCCATGGATGTGCAGGCTACATAAATCCAGTTTATTCTCCATCAGCAGGGGGAAAAAAAACAAAAACATGCAAGACTCGGTTCATACACACACAGTCACAGACCATCAAAAATAAAAAGGAATTTGCACAGACAAGCCCAGGCAGTCACCAACATACCACACACACACACACAATCCCATACGCTAACATATGTATAGACATCAATGTACCTCAGAGGGGGGGAAAACAAGCTGTTGGCACAGGTTTGCATGAGAGGAACAAATCGCAAAGAGAATGTTCTGAAGTTTGGGCTGGTTTCTTCAATCATTTCGAACATTTTCACGTCCATGTTCATTTCCCTCCGCTTGTGCTTTCAAGTCCAAAGCGTCCCTGTGAGAATCTCTCACTGTGCTGTCATTACTGCAGATAAAAGGGGTTAACTCTCACTCTTCTTACATCACATACATCAACATCAGAAAAATTAATATAGAACACAGAGCTTTATATATTTTTTTTAAACTCCAGAGTTTCCAAAATGAAAGTCCACCACTTCTGCTTTTAACCAACGAACACAAATAATGGTGGTAATCTTAAAGAATCTTCTTCATAAACATTTCTGACTATAGTGATCACTTCTTTATGGCACAAGCTTAATTTCAATAGTGTTGTATCATACATACAAAGAATACAGATAATTGCAAGTTTCAGCAATAAAAACCAATGGAATAGTATGAATGTAAGGGAATGATGAAACTAAAATAATCTCAAGGTTGTCCAGTCAACGTGAATCCTTTGGTAAAGCCTACAGCTAAACACATGAAACCCGAAACAATGCCATTCCTTGTGTGGAGAAGAAAACAAACCCCCCCCCCAAAAATAAAACTAGCCTCTCTTATACATTCACCCCCCCCCCAAAAAGACATAAATGGCAACTTATTTCAATTATCTGGTCTTAAAAGTTTGCAAAGTTCAACACCATGCTTGTTGGTGCCTGGTGGTTTTGGCAAGTTTTACACTGCCATTACTCTGGTATTTGTGGCGATCTTTTGCATCATGGGATGCATGGAAGAGGTAAACAGGAGGGAGGGGCATGGGACACACGGAAGATAATAGAGGCTGGCTGATTGGCTCTTCTGCTCTGCACCTTCTAACCGCTGTGTTCTGTGAAGGATGTGGGCGGGGCTGGGGCGTGGGTGTCTTGGGGGCAACACATGGCAGTTTTGCCATGGGGCAAAACCAGCAGCATTAAAATTTAGTGTTTCTGGGAAGGCTGGCGAGGGGCTCAAATTAAGACATGAAAAATGATCCTTATAAATTTTTAAGCATGTATTGTGCAGCTTTCAACCACTGTCTCTCAGCGTACATCGGGCACAGACACACCGGAACACACTCACCAACCTTCATAACGTAGAACACTATTCATATTGCAGAACAGTTGAGCTTGAAGGACCTGGCATGGGATTTTGTACAGTGCATTTCACAGTTCGTGCCTTTTCCTCCCCTTCTACTGACCTTCATTTAATTCTGTCCATCCAAATGTTTCTTTATGAGTAAATGTGTGTCGTGTGCGACGTCAGTGTGTGTATACAGCTCAGGAGCATGTGTGTGAGGACAAGAAAGATTTTGGATGAGTGCTCTACAACACCCCCTGGTGGCTCAATCCGCGTAGTGCATGATTGACTCGACGTAGTTTCCGGGGAAGAGGCCCGTGGTTCCGTTCATCACGCCCTCAAACCAGCCGTCGTCATTCTTCTTGATGACGTAAATAATTGCTCCCTCCTGGAAGGAGAGTTCATCTTCCTTGTCGCGTGTGTAGTCGTAGATTGCCACCACTGCCATACGACAAGCACAAAAAAAAAAAAAAAAAAGACAAATTATAAAGGTTTCATGAAATAAACTTAGACTTTTGATTTTTTTTTCTGTATCGTGCTCATTTTCGGGTTATTCCAAACATTAAGTAATTGGAGGGCAGAGAAGAGTGTTATCTGAACCTTTCTCTAGGTAATTCCGTGGAGCCCAAGGTGGGTCCTCTTCAGCGTAAGGATCACTGTACTCCACCACCGCTGACTCCTCATCTTCATCAACTTCTTCATCCTCATAGTCCTCGGGTGGCGGCGGTGGGGGAGGGGCCGTCTCCACAAACTCCACCTCTTCTGAAGGGGGCGGAGGTGGGGGTGCATCCGAGACTGCGGTGAGGAGAACGAGCTAATGAGGTCAGAGAACACATTTATCGGGGAGAGTGCAGTCCGATCGCAGAACACGGCGGTTCATCACAGTGAAGAGGCAGTAGTGGTCCTGACCACTGACCACAGTCGGAAAGCACTTTCTCCTGGAAATTCAGAGTGGCATGGTGGGAACCTAAATGAGGGCCAGCAAGTTACATTCACAAACAAAATCAAGAGCATGCAAGATTATACACACACACACACAAACATGCAACTGACATCTTAAAACGTGTTCAAGCAGCTATATGTGCATGCTCACAAACACACATGCACTTTTAAACTACTGACTTACTGGTTTCCTGAACCCGAGCTGCAAAGCCCATCAGAGGGATCTGGGGAGTGATCTGTAATATGGAGGGTGGAGGAGGGGCCACAGGGACTAATGGACCAGTCACAAGAAAGAATGGAAAATGGGAAGGAAATCACAGCAGCATGTGACAAATGGATGGAGAGAGAAGTATGGATGGATGGATGGATGGATGGATGGATGGATGGCAAGCACAAAAAAAGAAAAGAGGGGGTGTATCAGTGTACACAATTCAGATCATGGGCCAGTTTTAACCTTGCTGTTAAAACAAAGGGTACACAGAGAGTGCACTGAGTGTACCGAGTGTCCGTCAGACTAGAGAGGCGCAGATTGCAGATGCTTACGTACCCAGGTTCTGGTTGTAGTGTGGCCCTCCGTTTAGCTGGTTTTGGCTCAGGTTGAGAGGAGTGTTCTGAGGTGCGCTGTTGGGCTGATTGGTGACCGAGGAAGGGCGGCGGTAGGGCAGGGATCCGCCCACAGAGGGCGTGGCCTGCCGCGTCATTGGTCGGTTCATGCTGTAGAACTGAGGGCCGTTTCCTGGAAGATGCCACGCAAGAACACTCAGAAAGGTAATAAAAAGCGAGTTCATGGTGAAGATCAGGTCTTTGCAATTGTCAGAAAAAGCGTAAAACATGAGAATCGTTGCGAAAATTCCAGATTTCATTACGAGCATGAAAATGAAAGAAAATACACAGAAGACAAATCAGAAGCAAATAATAGAAAGACAAAAAATATATATATGGAGAAACGAGAAGGATGACGAGGGATCCAGAGGAAGCAAGCGCCCAGCTACCCCGAGCCTCGTCCACACCAGGAGACTCCAAGCAAGGCACAAGAGAGGTGACACAGGCCGTGTGGGTGGACCCAAGTAGGCTGAAATGGACTGTTTTCTTTGCATCATGCCTCAAGTGAGGATGAAGACAAAGGCACAAGATGGAGTGGGGGAGGTGATGGATGAGGGCAGAGCAGGGGCAACTCACCTTGCACAGGGGCGGCTGCTGCGACGGCGGTGTTCGCAGTGGAGTTAACAGGCAGGGTGGGGGGCAGCTGTGGGGG
>JAOXYF010000001.1:9168695-9191089 GCA_028565775.1 Sternarchorhynchus goeldii | reverse complement strand
GCGGGAGGAGGGGCAGGAGGCGCGGGCTCTGGGGTAGGGGGAGGAGGAGGTGCTGGGGGAGCTGGGATAGTCACAGGGGGCGGGGGCTTGGGGGGATTGGGAGGGGCGGGAGCTGTACCTGCCAAGGCACAGGGCGCACCACAAAGACGAGAGCAGGCAGGCGAGAGGAGGAAGAGAGGAGAGAGGAAGGGCAGACAGGATAAGAACAGGACCGGCGGCAGGAATAAAAAGAAACAGCAAGAAAGAGGACCAGGTCAGGATAAGACAGCTGCAACCCGAACGACTGTTCTCTCGGTAAACATGCCAACCAGGGAGAGACGTCGCACGGAGACCTTCTCCAGCTGCAGATGAACGGGAAGGTGTATTTAGCATCAGCCCTAAGCCTAGGACTACTCACTACTCACGAAGTGGGCGCATTGCCTTCCTCACAGGTCAAGCACAAGAGCAGTGAGCACAAAGTGGGCGGAGCTCCTACCTGGGAATGCAGAGGGCGGGGCAGGGGTTGGCACGGCAATAGGCACGCCCACGCTCCCACTGCCGCTGTTCTCTCTGCTGCTGCTCCGACTGCTGGGGTGACTCCCTCCACTGCTGCCACTGCTGGGGGTGGGAGAGAAGCACACGCACTTTTGAAACACCTCTGTCTTGACCAATCACACGCCGATTTACCAAGCCATTTATTTCCATGGATGAGAGGAGGGACCTCAGTCATATTAACCCTTGTCTTGGGGATAAATCAGTCGGTCAGCAGCGACTGAAAGGCCCCGTTTGTCGGAGGGGCGAAGGTTCAAGCAGTACAGGAAGCCAGAACAAACCGAGGAAATTAGAAACCCTTCAGAAACTCGTGAGAGAGCGAGCCAGCCCCGCGCATCATCCGCCGATCAGAGCGCCGTCTGGAGGCTCAGCGTTCAGATGTGTTTATTGAGTTCTTCTCAATACCGGAGCAGCAAGCCAGCGAAGACGAGCCGCCCGGAGGCCTCTGAGACCGCCCTCACTCGCCTTTGATCCCCGCACCACCCCCTCCCAAGAGCCTTGGGCCGAGACCGGGCTTTCCAGCTCAGGATGTGGATTAGGATGGAGAAGGAAAAGTCTTTCAGAAAAGAGGCTGAAAAAGAAACGGCGCAAGAGAGAGAGAGAGAGAGAGAGAGAGCAGGAGAGAGAGAGAGAGAGAGAGAGAGAGAGCAGGAGAGAGAGAGAGAGAGAGAGAGAGAGAGAGAGAGAAGGAGAGAGAGAGAGAGCAGGAGAGAGAGAGGAAGAAGGTTTTCTTAAAGGATGCTATGACTGCTTGGACTCGGATGAAGAGCTCCGAGCATGAACGAGCAAAAGGCAAAGAAAGAAGGAAAGAGGAAGTTAGTGAGAGGAAGTTAGTGAGAGGAAGTTAGTGAGCGACTGCTGCCGCCGAGACACACGACGACTCACAGCTTAGGGATCCCCAAAGAGAGCCAGGCAGGCAGGCAGACAGACAGACAGAGAGAGAGACAGAAAGGTGGACAGACAAAAAGGAAGAATGGGGGAAGAGGAGGATGGAGCGGAGGGGGGAGGGGGGGAGGGGGCAGGCGTCCTCCTCTCTGAACAGCAGGAGCAGGACTCGCCTTTCTTATGAGTCCCAGAATATGACCGTGAGTGTGTGTCTGAATGCATGACTAATCAAGAGAGCTGCATTTACTGATTGTGTGTGTGTGTGTGTGTGTGTGTGTGTGTGTGTGGGTACCTGTACGTGCGAGTCCTCTGATTAACGGAGGCGGTGCGTGCCGGGCTCTGGAGGGGCGGAGCAGTGGTGCGGGTCGGGCTCGGCACGTAGTCGTTAGGGACGACGGGGGGACGCACGGGCTCAAGCGTCCGGTAGGGGGAGTGGCGCCTGCCAGGGGGCGGGGTTACAGTTTAACATCTCCTGACTGGAGTAACGAATCAATACTGGTCCCCTAATTACACTGGAATTTAATACTGCACACGCCTATGGTTCTCTTAACACCATCGCTTGGTAAACAGCTCAAATAATGGATGCAAACTGTCAACTGTAAGCTGAGCTTCTTGCCACATCAAATAAGGCCACAGTTCTGAGTTTTACTCCTTCATGTGGCACTTCAGAAACATTTTATAAAAACCAAATAGACCAAATTTGGGAAAACTCTGTGAAACATGGCTTGGTGTTTGCGACTGATAGCTGCGTTACTGTGATGACAGCGGGAGGCGGGGTCTGGGGAGGGACTGTGGGAGGGGCTGGGAGAGGTGTCACACAATAAAGGGTGGGCAACAGAAAAAAACAAAAAAACAAAAAACAGTATTAAAAACACAAGCACGTGAAATTCACACATCAAGTACAACAACATGACAGAGATTTCGTGTTCTATTCCGCAGTGGCCTGCCCAGAGGAGAAGAGAACATGTTTAGTAAACACACATATCCACACTGTCAAAGTGGCTCTCTGAGCTCAACAGGAGTGAAATGCTTTGTGTTTGAAGCAGAGAGGAACAAAGACAGACGGAGAACACCGTCGAGGATGCTCCAGAAGCATCCAGACGATTTCGTTTTGACACACACTTCTGCAGAAACCGCAAAGCAGACGTCAGGTGGGCAGGAGAATACGTGTCCTTAAACCGAGGCTGCAGATGCTACGATGTGAAAACCTCCAATCGCTAATTCAAGCCCCTGCCCACACACTTACTCATACACACACCTACCCAAGGGTGCCCTTCCCTGGGCCTGGAGGACTGGGAGGTTTCTGGGTGGGGGCAGCTGTACGTGGTGTTGTGCCTGACTTCATGTTCTGGGCATTAACCTGTAAAGGTTAAAGGTCAGATGTCAGCTATACTGAACTCATTCACAGATCTTCTAAACACACACACACATGCACACACAGACACGCACAGACGCACGTACACACGTACACGCACGCACACAGGCTCAATTCAAGCCTTACCTTGAACCTTAGCAACCACTACATTCAGTTACGAAGCAAACAAGAGACAAAGAGAGAAAAGAAAAAACAAACAAACAAAAACACACACAGTGTTAGAATACTTAAGTTCAGAACAGCATGCACACGTGTGCACAAACCAACCCACACTTCGCACGCCCCGTGTAAACTCAACAATAAATAAGCCAACACTACGAGCTGATGAGGGCCCAAAGAAGAGCAGGAAGACAATCTTTACTGGCAGACTCAAAGAATCCAAAAGTATACAAAGAAACGAAGGGCGCCGTGTGCTATATAATCAAAGCCATCCAGCACTGCGTCCTACCTTTACTCCATGACCGACGTCATCCAGCAGGCTGTAATCGATGGGCTTGCGGATGTAGCGCACAGGCCTTTCGGGATTGGCTGGCGCGATGATCTTGTGCGTGCGAGAGGTGTTCTTATTGGTGGTGAGGATGCCGATCTCACGTCGGGCCACTTTTTCTTTGTGGATGTCCACCGTCTAGGATGAAATGAAGAGGTAGTGGTGACTGTGCTGTAAGGAATAAAAGTGTGTGTGTGTGTGTGCATGACTGTGTGTGGTGTGTGTGTGTGTGTGTGTGTGTTCACCTGTGAGATGTGGTTGATGGAGGACTCCATGCGGCGCAGCTGAGACGCCTGGATGTCCAGCATTTGCAGTACATTGTTGGCTAGCGTGTTGATCAGGTAGGCGACGCTAGCCAGCGACTGAGTGGTGTAGTTCTTGGTCTCTTCTAAAGCTCTGTGCTTATCCGGGGACTGTTCACCCAAGAAGACACAGACAGGATGGAACGTTCGTGAGCACGTCATGATTCCCACTTGGGCCATTTACCAAGCCAAGGAACCGACAGAGAACCGGGTCCTAACTACTGACGGAGAACCGGGGCCTGACCACT
Organism: Sternarchorhynchus goeldii; assembly: GCA_028565775.1. Taxonomy (NCBI): domain Eukaryota; kingdom Metazoa; phylum Chordata; class Actinopteri; order Gymnotiformes; family Apteronotidae; genus Sternarchorhynchus; species Sternarchorhynchus goeldii. Next base: position 9,187,261 of record JAOXYF010000001.1, on the reverse strand, counting down.
GACGGAGAACAATGTCTCATTATAAGGTCTGCGCGCATTTGACAGACCAGGACTAAATAATGAACATTGACGCGTGCTGTCAGAGAGGAGAGTTCTGATTATGCTACCAATGGTCAAATCAAGGCACAGGGGCCAGGAAGTAGAGAGAGACATGAGAAATGACATCACAGCCACCTGTCTTCCTCCTTATATTCCACCGTTTTCCCTTCTTTCACACTCCCCCCCTCCCTCCTTCTCTCACTCGTTTCTCAGCCCCCACACACTCATTCGCAACCCATCTCCTCTGACTGATGGCACACAGGAGGACAGAGAGAGACAGACACCGCAGCAACCAATCAGAAGGCAGAAAGCCATCGTGAAAACCACCTCAGGGCACCACCTTACTGGATGCCTAAACCCATCAATCATTTCCTGCTGGCGTAACCATGGCAATGGTTTCATGTAGGGGAAGACTCAACGATAAATGAGAGGAAGGCATAGAAGGTGCAAGTGTGTGCAAGTACGTGTTAAAGCGTGTGTGTGAACGAGGACGTTCGACAGCGTATGCGGGCAGCTGAAGAAAACGTATTGCTTTTTAAGAGAAGGATGGGTACGATTTGTAATTGTGCTCTACATTTCAGTAATGGCCTCTGTACAGTCATTTCAAAGTTTAGGCATAATGTCGTGTAGGCCAAAATAGAAACTGACTGCTATAAAAAGGAACATCTTCACCAGTGACTTCACTAACAGAGCGCTGAAGGCATGATTTGTTCATATACAAAAATAGAAAGTGATGCCAAATTTGTTAAAAACGCAAAAAGTCAGCCATTTCAGGAACACGTTTTTTAATGATGTGTATATAGTCTACTTATATCCCTCTCTCCTCCATGCTGCCCTTTGTAACAATGCACCAGGCTTTACAGTTCAAAATGGATACCGTCTTCACCGATCCAGTGAAACACTCGCAAATGACCTTATTACATATTTTTCTTCATTCCCCTCAGTTTGCTACACCACCGCTGACGTTTTTGACTTTGACGCTTACGTGTGCTCAAACGCACCCGTGTCACCTCAAGCCTGTCAGTGTAAATGTTCAGCGCAACAGAAACGCATCACTCAAGATGCAGCTTCCGCTAAAAATCCTTCATCTCCATTACTCAGGAGGAAACTCCGGTGGGTCAAAGGCCCATTTTCCTTGGCTCTAATCTCCTACCAGTGAATAAAAATCATTCTGCAAGACTGTTCATTGCCATAAATTTGCAGTTTATCATTCCAGTTACTTCTTCTGAGGCAGTATATATACAACTGTAGCATCCAAAACTGGTGGATAGACATTACAGCTAAATATGCCTAACAAGCAGTTTTCTCCTAGATAGATTCCTGGAAGCTCTTAGATTTCACCTGACTCAATTCTAGATTCCCGTTTCATTGCAAAAACCAAACCCACTATAACGCGTACATGACTGCATTTTGTATGACAAAATAATAAGAGACCTGTGCAATCTTGCCTTCCAGTTAACTGATCACATTCGTTACATATTCAAGCTTTTTAACATGCAAAATAAAATCTTATACAAGCCGTCAAGTAATGCAATCTCAACCAGTGAGGTCAGGAAGTGGTTAAGAGAGGAAATACTGAGTTTCAATAAGGCCACAACCGCAGACCACAGACCGGAAGACAACAACACCAAGACAGATATTTTAAAAAAAAAAGGCCCAAGGAAAAGTACAGGATTCACCTGACTATAAACAAAACAAAATATGAAATAACTCCCTTTCAAAATGTTCATTCACTGAAAACTCTTGGATTGGCATTGTGGTCAACAGACTTGTACATGATAAGGGGACTGGCTTTCCATAAAACAAACAAGTAAAAATGTCATCCTAAAAGGTACTAAGAGAATCACTTGGAGCGCTGAACACTGGTACGATGTGCGGTGCTTGGCGTACACCGGCCCCAGGTCAAGAAGAGTGTACATCACATCTAGATCCCCTTCTCATCCGCTACAAATTAGCCCATTTCCACCAAATTGTTTGCCAAAAACTCTCACCTATTAACAAATTTCAAAGGCCAACCAAGATATCTAGCTAACCAGTATAGTATATCAATGCTTTACTATTATTTGAGGTTTGCGATAGTTATCATAGATATATTATTGCTAGCTAACAGATCTGTCAGGTTAGGTCGAACTAGATGTCGGATTCTGTAACCTCAATCAGCTCTAATCGGACACCGTTCTGATCGTGAACGAGCCTGGAGAGTATTTAGCTAACTAGGCTTTTGTTGAAAATACTCTTTGATAAAGTCACTTACACTCAGGGTCATCCATCCGGGGGACTGTGCGAAGACCAAAAATAGCGTTTAGTATAAAACTAAGAGCCTCACGTTGTTTAATAATTTTTTTTCCTTAAGAAAAAAAACCCGATAACTTTTCTATCAGACAGTCAGATGTCAACGCTTTACGACGAGCAATATGAAATCCAAAGTAGTGCAACTGCTCCGTCAAACGTGCCTGTATTTATACTCCTTTTTATACTCGTTTGTAATCGACATATTTGCTTTCGAGCAAAAAAGTAATAAAAGCCAACGCCATCTGCTGCAGTAATAAATCTGAAAGTACAAAACAGTTTTTAGGACAAATGCCAACTTACTCTCCCAAGAAGTTACTCTCCGGTAATGCCTGACAAGCTAGCTAACCTAGTTAACTAGGTATCGGATATCAACGACTGCGATCATAACCCAGCTGGGTTACAGAATAGATTTGGTTGCGACAAAAAAAAAATCAAACCAGATTTTTATAGCCAGGCTAACGTAGCTATCTACGAGTCTAAAGTTACCTAGCTAGCTAGGTTGGTTGGCTGGTTGGATAAGGTAACGCGGCGCTTCAAATACCAACAAGAACATTATGTCAGCAAGCTAACTTCAGGGTATTGGGGTGGCATCGACTTGGTAATAAACATATTTGTAATTTAACTAGCAATTGATATTAGTAGCAAGCTCCAATGGCTGAAATCGGAACGGGGACACCTTTAGCTGCCTAAGCTAGTTAGCTGGAGTAGCATTAGCTAGCTGCCCAACTTGTGTTTGCAATATGAGCTGTCAATATCACTGAAAAAACAGTAGTAACATGTATCAAAGTGATTTACAGTTTCGCGTTCAATACGCCTGTCACACCGATGTCGACTTGTGTAAGATAGTTAGCTTTGTGGCTAATTTAGTGGCTATTTGCATCACTCCAAGGCAGTCGATAACAGCAGTAGTCAATCAAAGCAATACTACGCTATCGCAGAGACCGTGGTTAGGAAGCCGTGGTTTCGTTGATTACAGTGATTTTTACGATTCCACACAGTAAACGTATCTAACCTCGCTATTACCTGAATATAATTGCTCTCGCAGTATTCTGCGACTCTCTCCAAATTTGCATAACTGTCAAGTAAGGCTCCTCGACCAGCAGGAATCTCCTCTTCCAAAAGCATTTGTAACTCCGCCATCTTCACATCTTACTAGCAACCTCGCCGATGCATTCAATAGTGCGCAGGAAACGATCACTGTCCAACTTCCTCTCTCTCTCTCTCTCACTGCCTCGAACCGCTGTGGCACTGAAATATACACAGCCAGTGTAGTTTTTCATAAACAGCTTTACGATTACGTAACTCCTTCGACTGTTATGTTATGATGTAACTGTAACACAAACAAAATGTAGATCATGGCTTAAGGCTTTTTTATTAGTAAAATGTGCCCTTGAAAGAGGCATTTTCATTAATTGAAAGTCTCCAGTCACAATGTTTTTTTTTCCAATGCACACAAACATGCTCAAAAGCATTTTTTCCCAAAGGAGATGCATGTGAAGGCGTTACATGAATCACACAGTTATTTTTAGAGAGTTCTTATTATCAAAAACATGACATTCTAAGGTATCTGAAATTTTGACTGCCCTTTGAGCCGCCACACTGTTCACTGCTGACGTTATGATCAACAGAACCATTAGGCAAATAAGTCCATAAACAGGGGGCACAGTATTGCAGGCCTTTATGGTCACGAGGGGCACAAAAGTTAACTCTCTGAGGGTGTGGAGGAGGCCGCAGTCTGCTGGGTCAGTTCCTCTTGCTGACTGTGATCCAGGTGTCATCCTTGGGTTTGGTCACAAGCTCGTACCTGGCCTCCACTATCTGGCCTTCCACCTTGTGCAGGTGCAGCTTCCGCACCACGGTACTCAGCAGAACTGCTGCAACCGTGTAAGCAAATCTGGCCGGGGAAAGGCAGGAAGCCAACACCATTACCACACGTGTGATTTCTCACGCTGTTGAATCTTTTCATGATACACCTATTGCCATGAATGTCATATAAGCAATGCTGCATTTTGCTCAAGTTAATCCCCAACAAAACAATGTCCTTAAACCAGCAATGTGTAATAACAAAAATCATGTTGAAAGTTCAATGGAGTGAAAATGGCCAGTTGGTTTTAATTGATAGTTGCAATAATATTAACAACAATAAATGTTTAAAGTATGCTGATGTGCATTTAAGTTATTACAGATGCTGTTTCTGTCAGTGTACCTAAGTTCAGGGCAGGTCTGGTTTCCTGAAAAACCCAGCAGAGAGAAGCTCTTCATAACCGATTCATCTGTAAATCTATCTGGATTAAACCTGGAGAAGCACAAATAAATTATTAAAAATGTATAGAGTAAATACATTTTTTAAATGTCTGCTGACCTGTCACACACACACCTGTATGGTAACGCCCATGTGTCTGCATCTTGAAGCACCACACCCAGAGCATAGATGACCAAAGTCTGTTTTACAAGAGAAAAATTAATTACATCAGACACAGACTGTCAAAAGCAGTATGCTAGGCTATTCACACTCTTTCTTCCATCCTCTACTAGTCTTTCCTCTCCTTTAAATGCAAGCCTTTCCTGGTGGAAATAAAAGGAACCTCAATGTTGTACATGCACCACTGAATGTGCTCTACACACCTGCTGAACCAGGAGCTCCCCATTAAGCTGAGGAGCATCAGTGCAAAAACTACTTGCCTCTTTAGGAATGATATGCCCATCCACCTTTCCTTCCACCTCCTGCAGTCTGGCGGCAATCGGGGTTAGTTTTGCTGTGCGTACCGTCTCATTCAGCACCTGCTGGCAGTACCTGCAGAGCCAGTGTTACTATGGTTACACAGCACCATAACACCGCCCTCTAGTGGCACGAATTTACAGATGCGAGGTAACAATATAAGGCAACTGTACCCATGTAGGCTACATATTAAAGTTCAGAACCAACCGGAGCTGTGGGATTTTGTCCAAGGAGACAGGCCCATCCCCAAGCACGTCTTTTAACTCCTGATGCAGTTTCTCCTGCACCGCCTCCGAGACAGAGAGAAAGTGCACGGCCCAAATGCACACTGGGAAAAATCAGGACAAAAACACAGGACTCAGCACAAAACAAGTCAAGAAACAGTGAGGCGGGGAAGAGCCGAGGCAGCTCGGAGACGAGAGACACTGAAGGTCTCCTGCAGAAACACGAAGCAACAGATGTTTCCAGAGAAACACACCACTTATTAACAATACACCCTAATTTTAGACCATCAAAGCAGTAAGCATGACCCCAGATGCAACTGATGAGCATAAATAGGTGCATATACACCTGCTGACAAAGAGCTAAAACTGTTAGATCTTGATGCAGCTCTGATTTCTATGTTTACGTCTTATCGTTTTTTCCCACCTCACTTAACAGCAAAATTTCTCATACTGACCCTAACTCGAACCCCAACCCTTTCTGCACCATCTAAAGCCCAACTCCTTACGATTGGCAGTGATGATACAGCCAGCCAAGGTGAACACCATGCTTTCCTCCAACACCTGCAGGGGAACAACCAACAAAACAAACCTAATTCAAATGAACAATCAAATCTGCAGTGATTAAAGCATCTGAAAGCCACGAACTGTGGCTGAGAAGCACCCCTGAATCTTTCACTTAAGAACATGTCAAGATATGCAAAGATTTAATTTTCAGTAATAGAAACCATAAATTAAATAAAGTTTTATACAGATTCCTATCCTGTGCAAAACTAGAACTGTATGCAAGATAAGTGTGACTACTACTGAATACTGAGAATATGTTGTTGTGGGGAAGGCGCTCACCTGTCTCTCTGACAGACTGGCCTGCAGCAGAGAGTCCACGAACACTAACTCACTAGAACTACGCCCACTTCTCTCTTTAATAACAGACCTCAGCACAGATTCCATCTCAGCCAGTGCTGTAAAAATTTAGATAGATGGACAGATAACTTTACTGATCCCAGAAAAAAATTAAATAAATATACACACACAAAGTATAATATAAAATTAGCTTATATGTGTGAGAAGTCAACAACTCCATAAACAACTCAAACATCCAACTCACCACTCTCGTAGTGGGCCTTTCTACTGGAGCTCTTCTCCAAAGAACCATCCAGAAAACCTTTCCCAATCTCTGACCAGATCTACTCATTGAAAAACACCACCCGCATAATGTGAAGACTAACATATGATGCTGTACTTTATAGGATGTGTAAAAAAATATGATAAATATGAAATGAATACTTCTGTCTACTCACAGCCTCGTGGCTCTTACGGAAGCGTATGACTTCAGCATCATCTGCAAAGCGCCCACCCATGGCAAGCTGAGTGACAGTCTTCATGGCCAATCCCAGCAAGTGAGAGCAGATGGGGGTGTGCTGTGACGTTGGATATAACTGCCATTTCCCAACCAACTCTTCAACCAGCTGCAAATGCAAGAGCAATTTGTTTAATTGGTGGACAGAGATAAATCAGACAGCAACAAGGGAACCTTTTTGAAACTGCGCCACTCTGTGCCCGAATGGTGTGCGCATGCACCATTAACGAAAACAATAAACAACATTCCTGACACGCCCACACGTGCCTGCAGCTGCATCAGTCTTATGCCTTATTTCAGGACTCACGCCATGTCCACAAATATATACATACAGTCCTATATATGAGCTGCACCAACATAATACCTTAAGCAGAAGAGGAAAGTTCTTCTCCAGTGTTTTATTAATAGCCCCTTCACACAGCTTCTTTCTGATCAGTGCTTCTGTCCCTCCCATGCCTGCTCCCGACTGGTATCCAAGCAACGACTTGAGCATCGTTTCAAAGGAATCCGCTAAGGAACAAAATAAAAAAAGAAACAAAACTAAATATTTAAATCACATCAGACAACAGCACAAATGCCTGGGTTTAAAGGAGAACGTTCACAGTGCAGACAAGCACCTTCGAGAAGATGTTTCTTTCTAAAGGACCATCATAGAGGTTTATTACGGAATGTTCAGTACGTACTGGTCCGATTGGGGTTGATGTGCTGTCGCAGCTGGTCAACTGAGCCAAGGCTAACCACGGGCCTTCGGCCGAACCAGAAAGACGCCACTGAGCCAAACCGTTCGTGAAGACCCACCAGGAACTCATGCAGGCTTCCCCTGTTCACAATGTCCTGAAGGTTCCCATCTCTAAAGAACAAAAAAACAACAGACAGAAAGTCCAGTTTTGTGTGCGAGACAGAGGAACAAAAGGAACTGTTGCGTCTGTACGTTACTTACTTCTCTTCAGTAGGGTTTAGGCCAGGTACACCCGAGGCTCTCCTTGATGCCTACAGAAATTCAGCAACAGCACTGCAATTAAAAGTTGATCCACTAAAGATAAATGCTTCATTAATATTTGTTTGAAGCTGGAAGCACTCAGTAGTCAGAAACTGCAATGGATGCATTGCTGGCTACTGATATAAAGTTAGTTTGATGTTGAATATTCACTAGACATTTGCCAACATTGAACTTTTATTGCAGCTGAAAGGGTCGATCTATTTAAATAAACTGTTAATGTAAATTAAACTGTTAAAGACCAATTGTTTCCATCAGTTTTAAAAGCTCTCTCTCATATATATATACACATATATATATACACATATATATATACACACACATATATATATATATATATACATACATACATACACACACACACACACACACATATACACACACACACACACATACATATACACACGCGAGCTATAATTGTGTATTTATGTTGGATTTCAGTTGTATTCAACTCATCACACAAAACTAAAATGTATTGTAAATGGTGCAACTAGGTGGAAATAAATAACGTCCAAGCTTCTCAAGTGATCTGAGGTGTTGTATGTATTCCGAATGCTACTGAAACGTCAATCTTCAGTATAAACCGTGTATTACGTCACATCCAAACTCCAAATGTTGTGCACCATTATTTAAAGCTAGCTACATCATTTTTTTATTATTTGTAATGCGAGTTGGATGCAACGGTAGTCGAAATAAATGTTAAATAGATATCGCATTATATTGCATTTCAGTCAGCAGATCGACCCATTTTAATTCTAGTTATACCAGTTGACAACGTGTAACGTGCATCTCTTTACGAACTTAGTTTTAATAGCTAGCTAGCTAATTGCTTTAGTTCCAGAAAGTTCAGTTTCTCTCAAATAGGCCGCAGAACAAAAGGCAAACCCCTTCTTCACCTTGACAACAAACAAATGAAGGAAATATCATCCTAGCGGTCTAGCTAGCTAACGAACCGCAAGGCGTAAGGTTAAAGCAATTAGCTGACGAGATAGATCGGAACTAACCAAAATAATATACCGGAATGCTCAACTTAAAACCTGCAAAAGTCTTACCGGATACAAATACAAAACAGCACCAACCAAGATTATAACAAATGTCACAGCAAATATGGCGAAGTCCAGCATATTTGCTCCTTTAAATTTCCTAAATTCTTCATATATGTATTAAATAAGCATTCACTGAGACAGACAGCTAGCTACAGTATTAACTGTAGATAGACTAAGGTGTTAGCTGTTAGCTGGCTAATCGACATATACCACGTCTACAACACATTTAAAGAACTTCAAGTTCGGTAATCGACTAACCAAGATAAATAAGCAAGGGCAAAAGAACCGACTACCGAGAGAATCGATGATCCCTCGGTCATATAATTAAACGAATGCATATATGAATACATTTACTGAAGTACATTTAACCGTGCACAAAAGGAGACAATTATTACTCACATATTTTGCCTAATAAGTGTGGAATTAATCACTACGTTACCTTTTAATTGCAGGGTGGGGCTAATGCTCATTAACCCATATTACCCTTTAAATATTTCTCAGCAGGCTGAGTTACGGATAGGCTCGTTTAGTTTAAAAATGTTAGGTAAGATGTTAGGAGCTACAGTATTGACTTTGTTTAGCTTTTCTGCGAGTGTTAGTAATGCTCACGAGCCAAATGCTCTGCAATTTCCCCAGTACTGGCCAAAGGATTTATCGAGGTTTCCGGTTAAACACCCACAAGATGTGACAAAAGGGGAGTACTATATCCAGCAAGCTCTCACAGATAACGATCAGACTTTGCACGAAGTACCTGCCGCTGCTGATGCTATACAGCGCTGTGAAGTGGACGAATCTTCGCGGGTGCAGTGTGGTGAACGAGGTATTGCTCCTGCTGATTGCGAAGCTCTTAACTGCTGTTTCGACCAAAGACGCTTTATTTTACCTTACGACGGACCGATGTGCTATTACGCGAAGGCGGGTGAGTGGACTTTTTTTGTTGTTTGTTTTGGTTTTTCTCCCAAAATGACCTTTAACTTTTTACACCGAGTTTGACATTCACTACAAGATGTAGCAGTGGCTCGCTCAACTATACTGTTGGCTTTTATACACTAAATCGAGGGTTTTGTTTGTGGGTTTTTTTTGTTAACAAGTTTGGAACGGCTTTTTTAAGAAAAAAAAAAACCTTTGATTGCGTGCTTCAATTATTGTGCTCCTGGTGAGTCCTGTCTGTGGCTTCAGTCACTGTGCGGTGTACCAAGGACGGCCAGTTCGTGGTGGTGGTATCCAGGGACTCCACCTCTCCTCGAGTCAGTCCGGAGAGCCTCAGTGTGGTGGGGTCGGCCTCTGCCGATGGCGGCTCCTGCGCGCCCGTTGATGGCAACGCTGGCTTTGCCATTTGGCAGTTTCCGGTTACTTCATGTGGTACCAAGATAAAGGTGTGTGGATGCTTTTGGTCAATGTGAACTTAAATCTGATGTGAAGGCTACTAATAAATACAACTGAACAGACTTGCATGTGTAAGTATCTCTGAAATGTCAAATTGATTTTCTGTACAATATTGCTACCTTGACACCATGTGGTCCTGTCTTAATGCTTTCTCTTCAGATGGAGGGTGACTACATCGTTTACGAGAACATGATGGTATCCTTGTTTGAAGTGGGAGTAGGTGCTCGAGGAGCAATCACGAGGGACAGTTCTTTTGTGTAGGTGCACTGTGTTGTACCCCTTACTAAAACTCTCTAACCAGGTTGTCCAGTTTGCTAGGGCAACAAAATGCTACATGGAGGCAAAATATGGTTGACAAACTGCATACCTCGATTCTTCTTGCAGGCTGATATTCCAGTGCAAGTATCTGGCCACAGCAGTGGAGAGCTTGGCGGTAGCGGTGAACACGATCCCTCCTCCTCTCCCCGTGTCTCAGAACGGGCCTCTGCGGGTGGAGCTCAGGCTTGCAAATGGAGTCTGTGCCACTAAAGGATGTTCTGATGGTAAAACACTTGCATGTCACCAACTTTGGTAGAGCCAATTGGTTGCACTTGAACTTGACAATCTTGTCCACTGTGGTGATGGTGATTTTTACTATAGGATTAAATTCCTCTTCCCATTAGGGGACATGTACAGCTCATACTACACAGAGGCTGACTACCCTGTGACCAAGGTCTTGAGGGATCCACTGTATGTGGAGGTGCGGCTTCTGGATAGGACGGATCCAAACATTGCCCTTGTGCTGAATCAGTGCTGGGCTACATCCTCCCCTGATCCCTCAAGTAACCCTCAGTGGGACCTGCTGGTTGATGGGTAAACATTTTGGTCTTTGTATTCAGATCAAGTATCCACTGGGAAATGGTTGGCTTGGTCTTCAAGCTTCCCTGTCTTATTTATTTACCCTTCCCCTTGTCTTTGTTAACTTCTGCGGTCTCCCAGGTGTCCATTTAAAGATGACCACTACCGGGTTACACCAGTCCCAGTTGGTCATTTCTCAGGCCTGCAATACCCAACTCATTATAAACGTTTTGTTGTGAAGATGTTTACGTTTGTGCAGGAGAACACGCTTCAGCCTCTACAGGAACAAGTATGAGTCGATCTGAGTGGGCTATTTTCTGATCGTGGTGGTGGGTATGGGCTTAACTTGTGTTTCTCTAGGTCTTCATTCACTGTACCACAGCTGTATGCCAGATTTCTGCTACAGAGTCCTGCACACCAAACTGTGGAAGGAGGAGTAAGCTAAACTTGCACTTTTCTTGAAGTCTATTGGTTTGGACCAAATGCAAGTTGTGGGTTTTTTCTTTCCTCCCAGAAAGAGCAGCTTCAAGACCAATGGATCCAGCAAAGGTGTTGGTGTCCAGTAATGAGGTGGTCCTTATTGATGACTTACCTCTTCCAGCTAGGAGTCAAGCAGACCATGATTGGGAAGGTAAAGATTAATTCAACAGTTTCAGATGGCATGAAATGTGGTGAAGAGGACTTCTTTTTTTATTATTATTATTTATTTTTTTTGTTTAGTGTCTCCAGTCTTCAGCTTTGGGATGGTTGGTGTTGCTATAGCTGCATTTGGAGTTTGTGGACTGCTTGTGGCTCTTGTGCAAAGGTTAAAATGCTTTCGCCTTCAGACTACAAGGCTATAACCAATAAAATGGTTCTTCCTAACCTGCTTCAAACCTGCCTTTTTTTAGTACTGGACTAGGATGCATCAATGCAATGGTACCTCCAAACAAATAAAGCTTTCACAGACACTGTTGTAATTTATTTACAATCATGCATTTAACAATGTTGAACACCTCAGCTGGGCTCCTTCAGGCAGTGAGGCTTCCTCTTTCCATTTTGGGGTATTCAATATCCATTGCCATCAAGAACTCTGCACCAAGAAATATTACATGTTGAGTAAAGGGGGGGGTGTAACATTATTTACTTATTCTAAATACAATGATGAGCAAGACACTTGTATGAACTTGTCTTGTTTTATTCCATGCTCGCCTAAAACCATTTCTATTTCTTTTGTTGTACCTAACTCCTTATCACTATCGACCTCTAGTGTTACAATTAGATTACTACATAAACTGTAACCCCCCCCCCCCATTACATTACATGGGGGGGGGGGGTGTTGTGGTGATGACTGACTCACCCTCTGTGTAATCCACATCTGGAGAAGTAGACAGCAAGACCCAGGCTAAGCCTACTGATAGTGTGACCACCAAATGCACTATGAGCCAGGGGTACAGCACTGTGTGTTCAGACCCAGGCAACCTGGAGGAGGGGGTGCCAGATATCAAACTGGTGCATGGTTGACCAGGCTGCATTCTAGACAGGGTGGTGGGAGAGACTCACCATAGTGAAGCATTTACAGTAGAGTAAAGATTGATGCGATCGCTGGTCATTTGCTGGCTGAGACACAGGACCAGAGCAGAGAAATACACTAAAGGAGAATGTGTGTTAGTGCAGTTCAAGAGATGAGTGGTTCTCTACCTATGTTTTGGCAAAGGTGTGTGTGTTTTGTATGCACTTGCTAAATGAGCACCATGGAAATGTGCACAAACTCACAGAAAGAGGCGAGTGCCACTGGGTCCAGAGTGAGCAAACTCCGCATGGCTACTGCAACTTTTGCCAGGTTCACTCTGGTGGAGGGAGGTTCAGGATGGCATTATATGACCAAATCCATTCAGAGATGAGCTCTGGGAGACTACATGTTCTTGGCTGCCCTACCTGTCAAAGGCTGACACTGTGCTAATGGCGAGTAGGAAGTACAACAGGGACTGTGCAGGGTAAGCCAGTGTGTAGTACTGCTGCAGTAAGTTGGACAGGGTACTCATCTGCTCCCCTGCCAGAATGTACATCACAATAACGTTCCATGTGGCATAACCAGCCAGGAATCCATGGGAGAAAAGGCCTATCACCCTGAGAGGACCAGAGAGCAGTTATAAGAGGGGTGTCGAAGGATGGTCCTAGTTTGGTGATTGCTCTGCTCAGACACTCCTGCTAAACCTGGTGAATGATCTAGGTGAATTTGGTGTGTTTAATATTTTACTACATTAATATTTAATGTCAAACGCTGGTCTGAGAGGACCAGTGTTCTGTGTGGCTGGTTGGTTGAGATGCTAAAACACACCCGATTCAACTTTCTGGGTTTATCCAAGTAAGAGTGTCTATGAGCAATTGCTGGAATCCATGGCTAAACCTTGACACCCCTGAGTTAGAATGTAGGATAAACTACTACTCTCATTGTCAAAGGCAGATAAATGAAACTGAAACATTTACTGTGTTTCCAATTCATGAGATATGCATTAAATTCTGGGATGCCTACTGAAGCCAAAATGAGTGGTATTTTTTGAGGCTATTGCAATTGCTCTACCTGAATCCACGGTGCACTTTCATGGACACATCTCTGGTGGTCCAGGTTGACTGGATGTCCATGAAGTTCTGCTCCACCGGATCGCTGATCTTACTCCTGTCTATGCGCTCAGCTGGCTGAAAACGACCTGGATGAACACACTTATTTATACTAGACAATCCTTTCTGAAAATCCTAGCTGTAACTAACTTGTAAATGCAGCCTATAGTCTTATTTTAGTCTTATAGACTAAAATATTAATATTATAGACAAGTCCTGCTTTAAAAAGAAATGATTTGTATAAAAAATGCCTCTATAGTTAACTTGGATCTGAAGTGCTACAAGCCCTTGCAAACTAATGTACTTAACTAATACCCCTACAAACTCAGCTATATGAACTTACGGCCCCTCTCAATGAACACTTTAGATACAGGCTGACTGGGACCCTGAGGGGCAGAGAACAAAGCTTGCTGGGGGATCGGAGGCTGTGTGTCAGTGATGATGTCATCATCTTCAACAGCCAAATCATTATTTGTCTGTGTTTCTGTCACTTTAGGCTTCACCCTGTGGAAAGAATCAGACAGAATAAGGCAGGGGAGTTGCTGCGAGCGCTAAATGTTTTTCAGCATGACCGGATATGAATAACAATACGATGACATGAAAAGTCTCGCTCGAACGAGGCTGCGATTATTAAGCGACTCATCATGGTTTGATTACACACTTCCTCCTCTTTGGTTTCCGTGTTGGTTCCTCTTCTGCATTCTGATCTGGGACATCATCATTCAGGAACAGACCAGCCCGGTCGCCTTCCAGATCTGACCAATCACAGTACACCATAATCATTCACTGCCACATGGGTGAATTACCAGTAGATTCAGGGGATTTAGCAGGGATGCTGCCAAGTCTCTGTACAGAATTAGGTTCAGCTGTTTTGTGATGTCAGTCATACCAGTAATCTGGGCTTTCTTTTTTGTTTTCTTCTTCTGTGTTTGGTTTTCGTGTGGTTCAGGGCTCAAGCTTCCCTTTCCTGCTAACTGACTGTGAATCACCATGCCTCCCATTTCAATCCCCCCATCTCCTGGAGTCAAAGAGCCACATAACACATCATACAGTTCCACTACTCAGAAGACATAACTCATCCCACACACTCCGGTTCAATGATACTCAAACCCTTTGATTAGCTGTGAGCATTAAAGCACAATAATTGTCCTCAGTTTTATGTCAATAACATTGTAACAGTGAGACCAAGTCAAGAATATTTAATGTGGAATTGCTCAGGCTAGATCTCACATTTGTCTCACCATGAGACATATTAAGCACCTCTGGGTCCACCTCACATTTGGGCTTCTTCTTCTTGGTCTTTGGAACTGGCATCTCATCTTGTCAAGAGAATCACACAAGCAAATATATTCTAGGTTTTTGGAGTTCAAAAGTTTAACATTTAAAATGCAAACTTCACTAAACTGCGCAAAATGTAATGAATGTTAAGACTGAACAGACCCAAATCTAGAACCTTTTTCCTACATTTTTTTTTTTTAAAAAATGACCCTTTTGAGCACTTTGCTGAAGGCACTCATGAATGCGTGCTACAAACCTGCTGTGTCTTGACTTCCTCAGTGAAGAAGCGTGAACGTGAAGGCGAGAGAAGAGAATGAGTTTAGCAGCTATTCATAAGGGGCAGCTTTGTAATTGTGAAATCCCCATCACCTCAGCTCCTGTAATTAGTAGAGATGCTCACCTTGGCAAAGATGGTAATGCACGTGGTTCACGCTGAAAAATAACAAA
This sequence comes from Sternarchorhynchus goeldii, assembly GCA_028565775.1. NCBI lineage: Eukaryota > Metazoa > Chordata > Actinopteri > Gymnotiformes > Apteronotidae > Sternarchorhynchus > Sternarchorhynchus goeldii. Next base: position 9,172,038 of record JAOXYF010000001.1, on the reverse strand, counting down.
CAAACAGAGAATAAGAGCCGTTTTACCGTCTTTCACTGTATATGTACAGTGTATGTACAGAAGCAGACAAAAAATGCACTCACACATCAGAACACACACTACCTATCAAACCAAAGTGGGACGTGTGGTTGAAACTGTGCGTGTGAGTATGGACACTTCACCAGTGGCTTCTTCTCATTCCCACTTAAGTATAACAGTGAAACTGCGTAGTCTTTCATCGTAATCTTTCCAACACACACACACGTACAACTAGGATTAGAGAGCTAAATTTGAGAAAGACATCTGCTACGCTACAGGATTACCCTGTTTCAAGAGATGATATATATTTATATATATGATTTATATATATAAATCGACTTTACCTATTTTGCTTATGAAAAAAACATCTTGTTTGTGCATATTTCCTTGGTGCTCATTTAGCAAGTGTATACAAAAAACAGACTATTTATAGTATATGATATATCCACTTATGAGCAAAAAAATTAATTTCATCAGTAAAAAACACAATCGCGCGCGCGTATTTGGACACGTTTAACTAAGCATGCACAACTTACTTTCTGTATATGTGAAACTGGCGGAAGGTCTCTTCGTCTTGTGCTCTGAACCTAAGTGGGTTATTGTTGATACGGATCAAAACTGAGCATCCAGTTTTTAAAATATCTATTCAAACCAATTTTGGTTGATTACGATAGCCAGCTATGTTTCCATTAGCTAGCTAGCGTAGCTATCAACAAGCTTTTATCGTAAGTTACCTATGCAGGCTTTCCAGGTTGCTTACCTTTTCATTGTTTATCTCCATGTTATTTTTAGTTTCAGTACCAACGTCAGTTAATAATTTTGTATAAATAAATAAGCAATGTTAATAGTAATAAGTGTTTGGTATGAAAAACAGGTAAGGCAGAGATTGTGCTTTGCACGTTGGCGTTGTCTGTTGTCGTTGGATACGAACCATGTACTTCCGTGTCATAATTCTTCTGTTAGTTGCGCACATGATTATTTATCCTAAAATCCTGAATATAAACGCAAATTAAATATTAAACATTAATTCCTGAGCAAAATGGGTCATTCAAACATTTAAGAATGCTTTACGAAAAACGAAAAGATTACAATTTAGGTTTAAGTTCTACTCAACAACTGACTCTTTTCGTATCATCACAGGAAAGAAATAACAACTCAGAATAAAATACATTTTGTGTTCTGATTTTTATAAAAGAAACCATGTAGTGAACATCCTAAACCAGTTACTTTGGTTCACAGTATGTACTCTGCAATACAGCAGATTCCTAAAGGTTAGAGCAAAATCTTTCCCAGAGGTGGTTTATTTCATAGACTCAGTTTTCTCCGCTATAACATTGAACTCAATCATCTAATGAGTGAAATCTTTTGTGTTAGAAAAGAGAAAAACACTGCTGTTTTGAGGCACAATCAGTGTGGTTGGTTGTATAACTGAAAGCTACATTTTTACATTCATATCTGTCGTCTCTTCCCTCCCCTCCCCAACCTAATCCCCTAGTCTTCTCTCCTTTCCCCTCCTCTCTTCCCTCCAATGTCCTCCCCTCCCCTCTCAGTTCTGATTGGTCGGTCTGATCCATGAAGCTGGAACCCACTGCGGCTCTGTCTGAGCTCTCCTAACTGCAGTCAGTAGCTGCACACAGGATGCCTGCAAGCCGTCATTCACAATCACGTGATCAAAGAACTGACAGTAACGCTGCTCCATCCTGCGGCCCGCCTCCTCGATCTCCTGAAAGTCCTCATCCTAATAGAGAGAGAGATAATGATTTTGACACAGGTGAAAAATAATATGCTACCAGGAGCATGGCACACAAGAGACAGGCCAGGAATGTATACTTTTTATTTAAAATACCTTACTATTTTTTATTTCTCTTTATATTCATATTATTTTGATCACCCCTTTCTCTAAATATCATGGAAACACTGATGACATCACTATGATGAAGTCAGAGCTCACTTTATAGGGCTGGCTGGTGTAGTAACCAGTGATGAGCTGTGAGTTCGTCCGGGTTCGCTTCAGCTGATCTAAAGGAGGAGGTTTTATATAGATGATGTAAGCTTTCAGCTCATGGGTCCGTATTGACTCGATGGCCTGGGGAAAAGAAAGCAGGCAGAATAAACCACTATCATTAACACAGAGATGGTTCTGATCCAAATTCTTGTTCTGTTCCACCTCCCAAGACACCTTAGGAACACCTTAGGAAACCGAACTATATTTACCTTAAACCTTTCCAGCTTCTCAAAAAGAACTGCTGTTCAAATACTTCTTCGTTATTGTCATAGGGCCTCCTGTCGTTATATAATTATAGGACTACACAGAAGTTTAGTATGAAATACACGTTGGCTCACATATGGCTCGATGTCAATGATACAGATCTTCCCAGCAGCCAGCACTGTCTTCACTGCTTCCATGGTGGTGCCATAGAGCTGACCTCTGTACTCTCCGTACTCCAGAAACCTGAGCACACAAGCACACGTCACAGTGACTCGTTCCATTCCACTGCATAGGTGAGAAAAAAACGAGACAAAAATGAGCACATTACAGGGACTCGGTCTGTCCTGCTGCTCAGTCTGTCTCAATGAACTGCCCAGACAAAAAGCAGACTAATGAGCACACGTCACAGTGACGGTTTCACACAGGTGAGACAAAAGTGAGACAAAACAAGACAAAAATTAGACAAAGTGCATCAGGCCCTTGGTTGAGTTGCAGCTCGTGCAGTTGTTGTTTAGTTACAAGCTCAGGCGCATTGAATTTGACATGAAACAGTGACTGTAGTGTTAAAAGAGCAGAACGAGTTGTTCCCCTGTTTAGTTACTTCTAGTCTGATCTGTAGGTGTGTATAATTACCTGTTGTTGTACAACATGTTCTCAAACTGGTCCCTGCTGATGAAGTGGTACTCTCGGCCTGGCTCCTCGTGGTTCCTGGGAGGTCTTGTGGTGTCTGTATCAGAGTAAAGACGAATGCTATTTGAGTGCCGAAGCCTGCAGGCCACACTGGAGTAATGCTTTCTTAACAGCCAGGAACCCAGACACCCAGTCTTTTTGGCCACTGGTGTGTGAGTGTGGATGCACTGACGTGGTGTGGCTCCCTGGTAGGTCTTAGGGTTGATCTCAATCAGTCTCCTGCGTAACTCATTCACACCGACTCCAGATGGACCTAAGAGAGCACACACACTCCACATTACTCCACAAATCATAAGTTTCACGTTCCCTAAATCACTGAGAGAGTATCATATGCTCTACATTACTCCCCAAATCACTGAGAGAGTATCATATGCTCTACATTACTCCCCAAATCACTGAGAGAGTATCATATGCTCTACATTACTC
>JAOXYF010000001.1:9131113-9150210 GCA_028565775.1 Sternarchorhynchus goeldii | reverse complement strand
ACCCGTTTCATAATCTGTAGGTCGTGCACATTTTTACATCGCGTTGTTTACTGCAGCAGCCCAGGCTCGTGTCCAGCTGTCTGTAAGAGCAGTAACTCTCTTAAACATCCTGGTATCCTTCAGGTTATTGGACTCTGATTCAGTGATCAATCACAAAGCCAAAGTCATTTATGTCTCTGCTTTTGTGTGTCTATTCTTTTGCCACCAGCATGCCGTAGGACTGTCCACCTTCCATTCACTCTCTCCGTCTTACGTATGTGTGTGTGTGTGTGTGTGTGTGTGTGTGTTATTCTGTGATTCTGTGCAGTTTTGTGAGTAAAGAATATGTTGGTTTTTGAGTGGAGTTTGGATGTAAGTAAGTTGTGTATGTGCTATGCTTTTTGTATGTAAAGGTCTTTGTGTACATTGTCTGTCCATACTCTGTGTGCGTGTGTGTTTCTGTGTGTGTGTGTGTGTGTGTGTGTGTGTGTGTTTCTATGTGTGTGTGTATGTATGCGTGTGTGCGTGCGTGTTTCTATATATGTGTGTGTATATGCGTGTGTGTATGTGTGTGTGTTTCGTGGCGCGGATGGACTGGCCTGTTCTAGTTGGAGCAGGGCTGTGCTCTCTCGCTCACCCTCTCTCTGTGCGTCCGTGAGCAGGGAACTGGCTGAAACGTTCCTCCCTGTCTGGGCTGGCCGACGGAGTGGAGGACCTGCTGGATATCAGCTCCGTGGACAGACTGTCCTTCATCCGCCAGAGCTCCAAGGTGAGAAATGGTCAGAAGCCTCGGGAAAAATCAGCCGTAGATAAGAGGGAACTCAATATTTACCCTAGTAAAAGCTCATTGTGTGTAAGAATGATGGATATGTAGAATTTCATGGAGTGTGAAATTGTAGTCAGTGTAATCCAGTCAGATTAAAGTGAAGTGTTGTGAAATCCTCTGTATTAAAAGAGGTTACCATGGTTTCCCATACCGGTCCGCTCTCTCACACCTTCCCAGGTGAAGTTCACCAGTGCCGTGAAGCTGTCAGAAGAGGGCGCTGTGGAGTATGGTCGCGAGGAGGAGGAGAATTTCTTCAAGCGGCTCGGTAAATGGCGGTCTGGTCGGAGGAACCCTTCCAAGCTTCACCACACAGAGGACAAAGATGGTAGAACCTTGGGGCATTTGCTCCGCCCCCCTCTCCGCTGCCCCGCCTCCACCTCTGTGGCTGTCCGTGTGTGTTCAGGTCCATGTGCCTGTCCGTGTCCTGTGTTCCTGGTGGCCTCGCTGTTCTCCACCATCTCTCATGCCATCTGGGTGCCAGAAGGGCAGTGTGTGTCGCTCCAGGTCCTGAAGCTTCTGGATGTTCTGTGAAGTGTTGGGTGTTGATGTGAAGTTGTTGTCGGCAGCTGCACAAGCATTGTGTTTGGCATGTGTTGTCATGGTTTCATTGTATCATGTTTCCATAGTGTGATTCTTACATGGATATTAACAGCTTTAAATGTGGAAAAGGGACAACACTGAATTTCTGTTCAGTCTCTAAAAAAAGTATAATTTTTTAATGGTTGTTTAATTGTTTTTATTGTAGTAAGTTTGAGCTGTGTGTTACCTGTGGGGTAGGTGTGGCACCTGTGGGGTAGGTGTGGCACCTGTGGGCTAGGTGTGGTATCTGTGGGGTAAGGGTGGGGTAGGTGTGGCACCTGTGGGGTAGGTGTGGTATCTGTGGGGTAAGTGTGGGGTAGGTGTGGTACCTGTGGGCTAGGTGTGTGGCTGTGCTGTGGGATTAATCTCCTATCAGCTTGCTGTCCTGCTATTGATGGCACACTGCATAACTTCTCTGGGGTGCTTTCATCTCCACCAGGTTGCCATGGTTTCCAGGAGCACTTGGTTTCTGGCCAGGAGGCCATGAAGAATAAGAATCTGGTGAACTTGGGTGCGATCCGACAGGGCATGAAGAGGTTCCAGTTCCTCCTAAACTGTTGTGAGCCAGGAACCATCCCTGATGCCTCCATCCTCGCTGCTGCCCTGGACCTGGTTAGTGCTCACACATCGTCATGGAGACAGGGCTCCTGGATACAAAGCATAGCAGGCTTTTCATTGGGTCACTTGTCCAGCATGCGCAAGTTTACGTCAGCCACTGAATCTGTGCACAGGATGCTCTGAAAACTCAAAATAAGTGTTCTCTTCGTGAGCCGACCAGGTGCGTTTGTTCTCCACCAGGAGGCGCCGGTGGTGGCTAGGGCGTCCCTCTTCCTGGAGTGCGCACGCTTTGTGCACCGCTGCAACCGTGGCAACTGGCCGGAGTGGATGAAAGGTCACCACGTCAACATCACCAAGCGAGGTCTGTCCAGAGGACGCTCGCCCATGGCGGGGAACAAGAGGAACAACAGGCTCCAGTGGAACGCAGCCAAGCACTTCTACCAGTGGGGAGATGTGAGTGGCTCGCATGGCCTGGTGGATGGGGTTGTGCGTAGGGGAGAAGCTCATCTGTGAGGCCTCACAGATCTGAGGAGCGACAGGGTGGTGACATGAGCGGGTGAGGCCGACCTCAGTCCTGCAGGGTGCGTGGGGTTCTGTTGCCCTGATTTACCTGCTTTAGTAGGTGCGTTAAAGCAACAGAATCACCAGCTGCCCTCCAGGACAGGAGTCGGACACCAGGTCACGGAGCGCAGTGGAGCTTTAAGGTCTTTGGAATCAGTTTTTCAACAAAAAAAAAGTGTTTAGTTTTATGATTTAATGCTGGCTGTGTCCTCGGGCCTGGTGTTTTCTTTGAAAGGCCATCGGCACTCGTCTGAGTGAACTCTGCCACTCGGACAGCGAGAGTCCGGCCAACATCCTGGGCTTCATCTACGACGATGAGAGCAAGAGGAGGACCAGGAAGGAAGATGAGGAGGAAGACTTCCTGGACGACAGTAGGACACAGCTGCACGCAGACGGGCCTGTCCCTCTAAATAAGGACATTCTGTTATTATAAGATATAATAACAATTCAAATAACAAGTTATGATGTATGTTATAGTATGTATCTCTGTAGGACGCCGTAGCAAATCATTTTTAATCAGTGTGGAGATGCCAGATGCCACATATATCATACTAATATCATGTAAGACTGTATTATGTAAATGAGCTCTTTAGCTCCTCCCAGCAGGTCTTATTGTGTAGTAATACTAACCTCTGCAGTACTGACATCACAGAAGACTGCATTATGTAAATGAGCTCTTTAGCTCCTCCCAGCGGGTCTTCCTGTGTGCTGTGAGCCTCCTCACCAGCCTCAGACGCTGCAGGTGAACGTCTCTGGGTGTTTTTATGAACCACAGCCGTTACATGATCCAACAAGTGTAACATATTTACTCTTTATTCATAAACATAAAGCAGGCAGATCTTTAGTCACGTCAAAGGCTCCCCACTGAGTTTTTAATGTATCGCAAACAATATGGCAGTTTTGTGTTAAAATCTGCTTGTGGTATGATCCTTTCCTCCATGCTCCCACCCACGTGCCTGTCTGTTTAATACGGGTGTTGATAGTGAATGTGTGTGTGTGCACAGACACAGTCAACCCCTCCAGATGTGCGTGCCCCTTCGCCCTGAAGATGGCTGCCTGTCAGCTGCTGCTGGAGATCACCACCTTCCTGAGAGAGACTTTCCCCTGCCTGTCTCGCCCTCGCACCGAGCCCCTAGTGGTTAGTGCCAGTACTACTTCTTCCCAGATGGACTGTGTGCTGGAACCTTCCCAGTCAGTTGAGAAGGTAGATTTCCGTTGTTTATTTGTGGTATCTGGTGACATGTTGAATCGGTTTAGGATTTGGAGAGCTGTCGTCTGCGGCTCGACCCAGAACTCGGTCGCCACCGTTACGAACGCAAAATCAGCTTTGCGGGGATCCTGGACGACGAGGACCATGACTCTCTGAACAACCACGACTCTCTGAACAACCACGACTCTCTGAACAGCAGTAGTCACACGTTGAAGTCTGAACCTGCATGCGATGAGAAGAAATCCTCGCAAGAGCCCCTGGGTAAGGCCATCGCTGTCAGCAACAAAGCTGTTCTGTTCGTGAAGCCGTATTTGGTTTTCTGTATCCGGAAATTCCACCGGTGGATTCCTCTCGTCAGCTCCTATCCGGAAGATCCGCATCGGAGGTTCCCGTCTGCTGCAGATTAAAGGTGCGAGGAGCTTCAAGGTGAAGAAAGGAGGCTCCCTGTCCTCTATCCGCAGGGCTGGAAGTTTGAAGAGCACCAAGATGTCCCGGCAGGACTCTGAGTCGGAGAACGACGCGGAGTCTGACCGCGTCCTCTCTCAGAGCAGAGACACAGTCACTGATATCGGTGAGGAAAACCCTGCCATGGGTTCTCTGAGTACGGGGTTAGTTGTTGCAGATGTTCTCTGAGTACGGGGTTAGTTGTTGTAGATGTTCTCTGAGTACGGGATTAGTAGTTGTAGTTCTTATGTGCGTGTGTTTTCAGGGAGCCCCTGGAGTGCCAGTGAGCCCAGCATTGAGCCAGAGGGGCCTGCAAGCACAGGGGGTGCAGAGGACTACCACCGCAACATGTCCTGGCTCCATGTTAGTGTCCTCACACACGTGTGTGTGTGTGTGTGTGTGTGTGTGTGTGTGTGTGTGTGTGTGTGTAAAATGAGGACTGAGAGCAGCAACCACACCTGACCTTTGAACCATTCGTTCAGGTGGTAAACATGGGCTCTCACTGCTGGGATAACATAGACCTATCTCATTTTTAATTAACCATGCTATCTTTATTTTGCTAGGTGTTAGCCTGTATTATGTGTGTGTGTAAACACTCTGCTCCATTCTCCTCCCAGATCATGATTCTGCTGTGTAATCAGCAGAGCTTCATCTGCACACACACAGATTTCTGCCACCCACGCTGCTACCAGCGGCACAGCAGATCCTGCGCCCGGCTGGTTCGTGCCACCAAGCTGCTGTACGGGGAGAGTGTGGACAGCCTGCACAACTCCAGCTGCAGCTTCAGCACCCGCACCCGGAAGAGCAAAGAGGTGCATACAGGACCGAGAACTCGCCCCTGTCAATCACAGGACAGAGGACCCGCCCCTGTCAATCACAGGACCGAGAACCCGCCCCTGTCAATCACAGGACGGAGGACCCGCCCCTGTCAATCACAGGACCGGTCTCCGTTAGAGCTCACCGCTGGTCTCTGTTAGGACTCCCTGCTGGTCTCCGTTAGGACTCACCACGGGTTTCTGTTAGGACTCACTGCTGGTCTCCATTAGAGCTCACCGCTGGTCTCTGTTAGGACTCACCACTGGTCTCTGTTACGACTCACTGCTGGTCTCTGTTTCTCTTCCAGTGCTCAGACAAGTCGTGCCTGCAGACGCCGTCCATGAAGAGACGTCCCACCGACAGCAACGCAGAGGGCAAGAAGGATACAGGGATGCTGAAGTACATCCGCACACAGGTGCTGCACTTTACCCAACACAGACCCCAACACAGCCTACACACGCCAACACAGACCCCAACACAGTCTACAACACCCCAACACAGACCACATAAAACACAGTCAGCCATAAAATACAACCTACCAAGCACAACACAGCCTGCAAAGCCCAACACAGCCAAAAAGACCCCAGTGTACCCAGACCAGGCCTTGTTAATCGATGTGTTTTTAATCCATGTAACATTGTATTAGATAATCCATCTAATATTTAGTGCATTTCGTGCGGTCCTTGCCTGAGCCTTCTCCCCCACACAGGTGATGAGCCTGTCTCCAGCACCTCTCTCGTTGCTCATTAAAGCTGCACCCATCCTGACGGAGGACATGTATGGAGACGTGCTACCAGCCGCGTGGGAGCTGCTACTCAGCGTGGATGAGCACATGGCCGCAGCTGCAGGTTTGTATCCTGCCCAACAAACCCCCCCCAACATGCCACACACCCCCAACAATATTCCACCAGTTCACCTGACAATTAAATGTCTGACATTCATTAAGACATCTTGAGCTGTACCTGAATTTATGTATTTGTTTGTCTTTCACTGATACACACACACACACACACACACACACACACACACGCAGCGGCCATGTTCCTGCTTTGTGCGGTGAAGGTGCCTGATAGTGTCACAGAGATGATGATGGCTGAGTTTCAGCACTCTGAGGCGACACAGAGAATCAACTCGGTTCTGAAGTTCTACACAGTCTGGAGGTTCCGCTACCAGGTGTGGCCTCGCATGGAGGAAGGAGCTCAGCAGATCTTTAAGGTGATGCTCTTCCATAACGCTCGCAGACACCCTGGTTTATAGACTCTCAGATACCACGATTTATAGACTCTCAGACACCCTGGTTTATAGACTCTCAGATACCACGATTTATAGACTCTCAGACACCCTGGTTTATAGACTGTCAGACATCTGGGTTTATAGACTCACTAAAGAGCAAACGTTTGATGGAAGGAACAGTTCTGACAAAATGATCTTTTTGGCTCTCAAATGTTTGACACATACTGTGGCTCGGTGTGGATGTGGGCGTGTGGATATGGGTGAGTGTACGGATGTGTTTGTGTGCGTGTGTGTGCGTGTGTGTTTGTGTGTGTGTGGGTGGGTGGGTGTGTTACAGATTCCTCCACCCAGCATTAACTTCACTCTGCCATCTCCTATCCTGGGGATGCCATGTGTTCCCATGTTTGACCCTCCATGGGTGCCGGTAAACGCAGGGACTGTTCCAGACGCCATCACCGAGGACCAGTCGGTGCGTTTGTCCGGTTCCCCCACGGGCTGCACTGCACCCACATCACACACACAAGAGAACCGTACTGCTGGACAGCGGTCAGGCGCTCCAACATCTCCGCTCTCCCCCCACGCCTTTCCTGTTCTTCTAGAAATCGTTCTCGGCTCGAGCCGTGTCCCGCTCTCACCAGCGCGCCGAGCACATCCTGAAGAACATGCAGCAGGAAGATGAGAGGAGGCGTCTGGGTCGTGAGGCCAGCATCATCACGGCCATCCCCATCGCCCAGGAGGCCTGCTACGAGCCCACCTGTAGCCCCCCGCCCGAGCAGGAAGAGGAGGGTCAGTCTCCGCCCCCTCCCCTGGCCCCGCCCATTCCCCTATCGACCTAGCGGATGTGTAATGTGATGTTTTCTGTCAGCAGAAGACGTGGTGAATCTTCCCTCCCGCCGTCTGTCTGTGAGTCCATCCTGTGCCTCCAGCAACTCCCACAGGAACTACTCCCTACGCCGCGGTTCTGTGTGGTCCGTACGCTCCGCCGTCAGCGCTGAAGGTAAGAAAAAAAATCAGCACTGAAGGTGTGTATGTGTGTGTGTGTGGTATATTAAGTGAGGTTAAATGCACTGGGAGGATGTGTGTGTGTGTGTGTGTGTGTGTGTGTGGTATGTTCAGTGAGGTTAAATGCACTGGGAGGACGTGTGTGTGTGTGTGTGTGTGTGTGTGTGTGTGTGTGTGTGTGTGTGTGGTATGTTCAGTGAGGTTACAGGCTTTTACTCTATGTTTCTTTGTTTCTTTTGTGGTTTGTTGTTGGTGTTGTGTGTTCTGTTTCAGAGGAGGAGAACACCACGGAACACACACCCACACATCACCTGCTCCAACCACCCCAGGCTGTTTTCCCAGCATGCATCTGTGCTGCGGTGTTGCCCATAGCTCACCTTCTGGAAGACGGGGACGTTCGAGAGGATGGAGTTGCAGGTATTATTATATACTGTATGTAAGAAGCATGTAGTATCTTGGGTAAACTTTCTACTCTTGAGTGGTCTCATACACCTTCTGCATCTCACCTGTGCTAAAATGTCCACATCACTCCCCATAGTGAATGCACTGGCTCAGCAAGTGCTGTGGAGTTGCCTGATCGAAGACCCCGCCCTTGTGCTCCGGCACTTCCTGGAAAAACTCACAGTAAGCAACAGACAGGTAAGACCATGGGAGGAGCCAGAGAGGGCACGGTGCGTGTGTGGGCGTGGCCAGGCGTCTGAGCAAGGTCTATGCTGTTCTCAGGATGAGCTGATGTACATGTTGAGGAAGCTGCTCCTCAGCATCGGAGACCTGCCTGCTCAGACCTCCCATATCCTCTTCAACTACCTGGTAAGACCTCCCTTACTTCACAGAGCACAAGGTGTGCAAAAATTATTTAAAGCTTAGTATATACTTGAGTATACTTGAGTTAGTATATACTTGAGCATCACAGGTATGTGAAGGTCATTTGTTTTGTTTATTTGTTTTTGTTTGTTTGTTTGTTTGTTTTGCTCAGGTGGGTTTGATCATGTATTTTGTACGGACGCCGTGTGAGTGGGGCATGGATGCGATCTCAGCCACGCTGACGTTCCTGTGGGAGGTGGTGGGTTATGTGGAGGGGCTCCTCTTTAAAGATCTCAAACAGACCATGAAGAAGGAACAGTGTGAGGTCAAACTTCTGGTCACCGCGTCTATGCCAGGTGAGGTCACCGAGAGCGGCCTGTACGCTCGGCGTGTGATGTCATGCGTGGCTTTGTTCACGAGCGTGAAGTTCGTTTGGACTTTGCTGAGTATGATGTTCTTGGGCTTGTGCGCAGGAACCAAGACCCTGGTGGTCCATGGGCAAAATGAATGTGATATTCCCACCCAGCTGCCTGTGAACGAGGACACGCAGTTTGAGGCCCTGCTAAAAGTAAACGTCAATGTTTCAGACTGTGTTCAGGAAATTAATTCACCAAGCTGATTCACGATAATTCACGATACATATACATGCTATTCATAGGTAATATATTAGTTTGTTAGCATATATGGAATGCTTAGATTTTAAAGAAAGAGATTTGATTGTATAAACATAGTGGTCAAGTCATTCAATTTGTTGGAGAGCTATGTACTCACCAGTAATTGTAGACTATCAGGTTATAGCCTGAACAGTAATCACCATGTTTCTGGCTTGTTAATTGCGGTGTTTGCCATTTTTAATACAAGGAGTGTCTTGAGTTCTTCAACATACCAGAGGCCCGTTCTGCCAACTACTTTCTCATGGATAAGCGCTGGAATCTCATCCACTACGCGAAGGTTTGCCGATCCGTTTCAGTGCATCCGTCAGGTGCTTTGGTGTCCTCCAGCATCCCACCCCCTCACCCTCTCTGCTTCCTCTGCTCTTCTCAGACCTACGTGCGCGACATCTACCCTTTCCGCCGGTCGGTGTCCCCTCAGCTCAACCTGGTCCACATGGCTCCAGAGAAGGGGCAGGAGCTCATCCAGAAACAGGTGCATCATCCTGTCACGTCTGTAGATAGTATTGATTGGATAATTGGTTAGATAAATTGTCCATAATACTGTGGGACCTCTGAGGTGAAGATGTCTGTGTTGAAGCTTGGCTGAGCTCTGCTCTGGGTGTAGGGTGTCGTGACAGAGATAAACTGTGATCATGTACTGTTCTTAGTTTTCATTTCCAAGATAAACTGTAATGATTTCCTATTCCCAGAAGTCATTCCAGAGGTAAACTGTGATTAATTCCTGTTCCCGTGTGGTTATTCCCAGGAAAAACTGTGATTAATTCCTGTTCCCAGGTGTTATTCCCAGGATAAACTGTGATTAATTCCTGTTCCCAGGCGTCATAACCAGGATAAACAGTGATGATTTCCTGTTCCCAGGTGTTCTCCAGGAAGCTAGAGGAGGTGGGCAGAGTGCTCTTCCTCATCTCCCTCACTCAGCGCATGCCAGCTGCCCACAAGCAGTCCCACGTTTCCCTGCTCCAGGAAGACCTGCTACGTCTGCCCTCTTTCCCTCGCACGGCCATAGATGCGGAGTTCACGCTTTTCAGCGAGCCTCTGGGTAGGTCGCGGTCGCTCACAGCACAGACGGTGGGGTGTGTTAAGGTGTGTTGGGATGTACTGGGCTGTGTTTGGGTAAGCTGGGGCATGCTGAAGTGCATTAAGGTGTGTGGAGATGTGTTGGGATGTGTTGGCGTGTATTAACGTGTGTTAGGATGTGCTGGTTTTTTCTGTGATATTAATATAGCAGATGCCAGTATTTCAATATCAATGAACAAATGATATATTGTACAACACTAGACCATGTCCAGGCATGTGACAGTTTCAGTGCTTTCCAACGAACAGCGACTTGCCTGTTACCTGTGTGTGGGTTTCTTTATTTGTGGGTTGTGTGTGTGTCTCAGGGAAAGAGCTCTTTGGTATGGACACCTTGCATAAGGTGTTGTGGATCAAGCTTCTGGAGGAGATGTTTCTAGGCATGCCCAGTGAGTACCCCTGGGGTGATGAGATAATGCTGTTTCTGAACGTGTTCAACGGAGCCCTGCTGCTCCATCCTGAAGACAGCGCCCTCCTCAGGCAGTACACTGCCACTGCCATCAACACCGCTGTGCACTTCAACCACCTTTTCTCCTTGAGTGGCTATCAGTGGATTCTTCCCACCATGCTTCAGGTATGAATCAGAAACACAAGCTATATGACAAATATATGAAGTGCACAAGGTGTCCAGAGAAACAGGTTGTTGTTTTGGACAGAAGTCCTTACTTCTACATCATTATATACATTATATATACTGTATATAAAGATGCCCATTCGTAAGACATTATACATTAAGAAGCTTTTCTGTATTATACATAAAAAAACCATAAACATCTTAAACAGGGACTTGAAACTGATGCCTAATGTTGTTAGAGTGGACAGACACTGATCTTATTTCTGGCTTTCTAAGGCATATAGTAATTGATTTCTAAGGCATACAGTATTGATTTCTAAGGTGTATAGTAATTCATTTCTAAGGCATACAGTAATTGGTTTCTAAGGTGTATAGTAATTGATTTCTAAGGCATACAGTAATTGATTTCTAAGGTGTATAGTAATTGATTTCTGAGACATACAGTAATTGATTTCTGAGAGATACAGTAATTGATTTCTGGGACATATAGTAATTGATTTCTAAGGCATACAATAATGAATTTCTAAGGCATACAGTAATTGATTTCTAAGGCATGTAGTAATTGATTGCTCCTCTTCCTGGTGTCAGACCTACGCTGATTACGAGAGCAACCCCCTTCTGCGTCGCGGCATGGAGTTCTGCTGCCGACAGTTTTACATCCTCCATCGGAAGCCTTTCACCCTGCAGCTGTTTGCGAGTGTTGCCCCGCTACTGGAGGTCAACGTGAGGACACATGACTTCACTGAACTTCAATCACTGCCACAGTTTTGCCCTTTTCTGTTAGCTTATAAGAGAGTTGATACAGGCATTTTTAAGGGGTCATTGTTATCATAGACATCATGGTGTGAAGTGAGTACAGAGTGCTTTAGTGTGTGTGTGTGTGTGTGTGTGGTTCAGACCAGCTCCGGTACCGGACCGTCTAAAGGCGTGTCGGCCCAGTGCCTGTTTGATCTGCTCGTCTCCCTGGAAGGAGAGACTGCAGACAGCCTGGACGCCCTGGAACTGGTTAAGGCTGAGAAACCGCTTCGCTCTCTGGGTAAGATGAGACCCTCTAGGATCTGTGCTCCGTTGTCACACCCCTTCTGTTTTGCGCTGTGGCTGGTAACTTTCACTCGCCTTCAGATTTCTGCTACGGCAGTGAGGATCTGGTCTTCTCCATCAGCGAATCCATCAAGCTGTGCGTGACGGTGGTGGCCTACGCTCCAGAGTCCTTCCGAAGGTTGGCACGCCTCCGAACGGATGCCGGCATGCCGTCTTCCGCCCCGTCTCTTCCAGTGCCGTGGTTATCTGTTCACGCTGGTTCTGTCTGCGTCTCTGGTCCCAGTCTGCAGATGCTGATGGTCCTGGAGGCTCTGGTCCCATGTTACCTGCAGAAGCTGAAGAGTAACGGCCAGGCGCTGGAGTCGGCGTCCGTGGCCAGAGACGAGATAGCGGCAATCGCCGCCCTGGCCACATCGCTGCAGGCGCTGCTGTACAGCGTGGAGTCCCTCACACGGTGGGCCCCTCTGCTCACGGCGGAACTGGCCGTCGCACCTTTAGCTCCGTGTTCGGTTATGACTTTGGTGGTAATGGGTTTCCGTACATGGTGATTGTTCCCAGGCCAATGACGGCACCGCAGACGAGTCGCTGTGATCAGGGCCATAAGGGTGGAACTGCTGTCAATCACACCATGGCTGGAGGACCCAACCTCAGGTCAGATCTCGAGGATCCACCCGTGAACACAATGCCAGTTCAACGCTGGATTCCTGTTCACCTACTGTAGATATGCAATTCAGGACAATATTTTTTTCTTTCAAGAAGGGCAAAACATGAATCAAATATAGTTTGTGCAGTTTCCACGTATCGTTTTGTATCGTATCGTATCATATTGTATCGTATCGTATCGTTGTGCTTTTAAAGCAGAGTGACCAGTCAAAGTGCTGCTGCTGCTGTGTGTGCAGGGATAACCTGCACCTGCTGGAGGAGGGTCAGGGAGTTCCCCGTGAGGAGCTGGACGAGCGCATGGCCCGTGAGGAGTTCCGCCGGCCACGCGAATCCCTGCTCAACATCTGCACCGAATTCTACAAGCACTGTGGGCCTCGTTTGAAGATTCTGCAGAATGTGGCAGGGGAGCCGCGAGTCACTGCTCTGGAGCTCCTGGACATCAAGTCCCACATGAGGTACGAGAGAGGAGGAAGCTCCAGTACCCTAGGTGCACCAGAACTAACCATGAAGAGACTGCTGTATACACTGTGTGCTAGTCAGCTCAGTCAGGTCAGCTCAGTCTTTTGTGGATTACTCCTCATTAACATTAACATTACTCCTCATTAACATTACTCCCAATTAACATTAACATTACTCCTCGTTAACATTATTCCCAATTAACATTAACATTACTCCTCATTAACATTAACATTACTCCTCATTAACATTGCTTTTCATGCACCGGGCCCTCCCCAGAGAGATTAGGACACACTCCAACATTTCATTCAGCTGAGTGTGCATGGAACAGTCAGTGTGATGGAGAGTGTGATGGAGAGTTGCGTGTCCCTCCAGACTGGCGGAGATTGCCCATTCCCTGTTGAAGCTGGCACCCTACGACACCCTGACCATGGAGAGCCGCGGCCTCCGCCGCTACATCACGGAGATGCTGCCCATCACCGATTGGTCGTCTGAGGCCGTGCGACCCGCCCTCATCCTCATCCTTAAACGCCTCGACCGCATGTTCAATAAGATCCACAAGATGCCGACACTAAGGTGCGCTCGCTCTCAGGCTCTGTGCTCTACGCCCGTCCCCACGTCTGTCTCTGTCCACCTGAGCAAAACAAACAAAGAGGTGTATAAGTGATGTACTGCTGTGTGTGTGTGGGGGGTGTATTCCCCCAGACGGCAGGTGGAGTGGGAAGCGGCCAGCAGTCTGATCGAGGGCATCTGTCTCACTCTTCATCGCCAGCCAATCATTTCCTTCCTACCTCACCTACGATCCCTCATCAACGTCTGTGTCAACTTGGTAAGAGATGTTGCTTCCCGTACACAACCAGGACTATACTGTAAACCCCGACCCCCTTCAGGACTATACTGTAAACCCCGACCCCTTTCAGGACTATGCAGTAAACTCCAACCCTCTTTAGGACTATACTGTAAACCCCGACCCCCTTCAGGACTATGCAGTAAACTCCAACCCTCTTTAGGACTATACTGTAAACCCCGACCCCCTTCAGGACTATACTGTAGGATTAGCAAGCTGAGGTGGATTGTTATGGGTGTGGTTGTCTGTCCAGGTGATGGGTGTGGTGGGGCCCTCCAGCGTAGCAGACGGCCTCCCCCTGCTACACCTCAGCCCATACCTGTCCCCACCTCTCCCGTTCAGCACAGCTGTGGTTCGCTTGGTCGCCATGCAGATTCAGGTAGTGTGTCACGTGCGCCAGCGCGATCGGCTTGTGTCACGTGCGCCAGCGAGATCGGCCTGTGTCACGTGCACCAGCACAATCGGCCTGTGTCACGTGCGCCGGCGCGATCGGTTTGTGTCACGTGCACCGGCTTGATCGGCCTGTGTCACGTGCACCGGCTCGATCGGCCTGTGTAACTGATATAGCTATTGTTGTTGTTGTTGTTGTTGTTGTTTTTATATTTTGTAGGATTCCTTTCTTCTTTAGCATTATTGTTGCTTGTGTGTTGCATGTTCTTCCTACTGAATCATGAACTGTGTACTGAAGTCTTATTGGTCCTCTGGGGTTTGAGTCTGTAATTGGTACAGTTGCTTTCTCTTCGTTTCTAGGCCCTGAAGGACGACTTCCCACTCAGTCAGGTGATCTCCCCGTTCACCAATCAGGAGCGGCGTGAGGGGATGCTGCTCAACCTGCTGGTGCCCTTTGTGCTCACTGTCGGCTCTGGAAGCAAAGGTCAGTATGGGTCAGAGGTCAGTAGGGAGGAGTGTCAGATAGGTGTGCAGGCAGAATCTGTGCTCTGAGGCACGTGTGCTCCTCTGTCCACAGACAGCCCTCAGATAGAGCAGGCGGAGGTCTTCCTGCTCCTGCAGACAGTCCTGAACATCCTGCTGCCTCCACGTATCACCAGCACCTCACGCAGCAAGAACTTCATGTTGGACGCGTCTCCAGCACACTGCTCCACGCCCGGTGACACTGGCAAGGACCTACGGCGGGAGGGGCTGGCAGAGACCACCAGCCAGGCTGCCTACCTCGGTACATGGTGGGGGGAGTGGTATACAGGACCAGGAGCTCTTGTTTCAGAATGACAGACGCACCAAAAATCTACATTAAATTACAGACATTTACACTTTAAATCATGGTAGATATCAAATCGGAATCACAGCTTCTCCAGAATTCCTGATATAAAAGGTGGCGTTGTTCTCCTTCCTGATAGCGAGAGTTGATCCGTTCAAAGCGCACTGTCTTTAACGCACAGCTCTGAAGGTGGTGCTCGTGTGTTTCGAGAGGCAGCTGGGGAGCCACTGGTACCGTCTGAGTCTCCAGGTGAAGGACATGGCTCTGCGCAAGGTGGGCGGTCTGGCCTTCTGGGACTTCATCGACTTCATAGTGCGAACACGCATCCCCATCTTCATGCTACTGAGGCCCTTCATACAGTGCAAGGTGACACATCATTACCCCACCGAGGGTTAGGGTTAGTGTGCATGAGTTTGCAAGTGTGTGTGTGTGTGTGTGTGTGTGTGTGTGTGTGTGTGTGTGGTCTGCTAAACAAAAAGAATACAGCAGGACAGTGTTGCACTAATGGTGTTCATGGCCTTTTTTCGTTATTTAATACTGCAATATTTGAGGTCTGTGATTGGTTAATGCTGAGGTCTGTGATTGGTTGACAATGAGCTGTGGCTTTTGCTCCTCCCTGCAGCTTCTGACCCAGCCGGCGGAGTCCCAAGAGGAAATCACGGCCCGCCACCACATCGCCGACCAGCTGGAGAGACGCTTCATCCCGCGCTCTCTCTGCAAGAGCTCCCTGTTCACCGAGTTCAACAACGAGCTCAAGATCCTGAAGGAGGCTGTGCACAGTGGCTCAGGTGGAGGACTGTTCCGGTTTAGAGCTGAAACGGCTCGATTGCATTGTGGACTTTATTCTTGCTTCAGAGGAAGGGTCACTAACCAGCAGTGTTGATTGGTTTGTAAGAGGACAGGTTCAGTTTGATGGTATTTAACCTAAAAATCTGTTTGTTGTAGCAAATTATTGCTGCCCTAAACTGAAGCTACAGATGCAGCTCTGATCTTGAGCTGAGCGGTGAACGCGTTTGTCACACACGGCTATTTTAAGAGTCTCTTCCTCGGTGTTCTTCAGCGTACCAGGGGAAGACGTCCATCAGCACAGTGGGGACGTCCACGTCGGCCTACCGCCTGAGTCTGGCCACCATGTCTCGCTCGAACACGGGCACGGGCACGGTGTGGGAGCAGGACAGCCAGCCGTCCCGCCAGCCCTCGCAGGACACCCTCAGCCGCACCGACGAGGAGGAGGAAAGTAAGGCCGCGCCTCCTCCTCCTGTTCATATGGGAGAGTATATGTTCATTATTATTATTGCAATTTTTATTATTGTTATTATTATTAATATTGTTATTATTATTGACTTGTTTTTTTAAAATGCCTGTTGTGACTAACAAAGATCAAAGAATGACCACACTGCTCTTCACAAACTTCGCCTGTGATGTCCAGAATGTTTGTTTGTTTGCCTTTCTTAGTGAAGTCAGACCTCGATCTAGGAAACCTGATTTGTGTTATGGTAGCCTGAACTTTGGGAATTTTGCCAACTCATCCCTTCTCTTCCTAGATGATTCCATAAGCATTCCCAGCGTGGTAAGTGAGCATGAGGCGTTCTTCCCAAGCCTCATTCCACAGAGGCGTTTCTCCAGTCACGCTACAGGCTGCGCCCCCAGCCACCCGGAGCCCAGCCTGGTCACCATGCTGCCCAGTCACAGGTAAACCCACCTGACCTAAAGCGCAACGTTCAGGACATCAAAGAAACCACAATGAAACAGACACTCTTTGCTTGAAGAGTCTCTTTGAAACTCTCCACAGACTTTTCTGCCCCACTTTTTGCTGGAGGTCATCACACTGAGTCACATTAACTGCCCACACAACCTAACCATATGTTTCTTTAAGAGAAGGGTGAACGCCGTGTGGCTCCCAGCTCCCCTAACCCTGGTCTTCCTTGATCACTCTGCAGTGAACCCAATGTTCTAGATGAATCCCAGGGGATGCTGCAGGAGGGTAACCTGTCACGGTACAGTGTCTCAGGCCTGTGTGTGCCGTGTCTCGCTGTGTGTGTGCCGGACCTGGCCCTGCCTCTCCCTGTCCATCACATCCACTGACCTGTCACTACGGACACGCTCTCTCTCCCTTTTCTATGCTCTGTCTGTTTCGCTAACCTACAAATGTTCCTCTTCTTCCTCTCTCTCTCCCTCTCTCTCTCTCCCTCTCTCTCTCTCTCTCTCTCTCTCTCTCTCTCTCTGGTCAGGACACTAACACCTCTCTTTTATCACTATGCCATGTCATTTCCGGTGAGCCTCATGGTTATTGTCCATGGTGTTCATTCATGTTCCAGGCTTTTTCCACTGCTCAAACTGGAGTTCCTCTCCGGGATCCCAATCTGGGGGGCAGAGGAGGCTGGTCTGGCAGAGACTAGGAATACTTCTTACTAAAATTTTGTGCAATAAAAAAGCAATAAAATAATTTTCTGGCCTTAACAGTTAAAGGTTTCTTAACCTAGCAGTGTGGTGACATCCTGCCAACACCAACTCTTCTAAAGACCCTTTGGTTTTGTGAATGACATTGCAGGTCTTTGGCCTGTGACTCATGCCTCATGAAACGTCTCTGTGTCTGTGTTCGACCCTTTGGACTGTAGGACGGACACACTTCCTCTAAACTCTCCTGTGTTTTTCTGGAGGATTTAACAGGGACTGTGTTCAGCTCTGTCAGCCTCTGGGCACTGAGTCCTGTCTCTGTCCCGTCATCTCGTTGTGCAGGGTCGCCAGTGTCCAGAGCGAACCAGGCCACCACCATCTTCTGCTACAGCCTCCACTCGGCCGTAAACGAGGACTCAGGCAGGTGAGGCTTACGGCTCAGAAACCTTAAACTACACTGTGGATTAGAGGAAGAAGAAACATTTTTTTCCCCTGTAAAGTAAAAGGAGAGCTGCAGGGGGTGTGGAGAGACGGTGAGGTAGAGTGATGGGTAGCAGGAATGGTATGGAGGAGGGGGAGGGGCTGGGGGTGTGTCTATGGGGGGAGGGGCTGGGGTGTGTCTAGGGGAGGTGGTCTCTGTTTAACTTTGTCGTTTTTGACCAGCTTCGTCGGCCATTGCTGTCCATTCCTCGGGTGCAGGATGAGTGTCGCGGCCGTCAGGGAGCCAGACTGTCTACCACCCGCAGGAGCATCCAGCCCAAGAACAAAGCTCTTGATAGAGGTGTGTGTGTGTGTGTGTGTGTGTGTGTGTGTGTCAGTGGTGGTGCCTCAGAAAGTCACACATGATGACTAATGTCAAGAGTGCAAATGATTGATTATATATGATTATAGGTGAAGTCATACCTCAAAGAAGCACTCATTTCAGTTCCTACAGTTATCAGTGTACAGGGCCGGTTTGAGGAAGCTGGTACCTTTGAACCATCTTAAGTTTGTCTGAAATCTCCTTCCATAGCACATATTGATCAGAAGAGGTCAGTGACCTTCACAGAGTCCCAGCAGGAGGCGTCGGCCACGCCCCTCCCTGCGGGCAGCGCTGGACTGCCTGAGGCAGAGGGCAGGGCACTGAGGCAGGGCAAGGCATCGCCTACACCCACTCCATCCTGTCAGACTCCATCACCCACCATCAAAGCAGAACAGCTCAGCCCAGTGAGGAGGCTACAGGTGGGACTTGGCCTGCGCCATCGGGCTTAAAAGTTTACCATATTACTGAAGAGGACATCTGCCATAACCACGTGTAGCTCTGTGAACCGCCCTTTGTGGTGACTATGGTTAATATGATAGCAAAATAGAAATAA
This sequence comes from Sternarchorhynchus goeldii, assembly GCA_028565775.1. Lineage (NCBI taxonomy): Eukaryota > Metazoa > Chordata > Actinopteri > Gymnotiformes > Apteronotidae > Sternarchorhynchus > Sternarchorhynchus goeldii. Next base: position 9,131,901 of record JAOXYF010000001.1, on the reverse strand, counting down.
ATTCTTCATTTATTTGTACATTGTTGCATCTTTGCCACATACATATATGATGTAGTTAAAGGAGCTCAGTAGTCAGTATTGCATATATGACACGCAGCTAAATGAGCTCAGTAGTCAGTACTTCCTCAAACATCTGCTCTACCCTTCTAGGCTTCACCTCTGGCTGAGAGTGTAGGAAGGCGAGATGGGGGTAGTGTGAGGAGCAGACTGTCTCCCACGCCCTCCTCCACCCCAGTCTCCAGATCCTGCTCCCCGCTCCCATCCCTCCCGGTGCTGAGCACCCCGGTCCGACTGAACCCGGCCCAGATCCGCGAGAGCCCAGAGGACGAAGAGACATCGGGCCTCCTGCAGAACACAGACACCTCACACCAGCCTGGCGAGGAGCAGGGCACAGAGAACCCCCTGCTGTGTTCGCTGCTCAGCCCTCCCTCAGTGCCTGGCCTGCCTCGCTCTCCCGTGGACCTGGACCTGGACGAGTCTCATGTCTGAGTGCATCAGGACCACAGCACCGTGGCCTTGGCATGGGGGAGGGGCTTGTAACCGTAGCAGCGTCCAAACACTCGGTGTGTATCAGACCTCCCTAACCTCATTTAAAACAATGACCATTACAGTAAAGCCCCTGTGATCAGGAAATCTGCCTAAACGTCATTCAGATATACCGGTCAACCTTTAGGCCAGTGGTCAGTCTACACCAATATGAAGTCGATATATACAAATATGGCTTTAATAATTCATAAAGCACTGTGAGTTTAAAAAAATCTCATTCAACACACATCCACACAGGTCAG
>JAOXYF010000001.1:9107735-9131013 GCA_028565775.1 Sternarchorhynchus goeldii | reverse complement strand
ACAAATATGGCTTTAATAATTCATAAAGCACTGTGAGTTTAAAAAAATCTCATTCAACACACATCCACACAGGTCAGGTTATACTGTTTTGGCACTAAACACTAAGTAGATTATAATAATGAAATATTATTTAGCCTAAATGTTTGATGTCAACATATTTTAAGTGTTTAATAAAACAGATTTAAATAGTCATTATATTAAGTGTTAAATAATACAGATTTAAAGTCATTATATTTCAATGATTACCCTGATTATTTATTTTGCTTACTATATATACACACATATATAAAAGTAGCTATTTGCAATATTAAAAATCAAAGGTTTATTTTAAATCAAAGAAAGTGTTAAGATTTGTTTTGTTTTTCCAGAGCCAGATTAGATAAACACATTAAGCAAACATTATAATAATAAGCTTTATGTTACTCTAGAAACGTTATAATATGAAGTTGGTGTTACTGTAGAAATATGTAAAGGGGGCCCACGGGACTCACTTAAGCAATGGTCTCAGTTGGTAAAAGTGCGAGAGTATAGATTTGCTTCAAAATTATATGCTATATATGATAAATATGTAGAACTCTATTAAATGTAATTTATTTAAAACTCTGCTCACTCACAAAAACTGGTCTTGTGCAGCCAGGCAGGTCTAAACACATGTTTGTACAGGAGGTCAAAGAGAAAACATATATTCAAACAAACAAATATAATCAAATAACAAACAGAGCTACCAGAGTTTCTATGAGGACTATGAGAAATGATGTCTGTGATTATTTGAGTGCAAATGCGCAGTGTTTTGTGGATCAGCTTGTGTGTTTGTTTTTGTCTTGTGCTGCTATTTGTTGGAGATGTGCCATAATAAAATATATATTCTAAGCCAGACCTGATAAGAATTCTTTCAGACAAAAACGAGTAATCACTGATGGCATATAACAATTCCAAGATATGACTTCACAACGACTGGAGATGCCCGTCAGACGCCTGAAAGGCTCAAAGGTCCTGCTGGTGGCTCAACCTGGGCACATTTAACAACAGCAGGTCTTTGTGTACCAAAAGCTTAAACTCCAGCTAATACACAAACAATGAGAAGAGATACAAAACAGCACAGTTTAATATAAAGCAGACAGTTCTTGGAAACGAACATGGATCAAATAGTGTTTCACTGTTTGGCCACAAATGTCTCAAGGAGTTTAAAGAGCCGGTCCTCCCTGGCGGCGGCCTCCTTATCTCTCCGTTCCTCCCGTTCTCTGTACTCCTTCTCCCTCCTCTCCTCTCTTGCCAGCAGCTCCTTCTCCCACCGCTCCTGCCTTGCCAGCATTTCTTGCTCCCTCCTCCTTTCCCTCTCCAGCGCCTGCCTCTCCCTCTCGTCCTCCCTCTCCATCGCCCGCCTCTCCCTCTCCTCCTGCCTCTGCTCCAGCTCCTGCAGAGTTGCCTGCCAGTGCTGCTCCTTCTTCCTCTTCAGGGGCGGCGCGTCCTGACCCGACGAGGACACCAGGACTGGGGAGGCGAAAGGGGTGGAGGTGTGGGGAGAAGGAGAGAGGATGGTAGGGATGGCAGTGATGGGAGTTATGCAAGTGATCTCTCCACTCAGAGCCTGGTCCATGACTGCATACCACTTCCAGGGGGCAGCGCAAGATTCTCCTCCCACCATGCTGAGGTTCTTAATGTCCTGCAAAACAACATCAAACAATGCTTACCCAACACACTGTACAACATTACTCCTTATAGCATCCACGAGGCAGCTTGATCCTCTACATACCAGATCAACGAGGACATAAAAAGGTTTAAAAATAACAGACTAGGTGACAGTACCTTGTATTTCTGTCGCAGGTTCTCCCATTTCTTTTTCACCCATGCCGGTGTTACCTTTCCCTCCAGCTCTTTCTCCTTAACAAACTGCCTGCAGAATCGGAATCCAACATGTGACATCGCTAGGGAACAGATCAAACATACGAAGCTTTAACTAAAACCGGGCACTCACTCGAAAGCCCTCATGGCGGTATTCCTCTTGCCTGTGAACAAGTTGCTATTGCTGACCCGCCACACAATAAGGTCCGCCGTGTTGGCGTCAGTCCCTAAAAGAAAACATTAGACTTTAGACGTTTCCGAGACCTGTTTATAAAACAACACTTACACTTAACCCATAGTATTTAATTACCTAGCTACAATTGCTGGCTCGCTATGAAACCTGTTAACTAGCATTTGCTATCTGGTTCACACTGCTTTATGCTTATTTTTCCGAGTCTGTTTCCTACAGCACTGACACAGTACCTGATTAAATATCATAAATCAAAATATGATATAAACTACTTATAAAATAAAAACATAAACGTACATTTAAAGTTTCCGATGGTCCCCACCTCTAACGTTACTTCTACCTCGCTATCCATTATTGTTTTGTAGCTGTTTTCTTTTCTTTCCTGTTCTTTGAACGGCCACTGAAAGAAGCGTAGCGCCCCCTATCGTGTGGATCCACAGTTAAGTTACAACCTTTTTAGTGTATTTTACACAATTAAAAATAGTCAGGTTTTTCTATTCCGTTCAGTTGCTTTCTATTCTTATCTATAATTCTCTATTACATTTTTGTTTTGTAGTGTAACACTGAAACAAACACTACATCTACTGATGCCTGACAAAAGTTATCCGTGTTTTTATTTGTGTATTATTTGTTTGTTTGTTTGTTGCGTTTTAAACCAGAAGAAGGAAAAGAGCGTCGCTCCCTGAAGAAGAGCCGTAACCGGATGTGATGTCACTAGCTAGGAGGAAACAGCTATTGAAAGAAATTGTGTAGTCACCGTGTGTATCCCATCTTAAAACAAGTCAGTTTTTAATATTCCAGTAACTTTAGTATTTTCGCAATCACCGGCACCATGGTAAGATATTAAGCAAACTTACTTGTCTCTTCTTCTTCTTCTGAAATACAAGCGGTGCATGTTTCTAACCCTTAGCTAGCAGATACATGGGTTGCAGTATCTTGCCCACACTGTGCTAGCTGGTTAGCTAAGCTAACTTTACTGTCTTCCTCTAGAGTTAGCTAACGTTTACTGTATTTTTAGAAGACTGTTGATGTCGCTTTAGCTACCCATGTTTATTGTAGGTACGTAGTTATGTTCCAGCTATTAATATTGTCAAATTAATATAACGTTGGGCTACTACGGCCGTTTGTTCTGAAAATGAAAGTACTGCTAGCAGGCAAGCCAGTGAGCTACGTAGCTACTACATATAGGTACTGTTCACTGTATAGTTAAATTAATCGAGTTATCGCCACTGTCAGACTAAACAAACCAGTGAATGTAAATGCTTGAAACTTACTCCTCTTTAACCATACCTGCTAACCAGAACTATAGTTCACTACACTGTAAATGCTTGAGACTTACTCCTGTTTATCCATACCTGCTAACCAGAACTATAGTTCACTACACTGTAAATGCACTTAAACAATTGAGAGTTTTATTTAATGTTTTTTAATTAGCACGGGTATTGACAGTGGATTATGTGTTTATATCGAACTGGGTTATTCTCTGAAGATGACAGGTGTCACACTACATGCACATAGTCCTCAATCATTTTTCGTAACTGTTTCTACTAAAAAATGCAAAGAGGCATTAAAAAAAAACCACTTTCTTAAATGTGAAGCAATGCCCATTATAACTAGTCGGTACCAGCAGTCGTCATCGCACGTCTGATATAGTTTTGTTGTTGCAGTCTATTATGTCGTATAATGGAGGGGCGGTTATGGCCATGCGCGGAAAGGGCTGCGTGGCTATAGCGTCAGATCGGAGGTTTGGCATCCAGGCACAGATGGTCACTACTGACTTCCAGAAGCTCTTTCCCATGGGAGACAGACTCTACATTGGTCTGGCAGGACTAGCCACGGATGTGCAGACAGTGTAAGTGCTTGTATTTGTTCATTATGTTACTTTAACACAACCTCGTCTGCTCCTAGCAGCATAGCGGGAGTTCAGAGTGAAGGTAAAACTGAATTTTAAGGACTCGTCCTGAAGGCCTAGTCTCATCCTTATGTTTTGAATCACTTCTTATTCAGAAACAAAGTATGTATGATTGCGTGTAGTTTGTATGTAGTTTGTTTGTGAATATATGCATTTTGACCAAGTAATCACTTTAGCATGTCATATATCAAATTTCTGTGTCTCAAACATTTTCCATTTAGCTGCAGGGGGGCTGTTGCTTGTTTAGTACTGGAATAGAAGGTTTAATGAAAATTAGCTTGTTGTTGTATTATGGGTTACATAGGTCTGTTCATAACAGCATTTTCACGGTAACTGCTAAGCCATAAATTGCATTTTCTGATAATCTAGCTAACCTTTTGAACATTCTCGTATCTGGTAACTATTTAGACCCTAGTGCTCTTTTTCAAGCAGACCAATTTTAACATCGTTTGACATCTTTTTAGTGCTCAGCGACTCAAATTCCGCCTCAACCTGTACGAGCTGAAGGAGGGCCGTCAGATCAAACCGAAGACCTTCATGAGCATGGTGTCCAACCTGCTGTATGAAAGAAGGTGGGCTCAGCTGAGAAACGCGGCGGAAACTTGATTCACCTTCCCGGTTTCATGTCTGCACAGTGTGAATACGTTTCTTTCAGAATTCTATAATAGTTTTATGTTCACACTGTTAAAGGGATTCTGATTCTCTTTGCTTAGGTTTGGTCCCTACTACATTGAGCCTGTGATTGCTGGTCTGGACCCCAAAACCTTGGAGCCATTCATCTGTTCCTTGGATCTGATTGGTTGCCCCATGGTAACAGAAGATTTTGTGGTCAGTGGCACTTGCTCAGAGCAGATGTACGGCATGTGTGAATCGCTGTGGGAACCAGACATGGTGAGTGGAGAATGTCTCTCTCTCTCTCCTCTCTCTCTCTCTCTCTCTCTCTCTCTCTCTCTCTCTCTATCTATCTATCTATCTATCTATCTATCTGTCTATCTATCTATCTATAATATATGTATATATGTATGTATGTATGAATGAATGAGATTCTGTTTATATTGGCATTGTGATCGATGAAATTGAATGGCTGTGCTCTGGTGTAAATGAGTACTATACTGCTTGTTCTGATCAGGAGCCAGAGAACCTGTTTGAGACTATTTCCCAGGCAATGTTGAATGCTGTAGACAGAGATGCTGTTTCTGGTATGGGAGTCGTAGTACATGTCATGTGAGTACCACTACACTCCTTTCAGCTTTGTTTCTCTTAGTTCAGCTCACCCATATTTTTGACACTGCTTGTGTTATGATTTCCTTGCTTTGTAATCAGCTCATGATTCAAATCAAGTGTATTTTATTACAAAGAAAACTGAACTGTGACAGGTCAGTTTGACTGATTGATTGATGCTTCCTTAGTGTTTACAAAGCAGATTTAAATTTACTTGTGGAAACAACTGTTTGCAACATAGTTAAAAATATATATGTATATATTTTTCAGTAATACAGGTCTAAGTGGAAATGTAATGTACAGTGATTTTTTTTGTTGTTGTTGTAATTAATTTTCATTGTTTTTAACTGGCTTAATCTATTTCCATTTAACAGTGAGAAAGATAAGATAACCACACGGACCTTGAAGGCCAGAATGGACTAGAGAAAATTGCTGCTGTTTTTCCCTTTCTAAATCCTATTTTGTACTGTTGTAGAACGTTTCTTTCCCCGACAATATTCTTTAAAATATGAAGTTCAATAAAATAATCCTGTATTTCATTTTGTATGTCAATCGTTTTTTTTTCTGTTTATGGTCTGTGTGGGTTTGAGCAGAGACTGATCAGTTTGCTTACAAATTTAATCACTACAAATGTAAAAACTATGTTCATTGTTCATTTTTGTTTGCCACTTTAATGGGAAACCGACTTCCAGTAAATTACATGGATTAAAAACTTGACCTTCGTAGTAACCGTTACGATACCAAATTTGCGTTTTAAAACTTCTAGTTCTTTAGGATTAATCATATGATTTCTCAAGCTGGATGTTGTTTAAAACTGTGGGATAGGTGAAGTGTAGAAGTAAACATCGCTACACGGAAGCAATTAAAACGTTGAGCATTTCAACTGACGGACTAGTCCTCAAGACTGTGTTTCTATGGCGACGCTAAATTTTCTGGAAGGTCGCGAGCTCGGAAGCAGAGCCTTGCGCAAAAGAGGGGCGTGGCAAAGGCGGTTCGGTTTAGAGGAGCGGGGTAAAACGATTGGATGGTAAATATGTCGTCACTTTCATGCGTCAGCCACAACGATCAAGAACTGAATGTGCGGGCAACGCGATACGGAGTGTTTTGACACTAGTGAGAAGGTCGATAAGCATATGTGTCTGTCATGTCTCAAACATGGCTTTATCCCACCGTCTTGTTATGTATATATGGATTTTTCAGCAACCTCAGACCGGCGGAACCATTTCTCACTGCATTTTTGTTGGGACCTGACAAAAACCTTACAGAGACCGAGGTAAGGACGCCATCACGTGAATATGATGTAACATGATGTAGAGTTACTTAATAACCTTAGCTGGCGAAAGCATATGTGTTTTCATTTTGTATATTTTTGTTTTACATTATATGCCACTTTTTAACAAATGTTGCTCTAAATATTGTTACTACGAGCTATCTGAGAAAGCGTGTCCCATGTAAAGCTGAAAGTCGTGCGTAGGTTTGGCGAACTAAGTCTGACAGAACCACCAAATCCGTTCAAACTAATCTCTCTCTCTCGTTGAATCAATACCAAAATAATGAACAAAGACGCGTCATAAGATTTATTAACAATCAGACCAGATTATCTCCATTCTCGTGGGTTACATTTCAAGGTTAAATCTCTTTAAGATGTCCTACATGATGTGTGAGCTTCTTTAATGAGTGTTTTTAATTTTGATTTGTAGGTTATGAGTGAGATCTTTCCCATATGGACGTACTCCTACTTAATTTTGCTGTTCCCCGTGTTCCTGGCTACGGACTACCTCTGCTACAAGCCTGTGCTCATTCTGCAGGCGGCCAGCTTCATTGTGACGTACACCCTCCTTGTGAAGGGCCAAGGTGTGCTCATCATGCAGCTCCTGGAGTTCTTCTTTGGCATGGCCACAGCTACGGACGTAGCGTATTACGCTTACATCTATAGCGTGGTAGAGCGGGACAGTTACCAGCGGGTGACTGGCCTGTGCCGCAGCACCTCCCTCTTGGGTTCGGCCGTGGGGTCATTCGTGGGGCAGATCCTCGTGTCCGTGGGTGAAGTGCCCTTGCTTTACCTTGTCGTCGTGACGCTGGCCTCCTCGTCCCTGGCCTTCGTGGCCCCCTGGTTCATGTCCATGCCAAGGAGGAGCCTGTTCTTCCACAAGGAGAGTGATCTCCAGGACGAGTCGGCACACGAGCCTGTCGCCACCAGCCAGCTCATGGAGAAGTTGACGGAGTCTGATCAAATGCAACAGGGCGGGAGCGAAGGCGACGCGGTGAGCAGGGCCCTCGAGAGCCCGAGCGCCACCATCCTCTTTACCTCGGGTTTGTCTGTGTCACTCAGGAAACGTGCCGCAGGCCATTGTGCTGAACCTTTGCTTCCGCCAGGTTCCTACGAAGTGGCAGGCGCGCAGAAACCTGTTGGAAGTGCTGCGGTCACTGTGGGCCGATTTCCTGAGGTGCTTCTCGTGCCGCACCCTCCTGGCATGGTCGGTGTGGTGGGCTCTGTCCACCTGCGGCTACTTCCAAGTCATCAATTACACTCAAGTTCTCTGGGAGAAAATTCTTCCTTCGAAGGACTTAAAAATCTACAATGGTTATGTTGAAACCATATCTACTTTGATTGGTATGTAAAGATCCTATAGGATGTTCTCCTACAAATACATATTAGAATTGGGCTTAGTTTTTGGTTTGTTCTACATCTTGTTTAAACAACCTTACAGCTGCTATTGTGATTTGGCTGAATGGCTTATCCATATTTCAGAGAAATGCATTTTAAAAAGTGCTTCACAAAGTTCGCTCACGGTTCAAATGTGTTTTTCTCCCATTTTTGTTATATATAATGTATAATAACCGTGGCTACCAGGTGCTCTGGCTGCGTTTGGTGTCGGCTTCGTTAAAGTGTCGTGGGAGGTGTGGGGAGAGCTGGCACTCTGCATGTTCTCCGCAGTCATCGCCACGGCAGTCTACCTCATGCATGCCATCAAGAACATCTGGGTGTGCTACTCGTCCTACGTGGTCTTCAGGGCAGCTTACATGCTGCTCATCACCATAGCAACGTAAGGAGTGGCAGTGCCGTTCATGCCAGTGCAGCAACCATCTCCTCCTCACCGTTCTCAGATAGATTTTCTCTTAATTCTTGGCCCAGTGTAAATAGCTGTTAAAACTCCACACACAGTGCCCTGAAGGATCTGTTGATTGATGAATATATTGCAGATACCAGATTGCTGTCAATCTGAGCATGAGAAGGTACGCGTTGGTGTTTGGAGTGAACACTTTCGTAGCACTGTTGCTGCAGACCCTGCTCACCGTGACTGTGGTGGACTCTGCCGGTTTAGGCCTCGACATTTTCCCCCAGGTACTGCGCACCCCGGGCTGGGCTGCCCTGTCCTCGCTCTGAGCTTTCCCTGGACTTCACTGGGCGTGACTAACTCTCCACACCTGTGCTTCTCCCACAGTTTCTTATCTACAGCTGCTACTTTGCCGTGATTGCAGGCGTCTTCCTCATGGCTGGGGTGTATAAAGTGGCCACATATCACAGGGCAGGTGGGACGAAGATGCAGCACGAAACAGACTCCACTGGCGGAGACCCTCCACTCTGAATGAACACGTTCACTGCTTTCAAACGCACAAAGAAATGGACCAATCACTGTTTAAAAATGAATGTCTAACTCATGAAGATAATAAATAATAATAATAATAATTAATACTTTTAAAAAATAATTTCTACATTTTTAAAGAACATTCTTGGCAGTTAATGCATCCTGCTGGAGATGTTTACAGGTCAAGCCTTAAAGATTGTTCTAGTTTAAATCCAATTTTGTACAAATTCTTTTGCTTGTTGCTATCACTAGGTTCAGAACCTGTGGACACTTTTATTGTCCAACACACGTTGCATCAAAAATTAGTTCTCGTTTAAACGAGACGTGTGCTGCTCTACTTCCGATGTGTTGGTTTTTGAGAATATAAGGTCATTTGCTTGTGGCACAGATGGAATGTGCATTATCCGCTTGGATGCGAGTCGGCTCTTGACAATCCTGCTTGGGAACACAGTTCTCTGATTGTGTTACCTTCCTGTAGGCGTTTCCCGTTTGCTAGTCGTCTCATGAGGTGTTGCACTGTGTTTTCTGTGCTTTGTGAAGGTTAATTGATGGACTACTTTGTTCAATGTTTAGGAAACTGCACCTTGTATACTGAGGGTGATCTTCAGTCTTCAGATCATCACTGTTTAATGCACAAGAAGTTTTACTGATGACATTTTCATCTTGTCTGTTACTCCAACTCTATTAGAATGCGATTGGTGCTCAAACACAACTTATGATCCATTGTCTTCCGAGAGAGAGTGAGAGTTTGCATTGTGGGTTAGGTGGTGGTATAGTTGTTGGTTTAAAAACACTGTTGAAAATACATGTACCAGATAATGCTCTTAACTGGGGCCTTAACACTTAGCACAGTAGTCAGAACTGATTTGTCAGCTTCAGCTGGTGCTCGTCTGTATAATCAGCACTTCTCTGGTTTTAGGCCTGCAGAAAGTGTTTTAGTGCTTTAGTGATGTTCATAAATCTCAAGCACGTTTTAAACGTTTAATGCAGCCTTCTAATTACATGCTGAAACGGCAAACTAACTTCAGGTCACATAGGAGCTCTGTTTTGTTGCTTAGTTCTCTACATTATTTTGTTTGAAGCAGTTTAATTGTATGAATTAGTGCAGTATTGTATATATTCAGTATTTTTTACATTTTCAAAATGTTTTTTGCAGTGTATGATTCTCTTCATACTAATTTGTAATTGTTTATTTTTAATATAAATAAAGATGTTTTTATATAAATAAAGCTATATGGAGAAAATAGAGTAAATTTCAGTGTCAGTCAACACAACTGATTGTGAAGAGTAAAAAAAACCCATTTGTATTATCTATGTTGAGTTGAATGTCTACTCGTGATGAATTATGAGTTTTATGTTTTTACCAATTAGACTGTTCAAAATGTTTAAACGCGAACCATATCCTAAAACATTTGGGTATTTTATCCAAACAAGCTTGTAAAGCTAGGCACATCATAGAACAGTTAGACTCACTTAAGTACTACTGCATTAATAAACTGCTTGCAAAAAACTTTGTTGATTTGTGTATGAAGACCTTTTACACACAGACTTATAGACGGAAAGGAAACGTGGGTACTGTAGTATGAGACAGTGAACACCGAGCGCACACATTGTAAACAAGCCACATGTTTCACACGCCTAGTGCAGGAGGCCAACGCCGGTGGCAATGTGCACAGGAACCCCAGCAGAACCAGTATGGATTAAGCGATGTGCATGAATCTCAACCAGTGTGACATGATCAGGCAGGCTAATCAGGTAACATGATAAGACTAGTATTGGTGTATGGATAATGCCTTGCTCCAAAGAGTGAAGACAATTCAGTCTAAGAGAGCTCTACACTTTCCAATCTAAACGAGAAAATGATTGCAGACAAACAATAACAAACCCACTCAATTCCCATATCTCATCCCTCACTAGATCTGCTTTCTTTCAAATCCAAAATATTACTTGACTTTGCCATTTTCTGAAGATTAATGAAGATAAAATGTGTTCATTCATTCACCAGCTCCTGTACTGACTATTAACTATTGACTGTAATTCCCTCTTTATGGGTCTTTCTGCTAAATATCTAAACCGACTTCAAAACTCTGCTGTTTAGAGTGATAACTCACAGAGATCTGCCCATATCTCTTGTTTATCACTTCCTGGTTACACATCTCCTGTATTAAATATAAAATCCTCTTTCTCACATTCAAAGCTCTGTACAGTCTTGCACCCATTTGCATCTCCGAACTCCATCTTTATAAACCTTCTGGCACTCTTAGATCTTCTCTAGTTGGAAATGTTGCTGCAGTCAGCACGTCCTACGCTGAGGGGCATGTGGGAGCTCCTGGAGTGAGCATCAGTGTGCTGATGTCGGATGTGTAGGCTGGACAGGACAGTCTGCAGGATGTTCCTCAGGGCTCCTCACAGTTCTGCTCACCAGCACGGCATGTCTACAAGAACACGTGGGAGGAGCCCTGCCAGTAGAACAGACGTTTAGAAACTGATCAGTAACTGATAACGCAGCCTACTGACACCCTTAAAGTCAATTTTCATACTAACTTTATACTACAGCTCAATTCTGCATAATGATTTCTATAATTAACGCCTTTCCTACTGCATTTAATATAGTTGTATCTACCATTATTGTCAAGCATACATCTTTGTTGAAATGTAAATGAATTAAATATTATTTAGGGTTTTGACAAATGGTTAGTTTTCATATTAATCAACCAAATTTATCTGAAATTAATTCACAGATTTAATGTGTAGATTTAGGAGTGCATTTATGATGTATGTAGATTTATGAGAATATAAAGTTAAGAGCATTTTTTCTGAAATCATTATATCTGAAAATCATCTCGCGCCTTTTTTTCATAACGTACAACCTAAATGGTTCTTACACTTCATACTTTCTGATGAAAAAAAAGTACCTGACTCATCTTCATTGAATGTCTGTACCACAAAAGTTCACAATAACAATAAAGAAAATGTGATAATTGTAGTGTATTGCCGCAACTGACAGGGGGCAGTAGAACACATGAAATCAGGCAATCAAAAAACTAAAACTACACAGCACAAACGTCACACACAACACTCTCAGGCAGCACAGTTTAAAATGTAGCATAATTCCAAAAATACGTCATTTGAATAATTTATTTGAATTATTGGACTGACAAACATAAGGTTCAAATAATAGAGCCAATCATTCAAACATTGTTTGTAATAATTACTCAAACATTGATTATAATAATCACTCAAACATTGTTTATATTAATTACTCAAACATTGATTATAATAATCACTCAAACATTGTTTTTTGTTTCCAATACAGCAGAAAATGTGTAAAATTGTATACTTCACAATAATAACCCATATAGAATACATTCCAACATCATAAGGTAAAATCACTATCAGTGATGCTGCAGTTCTGCAAACCCAAAACTAAAACAAATTGGACTCATCTAATGTAACAAGAAGAGGAAGAAGAAGGTATGGCATCGTGTACAGGCTAAAGGATAATGCTGCTATTACTCTATATTTTAGTGCTGAGAGTTACTTCAGTGATCATTTATCTTAACCAACAACAGCTGTTTGTTTTCTTCTTATTTCTTTTGTTTTTCCAACCATTCAGGATTGTACAGGAGCGCAAATCCCTGCCACTGAGTCCAAGCACTAGCCTTTCTCACTAACTCCACCCTTAGTAATCGTAACCATGATGATAGGTGCCATGGTAACCGTCATGGTGGCCATAATCGTTGTCAGGGCACCGCATGCTGAGCGAGAGCTGGATAGCCATCTCCTGCCTGCGCAGCTGCATAGAGTCTATCAAGTTGTAGATGATGCACATGGATCACGTGGGCAATGGGTACCAGGACTTCACGTTGCCATCTTTGCCCACCAGCAGCATGGAGAAATACTCTGCGCTGACCTGGAAGTAGTTCCGGATGTCACACGCCAGAGAGGAAGTTAGGTCTTCACGTTCCATGCTTGTACTTCCTGCAACAGCAGAGGGTATAGGTGCACCTAAGAAACAATACTGACTCTAAAAGGAATTAAACAATACTAACCCTAAAGGGAATTAAAAATACTGACCCTAAAGGGAATTAAACAGTAGCGACACTAAACAAAATTAAATAGTATGACAAATGTAGAATTGTAATTTAAGTTTACAGGTGATCCATGTAATTATAAGCTAATTAAGGTAATAGGCATAAACATTTAACCAATTTATAAGCATAAATAAGAGAGAGCCCTGCACCTCTCCACAAAGCCCTTCTGCCTGGTCTTCTCAAGCCTGCGGGTGGGTGAGCGGTCTGTCACCTCGTACATGGCCTCCAGTCGCACCGGGTACGGGTGCCGCTCCTCCACCTGCAGGGTCTTCCTGAGCAGAGCCATGCTCAACCGGCCCTTCTCCAGGTTCAGAAAGCTCATCAGCCTGCGCACCGGCTCGTCAGCCACGGAACCGGCCTGCAAAGGTGGTTCTGTTGGGTAGCTGAATGCTCAGATGCGGCAGACCGGCGCGCTTCCTCACTGGGACGGGTCTACGTCCCCTCAGAACTCTCCTCGCAGGGGTTCGTGAGGAATTCATAGCTTGGTCTGCCTGAACTGGAAGAGTGTTTCCTGAGATGGCCGCAGTGTTGCCTGAATGTTGTGTAATATTATCCGTAATATTATATTAACCACCGACAGAAGAACCACGTACAGAATCCTTCGACTGCGGCTCTGCACGGTCACGTGCTCTTTTGAGACGCCGACTTGAAATCTGATGCATGCGCGGTCCATACCAGGACACACAAAAACACATGTGTCTGGAAGAGCTACGTTTCAGAAAAGTACCCAGAAGAATATCCGCTGGCAAAAATTCACTGTTAAGGCATAGTGATATAGTGAATTTATTTGTCCAATTTAAAAGTCAAATTACGCAGCTTCTCCAGAGAACAATAATCCACGCTAATTTCGAAAGTTTGGCCTAAAATTAATAGCCTTGAAAAATATTAAGGTCTTAAGCCAAGATTTGTAAAAGTTAACTTATCGAAAAGGCAGTGTAATTACAACTTGGCCAAAAAAGCTGTCAGCACTCGTTTCGTTGCTGCAATAGGTAATGAAATCTTTGAATGTCATCTTTGGTGCGCGTTTAAGATGTTTGTAAAAATTTGTAGGAAAACTGCAAACGTCTTTTGCAGTGAAAACTCAAGATGGTCTGAGTAGATGAAAAGGTGAATCTCGCTCTTACATCAGAGCAGCAACGCGACAGGAACCTTTGTCCCGTTTTTCTTTTCTTTAGCTAAACCACTTAGAGACACGGAGGCACATCGCCTTCTCTCGCTCTGTACGAGTACGAAGAGCGAGACCACATCCTCCATCGGTTCTCATCGCCCTCTAAAGTCCAGGGATCAGGAACGAGGCGTGACCGCACTCTCACGATGGAATAGCAGAACTGCTTCGCGCCGCCCACCTCTGCCTGGCACGCACGCGGTGTTCTTTGCTGGATGCGGTTGGGATATCACGCAGACATGGCAACGTGCGTGTGCCGTCCGCACTAGTCACACCAATTCAAAAATACCTAAGGTTCTGATGTAGATTCAGTAGTACTAAGGAGACCGACAGATTTTTTCTTTAGTTGCATCCAATGGTTGTGAATGGCTGCTGAATAATTAGTGATGGAGTGAATGGTAAAACAGATTGTGTGTGAGAGAGACAGTTATATTGCCATCTGCCGGTAATACTTCTATTAAAGGAAGTCTAACCACACAAGAAAGCTACCTTTCAGTGATCACATTGGTCTGATAAATGCAGTTTGCCAGCTCTATTGATGGAAGATTAATTCACCCAAACAGATCACATGCTAACTACTTCTAACTCTCAATTTACTAAGTCAAGGAAGTGAAACTTAACCAAATATTTCTTATTACTTTCATATATACTTGTGTGTGTATGTGTGTGTGGTGTGTGTAAAACTCCAAATGATCCTGTTGTGACAGTGTAATACCAGTGGCCTACACTGATGTCACACAGGCACGTGGCCCAAGACGTGCTTACACTATGGGCCTGGTCGTTTAAGCTTCTTAACACATGATAATGCGTGTTGTTGCTGAATGAGCACAGGACAGGATGCATATCCACACTACACGCCCTCAGGAACTGAACCTTGATCAGCAGCTTTGGACTATGAAGATCAGAACTATGGTCTTGTTTTGGTTGGGATGGCGTGAGGTTAAGGCATCACGGACAACCGCACACGGATGATCCGCTCACACGCTAATTGTCCTCGTGTGACATCCACTCACACACACACCAGCCAGTCCAGAGTGACTGAAGGACAGACGGTCACACAGAATGTCGAGAGATGTGGTGGCTATGTGGGAGGTGTCTCTGAGTGATGGAATATTCCAGATTGAATTTGAACATGGAACCACATCAGGGAGACGTGTTATTTACATCAATGGAAAGGTGAGCTGAGATGTTCACTGGAATATGAGATGTTCACTGGTATATGAGATTTAGATGTTCACTGCTATATGCTATTTGTTTCTTGTTCTTTTGATTAGATGTTTCAATGTGTAGGTATGTTCCTGTCTAGTGCACACACACAAACACACTTGTATGTGTATGTGTGTGTGTGTGTGTGTGTGTGTGTGTAAACTTCTTTCTCTGTTCAACATATACTCAGTGACCCTACAAAAATCTGTGGGTTTTATTTTCTTATTTTAAAGGAGGTTTTCAGAAGGGACTGGATGTTCAAACTGGTGGGCAAAGAGACATTTCCTGTTGGAAGTACAGGCACAAAGGCCACCATAAACATTGAAGCCGCCACAGGCTTCACTTATGAATATACTCTAGAGCTCAATGGGAAAAGCTTCCAGACCTTTATGGCCAACTGCTCCAAAACATCTAAAACCTGGCTGCTGAAGCTAGAGGCTGCTGACTACAGGATCGTGCTGGGTGAGAACAAAATGTTGGGACACAGTAAAAGAAATCTCATTTGGGAACAGCACAGTTGGAATAAAAGAAATAACTGTAATGCCCTGATAGCTGTTTGGGTTTTAGCCAATGGTGCATGTCACTGGCTCTCCAAGAGGGCAACCATGTACTAATGTGCAGTCTATTTGTTCACATTCTATTTGTTCACATGTGCATTTTGCATTATACCATAAAACAAACTGATTTAAAGAATATTTGCTTTTATTCCAAATTAGAGAAAGATACTATGGATGTATGGTGCAATGGGCAAAAGATGGAAACAACGGTAAGATACTGTTACTGTTCAGTTACTGTTTACATATTAAAAAGATCTCATGTATTGATTTATTGCTAGGGTTAGGGTTAGGGTTAGGCACCTATAAGAGTAAGAATACAGAAAAGAGCTACAGTGTCAGGACTATAACATCTGTCATGCCGTCACTGCACGTGGAGTGTTTCCTGTGCTTTTGTATATGTGTACAGGGGGAGTTTGGAGATGACACCACGGAGACACACTTTGCAGTGGGAGAACATGAGTGTTGCATAAAGGCCTCTAGCAGTGGGAAGAAAAAGGGAATAATCCACACTCTGCTCATTGATGGGTCAAGGGTCAAGGAGGTCATGGAATGAACCCTGTGGATTAGGTGCCTGTTCTGTCGCTGGTACCTGAAGTTCAGTTATTGGAATGGAGGACTTTCCTGTTAGAATAAGCCAATAAAACCGAAGTAAATAAATGAAAATTTATTTGGTCAAGCGTCATTGGGAAAACAACACAGTAAAGCGTTAAGTGTGATATACAGTAGGGTATGAATAAGTGTAGCCTAATTCAGTGTGTATTTCATTAACTGTTTGTATTTTTATCTCTATGTATGCATCTACTCTAAACTCATGATATGTTAAGATTAAACACGGCGCAGCGAGGTAAGCGTTGTTTTTTATTTGCTGTGAGCACGGTGCGCTCACAATGGACTGCGCACGTCTCGCGCAGCCAGAAACGTGACGACAGCCCAGCAGCGACCCGACGTTTTCCAGTAGGAAACGTCCAAGGAATGAGCACGCGCAATGCGCAGTGATGTTTGCGAGGATACAGACGGGACGGAACACGGCGCAGGAGGAAAGGGAACGCTCCCATCTTTGCAGATGAAGTAGAAAATTAAATGAAAACCGTGTCGCTGACAGGACATCTCTTACGATTGTGTTGCGTTCTCGTCGGCCCGGTCGCTCGGTTTGCGGATCACGTCGGGAGCACAGAAACTAGTTTGGTGATTGTTCTCTCCTGCACGAGCGAGTGAAGCTAGTGAACAACGAGAGCGCGAGTTGACTGCGCAGCTTAGCTACCAGACCCGAGTTTAACAGGCTAACCCGCTAGCAAATTGGATGGCTAGCTAGTTAGCTAGCTAGTCGCAGTCTTTGGGAGTTGCTTCTTTTATTTCTCCGGTTTTTGCCCTTTGAACAAAGTAGTGAACTAAAAACAATGACAGGGGCCGGACCCGGTCATTTACACTTTTTTCTCAAAACACTTAAGGGTTGATAGGGCCTGTTCTTATCTTTCTTCTCAACTTAGCTAGCTAGCCAGTTAGCCAGATATGACAAATAGTTTATGATTTACCGGCCCTATAATTTTTATACTCTTGATTTGTTTTGTATTCTCTGTATTTTCCTACTCCGGAGGCGGAGTGAGGGTATGGGGAAGCTGTGCCGAGCTGACCGTCTACAACTGTCGCTCCAACCAGGATTTCAGACCGGGAGAGCTCAGAATCTCCCTCCGGCGTATGGACTTTTCTGGTGGTTTACTGTTTGGAAATATTATTATTATTATACGGACGCGATTCCGATGCAGTGCTAACTAACCTAGTTGATTTGCTTTAAAACCTTGTGCGTGTGGTAGTCTTAAACTTGACAGTGATAATATAGCCATACCAACGTCTGGTTAACACTAACTCGCTTGTATAATTCGCGTTTTATAGCTAATTGCCGCTGCCATATCCGAAATCTTCGTTGTGATTGTGAATTATTACTAGGGTAGTTGGTATTCGAATACGCCGAATAATCTAGGTAGTATTGGATCGCTTACAATGGCTTAGTTTCTATCAAGTCTTAAACAGATCGTATGTAAACACAATCTAGTGCACATTTCAGCGTGTCGGGTTCCTTTTGTCGGTCGAGGAAAAGGTGTGAATTGCAAGATGAATTATCAGCAACATCTGGCGAATTCAGCTGCAATCAGGGCTGAGATTCAGAGATTCGAGTCCGTCCATCCGAATATCTATTCAATCTACGAGCTCCTGGAGCGGGTCGACGAACCTCTGTTACAAAACCAGATACGGGAGCACGTCATTGCCATTGAAGGTAAGACTGGAAGTTTAGATTCTTGCTGCCGTGATTCTTGCTTGCTCACTAACGAGACCGTTTATTGTTATTAAAATGATTTCTGCCCACATACGATTGTGTACTCCCATTTTGTTGAGGGAAGAACTACTTCAGTCTTATTTGTAGCGTGCGCTCATTTTCTTCTCGTGAACTAATTTGTAAATAAATATTTAATGTTCTTTCGCGACATGTGTTTATTAAATGAAGGAGCCTTGCCGGATTTTGTCAGCTTTGTTTTGCAATGTGTGTGAAACACACATTTCACATAATTAATTGGTGTTATATTTCACTAATTACTGGTCAGCTATTTGGCACAAACTCAGAGGTACCATAATGTCGTTCCTTCACCTGATGTGTTGATGTTTATTGTGCCTGTGTTCTTGTTTTCCATACAAACGTCATGCACTGCACACAGTGTTCACTCCTTCAGGGTACATGTCCATCAGCACGGCAGTCCACTCCTTCAGTGAAAGTCTGGAATGGTACATTTTGTTCACATCTACAGAAATCCGCTTGCAAAGTTAATGTGTGCTAGGTGTGTTAATTATTCAAACTTTTATTTGATTACGTTTATAAAAGGACTGAAAGAACTCAAAGTCAGAGGGTTTGTATACCTTGTACATACTTTTATTTTTAAATCAGCCATAGGAAATCAGCTTGCATTGACTAAAGTGAAGTGCATCAGGTCTGCTGTATGTCGACTGTAAGCCAGGCTTGTTCCCTTCCTTCGTTATAGTCTCAGCGAGTGTCTGGGAGGCCTTGTCAGAGCGTTTGACCCTGGCTACGACCCCCGACTACAGCATAGGATGCCGTGTGCAGTCGGCCTGCTCAGGTTTACAGTGACATCAGTTGCGACAGGGATGATTTGTCAGCAGTGTCACACACCGTCACGTTGGGGGGAGCTCCCAAAGCACAGGCCTGGACGTCGTCGAAGGACTTGGAACGTGTGTTTATTGAAATTTTGGCTTCTGAATGGTGTGCAGGAAAAACCCCCCAAACAAATAGTCATTTACTTTGTAAAATGACATCACGTATATGTGATTATTTTACTGACTATGATCCTGATTTGCCAGTTTCCAAGTATAATATTTGTGAGATTTCGTTGCAGATTGGTGACTGCAGGATTAGGCTCGGTTACAGTTTTATGGCTCCTCCAGTAACCCCTCGTTGACCCCTGGGTTTGACAGATGGCAGATCTCAGCTGAAAACTGATACAGGACACGCCCTCTGCTCTTTGACCCCTGAGAATTGTGGGACTTGTAATAGAATGACTTGGAATGAATGATATTCAGAGTCGCACATGTACCATCGCTGTCTGTGACAGAGAAAATGCTGGATGAAGACCAAATGTGGAGGCCAGGTTTGTTTTTGGGGGAAACAATGAAAGAAATTCAGTGATGAGACAGTGGAGGAGGTTAAAAATAGAGTGCAGATGAACAGCGTGTTTGGGGGAGAGGCGGGATGATATCGGCCATGTCGGCGGCCGAGTGCCGTGGCTTGGGAACCTCCCCAGGCTCCGTGGTGCTGATCCTGGATGCTGCAGTCTGGAGTCAGGCTGGCTTTGTATGTTAACTGTAATCAGTCTCGTCTCTGCTGATTTCCCCCCCCCCCCCCAACACTGATCATTCTGTCGCCAAAGTGACCGGCACTGCAGTTTTCAAACCCACGTGTGCCTGGTGCGGCGGCGGTGGGTGGGGTTAAACCCTTTGCACGTCCTCGAACCCCGGCACGTGACTGGTGGAGCCCTCGCCTGCCTCGTCTCTCACGTAAAGGCTGTTTATTAGCATATAAACGGAAGCCAGGTGCAGTGAAATGGCCTCTGAGCGAGTTTTTACTGCAGCTGGACAAGGTCGATTTTCTGAAAAGTGCTCGGGTATTAACAGGTTTTTGTGGGCCCATCGGAGCGAGGAGCGACAGTGATCGCAGATCCTCCAGAGCACGATAAACCATATACCTTGGATTTCTGCTTTGCTGAGCACAGTAGATCAGCACCAGGGCGTCCTGTGGTTTACCACCTGGTCCAGCAGGTGATGGTGGCATGCCGGTGACCCTCCTGTGCCCTTCGTCCCTCTAAAGCTCAGTGAGCACAGAGACAGAGGGGCAGGTTTAAAATAGACTCATTACAGAAGCTGACATCCAGACCACTAGGTGGCGGCACACTGACTTTCATAATGTGAAGAAGAGGCAGTGAAAAAAGAATTTTATTGTTCCTTTAAAGCCATCAGATTCGCCTGGATTACAAGCACTTCATTATTTTGTCCTGTCATATTTTGTTTTAAAAAAAAAAAGAATCTTCAAAATGAGTTCATTTAATTGATATTGGTTTTATGTAAGAATATATTATGCAAAAATGTACATACTTAAATGTGTAGCCAACCCTTCTGCTGTGGACGTTTACACAGGTGAAAGTTATTGCCCTAACAAGGACAGGATTGGCCTCCACCTGTAAATCATTACAAAATCAAAAAAGTTTTCCTGGATGAAAGATCCTCTTAATTCTTGCACTGCTGGTCAGACTGAATAGGAAAGAAAAAAAGACAAAGGAGATGAGAATGTTATAGACACGCACAGGATAGGAGAGACAACCTGCTCCACTGTTCCAAATCTGAACCTTTGGAGAAATGGCACCATCCAGCCGGACAGTGATCCAGCTGGACAGTGAGCACAAGACCTTAGGTCACATATGAGTGGCTGAAAGGAACTCATATGAACAGGAAGATAAATGATGGTCAAAGTCCGGATCTCAGTTAAAGAAGATGGGGGATGGGGTTTAGAAATGACTGTCAGAACTATAACAAAACAACAAAACAACAAAACAAAGCCCTGGAGGCTCTGGGGTGCTGTGACAGAGGCCAGGACATCCCAGCAGCAGCACAGAATGGGGCAAAAGTGTCGAAGCATCGTCTCTAAGGGCATAACACTCCAGGAAAGTGTGTCTGTGTTTGTGTTTAATTAGGACGCCTTCAAGCAGATCTGCTAGTGGAGGGAGGAGGGGGTTGAGGAAACGGGGGATATGGGAGACACATATGGGGGTCCATATGCCAAAGATTCTACTGAGACCCACTATTTGCACTGCGCTCAGTACAGTTTCACTGTACAGTAGGTGATCAAAAGAGCTGGCACTCATCTGTAGTCGTGAGATCAGAATCAGGACTAGTACTGGATGGGTTCCCAACTTAGTCTGTATCTTGGACTTGTATCTTCTGCCAATGTGAACTTTGGTTTTGCTAAACAGATATGCAGGAACTCGGCATTCTGTTCTTTCTGTCACGCTGTCTCCTTCTCTCTCACGCTGTGACCGTCTTTCTCACACTGCCTCCCTCTCTCCTGGTGTCTCCCTCTCTCACACAGTGTCTCTCTCTCTCTCTATCTTCCGGTGTTTCCCTCTCTCTCCCGGTATCTCCCTCTCTCTCACTCACACACACACAAACACACATACACTCTCTCTCTCCTCTCTCTCCTGGTCTCTCTCTCTCTTTCTCTCCGTGCTGGATGTTCTGTGTGTAGGCGGTGAGAGACCAAGACTTCTCGGCCTGAGCTGAATAGCGATTTGTTCTTTCCCAGTTTAAAAAAAAACATGAAGCAGTTAAATGACAGCGCCATCCTGCTCTCTAGATTTCCACTCCTCCATCTCCCCACTCTTCCAGTCTCTTAATCAGAACTCGCCTCCGATTACAGCTGAGGTATGTGATAAGTGGTTATGTAAAATTCAAACACCTTTTCTGAGTGTTTTCTGTTCTTCGTGTTCTTCTCATTAGCAGCCAGAGCCTCTCAAATCAGCCTCTAGCCTGGAGTTTATAGTGCAGATCATCCAACGTTCCTGAGTAGCTGTGTCCGTGCTCTGTGTGTCCGTGTGTAAGTGGTGATTCAGAATGTTTAAGCCTTTCTGACCCTCAGGAAAGTTTAGAGGAACACTTAGGAACCTGAGCCTCTTTAGGTGACCTAGTTCTCCACAGTTATTTGACACCTCCAGGAAGTGTGAGATGTGAAAAGGTTCTTAGCATAGAAGCTGCCATGCTGATGCAGAGAAGATCCAACTGGCAGTGAGATTCACCTGTTGCTCCAGTTCTGTGGTGAGATTCACCTGTCGTTTCACTTCCATTGTGATTCTCACCTGTTTCTCCTGTTCCATTGTGATGCTCACCTGTTTCTGTGGTGATGGGAACACTTTTTTTTAGGCTTCTAATCTCCTAATCTGCTTCACATAGCCTGTCTCTCCCTTAGAAGTCAAACATGAACAAAGATGTCACTGCGTTTGTGTCTGTTGATGTGGATCACACTTCTTGATGTTTCTGACCGGTGGCTAGAGCAGCACGTATAATGGTGCACGCGCAGTGCTTAGAGTCTGGTGAAAGGTGTAGATGTTATTGGTTATCATTCCTGGGTGATGTTCATCGCAGGAGTGCTGAATGGCCGACATGCCGTCCTGTCATTCTGTCGCCCTGCCATCCCCTCGTCCTGTCATTCTGCCGCCCTGCTGATGGTTTCCTAGGAAGTGCGACTGCTGTGATTCTGCTGTCGAGGTGCCTGTGATGTCATGCTCTTTGTTGTGACCAAAACTCACTGCATGGCTTTTTTTTTTGTTTGTAATGCTGTAGCATTACTTGCAATTTGAATGCAATGATTTAGAGCGGTGCGGAGTGAGCGATTTAGAGTGAAGGAGTGAGTGATTTAGAGTGGCACTGCGGGTAAACACCTCTGAGGCTGCAGCAGTGCTGGAACGGATGCTGCCCTGGTCGTCCCCGACGATGCTAATTTACAAGGATTTGGTGGGAGGTGTTCATAAGTGTTTAGCTGTGTTTAGAGCAGGGAGTCTCACCTGGTCTTTAGGCTATGTTCCCTATGCCCAGCAAGGGGATGAAGCAGGACTCAGATGACTGACAGCCACCAGAACAATAGCTGAGCTCTGGTGTGGATCCCACGGAGGTATAAATAGCCTGTGAGTGGTGGCCTTCCTGCTATTGGCCAAGATCCACAACCCCCCACCCCAGCACTGCCGGACACCCCCGAGGGATCTGACGTCACATCCCCAGCGTGGATCGCACTGCCGGCCGCCTTGTGGAGGCTTTGCAGCCCTGGTGGTTTAAGCATCTGGATGACTGGAGAACCCCCTCCCACCCCTCCAGTGTGTCACCGGTAGTCAATATGTTGCTTGTCAGAAGCATTTCTGTAGGTCCTGGGGGGGGGGGGGGGGGGGGGGGTGAGGGG
>JAOXYF010000001.1:9062901-9103357 GCA_028565775.1 Sternarchorhynchus goeldii | reverse complement strand
GAGAGGAAGTGCTATGCGGCACGACAGTTGCTCCGCTGCTGTGCCCCCCCCCCCCTGTATTGTTTGTTCTGTTTGCTCTTGTGAGCTTTGTTGCTGGGGAAGTAAATGGGCTCACAGCTGTGTGTGTGTGCGTGTTCGTGTGCGTGCATATGCGTGCGTGTGTGCGTGTTCGTGTGCGTGCGTGTGGGTAAGAGAGCAGAAGTGAATAATGAGGGCTGCCATAGTAAAGCTCTCTGTCTTTCTCTCTCTCTCTCTCTCTCTCTCTCTTTGTATCTATCTTGTGTATCTGGATGTCTCGCTCCCTCTCTCTGAAATGGGACACTGTTTGTCTCATTCACACAGAGAGGAGGCCTCTCTGAGCAGCAGCGGGGTGGAAAGAGTCTCTGAAGTCAGACAGTGAGATAAACATGTGAGAAAAGGCAAGGTTGAAAGAGCTGAGAGCTGTTCGTTCTTCACCAGAGCCCCGCTGTTCGGCAGCGCTCTTCACCAGAGCCCCGCTGTTCGGCAGCGCTCTTCTGCAGAGCCCCGCTGTTCGGCAGCGCTCTTCTCCAGAGCCCCGCTGTTCGGCAGCGCTCTTCTCCAGAGCTTGAGAGCTGTGTACTCAGATCTGAGCGCACAAGTTCCCTTCTGTGACCCCAAACACTGAATTACTCTTGAAACTGCAACTGGCTTCATCTCCTCCTGGGGAAAGTGGGTTAGCAGCACACACACACACACAAACACAGACACAAACTTTCGATTCTTTTGAAAGGTGAGAAGAGCCCCCCAGTATTTTTCAGTGCGTTATTTTAAACTGTAACCCTCTTCTCCTGCCCAGATGCACGTCTCTGTTTGCTCCAGTCAGATTCACTTTCCTGTTGATTGTTCATTTTCTGATGTATTTGTGTCTCTGTTCCTGGTCCTGTATTCACTAGGCGTGTCCTGATGTCATGGATGGTCTTTAATATGGACTGTGTAGAAGGTTCTTCCAGACCAACCTCACGAGTCTCTGTGGCTCTTTGTGTTTAAGACGTTAAAGTGGTCCATCATGTACACTGCGCCGAGGAAAGTTTACCTCACGCGACTGTGGGAGTTCTTCCCAAAAAGGGAAAAAATTGTAATTAAATCAATAAAATGAAAATGCTCACCACATCTTCCATTTCTTTTCCTGTTCATGTGCACAAACGTCCTGCCAGACGTTGAAAAGTACGAACAAATAGCTGCTTTCGAAATGTCATTTTTCCAAGTCGTTTGTGAACAATATTAGAACAAGTGTGTAGTTTTGTGTGCATAATCACTGTGGTATTGCATGGCCAAACCCAGCCTTCAGTTTGACCTTCATGTAATGTAAAATACTAAAACCAAAACCTCGGGAGTGAGCCGCTGCTGTTCACTGTGCTTTTTCGTGTTGAGCTGAGCTGTCCTGTTCCAGCTCTGTCTGACGGTAGCGTGTGTGCTGCCGTGAACTGCCTCAGGCCGGTGTTTCCTGAGTGTGTGAAGGTGTGGAGTGAGACTGAGATGTACGCGCACATGCCTTTGTGTTCATTCACCCTGACCCCCACCCTGACCTCGATCCACACACTCTTCCGTTACCGTTTGAGTACCTGCACGGAGAGACGCAATACACGATTGCAGGTGCCGCTCTACAGTATTTGCTCCGCCCACTGCTAATTAGCATAGTGTACATAGAGCACAATTGGCTAATTAGCATAATTGTACATATTTTATACACACACACACGCTGTTGGTTCAGTGTGCAGTAACACATCTGAGCCTGAAGGGGTGGATGTGGTGCTCCATGCTCCATGCACAAGCCTGTCCTGTGCACACGGATGTGAGTGAAGCCCACTGTGCTGCCTGTCCTGAGACAGAACTCCACACCATCTGCACCACGGCATTTGACACAGCAAAATCTCTGTCTCTGTCAGATATTATGTAGATGTGCACTGTGGGCTTGTCATCAGGTACATGACCTTGTTTGGGGGTGGGTGCGTGCGTGCGTGCGTGTGTGTGTGTGTGTGTGTGTGTGTGTATATGCATTCATTATCCAAAATCTGGATCGCACGTGGGTAGCAAAGGCTGTATGTGACTAGGATCCAGGGATTGTGTAATCTCCCATGTTCAAATCACTCTTTTAGCTGCTGGGTAATATTTTCCAGCAGGAGGTCAAACACATCACCCGACACTTCTGCCTTCTCACAGAACTGAAGCAGCCCTGGTCTAAACGTTTACAAGCGTCGACCCAGTAACTTACTCTGCATGTTCAGTTATAAGCAGCGCCTCCTGTTGGACATTTTGTATATAACCATGTGGTTGGAATGAATGAATGAATAAAAGAAAGATGCAAATAAGGCAGAATATTTCTAGTTTTTTATTGGAATAAAGGTAACGTCTAGAGAGAGTTCCTTGGCAAAGTTATTTAATTGATGTGTGTCCTGGTTTTATTTTCTCCAAGGTGTTATGAGGACTTGATATGAAATAAACACTTAAATTCCCACAGACCTTTATTTATAACCCTATGAAGCACAGTGACGGTTTGCATACCAATGAGGGAGCACTGCGGCCTTCGAGCTGTCACACAATGCCGGTCTCTGTTCTCACATGCAGTGCTGCATTCTAGCCACTGTGTGGCAGCAGAGAGCCACTGCACTGCTCAGCTGGATGTGCTCACAGCTGAAGGAAGCGGTGGACGTGGTCGTTTTGCATCATGACCTGGTTTGACGCTCTGTTTTGTCCTGTTGACGTGGAAATCTTGACTCCCTTTACATTGTCTGTATTCTTGTAGACGGTGAGTTCATTATGAGCAGGTGGGCCTGTGTTTGGGTAGAGACGAGTCCTCGCTACACAGAACGTTCTCCGGTGTGCTGGAGCATCGTTACGGTACATATCTGGACTTATCAGAACAGGGTGAACCGAGTCAGTGTGTGGTACCATCACAACAGGGTGAACCGAGTCAGTGTGTGGTACCATCACAACAGGGCGAACCGAGTCAGTGTGTGGTACCATCACAACAGGGCGAACCGAGTCAGTGTGTGGTACCTTCATATGGATCAGTGCCTGTGTACTTTATTTGATATTGTGTTTTACCTTTTTGTAAAATTATTAATAAAAAAAATATTAAGCACATGACCAAACTGAAATTCACTCACACACACACACACACACACACACACACACACACACACACACACACACACACACACACACACACTCATATGCAGAGTGAATAATTAATGCTGTGTCTTCAAGCGCTCTTAATGATATCTCCAGGGCAAGAGTAAGGAAATCTCTGTGTGTGTGTGTGTGTGTGTGTGTGTGTGTGTGTGTGTGTGTGTGTGTGTGTGTGTGTGTGTGTGTGTGTGTGTAAGTAAGATGAACTCTCATCATCTCTCTGGCAGCCCACACTTTGCTCTTCAAATTCTCCTGCCTGACACCCGACACTTTTATTCATCCATCTCTCCATCCCTCCATCTCTCCATCTCTCCATCTCTCCATCCCAGTGTTGGTGCCCAGCTGGCTGAGCACAGTTTTCTGGTGCCTCCTGCCCTGTTTGTATTCTGAAGTCCAGGGTGTTCTGTTGGGAAGGGCCAGAGGGATGTGAGGATGTGCTGAATGTGAATGAGCTTCAGGAACGGCAGGCATCTGCAGAAGAGACGGCTCCATCACTAGGCTTGGGAATTTACTTTAATATAGAAATTCCTTATTTTGTTTTGAATAGGAGAAACCCACCTAAGATAAAGGCTTTGGTGTTGGGCTGAATCACTAGAACAGTGTCTCCAGGACAGTAGCAGACAGTAGGCTGTTCTTCTGCCTCTGCTATTCTGGGCTGTTTTACACTCTGTAAAACTCCATTATGCATATGAGACAGATAATTCCCCCATTCCCCAAAACATGGAAAAAACCACAAAGGCTTCCTGTGAAGAGCACAGTGCAGTATGAACAACTGTACGAGTGTCTCTGTCTGTCTGTCTCTCTCTCTCTCTCTCTCTCTCCCTCTCCCTCCCCCCCCATCTCCGTGTGCACCGTGGTGGGTGTTGTAGGGCAGACACCGTCTAAGCGGGGGTTGTTTTCCTCTTGTTCTGGTCAGATGTGTGTGTACTAGCGTCTCGACTCAGACTCCCAGGACTCCGCCCACACAGCCACGTCACGGTCCTCGAGTCTCCGCCTCTCTTCTGCTGAAGAGCATTGTGGGAATGAAAAGTGGCCGTTAGGATGCAGTATATCCTCGAGTTACACGAGCCACATGGAATAAACATCAGGGAAACGGTGTAATTGCAGGTTCCCCAGTTCCTTAAATAGCCGTCTTATCCGCACGAGCTAGACTTTGAAAATAAGAAACTGGTTTATTAGTTGTTGATCACGTGTGAACAGGGAGCAGTGCCTGAAAGTGCTGATGGGATTTAAACGAGTGTAAGTGAAGCGTGGTGATGCGTACGGATGCGTGCCCTCTGCTCACAGCTCCATGGCAACAGAGCAGAGTGACCAGCAGCGTTGAGGACTTGGCTGGTCCTTGTAGCAGAGTCTGGGGAAGCTCCTCCCACACATCCGGCTGTCGTTCAGCGCGTGAACGTGTCCTGTCTCGGCCTCGCTACTCCAGCCCCTTCCTTTCATGGCTTCAGTCTGTGATATTTTCTCTCCCTTTTCAGTTGCTCCATTTTGGGATGAGCATCGGGCCAGAAATCCGACCGGGTCGAATCTGCTGCTTCTGCAGGGATCACTGGCATAGCACAGCTGTGCAAATCCTGTTTGGAAGATGGGGGGGGGTCCCAGTGGGCTGTGTTAAGAACTGTAATCCTGCATTCCTCTTCTCACCCTCATCTCCGCTGCTTCCCGTCAAACTCCATGCTGCTGGTTGCTGGGCGGGTCTAGAGGGTGGAGCCCAATTTGTTTGGCTCACCTTGACCCTGGAATGTCTTATGGTTGGTTGATAAGGTCAGGGACTGTGGTCTGCAGTCTGCACAGGGAGGTGATTATTCAGTGAATGATCAGAAGGTTTCCATTTCAAACCCCAGCACTACCATTGTTGAGATCCTTAAACCCTCAGTTACTCCAGATGTACTCAGTCATAATTGTAAGGCACTTTGGATTTCGGGGGGCGGGGGGGGGGTGTCAGTGCAGGGAGATGGAGAGAGAGAATGGGGGGGTTCAGTGCATGGTTCTTTGATGTTGTCATGTGAACTGTAGCGTTCTAGAGTGTGTGTGTGTGTGTGTGTGTGTGTGTGTGTGTGTGTGTGTGTGTGTGTAGTGTGGCGTATTCTGTTGCGCTGAGGTGTGGGTTGGGCGAGAATTAACACCAACTCAAATCACATCCTACTTTGCCCCACCGCCACATAAATATGCTAAATGCCATGTAGAGACAAAATTACCTCATGAATAATTAAATATTGTTAATGCAAATTAATGTGTGTATGTTAGTGGGATAAATCAACAGAAAACATTGTAGAGGAATGACAGTGTGATTACATGTTATCCTTTAAATGTGTGACTGACTGATGTTTTGCTCCAGCCGCCCCACCCCGTCGGGGCAGGGGCACTGAAACCAGCCTTCCTGAGCTCATCTGGTTCACTAATGGTGCTTAATCCTAACTGTGAACCTTTTCTTTTTGTTTGTGTTCGCTGGGCTGTTATGGCGCCTCCAGGTAAGAGATGATGTTCGTTTGTAGATCTTGCATGCACACTGCAGACATTGCCCAGTTCAGGGGTTTTTTTGTTGTTGGTTTGTGTTCTGAACAGATCACACGCCTGAACTGACCAGCATGAGCAGAAGCACACTGCTCCGCTAGATCCAGATGTACATGCACTAGATCCAGGTGTACATGCACTAGATTCTGCTGTACCGTCAGTCTCTCACCTTACCAACCGCCACCGAAATCGTCTGTCTTGTGACAAGTGTGGGTCTCGTACGGAGAAAACGACTCTATTCACCCTCTCACTTGTACCTGCAGTGTGAACGTGGCGTCGTTTTCTCATGCCTAGTCCTGGTATCTGATGAATCCTGATCCCGTGTTCGTGTTGTATGTTCTGTTCTTTAGTGCTGTCTCTCTTCTTTACATTGGCAATCGTTACAGTCTCACAGTGGGCTGGTGGTTCTGTTGGGCCGAAAGCTCGTAGCTACTGGTTTTGCTGCATGTTTCCTACAGTCTGCCTCCAGTTGGTCTTTATAACGAGGGTCGTGTGTATTTACCATCTGGAGTTCAAAGTGGAGCTGTAGTATCATCACGTCCATTACCTCCAGCAGTATGTAGGCCCTGAAATTGGGAGACGCCCCCTTGTGGTAAAACCAGAGACCGCCTCCACTTCTGTTACGGTCTTCAGACGTGTGGTGAAGTTTTCTGCATTGTTGGTCACATGCTGTTTCCCAAACCGCAACAATTCCATGGGTGCAGCTTCCATCATCATCACTGAACAACTGGAGGCGGTTTGAGGCAAAACTTGAGCATAATATGTACCGTCAGCACACATTTCCATTACAGGTTAGCCATGCTAGCATGAGCATGACGTAAAGAGAAACAGTGCAGCCCCATCCGAGGAATCCACCTGAATGTAAATTACATACAGAATGCAGATCATATACAAGTCAGTGTAAATGTGAAAATGTAATACAGTGTAAATGTGATGAGTGTAAACCAGAGAAACAGTGCAGATATAACACACATCTTTGCACATTGGATCTGCATGTATTTTTTTTTATCTTTATCCATGGCTTAAGCACACGTGTAAGGACTGCACAATATATTGGTCATTCATTTTTATTGCGATATTTCCTGTGCAATACTGATATTCTAGAGGGCTTTCTTGTGTTTAGTGAGCATCCCTGTTAGCTTCACATGGTCCTGATGGGAGTTTACACACAGTAAATAATGGCAGTAACCCAGGCAGGTCCTTGACCGGGGGGTGGGTTTCAGGACACTGCACTCTCTCTCATATCTGACCCATTTGCTGTGGTCTCACAGGGGCATGGGGAGGAGAAAAGCCACTGGGCTACTCTCCCTCTCTCTCTCTCTCTCCCGATTCACTCTGTTGCTCGCCAGTGAGCAAACAGAGCAGTTTGTTTCAGCAGGACACACCCCCCACCTGCCTGCAGACCTGTCCAATGTTGGCCACGCCCACAGATCCATGAACCAATCTGAATGGGTTTTGTTTAGCTGTTTTTCCAAGGGCAGTATGAGAAATTAAAGCCTGCCTCTTCTGTGTTGCCAAGCTGAGTGTTGCATGTGAAGATTGTGCACATGTGCATTTGAGTGAGTGAGTGAGTGAGTGTGTGTGTGTGAGAGAGAGAGAGAGAGAGAGAGAGAATGCAGCTTGGCTGAAGTGTCAGTGTGTGTGTGTGTGGTGTGAGGATGGAGAGCAGACAGAAGTGGCAGGTCCCATCTGTGCTCTGGTG
Organism: Sternarchorhynchus goeldii; assembly: GCA_028565775.1. Taxonomy (NCBI): domain Eukaryota; kingdom Metazoa; phylum Chordata; class Actinopteri; order Gymnotiformes; family Apteronotidae; genus Sternarchorhynchus; species Sternarchorhynchus goeldii. The sequence continues at coordinate 9,095,994 of JAOXYF010000001.1, read as the reverse complement.
CTTTTCCTGATGTCTCTCTGTGTGGACAGGGGTGTGTATCAGTGAAGGTGTAGGTGCGTGTGGGTGTAGGTGGGGATGTGTGAGTTCTCCGTCAGCTGGACAGCTGTATTTATAGCGGCTGATTCTGTGGAAAGTCACAAGTTTGTTGTTCACATTTGGTCTTGGTAAACTTTTGGACTTTTGCAGATGCAGAGTAATACTGTGCGGAAGCTGTGTTGTTACTGGGTATCGTCATCAGAGTTTAACTGTTAACAGTGCAGAGAGCAGGACTTACAGTGTGGTTTCTGTTTCCTGTTTGTTTAGAAACGGCTTTGGTGTCGAGAGTGGAGGTGTGGTGGTGAACGTGTGTAATCTGGCCGCAGGAGATTGTGTGATCACCACTCCCTGCTGGAGCCCTGGACTAGCTGGAACCCCTCCTCTGTGCAGATCTGTGTCAGGACCTACATTGGCTGACCAACTTACAATTGTGACTGAATACATCTAGAGTAACTGAAGGCTAAAGTTACTCTTGCTCTTATTCTTGGTGGGGCTTGAAGCAACAACCTTCTGATTACTAGTCGAGTTCCAATTACCCTCCCTCACACCTGTGCGCCCCCTGCTGCCTCTCCCTCTCCTTTGCCCCATCTGCCTTGCTGTATGCATGCAGTGCTGTCTGGCAGCTAACCACACCTGGCTGAGGGCGGGGCTGTGGCCCTTAATCATTCATCATTATCATCATCATCATCATCATCATCATCATCATCAGTATCATTTCTCTACTCAACCTCTATTTTCGCAGTGTGTTCACATTGCTGAGCACAAAGTGCAGTACATGTACAGGGAAGCGGGGCTTATCCCTGGGGTGTGGCCTGCGCCCAGCCTGTCTGTCTGCTGAGCCTCTACTGCTCGTTCATCACAGAGTGACAGGAGTAGGTTTAGGATCAGAGCTCAGAAGATCATTATCCTTTGGCATCAGGAGTCTCTTTCCAAGAGATTCCCTGCTGCATTCCATAGTGTGTCCCGTAGTGCTTCAGTGTTCTGTTGCACGTCCTGTACTACTTCAGTGTCCTGTACTGCACTATTGTTTACTCTTTATTCTTCTGCATAAGTTCTGTGTTATGTCGCTTTGTTTTGTTGCAGCTCTGAATGAGGCATGATTGCTGGGTGCTACTGTTTTATTCTCAGAAAGACATAAAGCTGTGCATAAAGCTGAAGGTTTGTAGAGGTTGTGTTTGAGCTGCTATTGTGTGCTCATGGTGATACTCATGACTCGGTTTCTGAGTTGCCAGCATGTTGTTTGACAGACCTGGCTCCACGAGCACTGAACCCGGCTCCTCGGGCCCAGAACCGGCTTCAGGAGTACTGACCCATCTCCTCGGGCCCAGAACCAGCTCCAGGAGTACTGATCCGGCTAGTCGCCGTGGCTGGTGCGTTTCAGTCTGAGCCGTCTGGGAATCTCAGACAAAACTACAGCAGGTCTGCTGTTGTAGCAGTGTTCATGTGATCATCTCACGATGATGCAGTTCTGGCTCTGGTTGTTATTTGAGAGAAGTATGAAGATCACTGCCAGGCCTGCTGTGCTGCCCTGCCCTGGTAGCTGTGGAAGAGAAACATTTGAAGGCAAGCCGGACTGAGTCTGCTCGGATCCGGCCTGGGAAGCGTGGGGCTTTGATCCGGATGGGCTCCTGTGGCTCCTGTGGATTCTCTTCTGTCTCACAGTTGAGTTCAGACAAACGCTGCACAAAAGCAGCTCAGCTCAGCACTGCAGAATGAAACAGGCACAGACCAGAAAGGAAAGAAGAAAAAAAAAACCTAACACCTAAAAAAAAAAAACACGTTCAGAGGATTTGCTGCCATGTGTGTCTTCAAACGGATAGTCTGCTCAACACTGTTCCAGCACATGCAATAACTATGCCACTTCAGATTATTTACATTCAGCACCGTATTCTCCGATAAGACAGAATGGGGTTTCCCAGCAGGGGTGGTGCGGCTGTGGACTCCCATTGGCACATTCGGATCAGTGTCTCTTGCTTTTGTACTTTGCTCGATTGGCGGTTGGAATAACTGTTCTCCAAGTGACTTGCCTGGATACAGTGAATCTCATCTTGGAGTCCTGGAAGCTGAGCTGTCGAACAGTTTTGCAAACACTTGATTGCATTATATGTATATCTAAATCGGTACCTTGAGAGCACTGCTATAGACAGGAACTACAGTTCTCTATAATCCTGACTTCCTAACTTCCATAATCCTAATTTCTGTAATATTTGCTTTCTCCAGATTTACGCGCTGCAGCCCCAGAAAGTCGTGATATTCTTTGTGTCGTGATTAGGAATATTTGAAGGGAATGTGCTTTGGTATGCCTTGGAATGCTGCCTACTCTCGACCCCCCCCCCACCCCCATATCTCCTGACATGGTTTCCACTGAGATAAAAAGGTGAGGGTGTGTGAGGCGTGTTTGAAGTCGGAACCTGGTGTCATAGGTTGGCATGTAATTTGTCCCCTCTCCCCCCATTTTTCCCCTCCCCCTGCGTATGAGATTCCCTGCGGCATCTGTTGGATCCGCGACTGTTAGCGCCACTCTGAGAGAAAACAGAATTCTGGCATTATGCAGAATAGGATCTTTCTCCCTCTCATTCTCCCCATCACTCTCTCATTCTATCTTATTATTCTCTCTCTCTCTCTCATTCTCTCTCTCTCTCTCATTCTCTCTCATTCTACTCATCACTCTCTCTTGCTGTTTCTCTCTTATTCTCTCGTTCTCTCTTATTCTCTCGTTCTCTCTTATAAACTGACCCTGACACTGGTTAAAGAGAGTACTGGTGGAGGTGACGGAGGTGGCGAAAGCCGGTGTTCACTCACAGTTACTCACATTTAAACACATCGCACTACTCGCAGATGAACTGCAAGCAGGTACTTGGAAGACTGATATGACTTTTGTCACTATGTGAAGGGCTGAACAGTCATTTGAACAGACATGTCCAATTATTTGAACAGACATGTCCCATTAAACCATTTTAAAACTAGTAGGTGGAAGTAATAAAGTGAATGCGTTCAGGGGAGCGTACGGAACCGTTTTCCTATTCCGCAGAAGCTTCTTGCTCAAAGGAAATTCAAATCCCTCCCTATAGCCCACCACACATCTACACTGATGCTTGGTGCTTTCTTGTCAGACCTGTCTGATTGAACACTGTCTGCGCAGGGTGGAGGTGGTGCCTCGCCTGGGGTTGTTGGAGGCTGACTGGAGCAGGTGGTGTTTTGGGGAGGACTGGGGGGGGGGTTGGAGAAGAAAGCATCAAGGAGAGGGTGTTAATGGGTCTGCTTGCTAATCCACCCTAATCTCCGTAATGATTCCAGTAGTGGGCAGGAGTGAGAGGCAGAAGGAAGACTCTAGGGCAGATAAGAGGGGTAATCTTAGTAGCCCCACCTTCCCTGTCACACCAGGGGACGGTCATGTGCTGCCTGCTTTATGAGATGTTCTACATACAGCTCTTAATTTCTTCTGAAAGACAGTTGAGCATTTTGACACAAACCGCAGTTACTATTATTATTAACCTTTTTTTTATTTGTTGTTTGAGTTTGCTGGATACTGCATATATCTGACAAACGGAGCCTGAAAAAACCCTTAAACAGAGCCTGTACCTGAAATCAGTTCAGTGAAAGGGTTTTTGTGTCATGCGCGCTCCCACTGTTACGTAAGTCGCTGAGTTACAGGCTTTTTAAAATACCACATTCTTTGCTGTGTCCCTGTTCTGTTAGCCTGGCCGCCTGGTTCACGCGGCGGAGCGTTTCTCTGCCCCGCTGCTGTGAACTCGAGCGACATTACTGAAACCACTCCATTCTCCGCTGATACCGGGTGGACTTCAAACCTGTCTGACAGAGGGAAACAGACCCCTCCCCCGCGCGCCTGGAAAAACGCCCGTCCTGGACCGGAACGCTCTCACACAAGTGTTTTGAATTTTTTATTACTATTTTTATTATTATTATTATTATTATTATTATTATTATTATTATTATTATGCATGAACGCTGCAGATATCGGCGTGAATGTTGTGGGACGACGTTGTTTTACCGCGCGAGCTGTAGGTACTATTTAAATCTCCAACACTGCTTTTCTGTATATATATAGCGTGTAATGGTTCCGCTTTCCGGGAAACAGTACTCAGTTTGCCATTAAAAGCACACGCTAAAGTCCAATTTCAGTCTGTCTTAATGGAGACTATAGCTGGTTGTTTTATCGCCTGTGTTACATGGGCTACATTTAAAATCAATGATGCAAACGGCGTGTAACATCAGCTCTCCAGTCACCGTGTTCTGGGAGTCCGTTCCGGGTTTTGCTTTTACTTCTGTTCGTATTGGATGCTTTGCCGCTCCACGAAGTGCGAGCGGAGAAAGACCAGGCAGGAGAGGATATGGACTCCTAGCTGCATTTGTCGTGTTTTCGGGACCTTTGTTCCGCAGACCGTGAAGTCCGATTTGGGTCGTGCATTGAATATATTTGAATAACAATTGACACGGTGGTAATCGCGGGCACGCAGTCGTCGTTTATGAGCAAGCTGGCTGCGCCGCAGGAGGACGCACGAGCACAATAGGGAAGAGCACACTCTCTTGGCTGGGAATACGTTGTTGCAACAACATTCTTCTCGAGACAGACAGCATCGCTGTGGGAAACGGAGCAGTTGAAGCCGGACCTTTAACCAGAGCAAGTACCACGTTAACACCGTGACAGTTTGATGAGATCTCTGAGGATCGGTGGAGCGTGGGACATTATCTGTTTCGATCGTTTACTATTGACTTCTTTTCTGAAACCATCACTGCTAAGTCAAACGTCAGCCGCTCGAAAGACCCAGGATTGTTGTAGTTTTAGCGGACGAAAATTCGCTTGGATTTTTCAAAACGGCAAATTTTCTGTTAAACTAATCATTTTCTTTGGACGTTAATTTATTATAATAATAATTATTATTATTATTGGCCTGGTACCTGTACATATTTTAAAACTCTTTAATACGTTAAACCTCCGTCCTTGTATCGCGTATGTTTATTTACATGGTGTCAGTCACTGAAGAATGTACCTGCTTGATGGTAATGACCCGGAAAGGATGGCGCGGGGCACGCCACAAAGGAAAACCGTGTACCGGATCTCTCTCACGTTAGTGAAAAAGGAGAGCTTGCAAGACGGCGAAAGTAGTGGCGTTGCTGCGACGCACCGACGCCTCGAGAACCCCAAAATAAGCGCATACCGTAGGGAAGGCTCGTGCGAAGCCCAGCGAGGTTGTCCGCTGGAAGAGGTCAAAGAAGCGGAGGATGAAACGGACGAGTTCTCATCCCACGCGCACAGGAACTTCCGGACGTTTAGCACGGGGCAGCTGGAAGTCGGCAGGCTGAAGCTCTCTCGCAGAACGCAGGTCCAGAACAGAGCGTTGGAGGACGGTGGCGGCAGAGAGACCAGCGAGGGCCACGTGCTACTGCGGGACAGGAATGTACAGACACAGGAAATGGACGTTGGGGAGCGAGTGAAGGGAACCGCTGGGCCCGAAGCGAGCTGTCGAACAGCTGCGGGCGACGGGGGAAACGCGGATGCTAAAGCGAAGCGACTCCTCAAGGTCTCAAGGAGGGCCAGGGAGCCGTCCGGCGAGCGCGCCGCAGCCCACCAGGAGGCCGGGGAAGGCGGCCGCTCTTCTCTGCTGGCTGAAGGGAGCGGGAAGCGGGTGGAGGAGTCATTGCAGACCCCTCCCGCCAAGCACCACCCAAGCCTGCTCCACCGGAGCTTCAGTTTCCGCCACTGGCCAGGGGGCGACATCCTGCGCCTGGCCGTGCTCTCTAAACAGAAGCACCACAGCAGCTCGGGCTGTCTGGGCCGCGAGGAGGTGGGACCCGGGGGTGGGGCCCGGCCTGCCGTGGTTCTTCAGAACCTAAGCGCTTTCGATGGCTCCGAACCGACCGCAACCCTCGCCGGGCCGGATTCGCCAGCGGTGGCCAGCCGGAGGGAGCGGGCCAAGGGCAAGAACCGCACGCTGGACAACAGTGACCTGCTCCGGCTGTCTGACAGGTCGCTCCGGGACAGGGAGGGCTTCCAGCGGGGCGCCGGACCTCGCTCCAGTGGCCAGGAGCGCGGGCTGCTCCGCTTCCTCAGCGGGATCTTCTCCCGGAAGGACGGGACACCGGCGGCGGCGGGAAGCCCCTGCGGCGGTCGAGCGACGTGTGGCGCCGTCTCGCGGACCAAGCCCGGTTCCCACTCCAGCACGGAGAACGTCAACGGCTTCCTGCACCACGGTAATTCTGACGTAGTCCGTCTCTGGCCCTCCGCCTGCGTGGTGAAGCTGGTGGAGAGAGAGCGTGTGGGGCGGAGCGACCCGGGGGGTGGGGCGGCAGGGCGATTGATGTTTGTTTTGCACACGAAGGTGATGTTTGCAGTCGTTGTTTAAGGCCTCTGTTTGTGTTTCATTACTGTGTAGCTGCCTCCCCCCCAAATTCGAGTTGCAGCTTTGGGTATCTGAAGGAGCAGTGAGTGAATGGCTGTAGCTTCTCCTCCTGCTTGTCGGCATGTAAATGCCTGCACACGCTTGCTCCTCCCCTTCTCCTGCTCCAGGTTTGTTTTGGAGCACCAGATCTCTTTGCTCTGGAGCAGGGAAATGGCCCGCACTGTCCGAGATGGGTTTCCACTCTTCTGAGAGCCATATCTGTGTGTTCCTGTGTTCTTGGTGACGGCAGTGTGACCTCCTCTGATACTCTCCCCTCCTCTCCCCTGATACGCTCCCCTCCTCTCCCCCGATACTCTCCTCTGCTCCCACCCCTGCCTGTGATATGGTAATGAGGAGCTTCTGGAGGATGTCTGTTCCGCTCTCGTGGGAGTGGCCTTAATGAATTACCTGCCTGGGTGTGAGTCGCACACCATCTGCTGCCTGGGAGGTGAGCGGATCCTCCTGAAAGACGGGTGACCATCGTCCTGCAGAGCTGGTCTGCTGTTCTTCCGGGTGCGTGCTCTATTCCTCCGGGTGTGTACCCCATGGGCCCCCTCCCCTCGGGGGCAGGAGATGAGGCGGCCTGGCAGTCCGTGTTGTTGTAGCGAGACAAATCCGCTCTTGTGTCCTGCTTCCTCTTCTAAGGAATTCGGGTTTGTGTTTTGTTTTTTTTAAAACAAACATTTTAGTTGACTTGGGAAAAGTGTCCTTGCATCTGAAGTCCAGAGTAGAGGCTCCGTGTGTGGCAGAGGCCCAGTGTCTCTCCAGCGCCTGGGACCTGTGTTGGGTGCGTGGGGTGGGAGAACTTCAGCGTTGATCATTCACCGTTTTTGCATGCCACGCATTCCCCCAGCGTCCAGCGAGTACACGACAGACTTGCACTAGATTCCTCTGGCTGATAATCACATTATGACGCCGGGCGCTTTTGTTCACCACAGACAGGGTTTGTCTGACTGACGTTGTACCCGTTCCGTTTTTAGCCGTGTTGCAGATATCCTGGGTGCTCCCTGCACGGCTGATCAGTTAGCCCTGCTCAGCTGGGTCTGGGAATCCTAGTGAGCATTCAATGAGTGTTCAATTCTACAAGCAGGGAGGAGCCAGAATGGAGGGGGCGGGTCTCTCTGCCCCACACAGAGTGAAGGTGGTAGGTTCCAGACCATACTTACCTGGCGTGTTTGGGACTGTGTGGTTCCTCACGGCTACAGGCATTGCCATGACTACTCCTTCCATATGTGTTACTGTACACGGTTGCTGGGTAGAAGTATGTGAGATTCTGCACATGCTTGTTTGTATGTGTGTTTGACATCATCCAGAACTGAGATGTAAACTCCACAACTCCACTCTAATGGGGCCAAAAGGCTGGACTGAGAGGCCAGGGCAGCGTGTTCTGGAGTGTGGCTACCAGTGCAGGGGGTGAATCCTGCTGGTTCCTGGTCCGTGTGCTTGGTACAGTCCCCTGTGTGTTTCAGTGAGGCAGAACTGGAAGCTTTTGTGGACATGGTGGTTGTGTAGATGAGCTGTAGGGCCCCCAGTCTGCATGGGAACTGAAGCTCTGATCACAGCTCTCTCTCTCTGGGTTAATGTTGTCAGGTATGGGTGGCGTGTGTGTGTGTGTGTGTGTGTGTGAGACCTACATTTACAGCCATGCAGAAGTAATGCATGTTGACTGCATGGATATGGTGTGGTGGCTGTGATAAAAGTATAACTCAGGGGAGAGGAGAACACGCACAGGCGCACGCACGCATGCACACGCGCGCGCACTCACTCACACACGCACACGCACGTATCCTCATCAGTAGGATTTTTAATTGAGTCTCAGGTGGTTCATACATTACTTACTGTACTAAAGTCACAAGGGATTATTTCACTTTAATCATTTTTAAATGTGCCCTGATTTTTTTCTTCTTACGTTGGAGTTTTCCTTCACATACACACCCACCCAGTGATGCAAGGTAATGCATGGACAGTACTGTCGACCCGTGTGTGTGTGTGTGTGTGTGTGTGTGAGAGAGTGTCTGGGGTGGGGGTGTAGTGCCGTGCTGGAGACTCTGCTCGGCTCCAGGCCCCCACAGCTGCAGTGTTTCCGTTCCAGCCCACAAGCACCACAACCAGGGCTAAACATGCCTTCGTCTTCCCATGTAGAATTAGAGGCTTTTGGTCCCGCCCCGTGTGTGAGTGAGAGGGTGTGTGTGTGTGTGTGTGTGTGTGTGTGTGTGCGCGCTCTGTCTAAGGGGCAGTCTCTGGCCAGTTTGGATGGGATGTCCTCTTGGTGTGTGGTTCAACACGAGCTGGTGTGTCTGCATCCTTTTCCTCGCCTGCCTGGTATGTGAGTGCAGCTGTGCTCCATTCCAGAGTTCCAGTGTGCTGTGATGATCGCATAAACCCACCGCGTTCCACCGCGTTCCAGCACGTTCCACCATGTTCCACCATGTTCGTGTGTTCCACTGTGCGGTGATTACTCAATTCCTTTTTTAATCCAGCACATAAAACTGTGTGTGTCTGTGAGTGTGTGTGTATTCGTGTGTGTGTGTGTGTGTGTGTGTGTGTGTGTGTGTGGGTTTGTGTAGCGAGTCCTCCGTGGTTCGTCGTAGTGTTGTGGAAGCGGCTCTATATAAACCTATTGAGTGTTGTAGGAGAAGGCCGTGTGTCTCCACAAAGCTCCAGCTGCTCCAGCACACACGTTGCTGGGCACATCCCTGTCTCTCACACACACTCACTCACACGTCGCCAGGCCCTCCCACACACACGTTGACGGCAGCGTTCCTCCTACACACATAACTGCGCGTTCCTCTCGCACATCCCTGGACTGGAGCGTCTGTAGCTCAGGAGGGTATTTCCGGGGTTGCTGAAAGGTGAAACGTTCCCCTGCGGCTGATTGAAGGAACGCTTCCCAATTCTAGTGACTATATCTCCAGGATGGAGTGAGATTCCCTACAGGAACAGGAACATTCTTCTGGAAGCAAAACTGAACTGAACATGGCTCAGAGCGAGCGGGAAATGTCAGTATTGGGAACTGGTTTTCAGTGCTGTGTTTAGAGCGTGTGAGTGAGTCTAGAAGGGGAGGGATATTGTGTGTGTGTGTGTGTGTGTGTGTGTGTGTGTGTGTGTCTCAGAGTGAGAGAGATGGTGTGTAATAGCATGTGTGTTTGTGCATTTTTATTAAGCAGTTGGGTTGTGGAATAGTGGAGGGTGGAGTTCACGGAGGTGAACAGGACTGTGTAGCTTCTCCTTCCTTTCTGAACTGTCAGTACCCTCCAGTACTCTTTGTGGTGGGGTCAGAAGGAGGGCGTGGCCATTATATAAGCCCCTCCCACTCAGCTGACGGGTGTTTTTAGTTGCTGCTTTGCATATGAAGATCTCTACTTGGTGCTGGTTCCCTCGGGCTGAAACTGAGCTGGATCCTCTGATCAGGATTCTCCTGGACTTTTCCAAAACTTGCTTTCGGCAGTCTGAAGTGGGAGCGTAAAAGTGCAGGGGAGATCTGGAACGTTCCAGGTGGGAATTTGGGAATGTTGATTGAGATAGAGAGGGAAAAAAAAAGGAAGCAAGACTGGGTGTGCCAGTGGAAATTTGGGACATTTGGGAAGTGTGTGGACAGAAGATACAGAGAAAGAGAGACAGGGAGGGAGAGACGAGAGAGAGAGAGAGCGCTCACACAGCTGTACACATCTGTTTGCCAGCAGATTAGACACAGGACTAATTAAAACAGACAGCCTGTCTGCAGCACGTGTGTCTGAAACACATACACAATAGACACACACACACACACACACATACACACATACCCCAGCACTTCCTCTGTTAGTGATGCACACTCAGCTGCTTCTCTCCATCTCCTCATTCTTTCCTGGCACCACCGCTGTCTGTGGGGCCGAAGCTGGTGCCCTCTCATTCCCTCAGGTGCCTGCCGGGCACGGGACGCCTGGGCGCGGGACGGCCGTGGTCCTCGGGCTCCCACGGTGCCTGCTGTGGCAACTGCCAGAGCACCAGGATGACATCACACACAGGCACACGCACGCATGCAAAAGCACACGCTGTCCTGTCCTGTCCTGTCCTGTCGTCTCGTCCTGTTCTGTCGTACTGCCGTCCTGTGTGTGCTTGGGTTTTGGGGGCTCTGTAGAGGTCACATCCTTCCTCCGGTTGTGGGCAGCTTTTGCTACACTTCTCTGCTTGGACAGGTGGTGTGTGTGTGTGTGTGTGTGTGTGTGTGTGTGTGTGTGTGTGTGTGCCACCCTACTGCTTCTACCCCACTGTGGTGCCTGTGCAGTTTTCCACTGATCTAAGCATTTCCTCTCTCTCTCTTTCTCCCTTCCTCTCTTTCTCTCTCTCTCTCTCTCCCCTCCCCGTTATTTCGGCATGCTGGCTCCTTTCTAGTGACTCTGTCCCACCCTCATTGTTCCCCAGCAGGTGTTATGTTATTTATGACTCTGAGATCATCATACAGCAACCCTTTCCGCCCTGCCCCACCTCGCCCCGCCCCGATTCTCTGTCTACCCTCCCAGATTCTGCCCACTTCATCATGGGGCAGCAGTTCCACTCTTTAGCTGTGCTAACATCACTCGCGTGCTGGCCCTGCCCCATGGCAGCAGCTAGACCAATCATTGAGCTTGCTTCTGCTACCCTCGTGTCACATATGGCTTAGCTGCCTTCCTGCTCCGACCTGGGGCAGGTGTTCGGCTAGTGTGTCATCTGCCCTGGGCAGCTTCTGTCAGTATTACGAGTCACTGATCAGCGGATGACCAAACGTACCCTCACCTCTATGGGAGAGATGCCTGCTCTCACACAACACGCCTGATCAGTCTGAATCTCTCTCTCTCTCTCTCTCTCTTTCTCTCTCTCTCTCTCTCTCTCTCTCTCTCTCTCTCTTTCTCTTATCTCTATCTCTCTCTGTCAGCTAATGACTCTAAGCACAGCTGTGTGGGTGTGTTTGCATGTGCGTGTGTTGTTGGAAGCATTCTAAAGAAGCTGTTGACCCATGACAGTTTCCTCTGGTTATGGCTCCTCCAGTTAGTAGGGGGAGGGCTTCCTCCCCCCCCTCTCCCGGTGCGGGTGGGCGGTGGGCGTCACCCCCCAGGCTCGTGCCTTGGCCCCAGTTTGTGGTTTTGTGTTGTGAAAGCAGTTATCTCAGTGGCTGCAGGCGACAGGTTAATGAAGGTCTGTCATCATCCTCCTATACTGTTGAGAGGAACCGCACAATGGGGGGGCCTCGCTCAAGTGTGTGTGTGTGTGTGTGTGTGTGTGTGTGTGTGTGTGTGTGTGTGTGTGTGTGTGTGTGTGAGACACTGGAGAAAGGATATTAATCTCATGTACATATTTGTGAGCCTTTCATGGTTAAAAAAAAAAGAAAAAATGTCTTTTGAATCCACAATAACCAGCTTAATTTAATCAGTTATCGATCATATTCATTGAATTTAATATTGATGATGGAGAACTTTGCTCTTTTATGTTGGAGAGCTGTTCACGTGGACTGTGGGGCTTTCTCTCAGAGTGTATTACTGGTCACGTGTGTGTGTGTGTGTGTGTGTGTGTGTGTGTGTGTGTGTGTGTGTTACTGGTTAGATGTGTCTCTGTGATTCCCTTGGTGGACTTTTTCCCTGGGCTCATGTGGAATAACAAGTCTGGTGTGTGTTCAGGGCAGTTCATCCACCCCAACCTTCACGTATCACGTAGGACCTTCAACCTGGTGTAGCGTGGTGGTGTAGTGTGGTGGTGGTGGAGTCGCGTGGTGGTGGTGTAGCCTGGTGGTGTTCACTTCACCAGTCCTGCATTCACTCTTGCTGGAATCCGTTTCAACTTTCGTCTACAAACCTTACCATTCTGCTACTATTCCCCCTTCAGCTTTCTCTCTTTCTTTCTCTCTGTTAGTTCATCCCTCTCTCATTTCCTTTTTCCTTGTTGCTGGTGGTTTATTTCCTTGTTCTATCTCTCACAGGGGAGTTTCTTGTTCCAGGACCTACCTGTGGGGGCGCTGTTGTACCTGTCTCTTTTAGCCATGGTTTACTGTGTATTTTAACTACACATACACACATGGACGGTGTGGGAACGTTGACCTGTCGTGCCAAAGTGTCAGCAATGTCATGGAAACCAAGTCCAGCGGTCCGGTGTTTCTACGCTGTGTTGGTGTTTTTCCTTTGGGGGTTTTACCTGGGGTGGAGGATGTGGTTCCTGGGGTGGATGATCTGGTTCCTGGGCTCCAGGATCTGGTTCCTTCGTATGTGGTAGGACTGTAGTGCCTGATGTTACTCTGACCCCCAGCACCACTGTAGGTGTGTGCCCTGTGTTTGTACTGGGAGGTGTGTGTGTGTGTGTGTGTACCTTTCTGTCCAAGCATTGCTGTGTTTTATTAGCAGTCCAAAAGAGTTGAGGTGGATTTAAAATGCCTGTTTGTTTTACCCCTGCAGCAAAGTGACGCACCTTCTCTATCGAATTGGTACTGTTTTATTGTTATACATGTTTTCTTTGTTTTGTCACTTCATTTCTTTGAGTCAAATGTCATTCCATTGGTGATTGTTTATGGGGACGTGGTCAGTTGTCTGTTAACTTTCTTCGAGGGGGGGGACAGAGAGAGAGAGAGAGAGAGAGAGAGAGAGAGAGAGAGAGAAAGAGAGAGAAGGCCAAAGAGGGACTTTGTCTGGCTTGCTGTAAGCTCACCGTGTGTGTGTGTGTGTGTGTGTGTGTGTGTGTGTGTGTGACTCTCCAGATTGTAAGCTTTGACTCATATGCTGCATGTGAGAAATAACAGCAGGGATGGAGGAAGGAGGAGATGAAGGAGAAACAGGAACAGAGATGTTCTGTCTCTCTCTCTCTGTCTCTCTCTCTCTCTCTCTTTGTCTCTCTCTTTGTGCTGTAACCTCTGTGTTGTATGCAAGCTGAAAATCCTGCTTAGAGAGGCTCCCCATCTTGTCTGTAGAGGAAGTGGCTTGTTTATGTCCCTGCAGACATGCCAAGCAGGGCAAAACCTACTGCAGCTGTGTGAAGGAGCAGGTCATGACCCCCGACCCCCGACCCCTGACCCCTCCCCTCCCCTAGCACCGCTCACCACTAACACAGTTTCACTCACTAGATGAAGTAATGAGAAATAACTTTAGAATGAAAATACTTGTTAGAGGGGTGTGCATGCGTGTGTGTGGGTATTGCAGTTCTTGATCTTCCCTCAGAACTTCGCCTAAAGGTCATGACCTCTGTGGTTTGCCTGTTCGTCTGCGGTTTTCTTGTAGACTGAGGAAGAGCACACTGCCCCATTTTCCCTGCCTATCTGTCTCTCGTCCCAGTGGAGCTGATGCACACCAACGCAGTGGTGTCTTTGTGGTGTGTGTGTGTGTGTGTGTGTGTTACTGTCCTTGTGGAGTGTTTGTGTGTGCGTGTGAAAAATCTGGAACACTAATATTTCTGTACTGTGGAGCTGAGTCAGTGATGTCGTGAGATGTGTGCAGTGAGACGGGCGTGCTGGGGAACGTTGAGATGTGTGCAGTGAGACGGGCGTGCTGGGGGACGTTGAGATGTGTGCAGTGAGACGGGCGTGCTGGGGGACGTTGAGGTGTGTGCGGTGAGACGGGCGTGCTGGGGGACGTTGAGGTGTGTGCGGTGAGACGGGCGTGCTGGGGGATGTTGGGCTCTCGTCTGCGTGCAGCTTGATGGGTTAGGGGTTGGTGTTGGTGGGTCAGTGTGTGTGTACGGGTGTGTGTGTACACGTGTGTGATGTGCCTGAGAGCGGAGTACCTTTGCAGGTAGTTAAGATGGTCTTTAAGGTGGAGCAGAGAGACACTGATGTAGAGCTTGTTATTCTACAGGGAGTACTAGAGCCTAACATTCTGCTGTATATGGAGTAAAGATGTTCCTTAATACTGACCAAAGTTTCTTTAAAGAGTACAGGAAATCATTTTACTGCTTTCCTTTATTCTGTTAGTCTCTGCTGACTCTCTCACTCTCTCACTCTCTCAATCAGTCTCTCACTCGCCCACACACTCTCTCTATCACTCTCACTCACGTGCTCTCATTCTCAAACTGTCTCACTCTCACATTCACAAACGTCCTTCAATGTTTCCATTATCTGTTTTCTCATTTCTTTATATACCTTCCACTCCCTCGATTTGGGCTCCAACGCTCTCTCACACACACACACACACACACACACACACACACACACACACACACAGTAAGGCTGTAGCTTGTGTGCGTGTGTATGTGTATGTTGGAGCCCAAACTGAGGGGGTGGAAGGTCTAGCCAGGTCATGGGAAAGGAGGGGGATGGGCAGGGGATGAGAGACTGACCCTACACACACACACACACACACACACACACACACACACACACACACAGAAGTTCAGCCCTGTCATGGTTCGGTCTGAGTTGTCGCCCTGTCTGCTCGTTCTGCTCCGGCAGATGCTGTGAGCTTCACCCTGCCCTGTCTGTCCCCCCGCAGACCTGCCACTCCACTGACCTCCTGTCCCTCCAGTGAAGTGTGTGTGCGGTAATCACACAAGCTTTTCTCTAGGTGTGCGGGGACGGTCCTCCTCTAGTGTTTGTGTGTGTATGGAGCAGCTCTGGAGACGCGGTCTCCCTGGAGAACTGGGACGCTGTCGACCCTCAAACGGGGAGCGATGGGCGTGTCCTGGCGTGTCTCTGGTGATTCGATTATGTAACGGGTCTGACATCCTGTCATAGACGTGTTCATGCTTTACCAGGAACCGGCTGGAATGGAGACTGTTAGAAAGCTGGTGTGCTCCTCATGTCTGTCCCTCGAGGCTGTGTGTGTGTGTCTTCATGTGGACAGTGTGGGACCGTCATGCTGTCACCGTGATTGTTACGGAAAGACAGGTTCAGCCCGTGTCTCTCTAGCTGACGGCATGATATGAGAACATTTCCTGCACACTCCGGAGCCCCGTGCTGTGTGTGTGTGTCTCTCTCTCACACACAAACACACACACACACCTGAGCCCCATACTGTGTGTATCTCTCTCACATACACACACACACTCACCCACTCACGTATTATCTCTGTCTCTGCTGGTGGCAGTGGTTTAATTAAACTCACATGTAGAACCAAACTGTTATTTCTCCCTCTGTTTCCCACACCTCACCTGTGTGTGTGTGTGTGTGTGTGTGTGTGCGCGCGCGCGCGTGTGCGCACGTGTGTGTCCACACCTCTCTTGAGTAAACGCTGGCTGTTTCTGGCAGGTGTGGGGTTGCTGTGTTTACACTCTGGGGTGGCGTAGCCCTGCAGTAAACACACACCGCACACAGGGGGCAGCACTTGTGCTTGAGTGGGGCATGTTGTGCCCTGCTGACGAATGTACAGGCCTCTCTTAGGGGTACACGTGCTTTTGTTTTGTGTTTTGGCTGTGTTGGGTGTGTTTTCACTGCGGTAGCGTTCTTTCTCCCGTAGTTTCAGTTTCCAAATGTTCCTAACACCAGCTACCGGGGTGCTGCCAGCCCATAGAGGGCAGCTTTCTGCTTCTGAGCTGCAGTGTTCCTGTGTGTGCGAGGCTGTCCCTCTCACCTGGTGTATGTGATAGACAGGTGCTGAGTGACCTCTGCACATCCTTGGAAACTACTCTGAAACACAACAGCACATCTAATACTCAGCCTCTCTCTCTCTCTCTCTCTCTCTCTCTGTTTTGCAGATGCCTTTGTGAACAGTCAGGAGTGGACGTTAAGCCGCTCTGTACCTGAGCTCAAAGTGGTGAGTCTGTGCGTGCGAGTGTGTTTGTGTGTGTGCACGGGCATGCGAGTCTCTCTTAAACCCGCTGCAGTAGACTCTTCCTCACAGGGCTGCTCTTCAGTTGCGTGGTCTTCATCACAGTGGAACCTCGAACCAGCGAGCTCTCAGGACCGCTCTCTATCTGTGCATGCTAGGGGTCAGGGGTCATTTTTCACTTCTCACTTTGTCCAAAGAACGTGATTCAGCGTCTCTTCGTTTGGTTAGTTGTGTGTGTGTGTGTTGTGTGCGTCAGATGTGTGCATGTGCACATTCTTGGTTGCATGAGTAAATGTGTGTTTGAATGCACTTATATACATGTGCCTGTGTTCGCTTGTATTCGCTGCAGGGCATCGTGGGTAATCTGGCCAGCGGAAAGTCGGCTCTGGTGCACAGGTATCTGACTGGGACGTACGTCCAGGAGGAGAGTCCTGAAGGTGAGTAGAGACCTGCTCTTACCAGTAACACCAGTAACACACCCAGTAACACCAGTAACACGCCCAGCTCATTTCAGGGTCCACAGCGGTAGAGGGATCACGTGGCAGTGCGGTTCTGTGGTTCTGAAGGTTACACACTCCAGCAAGTTTATTAGTGCCTTTCCAAGTCCAGTGTTAAACTTCCACAAATGAGATCAGCAGCTCACGTGGTCGGTGGCTCACGTGGTTGGTGGCTCCTGCAGGTCAGTGGCTCACGTGGTCGGTAGGCCTTGCAGGGCTCACTGTATGAGGCATTAGGCTGATGCCCCCCCCCCCTTCTATTCTTCCCTGTCTCTCTTTCCCACTACTTCTCTCTCCCTTTCTGTCTATCTCTCTCTCTCTGATGTAGGTTAAATCCTTAGCCCTTTTCCATGTTCTCCATTCATAATAGAGGATGATGTTGGCATGTAGCCAGAAAGCCCATAATGCTCTCTGCTTCGGACGCCTCTGTAAATATTTCATGCCTTTTTTAACTCTTTGGGTGGGTTGTGTAGAGCTCCCCCTCGTTCCTCACTTCCCGCCCGCGCTCTCTCGCTCTTGGTGTGTGTGTGTGTGTGTTGGAGTGTGTGTGTGTGTGTTGGAGTGTGTGTGTGTGTGTGTGTGTGTGGGTGTGTGTGTGTGTGTGTGTGTGTGTGTGTTGGAGTGTGTGCGTTCTCCCTGCCTCCACTACAAAGCCGTAGCCTCCACATACCTGTGGTCTCTGTGGAAATCACCCAGAAATACAAAACAAAAACAACTTTAAAACAAAAAAAACCCCAGAAAGCCAAAGAGAAGCAGATGTGTTTACGGCCGACAGATTATAGAGCCTGGGGCCCAATGCCCTGCCCAATGCCCTGCCCAATGCCCTGCCCAATGCCCTGCCCTGCTCTGCTATGTCAGAAGAGGCGGAGTCCCAGTGCATTCCTGTTGTGATGTCAGAAGAGGCGGAGTCCCAGTGCATTCCTGTTGTGATGTCAGAAGAGGCGGAGTCACAGTGCATTCCACACTGCAAAACGGTGCTTTTAGCTTCGGTTTTTCAATGGCAAAAGATCCATCAGATTAGTTGGGAGTGATTTGCTCTATCCATTCGTGTGTGTGTGTGTGTGTGTGTTCTAGTTTTGTGCCAGTAGTTCTCAACCTGGTCCATCTCTTATATGAATGACCCAGAGCTTTTGTCCCTGAAGCCGTTAGAGTTTGAGCCCTGCAGTTAGGCATTTAGATTTAGACTCTAGTGGGAACTGCTCTGCCTGTTTAAAGGGTCAACACCCCCTGACTCTCACTGGTCACGCTGTGTAGAGGTGGAGATGCTTCCCCGGGGTGTGGTGCGGTTCTAGATGGGGCAGGCTCACAGGTGGAGAATATGGTGGCTGCCCTCTCACTGCTGCCGAAAGAACACGCCTAATCGGGCTGCTACACACACGGCTCGCACACACACTGCAAATGCACCACACACACCCCACCCTCACACACGTGGCTCACACACGACTCTGCATCTGGCACACGCAACACGTTTGGACTGTTGTGGTATCAGCTCGGCAGGCCATGCAGGTGGACGTGGCAGGGTTTCATCTGGTCTGGGATCAGTGTTACATTTACTACTCACTCATGAGGATTGCAGCAGTGATTTCCTCCTGCTGCTGCCGATCAGGACTGGAAGAACTAAGAGAACTCTGAAGTAAAGAGGAAGGGCTAGAGCTCTCCCTCCCTCCCTTACACTCTCTCTCTCTCTCTCTCTCTCCTCCCCCCCCCCCTTGTGTGCTCAAGCCCCCTCAAGTCCAGGATGCTTTGAGTACACAGCTAAAACTCTTTTGTAAAAGGTTCTGGATTAATGTATAGGATGATTATGTAAATGTATGGGATGAGTATATGTGGTTAACCACAGTGTCGGTGTAGGGTTGTGTGTGTGCGCGTGTGTGTGCGCGTGTGCGGGCGTGCGTGTTGTATATTGATTTGTCTGCTTGCTTTGTTGTTTTAATTTGACCGGGGCTGACGTGTATGTCACATGCCTGTGTTTTCTCCAGGGAGCCGTACGGTCCCCAGACACAGTATCTACTTCTCGCTTGATCGCTCCTCTGCTCTCTCTTTTGCGCGCGCGCACACAGACACACACAGACCGCGCACACAGACACACACACTGCTGAGTTTAAGTTTTGATGACTGCATGCTTCTGCTCTCTCCTCATTTTGTTTATTTCTCTCCCTGTTCCTGTTTACTAGCTGACGTGGACGCAGGTAACTGCTTCCTTTCTTTGCTTCTCCAGTTACACAAACACACTCCTTTGTTGTCATGGGAACGTTTGCTCCATCTCTGTGGGCGGAGCTGTGCTAGGCTCCTCCTTCCAGCGGCTTGCTAAATTTCTCAGGGCCTTTTGCTGTTTCCCCAAAACAAGGTCAGAGAACCTGTTTGCCCCGAACTCACCATTCCGAACACTGCACACACCACGAAATCTCACACAGATCAAGCCACTGTAAGGGAGTTCTGCATTTACTCTCTCTCACTCACTCACTCTCTCACTCTCTCTCACTCTGTTTCTCTCTCTCACTCCCCCCCTCATCCCCATCTCATTAGCTTACATTTTGTCAACTCCATTTCACCTGATATCTGTGGTAAGACTGAGGTCTAGGTGAGGTTAGTCCACAGCCATGTGCTGGAGATCTTCAAGCTGTTTCTGGAGTGCCATGAACTTTAGCATAAAGTGGTTCCTGTGGTCTTGGCAAGCTGTGAACGTTGGCGTGGACCTTTTCTACACGTTGGCGTGGACCTTTTCTACACGTTGGCGTGGACCTTTTCTACACGTTGGCGTGGACCTTTTCTACACGATGGTTTAGAGCGGTTCTACACGTTGGTTTAGAGCGGTTCTACACGTTGGTTTAGAGCGGTTCTACACGTTGGTTTAGAGCGGTTCTACACGTTGGTGCGGAGCGGTTCTACACGTTGGTGCGGAGCGGTTCTACACGTTGGTTTAGAACGGTTCCGGTGTGCTCAGTGGGAGTCCTGCACTCGTGCAGAGTGAAGTGTGCTGCAGTCTCTCCAGCTCTCTGGCGAGGTTAACCACACTGTGTTTATGCAGGCGTGTAGTGAGTGAGAGCGTCTCTCCACAAACCCCCACCACATTCTCTCTCTCTTTTTGCACATTCTTCTCTTCTCTTCCTCTTCCTCTTACCTTTCTTTCATTCAGTCTTCTTTCTGTTACTCGTGTGCCTCTCTTTCAGTCTGTCTTCTTTTTCTGTTTCTCTCTCCCCTCCCCCTTTCTCCCCTCTCTCTCTCCCCTCCCTTCTCTCCTCCCTCTCTCTTTCTCCCTCTGCTGTGTTCTACTAGTCTGCTTTGCTGTAGTGCTGTTATAAATATCTGCGGCTGAGAGCTCCACCTTATCATTGGCTGTCCCAGGTCGACTCCGCCTCCTCTTCCCTGGTGGTAGCAAACGCCCGCCATATCATTACATCGAAGCTGGCCGGCCACTCTCAACTTTCTCTCTCCCTCTCCCTCTCTCTCCCTCTCTGTCTCCCCTCATTCCAGAGCTGTGTTTCAGACTAGCGACAGACAGCCTGTCCTCTCCTTTTAACTCTTGTCATGCTCTCCGTCCTGATGGGGAGTGAACACGCACAGCTCCTTGTGGTGAGGGGTGTAGCAGTGGCACCCAGATTACCCCAGCAGTGCTGATGAGTTGATGTTGTGTCTGTATGGCTGATCTGACATTGTCTCATCACGTTTAGCCAACCAGCATCTCCAGTGAGATGGGAGTGGGCGTCAGCAAAGGCACCAATCATATGCAAGTGCAGACAATCCAGAGCTACATATGCAGACTGCCCTCTCCCAGAGCGACATATGCAGACTGCCCTCTCCCAGAGCTACATATCCACTGCCCTTTCCGTATACAGTGTGCTCTTTCCCATAAACAGCAGCACAAAGCTTTGTTCTCAACTGGTATGAAGACAAACATCCTTCCTCAGATTTCTTTAGGGACTTCCTCTCTGTATCGGTTATCCTCTAGCAGTTGAAGGGTTGAACAGCTGGAGGTCAGAGGTTAAAGGTTGGAGGTTAGTATGATGGCCCCAGCATAGTTCCCCAGTGGTTAAATTGATCTTTGGCGGCTCTCCTAAGAGTAACGGGGCTGTTCTTTTCCAGCAGATCATTTCATTCAGACTCGAGCTGAACAGCACTGCTTAACTCCACTGTTTAATTCCACTCAGACCCTCTTCCTGAACCTTAAGATGAGGGAGAGAGAGAGATGGAGGATTTTGGAGACTATCTGGTTTGTCTTTCATCTTTCACTTCATCACCATGTGTTTTCACATCAGTTCACTTCCCACCTCGAAGGTCAACCTGGGCCACCTGTCGTTTCTTCTGGATCAGGATGTTTGTATAGTGAGGATGAACTAAACCACAAACTTCCTCTTCCAGGTCATTAGTTGTTTGTGTCCTTCAGTAAGGCGCATTTCAGAGAAAATGTTGCCACGTTGAACTAATTATTGCAGCCTTTTTTATCGATATGACATTGGCATTGATATATAAGGGTGGACTTCTGCATGTAAACCATCATCAAACCTTAACAGTGCTGATCTCAGCTTTCTGGATTTTATGGTCAAATGGAAAGTTATTGGGAGTCACAGAGTCACAGAGCAGATACTGGGTCACCACAGATCTGAGAAGTGTTCAGGGCCGTCTGGATTCTCGCCTGGTCCTGGTACCGTGGCACTGTGTCGCCCAGCAACGGTGTCGCCCTGAAGCAGCACCATGTGGAGAGGGTTGGTTTTGTTGTGTTTACAGATTGTCTGCTCTGAGGGGAGGGACTTGAATTTCTCGTGAATATGTAATGATTTTGGCTTTGATGGTGGGATCATTAATTATTAATGTGATGGATGTGATTATTAATTATTGAGGGGTTTCCTGGTTGTTGTGGCTTCCTGAGCCCTGGAGCACGAGCGTCGTAGGGAACCGTTCCGTGAAAGAAGACTCCATCTCCATGTCATTCACTCTAGTCCACCAATCACCTGATGTAGTTGTCAGCTTTGACCATGTCAAAATCTTATTCTTCTGATTCATTGGACGTTTTTGTCCTTTAGGCGGGCGCTTCAAAAAGGAGATCGTGGTGGATGGCCAGAGTTACCTTCTCCTTATCAGGGATGAAGGGGGCCCCCCGGAGGCCCAGGTAGGTATTACATGTTGCTCACCCTTGGCCTATGGTCAAGTCTGACCGTGTTGTGTGATGTCTAAAGAGCAGTCAGATAGTTTCAGTTCGGAACATAATTTCTAAACATTTACATCCAGTTACTTTAGTTACAGATGCGCCCGGTTAGCTCAGCAGTGATTACATGCTGGTAGTGTATCTGCATTCAGGGTTATTGTTCAGATAAGCAGCAGCAGCAGATGTAATATAACTGCAGTTTTGTCTGCTGGGCTGTTCCAATCTGTTTCCGTTCGGCAAGCTTTACTGGAATGATATTTTTTTTTCTGTGTACATTCACAGAATGGTCAGAGCCCCATTACATCAATATATAGGAAATTAAGGAAGTCTTTCTCTCTCTCTTTCTCTCTGCCTTCCTATCTTTTGATTTGTCATCACTCGCTCTCCCTCCCTCCCTCCCTCCTCAGTTTGCATTGTGGGTGGATGCTGTGGTATTCGTCTTCAGTCTGGAAGATGAGTTTAGCTTTCAGACGGTGCACCAGTACTACAGCCGCATGACTAACTACCGCAGCACTGCAGATGTGCCTCTGCTGCTCGTAGGAACGCAGGGTGAGTCTGAGCCCAAGGCATGCTGGGAAAAGAATGGATGTTCCGTTACACATGTATGCACACACACACTCATGAGGACATGTGCACATACACACACACGAACGTGAACATGGATGGCCAAAACCTGAAGTCCAGAATTTCTCCAGCCAAAACATGAATTGCAGTGAGACAAGTCCTTAAACTCTGTCCCTGTCAGCGCACACGTGGACGTGGCAGCGTTTGTGTTAATCCGGTTTTGTCTTCGTGCTCATAGTTTTTAGTTGTTGTGTTATTCCATGTTTCCTCACAATGTTTCTGCCAGTTAAATGCACCTCCTGTTATAAGTGAGACTTACCAAAGGCCTTTTCACACGCAAGTGCTTTTCTCTCTGCTGTGCTAAATTCCACTCTCCAGTCTAATACCAGTCTAATAGCGCCATCTATTGGCTGAACTGCAGTACTGTAATAACACCTTGCCATTGCTCATCATCCGTCTGAATGGCTGAACGTACAGCTGTTTCTGCACCAATGGCATTTACAGATGGTTTATCTAAACGGCACTTTATTTCATTTGACTGGCAGCTGTAGGTGCTCCAGATTATAAAGAGAGTTATGGGTAATGTAGCTTTCTGTTTTAATAGTGTTATATGGTTTTTGTTTAGTATGATGCAAGGAAAACTACAGAAAATGTTTTCCTCCCCAATTGCTAGGTGTTTTCAAAAAGCAAATTTTAAAAATTGTTTTATTAATGAAACCATGAAGTGTTGCAGTTGCTCTTTGTGGACACCAGAGGGAGCCACAAACACATCAGCCAAAGCGTTTCAAAACCTCCTAAGTTTATTCCCCTGTCCTGAAAAGCAGTGATGTGAGAGGCAGTTTTCCTCACTATCTTGTGTAGTTGTGCTGCAGTGAATCTCAAAGTTGTCCGGCTGTTTCAGGGTTGCCGCGTCCCGCTGTTTGACTGTTGTCCTGTCCCCCCTCAGACGCGATCAGTGCTGCTAACCCACGCGTCATAGAGGATTCTCGCGCGCGCAAGCTCTCCAACGACCTGAAGAGGTGCACATACTACGAGACGTGCGCCACCTACGGGCTGAACGTGGAGCGTGTCTTCCAGGACGGTGAGTCTGTGCCTTCCTTTCACCTCACCAACCCCCTTTTTTCTGTTACCAAAAACATAACAGTGACAGTTTTACCAGTGACTTCAGATCAGAGAGAGATTTGATGGATAATTGTCAAGGTGATTGACAATTTACAATTCTCCGTGCGCTGGGGGGGGGGTTGTCCGTGTGCGGGGGGGGACAGCGCTGGCCTGTGCAGGTGCTACATGCTGCACAGTGCTTTAAGTCCCGTGGTAGACAGGTGAAGATGACTGCTCTTACTGCTCCTCTTCATCGAAACTCTGATTAGTTTCCCAGTTCATTATTAAAGGTTAGTTGCCATGATTGTACGGTGAATGTATGTCCACAAGGGGGCAGTAGAAGTCAATAAATGAACATTTATTTCTTGTACAGAGAACCTGTGTCGTGAGGGTTTATATCTGTGAAGGACGGCATATCTCTCATCCATTATGAGGATTACTTTTCAACCAGTGCATTTAGTTTTTTTGTTTTTATTGAATAAAAGTTGCTTGTGTGTGTGTGAGAGAGAGAGAAGGGCTGTGTCTGTGTAAGTGGTGAACAGTTGTGAGCTCACAGTCTTTAGCCTCCTGGTTTCTGTGGGGTATCCCGCTGATACGCGTCCTGCTGCAGTCACCGTCCTGCAGAACCAGGGTAGTCCCACCTGGAGGACATCCCGCACAGGCCTGGGGCAAGCAGGCATTAAACACTCAGATGGGACTTTCTAGTGTGTGAATGGTTTGTAGTATGTGAATGGTTTTTGGGGGTGTCCTTGGGTAAATATGTACACACATTCACGTGTGTTTGAGTTTTATTTGAGTGTTTGTGTAGGTTTATTTGTGTGTTTATTTGTGGATGTGTGTATGTATGTGTTTGATGAGATAAGATGATCCTTTATTAGTCCCACAGCATGTGAGTGATGGTGTGTCAGTGTGTGCTGTGAGTGTGTGCATGCGTGTTTGTGTTAACACCAGAGCAGCTGGCCCCATGTCACATGTATGGGTGTGTGCCTGTGTGTGTGTGTGTGTGCACGAGTGTGCGTGTTAACAGCGAAGTGGCTGGCCCTGTGTCAGATGCAGGTGTGTGTGTGTGTGTGTGTGTGTGTGTGGATGAGGACAGACTCACTGTGCAGTTCTGAACCCTTGGCCCAGGAGGGAGTTTTACACTCTAAACGCTCAGCCATTAGCCCCTTCATTATTACCCTGTTAGCTGCAGCCAAGCCTGATGTAATTTAGCACCCCGCGCATGTGTGTGTGTGTGTGTGCGCGCGTGTAAGCGGGAGGAGGGGAAGTGTGTGTGTGCGTGCGTGCGTGCGTGCGTAAGCGGGAGGTGGGGGACGAGTGTGTGTGTGTGTGTGTGTGTGTGTGTAGTGGTCGTGCTCATCAGTAGCACTAAATGAGGAGATGAATTCCTGATCATTAATGACACTGTCGTTGTGCATTTCTCATGCCATCACCCTCAACTAATCACACATTCTAATTATCCACTGGAGTGGAATTCATTGATGACCAAAATGATTATTTTAATGTTTTGCGTCACAATGCCATCTTGATGGCTTTTTTTTCCTGTCCAGAACTGTGCGCGCGCGCTCACGTGTCTTACAGTCCGTGTTTGTTCCGTGCTCGTGTTCACGTGTCCTACAGTCCGTGTTCCGTGCTCATGTTCGTGTGTCCTACAGTCCGTGTTTGTTCCGTGCTCATGTTCACGTGT
The DNA here is from genome assembly GCA_028565775.1 of Sternarchorhynchus goeldii. Lineage (NCBI taxonomy): Eukaryota > Metazoa > Chordata > Actinopteri > Gymnotiformes > Apteronotidae > Sternarchorhynchus > Sternarchorhynchus goeldii. The sequence continues at coordinate 9,070,867 of JAOXYF010000001.1, read as the reverse complement.
CCTACAGTCCGTGTTTGTTCCGTGCTCATGTTCACGTGTCCTACAGTCCGTGTTTGTTCCGTGCTCACGTTCACGTGTCCTACAGTCCGTGTTTGTTCCGTGCTCACGTTCACGTGTCCTACAGTCCGTGTTTGTTCAACACCTCTGTTGAATCCAGGATTCCAGGCTTCGTTCATGTGAACACTTAGAAATGAGAACTCTGCCCTGTTCTCTAATTATTTCACTCTCTTGTAAACTGACACTTTTTGATACGAACTACAGCAGAGTATCAGTACAAGTATACTTCATCCAGGAGAAGAAAATATATTTTTTAAAACATTAAAGGTATTGATTTATTCTCTTTGTGATGCCTGTTTGATGATCTTGCTATTTGTGCTTGAATCAATTGTTATTCCCTCAAATGTATCATTTATAGTGTATAAGTCTCTGTGGCCCAGAAGCCTATATGTGTGAGTGGCTCGGAGGCGGGTGGAGTGGCCTGCAGCTGAGGTGTCTGCAGGAGCGATGACTCGAGCCGCTGGATCATTCCCACAATCGCAGAACACCACTGCAGGAAAAGCAGGAACATTTAACCATTAAAAATAATTGGTGCAGTAGTTATCTGTGTTTTCTGTGTTAAGTGTTTTGAGAGATGGCCGGTAGACAAATGAAGAGGTAGTTTATTTAGTAAGGGTCAGCTAAGGGCTTAACACTGCGCTCAGCCGGGCGGATGTAGTCCACGGTTCTGTGTTTGTGTGTATGTGTGATGGCATGTTTATTCTGCTTGAATAATCTGTGTGCGCGCGTGCGTGAGTGTGTGCGCGCGCGCGTGTGTGTCTCCTTGGTTCTTTAGTAAAGGTGTGGGATCTTGACATGCCCCCTGCCTACGTCCATCAGTGCACTAATTTAATTACCCTAATTACCCCCCACCCCCCACCGTGTCAGAGCAGAGGATGGAGAGCTTCGTTAGCACACGCTAACAACTACTGAACTCAGCTGTGCAGCCTCTCTGTATCTCTCTGTCTCTCTCTATCTCTTTCTCTCTCTCGTCTCCTTCTTTCTTTGTCTCTCTCTCCCTCTCTTTCTCCCTCTTTTACTCTCCTCCTTTCTCCCTCACATCCCCTCTCTTCATCTTTCTCTCCAACCATGTCTCTCTCTCTCTCTCTCTCTCTCTCTGTCTCGCTCTCTCTCTCTCTCTCTCTGTCTCTGTCTCTCTCTCTCTCTCTCTCTCTCTCTCTCTCTCTCTAATGTCCTCTGATTACGCTCCATTGTCACTGTCATATATTTTTATTGCTGTAATTAGTTTTGTTGTTGTCGTTGTTGTTTAATCGTCATAGCTGGGATCTCGGAACTGATGTTATTACTCACTGTGGACTTCCAGGACCAGTGAATACTTCCACCAGAACCACCGAGACCCTTAGTCATTGTACTATTACGTTATTATATTAGTTCCACACAACAGCAGGAAAGGAAAGACGCAGTAGTTGTCCTGTAAAGCAGTGGAACAGGAGAGGAGTTTCACAGCTGTTTCACAGCTGATCCCAGTCTCCAGTTCCTGTAAGTGTTTGTGTGTGTGTGTTTGGTTACGTGTGTGTATGATTGTGTGTGCAAGTGTGTCTATATGTTTGGTTATGTGTGTATGGTTGTGTGGTGTGTGTGTGTAGTTGTAGCGTGTGTGTGTGTATGGCTGTGTACGTGTGTTTGGTTTGGGGGGGGGGTAATTACTGAGTGGTAAGTGGGGTAGCTCTCTGACCTTTGTGTGGAGACTGTGGCAGGAGGCTCTATTGCCCCACTCCCTCTCCCTGTGACTCATTAGTTAATATTTATAGCACTCTGCAGCTCAGTAGCCTGACAGCACCCTAATAAACTCACAGGACACCCCTCCTGTCTGTCTCTCTGTCTGTCCCTCTCTTACTTCTGTCTCTCTCTCTCTCTCTCTCTCTCTCTCTCTCTCGCCTGCTTCTGTCTCCCTCTCGCTCTCTCTGTCTCCCTCCCCCCAAAAGCATATAGGTCATAACCTCTGCAGGACAAAAGGAACTATGTCATGATCAGCAGGGTCATGTGACCCATTAAACACAGGTCAGATCAGAGCTCTTAACCTACCGCTCATCCTCAGAGACTGCAGGAGCACCATGATGACAGATATAGATACAGCGCCATGACGATGGATATAGATACAGCGCACATGATGACTGATATAGATACAGCAGGAAAGATACAGCGCCATGGCAACGGATGTAGATACAGCAGGAAAGACACAGCGCCATGGCAACGGACGTAGATACAGCACCATAACGATGGATATAGATACAGCAGCAGAGATATCGCACCATAGGGCATTTGTGGGCTTTAAAGAAACAAAACTACACCTTAACAAGACAAGGTCTGTGTGTAGGTGTAAACAGCCAAACAGACACGCATGTGTGAGGTCCATCTGAGCAGCAAAAGCCCAGCTGTGGGAGCAGCTGGAAGAGGCCCCGGCCACCCCCCTCGAGGAGGTCCACTATAAATCTGATCTAATGCTGCTTGCCCTCTCAGACTCACGCCCGTGTTCACAGGGGAGCCGAGATTGATGGGTAAAGTTAAATTGCATCACAGTTTAAATATTTAACACAAGCTTATCATAACACTTAACACTTACAGTAAAATACTATCAGTGTCTGTCTGCCAGTTCACAGATGTAAACTTCGCTGCCGTGGTAACCCAAGCCATCAAGGTGATGTTAAGGGTGATGTTGAACTCGGAGTCAAGGGTATTAATATTGCTCTAATTCAGTTGGATGTGCTGATCTGTGTTTGTGTTTTTAAAAATTAGATTAGTGTTTTAAAAATTAGATGTGTTTATGTAGAACTGCAGGGTACTGTAGTAGGACAGTATAGATATAAAAAAAATCCATACATATTTGTTTATATAATGTAGGTGTGTAATGTATATGTAAGAGAGGGCAGTGATGCACATAGACTGCAGACATGTTAAGATCCCACACCTTTACCAAAGGATCGTGGAGACACACACACACACACACACACACACACACACACACACACACACAGAGATACGAACACATGTTCATGTTAGTTTGCTAACAATAGCTGCAACTCATCCTGTAATCATCTCCATGGTTGGTGCTGTGGGTGGGGGTGTGGGTGGTGTGGGTGCTGTGGGTGGGGGTGTGCTGGCGTGGGTTCTGTGGGTGGGGGTGTGCTGGCGTGGGTGCTGTGGGTGGTGGTGAGGGTGGTGTGGGTTTCAGCTGTGTGTCTTGGTGGCTGCCCTTGGACAGAGCTTTCACCCGAAGGTAAATGTTTATGGCCGAATCATCATTAAAATCCAGGCGCTTAATAGATCCAATTAAAACAACGGCTTCATTTCCTGGGGAATGAGAATCGTCCATGTTTATTGGGAGAAGAGTAATTGAGTTCTGGAGATAGAGATTCTGTTAACTCCCTCCTACCACACAGAACCTGCTTCCTGGTCCAGAGAACCTGCTTCCTGGTCCAGAGAACCTCCTTACGCAGGAACATCCAGGACAATCAACACACTCTGTATGGAAGAACTTGGTCTCAGAGGCCCACAGTATAAAGCAACTCCATCAAGGAGTTCATGTCAAGTCATCAACACTAATGTGACCCTCTCTAGCCACTATACCTGTTGAACGATCATAACTAAAGGACTCCTAAAGATGAGGTCTGTGATAATCAGGCTGTTTGTCTCTGGTGTTTGGTTTTTTTTTACTTTTAATTAATTTTAATGGAATAGTCCATGACATGACGTAAGTATATACATGACACAAATAATCCATCCAGTTTTATGGTTGATTAAAAAAAACATTTTTTTGGACGGTGAAGTTTTTCAGACGTCCAGATGGGGGAAATGACTAATGAGCATCGCTCATGTCGCGCACCCAGCTTTACTGAGTCTGGCCGTCCCTGTAGATCGATGGAGCCTGGGTTGAGGGGGGGGTGGAGAACCGGGGGTGTGGCCAAGACGGAGTGCTTTAGCATCTTGTTGCCATGCCGCAGAGCTGATTGCCACTGTGACCTGCCGATCGATAGGGGTCGACAGGGAGCGTCTGATGGACGTTGGCCTTTTTGCACGTGACAATAGCGCCCCCTGCCACGACCTGAGTAATGAATGTGGTGTAATAATGGTTAAATAATGGGCATATGGGGGACGGCACTGACTGGGCAGAGTGATGGGGGACGGGGGCGGGGACAGGGCTGATGGGGGGACTTGGGGGTGGGGTCAGGGCTGATGGACAGCCCTTTATGAGGGGTAATGTAGTGGACTAGTCCAAACTGGGGGAAACTGGTGGGTGGCTGGGGGTGTGTGTGTGTCCAAATCCATTACAGAAATACCTGTCTCTCTTAGTATCAAATCTTAGTAGATCTTAGTCTTTTCTGTTGATGTTGAGTCTGAAGTGTTTGTTTTCTGTTTGTGTTTCTAGTGGCACAGAAAATTGTGGCAACCCGGAAAAAGCAGCAGCTGTCGATTGGTCCCTGCAAGTCCCTCCCCAATTCACCTAGCCACGCCTCCATCTGCTCCGCCCCTGTGTCTGCCGTTCACATCAGTCAAGTGAGAACACGCACACACCCTTTTGAACTATTATACACTGGTCATGCATGTGCGTTTGTCAGTCAGTATTATTTAGGTATTTCTGTATTAATAAGGGCTCCTTCTCTCTTTTTCTAAACTCCTTCACACAAGATTTCTGAATCTTCACTGATTTCTAAGAAGATGTGTATGACGTAGTCTAGTGCACACCTTCCCTAAATACCTAGATATGAATGCAGCATCTGATCTGGGCACAATGCAGTGTAGTGTGTGTATTGCAGTGTAGTGTGTGTATTGCAGTGTAGTGTGTGTATTGCAGTGTAGTGTGTGTATTGCAGTGTAGTGTGTGTAGTGCAGTGTAGTGTGTGTAGTGCAGTGCAGTGCAGTGCAGTGCAGTGTGTGTGTGTTTGGTAGTGCAGTGGCAGGTCAGCTGTGTACTCTGGTTGCTGTGTCAGCACTGGTGTGCTGTCAGCTGCAGGGATGCCTTCAATACACTCAGTGATAAAGGGCCTAAAGAGAAAACATTCGAAGTTGCAGGACACTGAAGAAAATCAATAGGCACTACACCCAGCAAACACTGTAGGTTCATGGTACCTGGACTCCTGTCTGAATGCAAGAAGAACAGTGTAGTGTTGCAGTGTGAGAGAAGCCCTGGTCTTACTGGTGATCCACGGAGGCGAGGAGCTCTGCTCACACTACACGCTGAGCCCTGGCACACCCACACTGCCATGCTTCCAAAATAAAAGTCTTTCTTTATTAGGGACTTATTACTCATCATTCTTTGGGTGTAGAGTGGGAGCTGGACTGTGTGAGATTTGCTTTCTTTGTTCATCAGTTAATCTTTGGAAAGAGAGTAATCTGGATTAAAGATTTCCAACCTGTGTGTGTGTGTGACAGACGAGCAACGGTGGGGGCAGTCTGAGTGATTACTCATCCTCAGTACCATCTACTCCCAGCACCAGTCAGAAGGAGCTGCGCATCGATGTTCCACAGCCGGCCAACACTCCCACACCAGTCCGCAAGCAGTCCAAACGCCGCTCCAACCTGTTCACGGTCCGCACACACAGTCTCCAAACACTGCTCCAGCCTACTGCAGTGTGTGTGTGTGTGTGTGTGTGTGTGTGTGTGTGTGTATGAGCGAGCGTGTGTTTCAGTGGGAAGGTTTTCTTTATTACTCAAATAAAGGAGGTTCTGAGGTCATGCCAAGGTCAAATTGAGCCCTTCTGTGAACCTGAACTTGACATGACCTTACACACACACACACACACACACACCTTAGTCTCTCTGCACCCATCCGTCTGACAGCTGCACCGTCTCCTTCCACAGACCAGGAAGCCCAGTGACCCAGACAAGGAGAAGAAAGGTTTGGAGTGGCGTGCAGACAGCATCGGGAGCGGACGTGCCATCCCAATGAAGCAGGTAGGGGACCGCCCCGGACCGCCCCGCACCGCTTGCTCGTCCACCATCGCCACCGTAATTGTGGATCCTGGAACTGCGGCTCCTGGTGGGGCTGGGGGTCTCGGAACCTCACTGGGCCCATTTGATTCTGTCTCCTTCATTACCATTGAAAGCACACACTCGACATCAATTAGAGCCCCGGTCTCCTGTGTACTAAAATGAGATCATTAGGAGAAGTGGGAAGTGCCCCCCCCCTTTCATCCTCCTCCTCCTGTTGTGAGCTGTGAAAGGCAGGGCCCTGGAGAGGCAAGCGCTTTGATTGGACCGTTGCTGATGTCGTGCGAGTCTCTCCAACCCTTCCCCCGCCCTGCTGTGTTTGCAGGGGAGATTGTTTGAGTTGTGTGTGTTTAATTTGTTACAAACAAGAGCAAAGAGCGGAGGAGGGGGGGGGGTGTTCATCCTGCGACTCAACTGGAGTGTAGGAATCGGGTAATTAGCGGCGCTAATCGCTAATCGCGCCCTCTCATGTCAGCATGGCGGCCTTGTTTGTAATTTTCTAATGAACAAATTGCATCTCTGATTAGCGCTCCCTTTAAATGAGATCTGTGTTTATTAGCGCATGGCTTCTGTCCTGCGGCAGCCGGGGTGTAACCACGAACATGGCCGCCACTTCGGAGTCTCCCGGCCCAACCTTAAAATGGTTGCCCGCGTGGAACAGTTATCCGGGTGGTACTGGGGCTGGCACGACGTCTTGAAACCTGAGGTCTTGAACTCTGTGTCTCAGTTTTTGTTTATATGAATGAAAGCAGAAAGGCCTCTGCAGAGGCGCACAGCCTCAGCCTGTCAGCTGTGCCCGCTGTGCCCGCCACGGTCAGCAGTAATTAATGTTGAAGTGAGGAGCAGGGGTGGCAGATGGGAAGGTTGGACTGTGTGTGTCTGCTTGCGTGCGTGGGGCACAGTAACCAGTTCTGCTGTTCAGTGCGTGTATCGCTCTGTAATAAGAGACTGTGTCACAGTGTTGGGGTGGTGGAGACACCGGACTGTGGAGTATTTGGGTGGTGACAATAGTTACCGGGGGGTTGTGTTAAGGTGGAGGAGACAATGGGGGGTTGTGTTAAGGTGGAGGAGACAATGGGGGGTTTGTTGGGATGGAGGAGACACTGGGGGTCGTGTTGGGGTGGTGGAGACACTGAGGGTGGTGTTAAGGTGGTGGAGACACTGAGGGTGGTGTTGGGGTGGTGGAGACAGGGGCAGGACAGGGCTGCCTCTTCTGCATCTATCATTTTTGTTTATCGGTTTTCCACCTCCAGAGTGATGTGTAAGATGTAATGTTTTATAAAACTGCAGGAAAAAGAAACCAGTGTAACTAGTGTATACTTTGCTGAAATATCCTGTATTGATAGAGACTGGGTTTGGATGTGTATCAGAGAAGACTGAGAGTGGTTGAACAGCGCGTGTGTCATGGTGGACTTGGCTTAGTCCTGCCTCTCCAGCTCCACAAGGCAGCTCCATAAATGAGGGATTAATTTCCCCTGGTGTCAGGAGGAGCCTGTAAACGACACACACACACACTCTTTTGTGAGGATGAGGGGCCTCTTCAGTGCCAGGGCTTGTCGCCCCTTGAGGAGATCAATCAGCCGCCTGCATTCATCATGGACGCTGCTGAGGCACACAGCCAGTGCCCCCCCCCCCCCCAACCCCTCATCCAATTCTCAATTCTCTCTGTACCTCCTCTCTTTCTTTTTCTGAAGTTACTGACCAAGCTGATAGACTGACTGACCGGGAGGCAGAATACATGTAGATTGTTCTTGCTGGTGGAGAGAGAGAGAGAGAGAGAGAGAGAGAGAGAGAGGGGTGGAGATGGACATCCTCCTCCTAGTGTCTGCGCATATCCCGTTAGCATCAGCGCTAGTGTCTGCGCATGTCCCGTTAGCATCAACGCTAGTGTCAGTGCATCTCCTGTTAGCATCAGCGCTAGTGTCTGCGCATGTCCCGTTAGCATCAACGCTAGTGTCAGTGCATCTCCTGTTAGCATCAG
>JAOXYF010000001.1:9003948-9018773 GCA_028565775.1 Sternarchorhynchus goeldii | reverse complement strand
TGATCTCAGAGTTCTCTCTCGTGGTCTGTCAGTGATGTGTAATATACAGGACGTGTAGGGAGCCACTGTGTTGATCTGACTGATATGTGCTTACATAAGTTTATCCACTCTGCAGCTACCGGATCCTGAGTGCTGACTTTGGACCTGGTCCCCTTATTCATCGGGTCCACCTAACCCAGGTACATCGGGTCCACCTAACCCAGGTACATCGGGTCCACCTAACCCAGGTACATTGCATTGTGTGCACTTGTCCCAGGGACATGATTCACGTCTGCACAGTCTGTCAATCGCCTTCCTCCGCGTCCGTGGTTTCTGACAACAGGACGACAGTCGGTCACACATGGCTCGGATAGTGGACCATTCTCAGCACTCCGGTGACACTGGGCACGGTGGCAGGCGTCGAACTGGTTATAAGTAACACAGCAGAGTTTTGACGTGTGTGTGTATGTTACTGCAGGGCTGAGAGTGACCCTCAGCAAACATCCCCAGTTAAGAACCACACTGTCTGGAAGAAGACTAACATCAGGTGGCCACGGCGACAGGCAAACACCTTAAGGTATTTTAATATGTACACATTTAAACTGGGTTGTGTATGTTTACACTTTATGATAGTGATCACTGTGATTACAATACTCTTCTGAGTTGGTTTTGTTTTCTGACTTCACAGTTGCCAATCTTGCACAAGTCAGTTTGAATGTCACACATTTGACGGTTTAAAATGCAAAACTGAACATAAAAGAAAAACCCCTGCTAATTGTGAAGTGTGAGATGTAGTGAAGACAAACACATTTACACAAAGATACACTGTGAAAGCTAAGAATCACTGTTTTCTCAAACAGTTCTTGGACAGTTACTTCTCTCTGGTTGCCAGCGACAGGAACTTGTATATAAGGAGGTTTGATCAACATTTTGTGGGGAAAAGTGGAATGCAGGTGAATATTTGTCGCCAGTGTGTATTTTTGGATAATATGTTGTAAAATAGATTAAACTCAACATTGGGGGTTACATCATTACTATGTCCCCTATATTTTATAATGTACATTATCATTCATCTCTGGCTGGATCATTAAAACCATGTAAGCCTTTATTTTTAGGACTTGGATTACTCTTAATCTGTAGGGACCTTCTCTGCACCCTCCCTAAAACCATGACCTCTGCTCCACAGCCCCCCCCACACACACACATTAAAGGGTCACAGGGACTCGGTCTCATTAAAGGCAAGTTGAGGCGCAACTGCAATGCAGACATTAAACAGCAGTATTTTTCAATTAGCGCTGACAAATTCAATCAAAATTCCATAGATTAGGATGAAATGAGGCATGAGTCATTTACAAGGGGGTTTAATTGCACAGCCATTAGACAAATAGTACAGCACTGACTGTCCTATTATCAATCATGTGGAGGCATCAATAGAAACGGGGAGAGAAGGGGTGGGGGGTGGGGAAGGGGCTCTAATACGCTGCCATAGACCCAGTGCTGGAGAACAGCTAATAAATACCCTCTTTTGTACTTATAAATTATCCAGTTTAATTAACAACATGGATTATGATTGGAGTATGATTTAATTAAACCTTTCCTACATGATGGTGTGCGAGCTCATCCATTATGTGGCAGTAAGGGTTACCGCAGGCTAAATTAAGCAAGACCCCAGAGACACTGGCTGCCCTTAAGACCTTCAGCACGCGGGCAGTAAAGTGCGCAACAGCGACGATTGCAGCTGTAGAATTACAATGCGTTTGAACTCGCGCTTTTGCGCGGCGCACGAGCGTTGCGGTATATCACACGCCGCGACACATATGGGATTTCGGCAGAAATGCGCCTGTGTTTGGAAGTGGCTTTACTCAGTGGACAAACCAATTAAAACGCCTTTATTGCTGCTGGACGCGGTTTTGTCGGGAAAATGGATTTGGAAACGTTGCCTGCAGCATTTGACCACTCAACATTATTTAGTTACTACGTCTCAGTCTCAACCTTTTCATCAGGACCCAAATGTCAGCTGTAATTTATTCGGCACAGTTCGCCTCTCCCAATGAAAACATGACTCGCTGTTTCCTTCTCCCTGATCCAGACATATTAGGAAAGGCCACGAGCTCTATCGTTTTCCTGCAGTATATATACGTTTAATTTGTTCTCCAATTGTTTCAAAGACAAACGGCTATTAAAAAATCTGGCCTTCGATTTTGGATAATTTGATCTAAATGAAATTGATTGATTAACCTTTAAACGGTCCCATGATCGCGTGAGATCAAGCCTGCGGGATGGGGTTTTGCCCTCGAAGGCGCAGGAGTAAAACCCACATCGACTGCTCCCCTCTCCCGCTCTCATCAAAAGTCACACTGGCGGAGGAAACGCTGTTAGTACATTACATTACATTTCTAGAACATATGAATTTATTGGTTCCATATTCCCTACAGTCTCGCTGATGACACGCAATAAACAAGAGATAATGCAAGTATTTACTATTATTAATAGGTATAATCGATGTCAATTCTGATGATTGCGTTTCTGTTAAACGTGTAGACGTTCTACCCCTGTCTAAAATGACTGAGTTGACTATTGTTAATATTTACATGATGTAGCTTTGATATTAATACTCAAAACAGAAAAGAGTTATCTAATTTTCCTTTTTTGATGGCGTGTGTGGGGGGATAATTAAAAAATTACCCAGACAGCTCCAATAACCCACAAACAAAAACAAGGAGGGTTTTATTTAGGCCATGTCTGTGGGACGCACGAGGCGGGTCAAGCGTATGTTTGCAAGCTGCCCAGCCTCCCATTTGATTAGGCCAATTGCCTTTTTGAGGCACATATTTGTATCACAGGGCACATTTTCCTTGCCAGTAACGCTTGGTCAAGAGGCAAGAGCATTCACTGTAATCATCGCCGCGCGCCATTCAAATCATCATTTCATTTGTAATGTGCTTCACATTAAACGGTTCACGCCATACCGCGGCTGCGCGCCACGTTCCAATTCATCTTGCTTTATTAAAGCGGGGAAATGAGGTGAGGCGTCAGTGATTTGCGCCCCTGGGGCGCGTTCGAGACACACGAACAACAGGGGCAAACACAATGATACTGCAAGATTTGCACCGCATCCACAGCAGAGCTCTGTTCAAGCGCTCGAGACTTCGAGCTTCCGCAGGCCGTATTGTCTTTGACGTTTAACAGTGCCGCTGTCATTATTCTAGGCACGCGCGCTGCTGTACCCTCAAAAGAAATCAACGCAACTACGATAGAACGATGCCAATCCAGGTGTCACGAATGCCATTCATAAAAAAACAAATACCCTATAGTTTACTTTTACCACGAGTATAACAATATTTCTATCCATACTCGATCACAAGGACTTTTCTGAAAACCTTTTTCAGTGATTGAGGCCCTGTTTATTGAGCATCTGTAACAGCAGGACACCGTCAGTAAAAGACACCCACAGCGGAGGCCAACTATGAGTTTAATATCTATGTATTTTTCTTTTTTTGTCGACAAGTGACTATTACCAGAAGAAAAATAAAATGATCTTATAAAACATGTACAGAAAAGCAAGTTTGCGTTCTCTCAAATTCACATTAACCCACAGCGCCGCCTGTAGGCGAGGCCAGGAGCTGGCCTTCGAGGAATTAACTACGCGACCTTCATTCTCATGTAAATAATATATTTGAAACCTATAAAAACGTTGGCGTGTTTTAAAAATGTACAAGGTGCCCAAGCGCCAGTTTTGTAACATGAAGGATATAAAATGCTTCTTTGGAAGCCCAAGACACTAACACGTGCGGTTGCAGCGTTTCAAAAGGTACTTAAAAATTAAAAAATGTTCACAACAACGACATGCACCTACTCTACAAGAATAGGTTTCATGTCACCTAAAGCTGGAAAATGCGCTCAAAGAGAATTCCAGATGTTGCGCGCTAAGTTAATTATAGTAATTTTAAAAGGGCCATCCTTCACTCTCTATTAACAGACAGCTGTAGAATCGAAAACAACACACCTGAACCACAGTTACCTAATGTTCTCATCAGAAGACACGTCACATTCGGAGCACAATGCGGCGGAATTAAAGACATCCGGGCGCGAGACGTCCACGGGGTCAGAAGTCCAGACAGTCAAAGATGAAACAGAAGACGACGGCAAATCTCAGACAAGGCGACCCAATTAGATTTTCTGAAAATTCACCTCAAGTCCGCTCTCACACACACATTTCTAAAGACGGTTATTTAATAATTACACGTTTAATTACTGGTGCAGGCGAGAAGACAAAAATAGATCGAAAGTCTTCTGTTGCTAAAATTGGGTTAGTTCTTGTTCATTGCCCTGTTTCCTCTGTGTTAATCCCATCTTAAACCCACATTTCTTGCCATTTTGTCTGTATCTAATACCTTTTTTAAAGATAATCTTAACAAACCTACTAAACTGCTAAATTACCGAGGCCATAGACGTGTTGTTGGCCTTGCACGTAAGCTCAAAAATAGTGGTTGTCCTAAATAAAGATAACTGATGTTCTCAATACAGTCACTGCTTTAGACGTCATTTAAAACAAACAAAAAAAGGAACCGATGCAGATCACCTGAAGTGCACGGTAGACATTTTAAAACATTTCAAATGAGCCGTTCGTGTTGCCTCGTTTCTTGCTCTATTTAACATTTTAGAGAAGCAGAGTTCTACCGTTTAGTGAAACCTCATCACGTCATCCGCGAGCCACTAATTTCGAATGAAAAACACCAGGTGAATTACAGCTAGCCTTGAGCACGAGCGAGAGACCCAGGGAGCGTTAACGGGGAAAGAGATAAAGAGCTAGAGAGAGAAAGCGACCGAGACGAGACGGTGAAGAGAGAGACAGAGAATCAAAGGTTTTCACCGGAGTGAAATGGTAAAGTGCGTGTTGAGAGAGGAGAAGTGAAAAGAGAGAGAGAGACGGTGTCAACAGCGGGGTTAAACCTGTGCAGCGAAACGTTTGATGAAGTGTTGTGCATCTCGGGCTCGCGGCGGATTCAACATCATTACGGCGAGAGGGCGACAGTATGCTGTGCCTCCCACAACCCTAATGAGTTCTGCCTCCTCATACTTCATGTGCTAATTAGTCCTACACGCGCCCGCTGCACACTGCCTTCCCGCCACCACGGCTCGCCTTCCTGCGGAGAAGCGCGAGAAAAGAGCGATTCTACCGTGGTTCAGGCAAAAACGCCCATCTCTGCTCCGTTACGTACATACGACAAGTGCTGTACACTTCAGCCGTGGCGTTGGATGGCTGATTTCGAATCTGAAATGTTAAACTACCATATGAAAGACCTTACAGAGCCCTCGTCCACAAATGACTCATTGTCCTCACTGGTACCAATTCAAAGTCTCACAGTGATGAATGTTTGCTCGTGTGCTCTGTTGTTCATGGATGGGATATTAACTGTTGTTAACTGTTGTCTGACCTTTGGCTGTCTGTGAGGTATAAGTAAATGATCATACAAGGCCATGCACACGTGTGTTTATGTATGGATGAATGTAGGCTATGTAGGTGAGGTTATGGGTTTCTCTAGGTAAAAGGGGTGTGGATTCTGAATGGAGCTGGTTGACAAGGTTGCTGTTGAAGGCTGGAGTGCTAGAATCTCCCTGTGACAGTAATTAATACTGAAGGCTGGGGTTCTAGAATCTCCCTGTGACGGTAATAATACTGAAGGCTGGGGTTCTAGAACCTCCCTGTGACAGTAATAATACTGAAGGCTGGGGTTCTAGAATCTCCCTGTGACAGTAATAATACTGAAGGCTGGGGTTCTAGAATCTCCCTGTGACAGTAATAATACTGAAGGCTAGGGCTCTGGAATCACCCCCAGTGGGGATAAATGTGCTCTTGCTTAGAGCGAGGGTTCTTGTGTTTGTGGATCTTCTTTATAAAGTGCGTGGCTTAGGCCTTAGGTCCAACATCCTTGTTTGGAGGCCAGACTGCAAACCTGCTTGGTAATTTTCCTGTTCAAACCCACCTGATAAATCTGGAAATGTCCTTTATTAAATTGAATGAATGTGGTGTGTTGAGCAGAACCATCCCAAGCCCTGCCTGATGTGGTGTCACCACAGGAAGGCCCTCACGCCCAGTAAGGGCATCATGGGAACTTTGTTGGAAGTTTAAAGGCCATTAACAGGCTAATTCACCGGACTAAACATGCAGATGGAAACTTTTTCCAGTCGACCAGGCTGGGTTAAAAAGTAGAGAATACCTCAGAGAAAGCTAAAATAGTTAAGTTCTCAAACTGAAATCTGTAAACAGCGATGTGGACAGCAGCTTTTACTCACTCTCCTCTGTTTGGACATTTCTCCTGGTGGGATCCTGGGGGCAGGGTGAGCTGGAGGAGAACCCGGACTACGTGGATAATCACTCGCACGTCTGGTTTTTGTGGGCCATAAAGACAGCATGTCAGGGCCATCCCCTCCCCTCTCCTGAGAGACTGCGTCGGCAGCCTGTGATTTCCCAGAACCCCCCGCCCCCACTGGACTGCTGACCCGGGGCAGCAAGGATGGCGATTATGCAGCAGGGCAGTGGTGTAATTGGGCTTGTGCACACCTGGACTATAATGGCCCTCTCACCTGGTTCTACAGCCCCTTCAGCAGCTCCTTCACTCTCACTGTGGGATTGGGTTGGCACTGAGGACTGTTTGGCGAGTGTTCTGGAGCACCTATAAACACACCACAAGGCAACTCATCTCCCCCAGTAACTCATCTGAAGCACTGGGGAAAATCGTCACTAATCCTCACCCCAACCAAGCTACTGCTCACTCAGGACCATACTACTGATATCCTGAACGTCTTCCTCTAGTTCCTCTACTGGCTCCTCTACTAGTTTACACAAGTGACTCATCATACCTACTGCAGCCCCGCATTCATTGCAGTTCAGACCTCCAAAGGTGGTGTCCATGTTCACTGGTTTACAGTGTTTGAGCGCCAAACCTTGGAGCTCAGACACTTTGACTGATACCTCCCTTGTGCTGGAGTTACGTGGAACTTGTTTGTGACGCCTGTGAGATTTAACTGAAGCAGAGCAGACATGAGGTCTGTTCCACCAGCTCTGTGGAGGAGTTTGTTAAATACTACAATCTGTCTGATTAATCACTCTTAATCAGATGTACTACAAAGTCTGACTAATTAACGAATAATTAGCAAATGATAGAGAAGAGCTAGAAATCGGGCTTATTAGCATAACATTAATTGCTTTGTTTTAGAATACCCAGCTGGCTAATTGTTCAATAATTGGAGCATTCAAAATGACATCTCTGAGAGTTGGAATGTGTACAGATGAGTGGTGATTCAGAATGTACCAGTGTACAGATGAGTGGTGATTCAGAATGCTTCTCATATCAGTCTGAAGCAACCACCACAGTGGTGTAAGTCACCAATAACAGTTCACCTCAGTGATCAGGCAGCAGCCTGCATACTCTGAATTTGTTTATCTTCCCCATTTAAAAATAATCGCAGGACTTTGGCTCTCAGCACACACCCGTGAGTTATGAATTCTTCATTATTTCATGACCTTCATGCATTTTTGGGTAATTAAAGATAAGTGTACTCGGTCAGACATTCACAGTTAGCCTTTAAAATGTTCAGCCTGTACGCACGGCGCGGTCTGTACCAGTCGGAGGGGCCATGCTCCAAGTCTCTCTGCTCCTCCAGGTCCTAGAAGACCCCTGGAGAGGCCTCCCACAGACTTGACTCAGCCTCAACCCCCCAGGACCACTTTCGGGCTCAAGAGGAGGAGGTGCGCGGGCGGTGAAGAGCGGGATACGCCACTCCGCTGTGGCTGCACACGGAGCCCCGGGCCCCGCGGCCCCTGAGCGACTGAAGACGGAGTAATTGCAAAATAACGGTTGAAAGGCTCCCTGCAGTGAGGGTGGAGATGCTTTTCACGGCCAGAGGGGGTGGTGCTCTCGATTCAGAGACTCAGGGAGATGAAAAGATGCATACAAATATTCCAATCTGAATAATATTTAATTATAATTACTCCTGAAGGGAAGATATGTGTAAATTATCTGTGAGAACAGTCAAAAGGGACATTTTATAATTAAAACAGGAAGTCAAACATGGAGGCAAATACCATTCTAGGGCTGAGCAGTGTTAACAACGGATAAAACCTTCCTGCTTTCCAACTCAGCAGCTAAAAGTGCATTCAGACCTGGTGAACGGTGCTTTAATGTGCTTCATTTGAATAAAGGAGAGAGAGAGAGAGAGAGAGAGCGAGAGCGAGAGAGAGAGAGAGAGAAAGAAAGAAAGAGAGAAAGAAAACTCAAACTTGTCTTAACACATGACACTGAGCTTCAGGGCTTTTCCTTGGATAATCACACACACACACACACACACACAC
Organism: Sternarchorhynchus goeldii; assembly: GCA_028565775.1. Classification (NCBI taxonomy): domain Eukaryota; kingdom Metazoa; phylum Chordata; class Actinopteri; order Gymnotiformes; family Apteronotidae; genus Sternarchorhynchus; species Sternarchorhynchus goeldii. Next base: position 9,010,438 of record JAOXYF010000001.1, on the reverse strand, counting down.
ACACACACACACACACACACACACACACTGGCAGAATAATTGAATTAAATATGAGTGGATGCTGGAAGAAGCTCTGAGTTTGTTTGTTTTCATGCTCTATAAATCCCTGGGTCCAGAGGATGAGGTAAGACTGTCGGCTGGACCTACAAAAGAATAAGAGTGAGAGAGGAGAGGGGGAGCGGAGAGGGGATGAGTGGGGAAGAGGGTAAGAAGAAAGAGGATGTGTAGAGGATGGAATGAGGAGAGGGGAGAGGGTGAGTAGAGGAGAATTGGGGATGAGTGAAGGAGGAGAGAGGGATGAGGAGAGGAGAATTGGGGGTGAGTGAAGGAGGAGAGAGGGATGAGGAAAGGAGAATTGGGGGTGAGTGAAGGAGGAGAGAGGGATGAGGGGCAGCAGAGTGTAAGCTGTGTCCATTCAAACCAGGCTGGAGCACCATTAGGAGTGGAGAAGTATGAGGAGACATGGAGGAGACACAGAAGAGATAAATACGAGACATAGAGGGGAGACAGAGGAGATGTACACAGCCACACACACTGTGCACAGTCACAGCTGAGCTGTGCCACTACAGATGGTATCCACAAACATGGGTGCCTGGCTGCCTGTAAACAGGTCAGCTGTCAAGGATCTTGGCTGTGCAACTCAAGAGAAATGCTTCCACAGGACAGGAGTCTCACACGGGGGAGTCACACCAACCTCCACAGGACAGGAGTCTCACACGGGGGAGTCACATCAACCTCCACAGGACAGGAGTCTCACACATATTGTTTTACATAGTGGCACTCACTGGTAGATAATCAGACTGTATGTTGTTTTATGTTGTTTAATAGTCATAATTCATGTTAAAAAGTGTAGATAACAACAAATTGCAACTTTATAATTTATTGAATAGTCTCTAATGTGGATTAAAACATACATATTCAATAAAATATGTTTATAAGAAGATATATTTCCAAAGAAGGCAAAGAAGGTAGTAAACTAGAGAGAAAGTTTGTGGGAAAGACTGATGCTGCTCTCTGGTGGCCAAAAATAGAAATTGCCGTTTTCAAATAATTGCTGTTCAGTTTTTGGTGTAACATAAATGCAAATGGTGCAGTAAAAAACAGATTTTAAAAGTCCTATGAATGGAAAAACTCTACACTTTGTGGTGAAGCAACGAATCTTTCACACCTTCCTCTTCCCTCGCTCGCGTGGTCTGTTGTTGAGGTCTTTTCCAGGTTTCTTCTTCCTGGTGTTTGTATCGGATGTGTGGGCAGCACGCCCCCGCCGTTTTCCCAGAGGTGTCCGGCTGTACCAAACCTGTCAGCGTTCCGTAACACACGCACAGGACACAGTGTTCATTCACACACCACTCAGCCTAACATCCCTGTAATACACAACTCTATAATACACTCTCAGTTGGGTCTGAAAGGGAAAAAATGGTGGTGATAAACCCTAACATTCACATTGATTCAATTGATTCAATTGATTCAATTGTCAATACACTACAGGTTCTATGTTATTATTTTGCATTAACATGAATATTTAGTAGATCAGTGAGTTAAAAAGGCCATCATGCACCTAAATGCATGAATATTTATATCACAGCTGCTAATGTCTGACCTTAAAGGCTTCCTCTTCCTCTCTGTAGATTGGGTCGTGTTTGGCGAGGGGTTGGAGGAACTCTACGGCCACCAGCGGCCTGTGCACCTGCAGGCTGACACGCCGGGGGCTCAGGACACTCTGCGCTGCATGCAGCATGTGACCCGGGGTGTAGCCGTCCGTGACCTTTGCAAGGGAGCTGAGGTCAAGGGTCGGGCCCAGCCGAGCGCCTCTCGACACCAGCAGCTCCGTCCACAGAGCTACGCGGGCGGAGAAAGATCCAGTTACAGGAATGTGTGTACATGCGGTACACTGTGAGTTCACTCACCACAAGAAACCGCACATCCTTTATTCTCTGCCCATACAACATGGAGAAGGTGTTAATGATTTTATAGAACATCTTCAATCTCTACAACTATAGTTAAAATATACACAGATCTTAAATACATTTTATCAAAGTGGCAGAATCAAAACACTTTCCAGCATATTTTGGTTTAATATCATACAACCCCATCAAGTCATATTTCATTAGAATTCAATACTCAGTCTGGAGGCGTAGTCTGGTCTGGGGATCAGGATGATCTTTTTGTAAACTTTGCACAGCGCTCTGTGATCAGCATCAAACGGCCTACGAGACGTGCCCACGATCAGCACGCGGTCCTCCACCCGAATGCCCTTCACCATCTTTGGCAGGTGTTTCTTCAGCCTTCTGGGCTCCAGCTTGAAGGGAGATGTGGAAAAAAGACGTGAGAGAAGGGAGACGGGGATCGAGGAAGTGAGAGAAGCGTCTTTCAACCACAAGAGGGCGCCAGAGGGTTTTGTCTTTACATCCTCAGGGTTGTGCATTACCTCTCTAGGAGATTCTCTATCATACGGCACTACTGAGACTAATGCTTCAGATTTCTTTATCTGCTTTGTTCACTACAGGGTGTCTGCAAGTGTGTGAGTGTGAACACACTCGTCCATCTACTCCCCGAGTGGCACACGAACCTCTTTCTCTAGTTTGGGAACTTTCTTGTAGAATGTTTTCTCAGCATCTTCGATCCAAATAACAGAGGGCTGCAGCTGGCGAGCCACCTGTACACACACAGCAAACTAATCTAATACACACAAATACACTCACACACACACCCAACAACAACAAACTAATCTAATACACATACACACACACATACACACACACACACCCGACAACAACTAACCACACTGAAATGCACACATATCCACACACATACAAACACACACACGCACCCAACAACAAATCCCTCTAACACACACATATACACACAAACACAATAAAAAACCTCTATCACACACACACACACACACACACACACACACACACACACACACACACACACACACAAATCCCTCTAACATAAACATACAAATCCGTCTTACACATACGCACATACCACCACAAGTAACAAATCCTTCTAACACACATAAACACACATACAAAACAATAAATCCCTCTAACACCTACAAAACAAATCCCTCTGATGCACACACACACACACACACACACACACACAAACTAAATAACCTTCAGTGCATAATGCTTAGTGCATGCCTAAGGGTGAGAGTTTGCCACTCTCTCTCTGTTTGTCTCTCCCTCTCTCTCTCTCTCTCTCTCTCTCTCTCTCTGTGCGTGGAGAGGGGTTGATGGACAGGATTGTGATCTGTTCCTCTCACAATAGCAGAGCAGGAAGTTGTGATAGTGTTTAGGCCTGCTCCCAGCATGCATTAGGAGAGGGAACATCACCCGTAACTCCACCCTTAACATCACTCGTAACCCCACCCTTAACTCTATTTATCTGCATCTCCAGCTGTTCACCAGAACTGAGCTGCTCAAGCAGAACTAAGCTTAATCCCCCCCTCTTCCCCCCCTCTGTCCCTCTCCCTTTTTCTCTCTCACTCTTTCATTCTCTCTCTCTCTCTCTCTCTCTCTCTCTTTTTTTATACCAGCTAAAGTCTTCCACAGGACTCTCCTCACAAAGCTCTTTCAGGGGCCCCATGTTCAGAACCAGGCAGGGACAGGCAGCCTGAGGACACACTTCCTTCACCAGCCCCAGCCTGTTTATATTTACATCTGGGGAAAAGTAAACAGGGCGAAACTCAAACCTCCGGGATGTCCTGTACTGGATGGGGGTTGCCTTGGCGACACAGTAAGCGATGTACTCAATTGGGCGTGACGGTTTGGAACGTGTAGGTGGATGGATAAACAGGGCATTCTAAAGCCTGAGCTTGTAAAAACCCAGCTGCACATCCCAACAGCAGTAAGCATCAGATCCTGCACAGCCAGCATTAATATAGTGAAAGACTTCCAGGTCCTGGAAACCCTTGCTGTGGGGCAGTGGCAGCTCCACAGTTTAAAGTCCTCAGATAATAATCAGGTGGGTGCCAGTTCAAACCCCACTGCAGGAGTTGGGCCCCTGAACAAGACCCTTAACCCTTAATAGCTCAAGATGTACTCAAACGCATGGTGTGTCTGTCTGATTGGTCACATACAGACTAGACTCCAAATGTGTGCAAAGAGAACAGAAGAGTCCTTATATTCTCTGTGTAGGACAGTCTCCCTTCACCTTGAGGACCATGTGCAGGAGGAGTTGTAGGCCACTCCGTCCTGGGTATTTGCCCGCCAGGTTGGCGCTGGAGAGGTGGAAGAGGTTGGCGCCGGTCTCTGTGCACAGGGCATGGAGCAGCATCTTCTTCCCCACGCCTGCGGGGCCAGCCAGGAGCAGGGAGCCAATCAGAGGCCCTCTCTCGTGCACGCTCTGAGAACCTGAAGCGGACACCACGATTGATGACATCATCACCCAGTATGCAAATGAGGGTAACATTGATTGGTTGCATACATTTTAGTCAGGGCTACTTTTTCAATAAATGAATGGCAGATGTAGACTTATAAGGTAGACCTGTCAGACCTGTCTAGACTTATGAGGTAGACTTGTCAGACCTGTCTAGACTTATGTGGTAGACCTGTCAGTGAAGCTGTTGTCAGTGTTAAGGTCTTGTTCTCTTATCTTGCTCATCTACGGTTAAAACGTTGCATGGAATGTAAGATTATGCTAAAACATCGAGACAGTCCTGTCAGTCAGTCCAACACTCCCCTGTGCTTTGAGTGAGTGGTCGATTAAAACCATGGTTACGGTTAGAGCCGGCTACAAACCGTGGTTACGGTTAGCTTTCCGTGCCAACAAACACATCAGACACAACAAACACATCAGATACAACAAACACATCAGACACAACAAATACATCAGACACAGCAAACACAACAAACACATCAGATACAACAAACACATCAGACACAACAAACACATCAGACACAACAAACACTTCAGAGCAATGATAAATGTCTACACTTTGTGATCTCCAGGCTTCTGTGTTTATTCAACTGTTACTGCAACATTTCCACAGCCTGGTGAAGAATGTTCTAATCGCTTGGATAACATAATATACAAACATTTAGCATTATTCTCTTCAAACCTAATGACCTCTGGAAACCCTCCGTACCCGTGGTAAGGAAGCAGTAATCATTCTGGAGAGGCGGATGCTGGTGTGGATGTTGATTACTGTAGCTGATGTTGACGTGTGTAGTACAAAACAATAGCAGAGCAGTTCTCAATTCTCAGGGCCTGAGCAGAGACCACAGACCTTCTGATCACTGACAAGAGTTCAGACCCGGGACCAGGAAACAGTGAGTCGGCAGCACAAACACACACACACACACACACACACACACACACACACACACACACACACACACCCATGCAAGCAAGCAGTGTCTGGGCCTGTTTAACCACGTCAGAAACACTTCTGTGGCTCTATGGCTTTGAACAAGGAGAGACAGGCCTGGGAGAGAGAGAGGAGAGACAGGCCTGGGAGAGAGAAAGGAGAGATAGGAACTGGGAGACTGAGAGGAGAGACAGGAACTGGGAGAAAGAGAGAAGAGACAGGCCTGGGAGAGAGAAAGGAGAGATAGGAACTGGGAGACTGAGAGGAGAGACAGGAACTGGGAGAGAGAGAGGAGAGACAGGAACTGGCCATGAAGTTCTCTGGGTCCTTCTGCTTCACTACATGTTCTAATAAAACAATGGTTATCGCTGAACATAATATTAGTGTCATTTTTTGGACAGATTTATCAACATAATGACATAATGCAACATAGCCACATAAAGGATGTTAGCATAGCACTAATAATCATAATCATCATGTTGATGTCTTTTTGTTATATCTAAGGATGTGCAGCAGGGGGCGATATAAATAGTGAATTCATGACAGCCTGACCATCTCACATGAACTCACATTCACTCTCTTCCTGTCTCACTCTCTCTCTCATTATCTCTCTTCCGCTATTTCTGGCCCTCTCTCTACCTCTGTGTGTGTGTGTATGTTTGTTACTTTCCAACACCAGGATTAGCACTTGATTATGTGAAAGCAAACCACACTCTTTCTCAGTGTTTGTTTAAAGACCATTGTGTGGGGAAGGAAGTGGATTTGACTTCTGTAAAATGACATCACTTATCACAAACCTTTTATAAACACAAAAAGCTGTGAGAACGTCCAGCCCACACTGACCCGTCTCCACCCGTCTGTGTTCAGTACAGCACTGACCTGTCTCCACCTGACAGTCTTCAGGGTGTGGTGAGACGTCGCCACCCATCAGTGTTCAGGGTGTGGTGACCTGTCTCCACCCGTCAGTGTTCAGGGTGTAGCGAGCTCCTACTCTAAGTAGGCAGCTGCTTCTTCTGTTTCCAAATCTCATCTTTATTCATGTTTGTGTTTAGGACTCCTGTCCTGTGGAGGTTGTTGTGAACCCCCCGTGTGAGACTCCTGTCCTGTGGAGGTTGTTGTGAACCCCCCGTGTGAGACTCCTGTCCTGTGGAGGTTGTTGTGAACCCCCCG
>JAOXYF010000001.1:8965613-8987086 GCA_028565775.1 Sternarchorhynchus goeldii | reverse complement strand
TGTAGTATATTACCCACAGTTCTTATTGTGTAGTATATTACCCACAGTTCTTATTTTGTAGTATATTACCCACAGTTCTTATTGTGTAGTATATTACCCACAGTTCTTATTTTGTAGTATATTACCCACAGTTTGTTTCAATATAAACTGAAGCTCTGAAGGAAGTTGGTGAACTTGCTGAAGGCTGAGAAATAAGGGGTAGAACTTTAAGTATCAGCAACTTTGAAAACACTGATAAAAATTCTCTCTATCAGCTTATGAAACTCGGTCACTTAGTTTTCGGAAGGAAGTGTGATTTTGGAGGAATTGCAAACGTGTCCTTTCACCCCTCACTCAGTGCAGGTATCAGTGACAGTTCCGGCAGAGGAATTACAGGTGCTCGTATTAACCAGAACAGGAACAAAGACTCCATTCTGGGAGCCCAGACCACAGTGAGGCTCAGCGACTGGGTATTTATGCAGCTCGAACGATCTGCTGCTTTTGCCAGGATTTTAACGGCACTCCAAAGCCTCTGCTTAAAGCAGGAATGTTAACGGATATACCGAGGGCTTCTGAGCATTCAGAGATCTTTAGGCTGTATGAAGGGTCAAAGGGTATTGGCAGCGACAAAACACAGACGTCTATATCCGAGTTCGCATTTTAATGCAATCTTCCTATCTCGTGATGAGTCACAGATATAATCTGGTTTAAATCATGAATGGTAGTGTGGAATAAGGCTGACCAGTAATACCAGAGCTCAGTGCTTAGCAAATAAAAAAATGTGTGTTGAAAAATTAAAACAGCGATGCCCCAAACACACATTTAACTGTGAAGATGTAGAATAAAGTGCAGTTCTTTCCACTGCTTTAACACTTAACACAAACACTTCAGTTACCACCACGGACTCAGAGCTGTAGGCCTGGACTTCAACCAACACGCTGGTTTTGAATGGATTGTGAAATACACAGTACGACACACCTGACGTAACAATGGACTTGATTTACTTAAAAAAAACTGCAAATATTCAAAAGTAAATCTTAAAATTCTTCACACTGCCATTCTCCCAGGGCAGAAGTTTACTAATAAAGTGAAGAATCTTACAGTTCATATACCATCATCTTAAAATATAATAATATAAAATTAAAATGACAGAAAAATGGAGCCTAAAATGCAGCAATAAGAAAACGTCCGAGAAGAGCCGATTCTTCCCACCCCGTGAACGTCGAGGGAGAATTTCCCTGGTGGAAGGTATGTTGAAGAAGGACAGTGTGAGAGCGTAAACTACTCTCCAGTCAATGTAGTATATTCGAATATCAATTTTATCGAAGCGTGTTAAATATCTTCCTCTCCACTGTGCTATGCACACGCTCATAAACAGGAAAGCTGGTAAGGAACGAGCAGTTATTTACAGAGAGGGATGGGCTGAGGATCAAAGAGGGAGCAGGTTATCAAGAACGCAGCAGGATGGATGAGGTCGGCCTCGCTGGAATCACAGATATTTCCTGAGAAAGTGGAGGTCAGGCTAGTGAAACATCCTCAGCACTCATTATCTGACTGCTGCCTAGATCCCAGGCTAAAAGATAAAGCTCGGGCCCGTGAACCAGCCGTTAGGAAGGGCTTCTCGTCCCTAGCCGTGCGTGCGAACGCAAGACTGTTATTCCAGCTCTGTTTTTACACAGCTGGAATAGTACTATTGTAAAACAATGGCAGTGGCCCAGCAAGACTTTGTAAAAAGAATCACTGGAGGCTGATTTAGTCATTTTTAGGATATTTAAACTTTGAGGTCTATGTCTTAAGTAGCACTGGGAGACGTACTGTTGTGCACTGCGGTCACAAACGGACGGTATCGTGTAAACTGCCCCCAAGGCACACTTTCACTTCTTTTGAGGACCAAAGGCAGGAAAAGAAGAAGGTTTCAGTCCAGTTCAGCTCGTTCAAGTCACCAATGTAACCTGGGAAGCTGTATGAGAGCCTGCAAGTCAACACAAAGAAAGACCAAAGAAACGCTCTTCCAGTGAGTCGGTGAATGCCAGCTTGACTCGATGTGGTTTGGCCATGCACCAGACTGTTAGTGGGCACATTTATCCACGCATGGGATTGGCTGTGGTCAGAATGGTCCACGCACTGGATTGGCTGTGGTCAGGACCACAGAGGACCCTTGTTCAGTCACGCATGCACTGAACAGAGGGTGTAAAGGCACCAATGAAGGTTGCTCCTGTTCTTTGGTGGTTTTAGATGCTCAGTCTTTCTTGTTATCTCACCTCAGTGCTCGCCTTCCCTTTCTTCTGTTCCTTCCCTTTCTGGTCCTTCCCGGGACTTTTCACTCTCTTCCCGGGACTTTTCGCTGTCTTCCCCTTGGATTTCTTCTTCTCTTTCTCTTCCTGCTTCGCAGCTAGTTCTTCGGCGACCTACAGAACAGTTAAAGCCCCCCAGTAAGCCCACAGTCTCCTTACAGCAGTGCACTGGTACATAGTGTTGCATAGTGAAAGAAACCTTCAGTGGTTCAGAGAACTATACACATCGACCAACAACAGCCTCTGGTGGTATTGAATTGGGACCATGTGAGTTAGAGAGAAAAAAAATGGTCACAGTATACAATGTGTGTGTGTTTGTGTGTGTTGGTTTTTGTGTGTCTGTGTGTGTGTGTGTGTGTATGTTTTGCGTGTGTATGTGTGTGTTTGTGTGTTAACCTGCTCTGGCGTCTTCTGTGCAAATATGGAAGCTGATCCTCCATCTTCAGCACTTGGGAAATCAGGGAAAGTTCCAGTAGCATGTCTGTAGTACAGGACAGAGGATTTAATACGTTTAATATGTTGGGACCTCTTGGACTTTTCTAATGGAATGCTCCAAAGCACAAATATCACAGCTTTTCTAAGAGTTACAAATGTCACAGCTCTTCTAAGAGTCGCCATCAAGATCAACAATGTCTTTTTGTTTCTGGTTTCTGTCAAACCTCACAAAAACCAACAGCAAAAAAAAAAATGTCCAAGACCAGTATCCACATGGCAGCCACTGACCCTTCACACAACCACACTAATTACTTTAACACATTTGTAAAGGAAGGTTTTGACTAGCCTCACATTAAAACATAAATCTCAGGAGCCATTTTGTTCAGTGTAATTAAACCCAAAGATTCTTCAGAATGAAGAAAGGAGTGTTTCACATGTAGATGCAGATCAGTAAAATAATATAATACATTATGATAAATTATAATATAACAGCTCAAGGGATCCAACGATAATCGGTCACATTTGAACTGTGAACCATGCACATGAGGGGGTTACGTTATCCAGACCCCGGTTCCAGCTCTCTGGGGGGGTTGGCCAGGTTTAGAGTAACTGGGTTAAAAATGTCACTCTCAGCTTTCAGTTCTACATGAGTTAATCAGAACCAGGCCAATTGTATGTCTCGTGCTTCCTACTGGAAGGAGACAGAAAACTGACCAATGCTGGAGTTGTTCTGAACCTTCTGCACAGGGCAGGTTTTGTGTTTAATACAACATAAAGACATCATGGGCATATTTCTCCCATAAAGACATCACAGGATTTCTCTTTCACTGGTCAGACTCCCGTTGAGCTTTCCAAGCAGTACCATCCAAAAGTTTGCGGTTGAAACAATGTTTTTGATTATCATCAATGCTTTGAGCTGTATAAGCTTGTCTAACTACTGGGTGGCCAGTTGTATTACTTATAGTGCCTGGAAAGTCTAAAAAATACTGAAAATTGTTTGTTTCGCCCAGTATATATGTACATAATGTTACATTTTAATATGTAAATAAACTTAAGTTTAATATTATGTTTAAAGTGATCTGTTCTTTAAGTATAGTTCAAATGCAGTCATTGTGCAATTTCATATTCATTGTGCTTGAGAACAGAGAACAAAACTACATACTAAGTACGAGCTTTAGTATGTCAGGCTGCAAACCACAGTCAAACAACCCAGTTAAATAAGTGCTCAGAGGAGAAAGTGTTGAAGCATCAGATGTTCAGAACAGACTGTGTGAAACATTTCTTTAAAGAAGCAAATCATTGAGAGTATTAAATAAGAGCAAGACACTACCAAATCTATGCACGAGCTAATTCTGGACCAGGCTGGGGAGAAAACGATACACACTTAACAATGTGTCATGATTCTGAATCAGTTACGAGTGCAAAAGTTCACTTTTCTGAGGAAATATTTTGAGGAACCTTTAGAGAAAAAAACCAAAACTTTCCAACAAGTGTGTTCAAGCTCCAATGTACAGCACCACAGAAAGAAACAAACATTCGCAGACAGCTATGATCAGCTATGATCAGCCTCCTCTCCTCGATTCCCGGCACATTGAGAGGCCTTGTAAGTATGTGAGACTTTTAGCTGCACCCCATCCCTGATGGAGACTCGTTTGAGTGATCCTCCATCTGTTTGACCTGCTGTCAGCCTACTTTGGTTCATAAACCTTAATCAACGGCTGAAAACTACGTCAACACGCTTCGCCCTGAAGGTCCCGACCCCGCGTCACGTACGCCGCTCAGGCGTGCGCGGAGAACCCGCGTGGTCTCCGCAGACAGGGGTTGCAAAAGGAAACCCTGCCCATGAATTTCCCTGTGGGGTCGAACTGGGATGACTTATGACCCTCGTCTCCACGCTAATGGAGAGCAACATCCAGTGGCCAGTCGTAAATCAGACAGGAATGCGCTAATCAGCCCAACCCTGCTCTGAACCGCTCAGTCAGGCTGAGCTAGCGCGGCTGCTAGCATGGCGCAAACCGCAGGGGGTAAATGAGACCACCGCCACTACTGCTTACATTCCAGCCCCGTAGCAAAAGACACAGAGACAAAACAGTAGTGGAATGCACATCGCAATTAGAGCGAGATAACGGCAGGGCTGGACGCAAATCCCTCGTCAGTGACGAGCGGTGGAGCATAAGCGCACTGGCGGTTCAGCTAACTGAGAGGAACTGAGAGGAAGTGTGGCAGACAGCGTGGTCTCAGGCATGCTCACAGCCTGCCGAGGTAATGGTTTCTTCCGGTGTGGCATGTGAGTGGGAAGCTAATTGCTAAAGCTAGCGTATACTGAAGTTCTTTTCCTTTGCTAATGATTATTGATGGTAAGTGGGTTAAACAGAATGCAGACTGTGCAGTGAGAATGAAGAAATGGTCGTGTCTCGGCTGTGGGTTACCGGCACTCCAGGAACCACTGTCGGATCTGGTCCTGCAGGGATGCTTTAATGTCGGGCCCGTCTACGGTGCAAACGGACTCCTTGATGGTTACCAGAGCCCGCTGGTACTCGGCCTCATGCTCCTCCTGGACCTGCTGCCTGGCATGCCCCACTTGGCGTGCCCGCTCCTGGGCAGCAGTGGGCATCGGGAGCTGCGGGGCTACCTGGGAACAATGGTAAATAAGATCCCTGTGACCTTCACTGAGATGTTAACAAAGTGAAAACAACAAACCCAGACAACAAAAGAAGCAAGACAACTGTGTCACTGAGGTTGAGAAGGAAATGTCCTCCAGGACACAATACCCAGGGTATCCTGGCACTGACCATTCCCAAAAATATCATCTCTTCCAGGCGTTCCTTGTTAGTTTTCTTCCTCTGCTGATAACCCCGCCACACCTACGTCAGAACACAGTCACAACGCAGTTGGTGACACATGGAGACACATGGACTCTTCTTCCTAGATCACAGCTGAGAGTGAGACAGCCCAGCACTGAGAGTCAGACAGACAAGGGTTCTGGAGACAGATGCCAGACACGATAACATCAGAACATTTGCAGCAGGAACATAATTCACAAAACACAAAATCTGTCCTAAGCAACTACAGGGGTGGTGTCTACGCACCAATGTTCACTAGTGCTCACCAGTGTTCACCAGCGCTCACATTTTAGCTGAAAATAATGACCATTGTCTGTGTAATTTAATTGCAGAAAATTCAGCTCTACGTGGCTGCTAATTGGAGCCAATATAAATACGTCAATACCAATGAGGATGAGGGCAGGCATTTGGACCAGGATGGAATGTCAAGGTCACCCTTTAGCTTTTGGCTCATGCAGTGGAGGAATTTCATTTATCTTGAATTTCCTGCCTCTGTGTGAGAACAACAGAGATGCCAAACTAATTCATTAATCCCATCTGGAGAAAAGAGATTACATGTACAGGATTTCAGATCCTGAATCTATGTGAATGGGAAGGGTGTGAAACAATACTTCTTAACCCAAGTAAATCCTTTTGAGAGCAAACCATGCAAAATACCTGCCAGTGTAAGTAACAGACCTCAAACATGTTCTAAATGGAAAGCTAAGTAGTTCTGAAAGTTAGCTATGTAGTTATTAAAATGAAATATGTAGTTATTAAAAGTATATAGTTATTAAAGTTAGCAATGTAGCTATTAAAGTTAGCTATGTAGTTTTTTTAATTAATTATGTAGTTATTAAAGCTAGTTATGTACTTATGAAAGTTAGCTATGTAGTTATTAAAGTTAGCTGTGCAGTGGTGAGGGTCCTGTGGTAAACTGCATGTATACTGGTCTCCCCTGTATCACCCAGCGCAGTGTTTCTCACGCAACTGTCTGAGCGCTTTGATCTGTTCCATCATATCTCCTATCTCTACAGCTACATGAATGACCATATCTCCTATATCCACAGCTATGTGAATGTCTGGGTCCAGCAACTATAGTGCATGCTCTTTCAGAAAGACGCCAAGCTGCCGTGTCTCAGATTACTTGATTAGAAGAGTGAAAAGAACACCAGGAACACTTTCTTTCGTTCACGTCTCTCACCAGTCAGGCACTAATCTCGCTCCATTCTAACAAAAGGACAATACGCATGTAATGCTCCCAGGTGCAGGCCTTGTGTGTGTTCTGTGTGTGAGGGATCATGTGACGTCCGTGACCCCTGCACAGGGTTCTGGGTGCTGCAGAGCCCAGGCAGAGCAAACGCAGTGCTGATGAGGTCATGTTCAGGTTGAGTCTCCAGAGTCTCCCCACCCCCAGGCAATGCAGTGTTTGTACCCTAACCCTCATTTCACACCTTCATGATTAATGTTATTTTAGAGTGTGCAGGGATCATAACAATGATCACATCATATCATCAAGACCGATTAGCTTCCTTCGGCCTTATCAAACATGCACTCAACAAGGTAATTTTCCTGGTTCAATATGGATATATTTCCTGGAAAGACCATAGTTGTTAGCTGTGCACTACACACAGGGTGTTGATAATTACAGCTCAGTGTAAGTGTGACTTCAAGCAGATGCAGCTTTTCTATCTTTAATCATAATGCCGGCATTGCAGAACACATTAAGACACACACCCTTACTGATGAAGACTTTCAGTGCTGTGTGGTTTGCTGGGGTCTTCCCAAACATTATAACACAGTGTGAGGCTCCCAGTGACAGTGTGCAGAAGAGGCGGTTCTTGCCAGGTACCTTCTGTATGAGCGTGGCTGCCTCCTGAGGGTGGGGCCTGGCAGGACCACACCTCTCGTGGTCCCGCCCCCTCCGCTCCTGCTGCGTGATCTGCTTCATGAAGCGAGCCCTGAGACGGCCTTGTCTGGCACGCTCACTAACCTGCAGCAGAAGCACCGCCCTCTCTGTGCACATGGTCTGCACCGGCACCTGTGAGATGTTGCATCAGTGTGTAACATCACAACACAACGACACTGTCAGACACCTTACGCTCAGTTACCACTTTTTTTACAGACTGGTTACACTTCTGTAAGATGTATACTTTTTTTTACAGATTTTTTTTTTAAATTATATTATTCTGATGGAATTACACTTGATATAGATATAGGTTCTTAACACAGTATAACAGTGTCTGGTTGTGGTTTATCTTAAAGGCTGTGAGATGGTCAGATTCAGTGCTGTGAATGTTTAACACGCACAGGCTCTTGGTTCAGTTGGCCCCTTTTAATGAGAATATGAGCCAACATCTTCTCCCTCTCTCTTAGGGCTTTTATCCTCTCTCTCACAAAGTACTGGGGGATTGGCACTTCCAGGTCTTCCTGCACAAAGCACAATAGATTTTCCAGATCAAAGCTTCAAACAGAAGTAGTAGAAATCTGCAGAGAATTAAACACTGGAGGTCAAGTGACCTCAATTACCTTTTTGCTAAATTCAGAGAAGTTTAAAGGAACTGCATTTGCTAAGTAGAAAATTGCATAGAGGAATTTTCATTGCATAGAAGAGTGCTGTGCTGTTCACAGAATATGTATAAATTAAAACGTACTTTCAAAGGGAAATTCCACTGGGCATTATGCTGTAGTCAAATGCACAGCTTAAACTAGGTTAAATTGAGACAAAATGAACATGCCTAAATCTCCATACAGTGAAGTCATCATAAATATTTAAAACCTTAGAACTTTTGCAGACACACACTATCCTTTTCCTGTTTTGTATTAAATGTGCAATGGAACCAATTGCATTTTTTATTTCTTTGGACCTCGGAGGTTGTTTCGGGAGGATTATTCATGAAGGAGTTGATTTCATGAAGGAGTTTTTACATGAAACCCTTTCATTAAAGTGTAAATTATTTAGGGACACACTGGTTAATTTACATGCAAATGAAGTCAAATAGCAATTGTACCAAAGAAACTAAAACTTTTCTCACATCTCACACTCCCATCTCACTCCTGTCACTCCCGTCTCAGGCTCACCTCCCACAGTCATGTCTCACTCACCTCCCACAGTTATGTCTCACTCACCTCCCACAGTTATGTCCACACTCACCTCCCACATTCATGTCTCACTCACCTCCCACAGTCATCTCTCACTCACCTCCCACAGTCATGTCTCACTCACCTCCCACAGTCATGTCTCACTCATGTCCCACAGTCATGTCCACACTCATGTCCCACAGTCATGTCCACACTCATATCCCAGATTCTGCTCTGGTTCCAGGCCATTGCACAGAGCACACTCACAGGTGTCATCTTCAGGTCCTGTAGCATGTCATCAAAGTAGTGAAACTCGGATGCCTCCAGGTCCACCATCTCATTCTTCAGCTCCACCAGCCTTCCCATGACACCCTCCAGGACGTGGCGAACCACACGCCTCTTCTGGGGATGAACAATCTGGTCATAGATGACCTCCAGAGCCCTGAAGATCTGCAGGTAGCGCAGGTAGAAGGTGGCCAGGGTTTGGAAGACCTGCAGGGGGTCTTTCTGAGGGGGAGGCTGCACCGGTTGGATCTCATCGTCCAGCAGATCATCCAAGGCTCCATGAGCCTCAGCCCACATTCTACCATAGAAGCTGAACAGAGCAGGACCTGAGTTAGTACCTCAACTACATGTTACAGAGGATCTGGTACATGGTCAGAAATGCAGATCTTCAGCAGTGTGTATATCAAGTGGACAACAACTGATTGTTGCTGCTGTGTCAGAAAAGCCATCCTTGCAGTTTGAGGCTGTATTCCAATCTCATGCACCATGCATGGGATGGTCAACACCTTTTCAGCACAGGCAGGTTTGAGTTAGGTACATGTTAATGGCTTTAACAACACCTATCTAAAACACCTGCCCTAGGGCAATATGCGATATCCTTACTAGATAATCCTGGTACGGCCACAGAACAAGGCACAGCACTAGACTGCTGAATCAGGACTAATCACGAATAAACATCTTACAGCATGTAGGCATGGAATGAAAAAGCCCTGACAAAATAAATCTCTTTCAGTCTCTTAAGAGATTATACATGGTTCAGGCAGATGTTGCTCTGCACTCTCTTTACCTCTCCTGTGTGTGGGAGAACCTTTGTCCATCCTTGAAAGAGTTTTTAGAGTCAGGGAGAAACTACATTCTTTTTGTATTCTGATGGGCCCATACAGTATAATCCCCATGTGGGCAAAACTACTGTCAAGAACTCCTGGCTGTAGGAGTAAACCCAGTCAAAGGAGAGGAGCACAGAGTAGGAGGGGGTTGGAGAGGGGCCGTGGGATAGGAAGGGGCGGTGGGTGGAGGTTAAGAAGAACAGTTTTTAAGGGGTGGGTGGGGGGTGGGTGGGCAACCTTTCAGAAATGTTCTAAGATAGCAGACAACAGCAATTTGGCAGAACATTTTACTACACTGATAAAAGGAGATTTGCTGACAAGAGGCTAAGAATGGCAGGGTATAACTTTTCTTGAAGCTTTGCTTGGCACTCCATGCAACTGTGGTCGACATTTTCACTGTGTTAACATCATGGAATTAGGTGTTAACCCACTGCACAGTACTGGGGAACACCAAGGCATTCGCTCTCTTCAGTCATTCTGTTGTCATAGAGACTGCACTACAATCTTCTGCTCCATGTCCACAAATTTGTTCTTGCGCAGGGAACTTTGGTCTTTGCATATATTTTTCTCTAATTTGCTTAATTTACTTTTCTACTCTTAATTCACACAAAGCTCGTGTAATATATTGTGTTTTATGTGCCGTTTCTATTCAATTTAACATTCCACCAATGTTTCACTTCTTATAGTATGCCTATTGATTTTCTAGCACGAAAAATATAGGTTATCACCCTACCTGTGTGACATGGTCGAAAATACTCCCCACGCTATTTCACGCGAATCTCACTGCGTTTCAGCACCAGCGCGTGTCAATATCAGAGACAGCAGGCGCAATCTTATGCTCACTTCCCCTTTAAACTGATCCACTCCAGGAACATTGGAACATTCTTATTTAATAAAAACTGTACGGTTTAATGTATGTTCGCCGTCTCCCATAGAAAAACGAACTAAGTTGCTTGCTTGCTTTCCTCGCGCCGTTCCCGCACCAGCGCCCCTGGTAGTTTGCTCGACGCTCAGGACAGCTGCCATGGAGACGAGATCAAAGTCTCTGCATTGTAACTGGCAAACCCCCAGCGCTCAGCTGGATACTGACTTAACACAGAAAGCGCTCGGATAGGATACAGACTACTAAATTCAGCGTTTGAAAGTAGAATACAATAGGCATTATAATTATGTGGCATAGTGGCGCCATAATCAAAAAGGTTATCTGTTAAGTCATTTTCTGTCAGGTCTTATCGCAAAAAACACAGAAGAAAGTGTAAAACGAGTAAACCTTTTTGTAACCCTGTCGTGCGGATGCTATTTGTCGACTAAAGCACAAGCGAACGGCAACCGTTGCAAGTTAAAGCAATATGACGTGTGTGTAATTAGTATAATTTTGGACGTGTTTTACAGTTGTCATGTTCACTACGGGTGATCTTAGAGTATGTGTAGCCCACGGAGCATCGCACATTGTGCGACTTGGTGCGAAGGGGCTCGAGGTGCCCAGCGTTGAGCTGTGTTGTCTGAAATCCGTTTACCAGTGGACGCGTCGTTAGTCCCAGTCAGACATCTTCACGGTGGTCTCTGCACGCACAATGGTTTTATTATATGAGCGCTACACGATCCGCCACGCATGCTATTCTCTACCAAAGAAATACGCAGTTGGGCATTGAATTAAATTCATATTGTTGGGCACAATATTCGTTCAGACGAAGAATATCAAAATTTACATACAAGTTCTAAGGAATAAATAGTTTTTTTGTTGGTCCATAGATGTCTCGATCTTCTACACAGGGATTACTTTAAACCAAAATGTATCTGTAGATGACCCGTGACAAACATCTTCCCGTTGTTACTGACGTCAGGAATGTAGCCCTGAGATGGACCTCATGAATATCTTAAAAATAAAATCATCTAGTTAAGTCTTAACTTTTTCAACAGAAAAAGTTATTCCTAACAGAAACCAAACGTGCTTTTTGACATGCACTTTTTGGACTGTAGTTATAGCTTCCTATTAGATTTTACCCCTGTCCTACCCCAGTGGTAAACAACAAGTGCAGATTGTTGTTGTTCTGCACCCGTTTAACACCGACTGATCTGATGTTGTGGTCAGTAGTCTGTGGGAACTGCTGTGCTGGACGTTCCCTGTAGCAGGTGACTTCGCATTTCCTCTGTGCAGCTGCAGGTTGGATCTAATACACAGGAAGTGTGTTTGTATTGTTTGGTCAGGTGTTACTAGTGCCTTGAGCATGTTTCCTCTCCTTCCTACTTGTTCAACAGTACAGAATCAGTGAAATACTGAATGAAAACTGCATGCTTGCGCAGGCTGTCCTGACTCATGAACGAAGACAATATTTAGGATATAATCCCTATACTGGACTCACAATCATGCAATATAGTTTAGTTTTTTGCACATCTAGAGGAATTCCTGGAAGAATCTGCGATAACACTTGAGAACTATGTTTTATAAAAAAAATATTCAACTCTTTTTAAAACACAAAATCATATATTTCTTTAAGCAATTTTTTAAACATAAAACACCAGAAAACATGTTTGTGCTGTTATTAATCATTTATCTCAACCTTTGTTACCAAGTCAAGATGGAAACCTGTGAATGAAAAAAGTTCATTGTTCATTATTAACTTTTCCTTTCACTTCTCATATCCTCTTGGATTTATATCAAATCTATTCAATCGTCCTGACAATGTACCTAATCAAGATTATGACACTGATTTCAGAGTCTTGTGTATAATTTCAGCCCCTCTTCTCTCTTGCCCACCGCACAATAGACAATGGCTCTGCTCCAAGCGCACAGCTTGAGACAGGCCCTTGGCCAGCTGAGCAGGCTGACAGGTGAAGCCTGCTATATTAAGCCTCCAGCCTACAAGTCTGTGAAGAAATGCCAAGGCAATATACAGCAAACGAACCTCGGAAGAGGAACAAAAACAAAAACATCACCTGCCAATACTAAGAACACACAGGTGTGCAGCCCTCTGTTGTCAATATTTTTATAAATAAGGTTTGCTGGGCTGGGAATGAAGGGACTTTTTAATTAATTGATTAAAATATCTAATTAATTTGCATGTATGGATTAACATAAAACATTGGCATTATTGTATCAAATGAAAAAGGTGGAAATTTATTTCCTTTAAATATTTACTACATAATGTGTGTAGTTTATGATGTTTGAGCTGTGAAAAGCTTGATCTGATGGAACAACATATGAATGGTTGTGAATTATAATATCCAAAAATTGTTTTCTACAGCTTCTGTAAATCAGCACTGAACTAAACATTTTTGTGTGACTTCAAAGGAGACGATTTGCAATTGTTCTGGAAGCAATAAGAAAGCTTTCTTCGGGCAGAATGTTGTTTCACCTCCCAAACAAAAACCAAAACGCCTACGTAGGAATCATCCACATTCACGTTCCCTTCTTTCACGCCAACTCTCGCTTTGCTTATATGCATTTTTTTTTGTAGCGTGTGGAAATCCGATGTGTCGCACGTCCGCCAAACTCATTCACTGTCTGACAGAAACTCCAGTAATTCAATTTTCCGTGTGGCCTCGGGAGGCGTTGCTCCCCGCCTATATTAGCAAGTGCGGTATCGTAACGCGGAGACAATCTCGCCATCGCTCCTGCGCGAAGGATCAGCTCTCTGACTGTGTGGATAAGAAGTCATCGAGCTGCTCGGAACCACCGGAGCCCCACCAGCACTGAGAAGGTTCCAAAGCGAGTAACTCCAGAAATAACGTAAGGACCGTTGTTTACTTTTTGTGAGTCGGTTTGTTCACGCGATTTAAATTGTTTTGGCTACTTTAATCTCGTGTTTCGGTGCGTGAGAAAACTACGATAGCAATCCACATTCTGGAGGTTTTTTGGAGCTGAACTACTCCATATGAATGGTTTCAAAGCACTCCGACGTCCTCCGTTGGTGGCATGGATTAAGAGAGAGTCTCTTCCCTACGCATTTAAAACCAGATTACACTGTACCAACACAGCATGAGCGTAGACGCATTTCGGTTTAAAATGTCCTGAGAACCTTGTGAGTAAAATGACGTGGGATGATCTTAGAGAAGTAGTCTAATGACTTGTGATATTGTTCATGATGGTTTAAAGACCTAGCAGTTGGAAGCCCTTTGATGTCAGATTTTACTGGTAATTCCGGTTTCACTGTGATGGTTTTATAATCTTATTTCTTTTCGCCAACATCCTGTTCCCTGCTTTGTTTGCTACGAAGTTTCTTTCTTATTTTTAAAATTGTGATTATATATAGTTAAAAATGAAACGGCTTTTAAGAGCCAGTTCTCACAATAGAAGACAACACACACACACACACACACACACACACATATATATATATATATACATGTGTGTGTGTGTATTTACTTCATTTTTCTGAGGGTTATTGCCACGTTTTTCTTCTGTAAGCCAGAATGTCTCTGGAGGAAAACGAGGTTTCAGGGGATAGAGGGAGAGAGAAAGGGATGGGGTGAGAGGGGTGGTGTGGGGTGAGAGGGGTGGTGTGTGGGGTGGGGTGTAAGAGGGGGTTTGTGGTGCAAGTCGCCGGTCCACACAGGGAGCCCTTTGTACCCGCCGCTGCTCCTGCGCCTCAGGTGAGGGGGTGGTTGGTGTTACAGAACTGTAAACACAACAGCTTTACAACGAGATGGGTGGGGGAACTGCAGCAGGACTCCGCGTTTTACTGCCCCCGTCGGTGAGCTAACGCAGGGCTGCCCGCTGTCTTCCCCCTCCGCTAACGCCGGTCCGAGTAGGACACGGCACATCTAATGCTTTGTTTCTGTGGGATTATGGTGGGCTGGTCATCTTGTAGTAATGGAGGATGACAGGGTTGCATTAAGAGCAGCTGGTTCTCCTCTCATGTTTCCTGTGATGCCAGTAAGGTTAGGTGCTAATACTGTTTCAGGATCAAAACAGCTGGCTAATTTGGGACTAAAATAAACTGGTTTAAATGGATTATATCGGTCGATAGCTCTTCAGATAGAAGCCTAGGGCAAAACTGGACCATCTCATGGATGGATGAGTGTTAAAGGCCATGTGTGGCTTGGAAATCATATATCAAGAAGAGATGCAGGTAATGGTGGTTACATTTTCCAAAAAAAAAAAAAAAAATCTGTTGTTTTTGAAACACCATCAACCAGCCAACATGCAAGGCGGCACTAAAGGAGCGTCATGTGTGTGTCACACGTGAACTTTGTGTGAATGAAATTCTTCAGGGTGCTGCATCACTGAAAAAACAAACAAAGACAAACAAGTGGTCAGCTGTGTGTGCTTCTTCCCCTTGGTTCTGCGCTGGATCTCTGCTGTTCGTAGCCCAGTGAAGTTCTTTGGACATGCTGGCAGTATTAAGTAACATCTCTCATCTCCTATCAGAGCAGAAGCCGCTGTCACTCTCACCTCTAATGGGTTCAGAAGTGATGCTGTGTGGCTCCTCTCACTATCTCTGACTCCTCTGACTATCTCTGGTTCCTCTCACTATCTCCTCTCACTATCTCTGACTCCTCTCACTGTGCTCTTTTATGGGCAGAGGGAACAGAAAGACATGCACCCCTTACATGCCTCTGATTTCACAGAGATGTCTGATGAAATCTTCATCTTGTCCAGGAAATTCTCCTGCTGGACTTTCTTGATCCCAAAGCTAGAGTCTTCAAAGAAGAATTATAATGAATTCTAATGTGTTTACTGTCTGTGCGCATTAGGTTCTCTTTGGCAGAATGACTATAGATCTGTGGTGTTATTGATTGATTGTCTTCTTTTCTTAACGCAGAGACTGTGGCAGGTTTGTGTACAGGCAGACCACCCTCGTAGCTCTGTTGGATTCTTGAGGCCATGCTTTTACAATGCATTCTTTCTTTGACAAGCTTGATATTTGCTCATCTCAGATCTCAGATGCGTTAGGAATGAAGCCCTGCCCCCTGAAAAATTCCCCGTGTTGATCGTTTGGCAGCTATTGTCCAAATTGGCCATACCAGTGACAGAGAGCAACCCTGTAACCCTGGGAAACGGCTGCCCGTAACCCTGGGAAACGGCTCCCCGTAACAGAGAGGCAGAAAAAACCCTCTCAAACCACATGAGGTCCTGCTCTCTGACACACAACCCTGGCGTGTTTGAGATGTTTTAGATTATGTGTGTTGTTTTTAAAAATAAACATTCTCTGTTGCACATTTTCTGTCCCCAGCTGGTCATCTGCCTGTTTTTCCTGCAAAGTGACTCAGTATTAAATGTCTTGTGTCCCAGGCTGCTGTGGTGCCATCTGAGAGTCCCGCCAGAATGAGCGTCAACGGGAATGACCTGAACGACCTGCTGGACCTGCTGTTGGAGCAGAACTTCTCCTTCATGGATGACAATGGCTCTTACGTGGAGACGGTGGTGTGCCAGAGTGCTTTCAATCAGCGCGCGCTGCTGTACGCCCTCTCCATCCTCTACATCTTCATCTTCATCATCGGCCTGGCAGCCAACGCCCTGGTTGTGTGGGTGAACGTTCGTTCCGGCCGCGAACGTCACGAGACGCACCTGTACATCCTTAACCTGGCTGTCGCTGACCTGTGTGTGGTGGCCACCCTGCCCGTCTCCATCAGCTCCCTGCTCCAGCACGGCCACTGGCCATTCGGTGACACCATGTGCAAGATCACGCACCTGGTCTTCAGCGTCAACCTCTTCAGCAGCATCTTCTTCCTCACCTGCATGAGCGTGGACCGCTACCTGTCCGTGGTGCGCTTCGGCGACGCCCCCGGCGGCCAGGGTGGGCGGAGACGCGCGCGCCGGCTCGTCTGCGTGGGGGTGTGGCTCCTCGCTCTGCTCGCCGCCCTCCCCGATGCCTACTTCCTGCAGGCTGTCAGGTCCACTCACGCCGACGCCACCGTGTGCAGGCCAGTGTTCCCGGCGGACGCGGCGCGCGACTGGACGGTCGGAGCGCAGCTCAGCTCCATCGTGCTGGGCTTCGCCATTCCGTTCCCCGTCATCGCCGTGTTCTACGCGCTGCTGGCCCGCGCGGTTCGGTCCTCGGCCGACCGCGATCGGCGCGCCGGCCGCCGCCTCGTCTTCACCTACATCGTGGTGTTCGTGGCGTGCTGGCTGCCCTACCAGGGCACTCTGCTGCTGGACACTCTAGTCGTGCTAGGGGTGGTGCCTCTTGGCTGCACCCTGGAGAACGTGCTGTACGTGGCCCTGAACGTCACCCAGTGCCTCTCGCTGCTGCACTGCTGTGTCAACCCCGTTGTCTACAACTTCATCGACAAGAACTACCGCTACGACCTCATGAAGGCTTTTATCTTCAAGTATTCTACCAAGACGGGACTGGCCAGGCTGATAGATGCGTCCCGTGCCTCCGAGACCGAATACTCAGCCATGGTGGGCCAGGGCCCCCTGTGAGGTGGCAGTCGCTCTAAACTCCACTCTCCCTCTATACTGGGTCCAGAAACACATATGGGACATTTCTGAAGTGTCAGAGAGATCCCTTAAACTGTATCTTGCAAAAACTGAAGAACTATATGGGACTCTGGAACTATGTATCATAGACTATGTACTGTGCATCCCTGTAGACACGATGGTATATCCTTTTTGTAAATACGAATTATTTTAGGGATGTGTGATGTAAGCACTTGTACTGAATTTAACAGAAGCCAAGAGAGGCGGGCTGGTTAAGCATTCAGATTCGCCAGGTGAGTGTAGGGTCCCGCCCACAGGTGAATGTAAGATCCTGACCTCCAGATGAGAGTAGGGTCCCGCCCCCCAGGTGAGTGTAGGGTCCTGCCCCCCAGGTGAGTGTAGGCTCCACTCCCCCAGTTGAGTGTAGGATCCTGCTCACCATGTGAGAGTAGGGTCCAGCCCCCCAGGTGAATGTAGGGTTCTGCCCCCCAGTTGAGTATAGGGCCCTCTTCCCCAGGTGAGGGTAGGTTCCCCTCCCACAGGAGAGTGTAGAGTCCCGCCCCAAGGTGAGAGTGGGCTCTATTCTTCCAGATCAGCACCTGTCAGGTTTCCGTTCTGCTGCTTTCCTCAAACTCAGAGCAGAAGCTGCGTCTGTGTTAACCTGTGTTAACCTGTGTTAACCTGTGGGGAGGCTAAGCACACAGAGTAAGAGCAAAATCTCCTCCACAGACGATGTCAGAGGCTGTAAAGACAGATGTAGAAACAAATATACTTTTTTAGAACCATGTATTTTTTGTAATATTTTGTATATTTATATATACTTTAGAGTGTGTGTTCAGTGTTTTGAAATATTGTTTGACAAGTTGAGATTTATTATCGAATAAAAAGCATTCATACAAATGTAATTATCAGTGCAATTATTTTGTTTATAGCAACAAAATTACAAGGTATGACAGGATCACATCAGATCACCACCTGATCATGAAGGCTGTGAAGTACACCACCTGTGAAGTACACCACCTGTGAAGTACACCACCTGTGAAGTACACCTCCTGTGAAGTACACCACCTGTGAAGTACACCACCTGTGAAGTACACCTCCTATGAAGTACACCTCCTGTGAAGTACACCACCTATGAAGTACACCTCCTGTGAAGTACACCTCCTGTGAAGTACACCACCTGTGAAGTGCACCTCCTGTGAAGTACACCTCCTATGAAGTACACCTCCTGTGAAGTACACCTCCTGTGAAGTACACCTCCTGCATACTTCAAATGTTAGTTTACTCTGTGCAACTTTATACAGTTGAAGCAGAACCGTGAAGTAGATGCACTACGGACAAAATCTTTCTGGTCAAAAAGGACAAAAAGTTTCTGCTCAATGTCATGAGTTTTTAAAACTGAAACCTACCCATGGACAAATGTGTTTATTATTCAGGTGTGTTTTTCAGGATTTGCAGTGTTAAAGTATCCATATGGCTGCCCTCCAGGAGAACAGACATTACTGATCTAGTGGGGATAATTCATGCATGTGTGTGTGTGTTTGTGTGAGTGTGCGTGAGTATGTGTGTGTGTGTGTGTGTGTGTGTGTGTGTGTGTGTGTGTGTGTCAGCGGCTCTGGTCTTTGTGCATTCTCCTTCAGTGGCAGAGTGAAGGGGGTTGCTTGGTTAATCAGTACCAGAGGTTCTTTCTCCTTCCTTCTGCTTTGTAGTTCTGAAAAGGATCCAGGTGTTCCTGGAGTCAGTGCCAAGTTTCAAAGAGACCCTCTTTCTCTGTCTATCACTGTGTCTGTCTCTCCAAACAGAGAAAATTACACTGTCTGTGCAGGGCCTTATTACCTTTACCCCCTGACTGGAAACTCCCTCAAAACAGCACTGGGTTTCATTTTAGTTATGAACATATAATACGAGCCACTGTCCCATTTCTCTCTTGTACTAATATGTCCAGAAAAGCTGGCTGGGTTCCTGTTTTGGTTTAAATGTAAAACTACAAAGCAGACAGAACACACACGTGGAGAGCAGACATGCTCTGTTGTGTTTGTGTAAAACCTGTGTTGTGAGACTTGACTGCTGCAGCGCGGAGTGCTCATTAAACAGGTCCTGGTGTTCACGTGTGACAATGAGCACTGCGTTCCTCCACACCGCCTGCCTCTGGGCTTCTGCTCACTGGAGTAGAGCTTCCAGGAACAGACCCTACTGTTACAATTAGTAATGTATTTCAATACTGTTACTTAGGCTTCAGTGATGAAGGGTCTGCTCCCAAAACCTGTGATTTATTGTCATCTTAAATGGTATGTCAAACCCGTATACTACCATCCTAAATGAACATCTAAACCACATAGTACCATACTAAAAACTGAGCATTCAGAATATGCCTGAACTTTTTTCATGCACGAACAGTATATAACAACAAAAAAATCAAATAAAGTAACATGAACAGTATATACTCATAAAGTTACAACAAAAAAAATAAAGTAACATGAACAGTATATACTCATAAAGTAGCAACATAGTCATTTGTATGAAGCGTGTGAGTTTGAAAGCAGCCATGGATAATGACCCCCTACAGGACATTTGTTTCAGGCCCTGCACATCAGGGTAGGTTCTCTCACAACCACTGTTCATCATGATAAAACAATGACCTACAACCAGAGACAGAATCTGAGCATCCAGCTCTCAGGATGAAACTGGTGAGCGAGTTCAATCCTGCTCCGATCTCAGCTGAAGTCATTGGTGAAACAGGAAACAGCCAAGAAGTGTGAATCAGTACAGCTGGTTATCAGCTCCGTCACGCCCTCACCACCTGACTGCTGGCCAGGGTTCAGAGAGGCGATGCTGGCATGCTAAACAGAGTCACTGTGGGAAGCATTACACTCCATTGACAAACGAGCTCATACTGATCTGATGATATGATATCGATCCCTTGAGATTCTGGTGCTCCTGCAGTGCACTTTGCTGCTTACACAGACATGTGTTCTGCTGTGATCACATCTAAAACCCCAAACCTCCCACAGCCTGGATGGGTCTGGAACTGGGCCCATGTGTATGGGGACTGAACACCAGTGAACTGGGCCCACGTGTATGGGGACTGAACACCAGTGAACTGGGCCCATGTGTATGGGGACTGAACACCAGTGAAAGTCTTTGCAAAGCCCATGACAAAATATGTGCAATAAGGCATGAAGTGCTTATTGTATTCGTGATTTTACAGATGCAGTGGTGTGACGCGGTGTGGTGGTGCTGGTGGTGGTAGATGCAGTTGGTGGTGGATGGGTGGGGTAAAGGTGACAGACAACAACATGATAACCCAGTGTGGGACAGAGAGAGCAGGACAGAGAGTGTGGGACAGAGAGAGCGGGACAGAGAGAGCGGGACAGAGAGTGCGGGACAGAGAGAGGGGGATAGACAGTGCGACAGAGAGTGTGGGACAGAGAGAGCGGGACAGAGAGTATGGGACAGAGAGAGCGGGACAGAGAGAGCGGGACAGAGAGTGCGGGACAGAGAGAGTGGGCTGGATTGGTGGCACTGTAATGACTTGGGTCAGATAGCTTGTCAGTTGGTTGGTTTTCAGTTGGTTGAGTTTCTGTGGCTGACAGACAGGCTGGTCCTGTGATTAGCATCACACATGGTGCTCCCCACCGGGTCTGGAGAGCCTTCACTGAGGGTGCTAATGGGCCATTTACGCTCAGCGTGTTGTGTTTGGCCTGACTGTGTGGCTGGCCCACGCTAACTCTCACCCTGCCCGCATTGTTCGCTAATGAGGCCTGACTGGTTTTTTGGTTAAGCTTTATTTTACAAGGAAGTCTGATTATAGAAGTCTTTTGCAGGACACACCTGGCCAAGACAAAAAGACTGGCAACATGAAAGACAATCGGTGACAGAATCCGGTGAAATTCCACACGGTGTTTATCCCAAGTAGGGTGTTCCAGCAAGCAGTGAACAGCAGGCTGAGCAACACCACAGAGACTGTGAACAAACCTCGTGGTCAGACTTGAGTAGCCAATCAGTTTAGAATCTGGGAGATGAAGCCTGCAGTTAGCAGATATGAAAACAGTTCTTTTCTCTGAAGGTTTCTGGCTGAAGATCGGTGGCGGCCTCTCAGAGGAAGCAGGCAGAGACTGAAGGGGATTATTTTGACAAGAGCTCTACAGCTTCTTTCTCTGAATCTGCTCTGGGCACTGATATACAGTAACAGGGACGCGGACATGAGTAATTACTCCTTCCTGTTTATTTTGACAAGCAAACTGGCGCCATTCAGATGGAGGCATTACATCAGCTATACATTCACTTTCATTCTTAGGGACATGGACAGAGAGAGAGAGAGAGAGAGAGAGAGAGAGGGAGAGAGAGAGAGAGAGAGAGAGAGAGAGAGAGAGAGAGTGAGAGA
>JAOXYF010000001.1:8928125-8965003 GCA_028565775.1 Sternarchorhynchus goeldii | reverse complement strand
AGGGGGCGGAGTTGGGGGGCGAGTGAAGCGCCAGGGCTCCTGTCAGTGGGGAGAAAGGCAGTTTAGATTAGGCCCCCCCAGCCCCAGGGCCCACACCTTTCACACGCAAGGAACTCAAGACGAGAGAAAGGCCCCCAGGACACGGTGGGTGACAGCAGAACACTGAGAGGGCCGACATGTCCCCCTCCCTGCCTCACGGTTTGGACAGAGCGCTCAACATCACTGGTGCTGAAATGCTAAAAATGTAGGTTAAAATTCACAGGATTTGCACAGAGCATGCATATACACACACACACACACACACATACACACACACACACACACACACACACACACACATACACACTCACACGTGTACACACACACACACACACATACCTAGGTTGCTCCTCTTCTTGCCCATGCTGTACAGTTCAAACATCCTGAGTGCTGTACAGAAGCAGATGGGAATGGAGAAGAACGAAGCCCCATTCAGTTATGGTGAGGGGCGATCAAGCTCAGTGGATGTCCTGCACCTCCCTCAACACTAAGCCTCTCTGTGCTCCTGTCAAACCACCCTGCTCCTGTTGCACCGTAAGACCAGGCAATGGTGTAAAAGGAAATACGACACAGCACCCACACATGCCTCCTCTTCTCCACCGTACTGAAACACTCATGAACACAAAGACAGAGTGACATAGCTTATTCTTCTGCGGTGAGTGTGGTGATGGCGTGTGTGGTGGATCGAATGTCTTAGCATGTGCTGCCTCAGCAGACTATCGGACATCCTGGATTAACTCAGTCACCCACTCATCACTTTACTTTACTGGTAATAAAAATAAAGATCAATTACAACGGTTACAACAAACATTTTGTGCTTCTTCATAAAAGCAAAGATACACCATCATACAACAAACAAAACAAAACCAAAAAAAACATTACCCTATAAAACAGTGCATGAACTTACTGTCCCAGGTTTACTGGCCCAGGTTTACTGTCCTAGTATGGCTGGCCCAGGTTTACTGGCCCAGGTTTACTGTCCTAGTATGGCTGGCCCAGGTTTACTGGCCCAGGTTTACTGTCCCAGGTTTACTGGCCCAGGTTTACTGTCCTAGTATGGCTGGTCCAGGTTTACTGGCCCAGGTTTACTGTCCCAGTCTTGCTGTCCCAGGTTTACTGTCTGGCCCGTTTATTTCACAGAGCTCAGGCAGCCCTGTCAGGCAGATTACAGGGTTTGATGTGTCAGTAACAGCCTGCTGTTGGTGTTAGTGGGGCTGCCGTATCAGTAATGCCCTGTTGGGGTTTTGGCACAGCGATTGGTCACTAGTTAAGAAGGATGAAAGAGGAAAAGGCTGGAATTATTACCAGCAAATTCAAAATCCAAAACAATTGAGTCTTTTTTTGCAGTTGCTACAGCCAGAACTGTAAACATTGATTCATCATGAAATAATGCTATTATGTTATATTTGCTAGTCATGGTTTTAGAGGTTCTGCTCCCTACTGTTACCTGTTTAATAAAGACTGTTTGTCTAGCACACACCTAGAGGAGAAGGAATTTGATATCTCAGTTTCACCTGGCCAGAACAATGGCTAACAGGATCCCAGCCACCGAAACCAAGTCACGATTCCAGAGTGTCAGCTGCGGGATGCAGATTCATACAGGTATTGATGGAGCACTGAGCATGGCCTCAGGTGAGCTGGTGCACTGAGCATGGCCTTGGGGGGACTTCTGCATGTGTCTCTATTCACGCTTCACACTGAGGACAGATTAGGTGGTGGAATTTCATAATAAAAGACCCTGGTTGCCTTCAAGCAGTGAGTGGACACCCAACACCAAACCCCACACCTGCCTACACACCGCATCCCACTCTCTCCACTCTCTGACTCTCTCTCTCTTTCTCTCTCTCTCTCACTCCCTACCATCTTGTCTGTATAACGTTCTCTCTTTTAACACCCAGACAACAAGTTATTTTTTTTGACATCCTGCCATGGTCGATACTGTGATGCATCGAGACAGTGTCATGACCGACTGTCCACCTTGGTTCACGTACACACTCAGACGTCTGCTTCTGAATTCAGCCGCTGTTTACGTGCCAAGCAGCTGCCAGCGGACAGCTCGTGATGGTGTGTGTGCATTAAGCCAAACTCCTCTGAGCAGGGACAACATTTGGTTAAACTCCAGTCTAAGGTAACTCAAACAATTCTTGCTGTTTTGCTCAGAGTTCAAAGAACCTCAAAGCTTCCAGGGGCACAGCGGATGCTGCTCACAGATCCTGGCAGTCCACACGGCAAAAACAAGAGCAGAAGTGTGTTATAAAAATGAGCGTTTGGGGACACCTCAAACACATACCATATAATGTTTTGCTTTCATTTTGCTACTTATAATAAATGACATTACTGCTTGATTGATATGTTGTTTTTAAAACTTCAGAGGAAATGCTTCCTCTTAGAACTCATGTTAGCATCCCATGGAAAGTGCCCCCGGGGGTGAGATTAATGCCCCACAGTCTTGCATTAGCTCAGGAGGGCTAGAACCAGGCTTGGGCTGGCTGAGGCCAGGCTTGAGCTACAGTGAGCAGTGTGGGAGATGCACACCCCCCCTCCTCCTCCCCGGGATGTTGGGGGGGAGGTGCTCCTCTGTGTGGGGGTGCCATGGAGCTGCGTCACGGCCCACCTCAGTGAGGACACCCTTGGGTTCTCCCAGACACACAAACAGGACAAACGTCTAAAAAAGAAAGGACTCTTTTAAGGGCTCTCTATTTCTGTAACACACACACACACACGCATGCCCACACACACATACACACAGATATACAGACACACACACATTCACACAGATTCTCCGTGTGCTACCCTCTCTTTCTCGTCATGCCCTTGCTGTTTAAACGTACCATAAAATGCTGTCTACTCCAATTAATGTTAAGGCAAGTCCTGCACCAGCCATGTCTTATAACATTTTAATGCGTGATAAATATTTTTTTATTTGTATTTGTTTTGTACTTTGTAACCAGTGTTATCTCACTATATTTTACACACAGGTAATTCATTATTTGCTTCCCTCTTTTTTTTCCAAATTGCAAGTGATATATCGTCAAACGCGTATCGTTAAAGCCTGCGCAGCGGTAAAGGCACGGCGACGCATGATGGATGGCGGGTCGGCGAGTGTGAGTGTTGCTGCCTGCGAACGGCACAGACACCCGCTGCAGTGTGACCGCTCGACAAAAGAGGCGTCCAGAGGCGATGATGCGCCTCGTCGCTTCTCTTTCAGCACGGTTTCCCGTCAGGGGCGGCGCATCCACGCAGCGCGAGATCATCTATCATGATAAAAGTACAGGGGGAAATGCATCGGAGTGTGAAGAGACTGTTATTATGGAATGCGCGAGGCTGCAACCGGTTTATCACAGCGTTGATCGCACGAACAGATTACGATTGAAGGGTTTTACACCTGTCCTGTTCTTTTTTTTTTGTTGCAATTTGTCGCGGAGGTGTGGGCGTGAGGTATTTTACTTTGGGTATAGCAAAGTTCAGCGCGAGGCTTGGCGTTAGGTGAAGACTTCCTGCTTCGTTTTCTTTTTGCGTTTGGGCTCGGTAAAATCTGGTTATGCACCTTCAACCGAAGAACGTCATGTTTTCATGATCTCAGTTTTAAGCTCCTAAAAAACGTATTGAAAAGTTTAAACCCCAGAAACAAAAGCAGTACTATCTAGAAACTTTTATCTGCGGCGTATCGCGTTTCACCCTGGAGCCAAGCAAAGCCTTCCAGACTGGTATGTTTGACGTGATTCAGTGTGGGCCTCGTTAAACACACGGAGTCCACCGCCTTGGGGGCTGTTGGTAGAGAAGCTGTACGGGCCAGACAGCCTTCCAGGTCCTGTCTGTCCCATCTAAGCAAATGGAACCTGGGACACTTTGTTTGTTCACCAAGGCGTCTGAAGATGGCAAACTGAAGGTCCTGGGGGTGACAGTTTCCATCAGCTGCTATGGTCTCTTACCCTCCACGTGGGTGAGCGTCTGGCCCCGTGACACAAATGGCATGTAGTGGGACTGTGAACACACAACGGCAGCTGGCAAAGAGACAGAAAGAGCCAAAGAAATCAAAGGAAGACTCTAAGAGAAGAGGAAGAGGTGGGATGTCAGAGGACAATAATAGAAAGAACAGGGAGAGAAAGAAAGAGATCAAGATTGACATCGGCGTGTGTAAGAGAGCGAGAGAGCGTGATGTGTGGGAGGGGTCTGAATGTTGCTAGTTTGTGCTGCTGTGTTCTGACTGAGAGCTGGAAGCTGGAATGAAGCCCCCCGGGCGTTCCTCTCCTGAGCTGCTGTCCTCCACAGACGTATGTGTAAACACGGCGTGTGTGTGTGTGTGTGTGTGTGTGTGTGTGTGTGTGTGTGGTGCGTGCACATGTTTACACACATGTACAAACACATGTTTTGAAACTTTCATTATGGACTTGTATTATGTGAACATAATTTTCATAGTTGACTTTTAAAACACAATTCTTTGGTCTTTTCAAGTTTTATTGTTTTTAAATGAAAGCTGCATTTTTGTGTAATAAAATGTTTTTTTCCCCTCAAGGAACCAATAAAATGGCTCCACAACATCACAATTTTTTCTTTTGTCATCTGGGAAATAATTTGTCCCAAATACACACACACACACACACAGCACCAACCCTGAAGTATTCACTTAATCATTTTCGAATGTACTTCTCTGAATGACTTTGTTGGCCAGATCAGACCAAAACATTGAACGCTTGATGAACTTCCACACCCCACCAACCTCTTCCTCTCCTTCCCTCCCCAGCACTGATCCATCACCCGTTTTCCCTCCATCGCTGCTGTGAGATGGGCCACTTGTAGTAGCTCCTCAGACACAGAACGGATGGGGACGGCAGAGAGAGGCAGGGAGCACTGCACGACGGACCCAGGGAACGTGACCCCGGGAACGTGACCCACGTCTCCGTCTGGATGCTGGGAGCGGGTGTGTCTCCCTTCAGCCGGGTTGCGGGTAGTGACAGGGACAAAACAGAGGCGCCTTTATTACCCCGCAGAGACAGAGACAGCCCAGCGGGGCAGCGAGAGTGCCTTGTCTCGTGCTCGCCTCCTGCTCCAGCAACGGTCAGCGAGACCCACTGGGTCAGTGGGGTCCTCTGCTCCTCTTACTGGAGCAGTTTAGTAAAGAATTTACAGCTTTCACACAGCCTCAGAATGATTATACGGGCAAGATTACAAAGGAAACTTCCCTCCATGAGCTATACTAGTCATGCGGTATGACAAAAGACTTAAAACTACAATTCCCAAGAATATTCAAAAACAGAATGTAATACAGTGTGGCACGGAAACATCAGGAGAGGCCATTAAAGCACATAAGTACTGAATTACACACATTACTCAGATGACTATGACTTCTTTGACTAAAATATTTCTGGGGAAAACCCTTCCTTGCATTGTTCTGGAGTCAGACTCGTATAACTCCATCAAGACAGACTCTCCTGTAACACTAATCCAGAGCTACACTTTGTCATCATACTTTTGGTTATGAATCATGGAGATGCAAAAATGGCTTAAGGTGATTTGAGACAATGCTCTGGCTTCAGTGTAACTGAATACCTTCGCAGATCTGAACTCTAGCAGGCTATGAAATCCTCCAAAAAGTCGGATTGTGAAGTAATGAACCCTGGAAACTTTTTGTCCAGTCAGTTCCTGAATAACAATGTGTATAATGGGGTAATCAGAAGTCAAAGGGTAGGTTAAATTTGAGCTGTTCTACTTTGACATACCTGGAGAAATTGCTAATGGTGAACATTCAGGCATATGTGCAGATGCTGGAGTGTTTAATACTCCAGTGTGATCGTACATTAATGCACTGTCATGCATGGGGAGAGAATGATAGAGAGAAAGAGGGAGAATGAGAGAGAGAGAAAGAAAAAAAGAAAGACAAAAGAACAAGAGAATGAAAGATAAAAGGAGAAAGAATGAAAGAGAAAAAGAATGAGTGAGAAAGAGAGAAGGGCTCACATGCAAATAGTGCAACTTCATTTCGTGGATTCATTTATAGCAAACTCTCAAACTCTCCCACACTCATTTGCATGAAAACTCAACCTCCTTGTACATGTTACACTCCTTGTGCACATTACGCTCCTTGTACGTGTTACACTCCTTGTGCATGTTATACTCCTTGTGCACGTGACACTCCTCGTGCATGTTACACTTGCTGGAATTAAAGTCTCATTTGTTTCATTCATTACAATTCTTTATCTGCATGACTGATTTTGAATGTGATTATGACTGTGATTATGTAAAATGTTTCTAAATGTTGATTGTCTGAGTGAAAAATAGGGCGAAAAATGGTTTGATCTTTGTTTGAGCAGTTCAGTTTCTTGATGTTGTAATTGTTTTATCAGTAATTGATTGTGCCATGTAATTAAAGCACATGTGGAATTCATTACAGTCTTCTCAGAGACTGATGAGGTTATAGTGCTCTACATTCTTCAGTGACACGTCCAGTTAATAAATCCATCAGCTGAACTGCGTCATGTAGAGATGAAGGCGATAGGAAACACAGTCCTTCAGAACTTTAAGAAGAATCAGCAGAGAGACAGAGTTTAGGGGAACATTTAGCATTTTAAAAGCACTTTGTGCACCGAAAATATGTCTACCACAATATTATTTTGTTGTTTACTCAAGAACTATTCTAAAACATTATTTTAATTGTAATTCATGACTATTCTATCAGTGCATAGTCCCTCCAAAAAGACAAAATTCTACATGGAAAAGCATAGATTTCTTAGACAATTAATCTTTTTTTTCACTCTGAGTGCTGAGATGTCCTTACTCATCTGTTATCACTGACCATAATTAATAATGCGACTGTAATGGGGTCTCACTGGTGCTCATTAATAACTGTCTGTCTGGCCCTCACAGGCACACGGGGCCTATTTAAAGCTCCTGACTCCAGGCCACACAAATCCCATTCATCTTCACACCCACACAGGCAAACTCCACTCCACGGCAACCCCTGCACGGCAACCAATCATACTACAGCAGAACCTGATACAGCGGAGCCGAGTCTCCCTGAACAATGCCCAGACCCTCCAGTGCCAATCCCAGCATTCCCTGTGGTCTTAGCAGAACCACAGTTCGGGTAACCAACAGCTAGCCTGCAAACCTGACCAGCAGATTCCACTCTGATTTCATTCACACTGTCAGTTTCAGAAAGTAGTGTGTGTGTGTGTGTGTGTCAGTCAGAAAAATGGCCTGGCAGTTTGCAGAGCTACTAGGCCTCTAAAACGACACTGACGTGAGGCTTCTCTGGTGGCTTTTGTTCCAAAAACTGGGTAAACAGTAGGCTGGGGGGTAAGGTGGGTTTGGCCCATCGGCCAGCACAGAGAGAGAGAGGCCATGGGTTGGACTGCAGCCAGCACAGCTGCCACTCTGCTGTATCTAATCCTGACCTTCATTCATCCGCCTGACGTCCTCAGAGCAGACCTTGGCCAGCGCTGCTGTGGAGGAGTACATTTCCATTCAGTTTTATGTGCTTTAATGTAGTGAACTAAGAGATGCCAAGCAGCCAATCACACGCTGCCAATCACATGCTGCCAATCACATTCTCTGATGTTGCTTTATCTGGGGAAGCTTCTTTAATGTCCAAGCGCAGCTGCATTATGTCGAGGAATGATCTGTCTTGAAAAAGTGCCAAAATATTTACGCAGGCTAGCTCCTGTTGGGCGCCACCCAGGAATCCAGTTACGGGCAAAGTTCTTCAGAACCAGTCTAAAGCGTAAAACCTAATCAGAAACCACAGTAAGCACCGCTCAGCAGAAGTGGGAGGGGGTTTTCTAGGTTTTCTTGAGTTGCCCTGGCTGGCAATTTACCATGTGAGAAGCAGCAGATTCTGGATCAAATTTTGGCAGTTCCTCACAGGCTTTGGGGAGTGCAAATGATAACAGCTTCTGAACATGATGAATGAAAACATGGTTAATAAGAGAAAACAATGGCTGAACACGTTTTCTGAACACGTGAGGTAATCACACGTGAGGAAGGGAAAAGCCGCAGGGAGAAAGTGCTTTTCTCTAGTGCTTTTCTTTTTGAAACATACCTGTGGTCAGGCCAGGCCTGTGCTTTGTGAGATCCCTTCATGAAGCCCAACCTGCACTGAGACACGTGGGAGGTGAGGTGGAGACACAGGGGAGACACATGGGAGACACACGAGAAACACAGGCGAGACGGCAGGAGCTAATCGAGTGTGAGCACGATTCCTCCCAGAGTGATGGCTGACGGGCTGAACCCCTGGTTGTGAGAGACGTATTCACGGCTCCAGACGGCGATTCCCTTCCCTGTTACAGACTTATTCTGGTATTGCTTTTTTAATACAGCAGGGCCCTGTCGAAGATCCCAGCAGGACTTCCACACACAATGAAAGCCATAACGCACAACACGTGCCCATAAATTCCTCCAACACATCAAGGCCAACAGCAGATCCAGGCTTCCACCACGCATGCATGTCAGTCTGGCGTGCATGTCAGTCTGGTTGGGAGAACAGGCCGGAATTAATTCTCCAGGACTGCTAGCCAAGTGTGTATAAGATGTTCGGCACTATATTCTGCGTTTACGCTGTATGATATTAAACGTATAACTCAAACGGGGCTTTGAGGATTAATCTGCTGTGCATGCAAGAGGTGATGCACTCCAGAACCCATCTATTATCAAAGACTGCAGTGACTCCGGGACTATCCACTGGTGCATGGAGAGTCTTTCTGTTACCCTTCAGACCGAGAGTCGACTGTGTTGCACTAGTATCAAGTTGGAATCATGTTGGTCGAGAACATTTGCATGGGGGTCCTTTAATAGTGAAGAACACTGTCGGTTCCTCTGTCCCGCTGTTCTGGTTTGTGTAGTTTGACTGTGTGCTAATGTCGACTGCCCACTCTTAAGGTCAATTCTAACGTGGCTTTGTTTTTGTGCTAAGGAGGCGCAAATTCCACACCCGGTTGGGCAAAACTCACATTTAATCCCCTACACATCAGATGGAGTTTTGTTTACAAAGACCTTTCTCCATGGAGCTGGGATTCACAGCTTAAGTATAATTAGCAGGGGGCTAATGTGTGTGTGTAAGACCACAGAACAATGCTTGGCATTTCACTGGTAATCACCATAGATCTGAGTATTAAAACGACTTTATTACCCAATCTATGTAATAAAGTGAAAAAATGAAAAGGGTTTATTGATTTAATTTAAAAAAAAGGTTCAAGGTTAAGCTTAACTGAATAAGACGAAGACAGTAACATAAGGGAGAATTCCCTGCTCAGAGAAAGAAGGTGGAGGACTCAGAAAACAGGTCGAGCACTCTGGGAAAGTAGGTCGGGGATTCTGGGTACTGACAACTGACAGTCCTGCAAAATACTCAGACAGAGCAACATTCTTGTAATCTCATCACTACTTAAAACAAACACTGAACAAACAAATCCTGATAACACAGCAACGATAGTACAATAACACAGTGCCAATATGACAGCTGTGAGGGGGAGTTGGGTATCTCGAACACACACACACACACACACACACACACATTCAACACATCCACACACATACACCCTAACACATGTCCACACTCATTCCTACACACACACACCCGAAACATTCATGCGCATACTTACCCCCCCACACACCCTAACACACACACACACACACACACACACCATAACACATGACCATGTTGTCTGCTGAGTAGATCGCAGCCAGGAGGACATCGATCAGACACAACTGTCACACTCAGAACCAGCGGAAACTAAACTGCCTTCTCATGCAGCTCCCTTGACACCAGCAGACTGAGGGCAAAGAAAACACGACAATAACACCCTCCCAAAAAACGACGAAAACACCTCAGAGAAACGAAAAAAACACTCACAAGAAACGAAAAAAACACTCCCAAGAAACGAAGAAAACACTCCCAAGAAATGAAGAAAACACTCCCTAAGAAATGAAGAAAACACTCCCCAAGAAATGAAGAAAACACTCCCCAAGAAACGAAGAAAACACTCCCAAGAAATGAAGAAATCACTCCCCAAGAAATGAAGAAAACACACAAGAAATGCATTCTTATGAGGGGTCACATAGTGGCAAAAGAAACATTTCCTCCTCTTCCTGCTTTCTCCTCAGGAGAAGGAAGGGTTAACTGCAGTACTGTTAACCCGGTACTGACCCGTAGTTGCAAGCAATCTGGAAAAGATCCAAATTAAGATTTTCAGATCGGATCTGATGTAAGAATGCTGGGAAATTGGCAAAAAAACTGATTTGAGCAGTTTTAGATTTAGTTAAATTAATCTGATTGAGTTAAGTTAATGTGATTTATTTGAGTTAATCTGGTTTGTTTTTAGATAAGCCAGATGTTGCTCAGAAGTAGACCATGCAAAATAACATTTTTTGTTGAAGACCTGGAATTGTTTTTGTTAGAACTCTGTTAGAAATACCGTCTGAAGGCCTTCTGACTAGCTGCCTATTAAACCGAATGACAAATTAGCTTTATCTTTTTTCCCAAAGGTTAAGAATGTTTTCTTTTTTTCATATCCTCTTATTAACTCGTAGAGCATTTTTCCAGTTCATTTACGAGACATCATTAATAAACATGAGACAGGTTGAGCAAATGGTGGTGATATTTTTAGCTGTGTTTCATTCAGGGCCTGAGCTTTTCTCAACCTCTCAGGTGAAAACGCTTCCTGAGCCTCACGGTGAGCACGAGAGAGCTGACGGACCTTACCGCCCAGATGATGTCATCGCTGGCATGAAAGGGTTTTCTTTCTGCTGTGCCACTGGAAGCAGGAACCCTGGAATGAGTGAGTAGGGCAAAGAAGACAAGCAAGGCAAAACAGAACTGAAGATAACATGCAGGAACACCATGTGGTTGATCTAACCTGTGCTGTGTGCAACTGGCTGTGTTCCAGAGCAGCCTGGTCCTGTAACCTGTGTCCCAGGCTCCCAGGTGTCCTGGGGCCCCACAGACCCACAGAGACGACCAGGGTCACGGCATGGGGGCCACATGCTGCTCAGCCTTGTTTTATAGGTATTTCCAGAATCCCAGACTGCACAGCTGTCCCTCCGGCTGGGTGCAGTGGACCAGGGTACACCTGAGCCACCCACAGTATTTTGACCATGGTGAAATCCTTACAAAGTGTATGAAGCCCTGGTACAAACTGATGGAGCACCACAGTAGGCTGTAGAAGAGTGATTTACTCTTAATACATTAATTTAAATACCTAAATAGGTAAATAGTCTGTGGCCACCAAAAACTGTGTTAAATTATCTCTAGTAAACAAAGCTTAGTGTTCTAATCACTACATTTTAATGGACAGTAACAACTTCTAACAGCTTCTTTTAATTTGAATGCAGGCAATGTTATAAATTCAGAAAGTTCATTTCTTGGCAAATTCTGATTCATGTTAAGCGTTATGGTTCCACTAGAGAGTTGGTTCAACCATCAGAGCATTTTTGTGGCAACAGACTGATTTTCTTCTTTAAAATAAATATTGCTACTGCAGTAAAGTGCATTTTACCAAATACAGCAGAAGTTTATAGAACAAGTAAGGAAACTGATCCAAGATCAGTTCTCCTTATTTAAACATATTTTATGACATCTCAAGAAAGCCACCTCAAGATAGCAGTGTTAAAGACCTGTTTAATTTTAAAGTGACTCCATAAAACAACAACACTGTCTGGCACACACAGGTACCTTAGCGGATTAGCATTAGTCTAACATTAGATTTAGATTTCGACATGGAAGGTCCAGGATCCGCGGGGTGCTCTGTCCAGCCGCCGCGTGCAGCCCAGCTCAGAACAACCGGCCACAGGGAACCCTGAGAACAAGCACTGCAGGCAAGCAGTACTTTTATTTACATGGAGCTCATGTTTAGAGAGTAATGCCCTTAACCCTGGATACTGCATGCTTCGCTGATCCTCTGTTTATACGGTTTATGATCTCCTTCTTACGGAGAGGGGAGCAGAAGCTTTGCTAATCTCTTTTTAATCTGCCTGCATTTTCCTGTTTAGAGCAGCGGCGTTCCTGTGCCTGTTGCCAGCCGTGCCATTGGATATGATCTGTTTCCCACTGGGTACAAGCCTCTCATTCACTCCAAATCCACACACCCTGCCCCCCGAAACCTCACCCCCCAAACAGAAGAATAACATTCAGATGCTTGGGCTAAAATTCCACCACCACCTCATGAAGATACCCACGCAGTAAAAAAATGTTTAGTGGTTTGCTCAGGCTATTTTGAGGCTGTTTTTTATAGCAAGGCAGCCAGAGCTGAACGAGCTCCATAAAGGCAGTTCATTATCATTGTAATATGGTCAAGGGAAAATATTCCAGTGAAGGGCATAAATATTTGGACAGGGACCTTTTTGTTTGGACTCTGTTCTTGGTCCAGACTTTTTGATAGTCATGGGTAATTTGTGCAAGATTTATAACCCTTTTTGTGAATCAAAACTAATTCACAAAAAGCCAAACTTGCCAACTTATCTGAACATTTATCTGAACTCCATCAAGCATGAATTTCACTTCCTTAACACACAGCCAGGCGGGAGCTGAAAGGACCAGTACTGCGCTACAGGTTGGGTGGAGACATGCGTAGGTGGTGTCCGGGTGATGTTCGGGTGCTGTTCGTGTGGTGCCCAGGTGGTATTCGGGTGGTGTCAGGTGGTGTTGGGGTGGTGTCCCCACAATCCACTGCAAGTGACAAACTAGAATTAAATAAGAAACCTTTCAAGATCAAGCTTGTTCTACTATTCAAACCTAAAGCACAGGAGTAAATGCCAAAACCACCCCAACGCCCCAATTTACACCATCCCCCCCAAAACATCTCCATTCACCCAAAATCACCCACATTCCCCCCAAGTTCCCCCTAAATTACCCCGTCCCCCCAAACCACCCCCATTCCCCCAAAATCACCCACATTCCCCCCAAATTACTCCATCACCCCAAACCACCCCCATTCACCCAAACCACACCAACCCCTCCCATGCAGGAATATGCATCCCATGTGGAATACATGCTTGATCTTAAACAAGCTAATCCAAAGTCCACATTTGGATTAGTCAAAACTGTCCTAACCGCAGAGTCCCAATGCAGCACACTGGCGGCTACCAGTTTCTCAGACACATCAGTGTCTTGATTAAAGCTGAATCGTGCAGACAGACTTGTAAACGAGACCTGTTGGAGGTCTCCACTGGGACGGAGCCGTTTTCTGATCAAATGCTGCATAATATCAGGGGGATATATCTTCAGATAGGCCAATAGAGACTTAAGAACAATGATTTATTATGATGTAGTAGAAGCTCAGTGTAGTAAATCCTTTAGAAGTTTCATCCTACACATTCTTTTGCACTGTCTCATGCATCTCTTCACCACTCAGGCATACAAGTGGACTCTTTTATTCACTAGACTCTCATTACTTTTCAGGGAAGGGATGTGTGAAGATCATGGCACAGAGTACAAGGGCAAAGTCCTACAGTCCATGTAGAAACACTTGCAGGTTTGATGCATTCATTAGGATTCTTATCTCTGAGATTCTTATATCTGTGGTCTTTCTGGACATATGTGTCAAATAGAAAGAATTATATATAAAATTATATAAAATTATATAGAATTATATAAAAGCTCTGTTCACTAAGAAGATTCTGATCTGGGATCTGGGTCTGGGATCTGGGTCGGTCCAACTGTCAGATAGGAAGGGGGTTGTGGATATGCTTAAGGCCCAAGGACAGTCTAAAAGATAGTTTAGACGCCAGTAGGACTTGGGTCAGTCCGACCGCCAGATAGTCTAAGTAGAGAGAGACAATTAATTCAGAATGAAACATGGATCATGGATCCTTAAATTCCCTTACAATCTCTACCTCAAATGACATTTTATACCAACAAGTTTGACAATATTTTCTATTTAAAGGGTTTCTATTTAAAGGGTTTCCTTTTAATTTAACAAATTATTGGATTATAGTTCAATAACTCTCTACTTCATAAAACCACAATAAACATTTCCTTTTTGCATAATGTCCTGTAGTACACTGACAACATCAAAACATACTGGTGGGAAACAGGCGTGTGAATCCAGGAAAACTCCAGGAGAAGTTCAGGAGAAGTTCAGGAGAAGTTCGGGAGAGTTCAGGAGAATTTCAGGATAAGGTCTGGAATGATCCAGGAGAAGTTCAGGAGAGGTTTAGGAGAGGTTCAGAGGAGGTCCAGGAGAAGTTTAGAGGAGAGGTCAGTGAGAGCTCAAGGAGATGGGATCAGGAAGATTGGTGGACTGACCTGTGCCAAACTGTACTAACTACAGTCAGATAATCCTG
Source organism: Sternarchorhynchus goeldii (assembly GCA_028565775.1). Lineage (NCBI taxonomy): Eukaryota > Metazoa > Chordata > Actinopteri > Gymnotiformes > Apteronotidae > Sternarchorhynchus > Sternarchorhynchus goeldii. The sequence continues at coordinate 8,950,690 of JAOXYF010000001.1, read as the reverse complement.
AACCTACGCCAAACTGTACTAACCAGAGTCAGATTATCCTGAACCTTTTTCTGCCAGCGAGAGTCTTGAAGAACTGAGGAACTGATAGGAACCTGTACTCAGATCACAGATCCCATCCATGCTTCACTATGGAAACAGAGAAGTTTGTTGGGAGGTTGTCTTTCTATATTACTGTATTCCACTCTATTTGCACTTTTTTACAATAATAATCTCAGACATGCACGCAACGATTACATTACTTCCAAATTCAGAGCCTAATAAATTCTCTTTCCCACTTCAGACATTGTCTTTCCTAAACAGAATGCGTCGGTCTCCTTAAGTGTGGGAAAACATCAACATAAACACATAGAGCTCTGTCAAACAATACACAATGCAACATTTACACGAACTTTAACTGAGTCACGCTGAACTGAAGTGCGGCACAGTGAGCTCCACGGACGCTCAGTACCCATTCCAGTCTCACTGTGTCTCACGCACGCACCGAGACACGGCCAAGATAAATCGGTACTACGGAAGTACCCGGATGGCTCCGCTGATAGTGGCCCAGCTGGCACCAGAGAGGAAACACGTGAGGTCGCAGCACAAATAACCCGAGCTCGAGGACGCGTTATCCTAACGGACGGAACGGGACCACGCATTTGTTATTAGATTTGTAAACAGAGAAGGTCATTCTCTCTTGGGAGCGGGAATGCAAAAAGATCTACTTGTTTGACACCAGATTGACGTAGTTCAGGCACATATATCTGATTCAGAACTGGTTAATTTTTTGATACGAGACAATCGCTCTTCCCGCCTTTGGAGTTTGTTGTCCCGTGCAGAAACGGCTCTCCTTGTTGTTTTTTATTTAGACATTTTATTTATACATTATTTTGACATTATTTAGACATTTATGTTTTTGCTGGTAATTTACCAACACCGAAATTTCAGTTACCAAAAATGCAAGGATCTATATTTCTAAAAACGCAAATGATATTACGCAGTACTAGATATACGTATGAATGAATACCGTAACATTCATAGTATCCATTAAGTTAATAAAATACTTTTTCAGACAGAAATATGTATTAAACTATGACTACAGCTAAATAAAGAGGACGAAAATGATTACTTGGCAGATCATTTAGGCTCAAAGTTGAAGTTCGCGTATCAAGCGCTAAACCAAAGAAAAACTCGGAAATTTTAGTATGATGTGCCACCTAGTGGTCATTTCACACAATTACACCTTTTCCTATTTTATTTATCTTAAGAAAATTCCAGTCTATGGTTTTTGGTATCTATAGATGCCAAAATATGTTCATTATATTTTAACATGGACACCCAACCCTTCAAAGCCATATTCGTAAAGCTCATTATTTTTATTGTATTGATGTAATGTACAATTCCATTACTAAAAGCACATTAGTGACTCAAAGACCACACAATTAATGACTCTTATATTCATTCTGACCATTTCTCGTGATTTAACAGGACACCGACTCCCGTCATCTGTCGTCATGGACACATAAGTATGTGATACATGATACAAGTGTTGAAGCTTGATGTCACAGCAGCACCACACGTGTGTTTATGTTTACATGGAATAAGAGGGGTAAGGGTGAGAGCAGGCTGTAAATCATCTGGTAGTATAACATGTAATCAGACTGACCTTACATATGGCTTTTAATAAAGGTAACTGGAGACCACTCGTGTCTATTCTGGGAAAAAATGTTTTAGCAGTTTTAATAAGAACTTTCTGATTCAGTCCAAGTTCACTCTGACACCCCTCCGTCAGGTAACTAAGGGCTGTAGACTTAGTTTTATTATAGAAAACAAAATTAAATGTTTTAAGGAAAAATGTGTAATTGGTGAATATTCAGGTACAAGTATTAGGCTTAAATGTGGGGCATTTAAAGGCTGTGATGAGAGAAGATGACAACATGAGCATGGCTAAGCACGACCCTGGACAACGTACCAGACTAATTATTAACAGTTAACAAGAGCTTCCCCCAATTTAATCTTGACACACTGGTACAAGGGACCTGTTTGAGTTGTTTGGGTTGTGTTTGAGCTGTTTGAGTTTGTGTTAGTGTTATGTTTTAGTTGTGGCTGTTGTTTTGCCTCTGAACTCCAACTCTGGTGTCTGAAATGCATCGGCCACTGTGAGGCTGAAGTGCAAAATGTGCAAAACTCTTTCATTCAGAGTTTCAGCCTGTTTAATATGGAGTCTCTGCCATTGCAGGATACTAATTGGACGAATGATGGTAATATTTAATAAAATTAATGAATGCTTGCACATTGTCTATACACCACATCCACTTCACACTAATCAATACTTTGGCTAACTGAGATCAGTTTGTAACTGTATGTTTATATTTTCATATTATTCATAATATATTGCTTCATTCATAGTTTGTCTTCATAAAATATGTTTATACCAGTTTAGAAATAAAATATCTTTACCTTTCATCTACCAGAACAAGTGCAAAAAACATATTCCCGAATATTTATCAGGAAAACACTGCCTGCTGCTCTAAACATGGTTTCTGTACATCCACAGGCACCACCACCAGCTAAACACTATACCTCTGTCAGTATGTTCTGAACCTCCTCACACCCGGCTGCCTTCTCAGCACCTGCTGTTTTGGTACACTTATACACACCAGAACAATAAGTGCTTCACTTTCAGAGGAAAGTTTCACAAGCTGCTTTCGAGGGGTGGCAGAGCACATGGAATCAAGACATGTGATTGTGTTTACAGCACTGGCACTGAGGTTGAGCAATAGTGTCCAGTCAGTTCTTCGTGTCTCCCAGAACCATCCAAAGATACATACCAGAAAGAACCGGCAATAACTTTTAAAGGACACCAGCAGGAACATCACACCGTTTCCAAGTTTACCGCTTAATTTCTTGACTGAACTAAATATGCAAATCTAATCCAGAGGCTCATGTCTAAAATGTATTATAAAGCTGTAAACAAACCAGAGGTATGTGGCACTTCCGGTGGAGCGGCTGGTCACATGAGTTGTGTTTTCCTTGCCAGGTCTCATCTCCCTGCTGCAGCAGACACAGATGGAGGGGGGTTGGGCTGGGGGCTTGTTGCTAAGTTTGGCGTGTGACTGGTCATGGTGGGCAGGGTTAAGAGACCTGCATGTTTTCTCCGAATCAAGCCTCACAAACAAGTGCAGGCTGGAATCTGTCCGCAGCCGCCACACGGATCGAATGTCACAGCCGGCTAGTATATAAACCGAGAATCAGCTGCTGGGCTGGTAGATCAGAATAAACCTCGCCAAGGACAGAAGCAACCAGGGAAGCTCCGCACCCTTAGAAGAACGCAACAGACCGGTGAGAAGGACGAGACTGGGATAGACCTGCCCTTAGCAAAGACATGGACATCCAGACAGGACAAATAGTGCGGGCACTGAGCCCCCTGGAGAGCCTCGAGAAGCAGCTGAGCTGCCCCATTTGTCTGGACATGTTCACCAAGCCTGTGGTGATCCTGCCCTGCCAGCACAACCTGTGCCGCGGTTGTGCCAATGACCTCTATGACTCCCGCAACCCCTACCACTTCTCAGGAGGGATCTTCCGCTGCCCGACCTGCCGCTTCGAGGTGGTGCTGGACCGTCACGGCGTGTACGGCCTGCAGAGGAACCTCCTGGTGGAGAACATTATCGACATTTACAAGCAGCAGCTGGAGAGCGGCGGCGGTGGCGGTGAAGGCGATGGACCCGAGCCTCCTCTGAAAGCCAAGGACGCCAAAGGGCCGATGTGCCAGGAGCACGAGGACGAACACATCAACATCTACTGCGTCACCTGCCAGGTCCCCACCTGCTCCATGTGCAAGGTCTTCGGCAAGCACAAGGACTGTGAAGTCTCCACCCTGAAGAGTATCTACGAGGCACAGAAAGCGGAGCTCAAAAACTCCATCGATCTGCTCGTAGCCAGCAAGAGCGGCGTGCAAGCTACGTTGGCTCAGATGGAAGATGTCTGCAAGGCCGTGGAGGAGAACAGCCAGCTGCAGAAGCAGCGGTTGGGGGAGAAGTTCGACCTGCTCTACGCCATCCTGGAGGAGCGCAAGGCCCAGCTGCTGGACATCATCGGCCAGGAGCAGGATGAGAAGGTGGCCCTGGTGCGCTCTCTGGTTCAGCAGTACAGCGAGCAGTTGCAGGCCAGCACCTTGCTGATGGACCGAGCCTCCCAGAGCCTGAGCAATAGCAGCACCGCCGAGTTCCTCATCTGCGCCAAGAAGCTCATTGCGGAAGCCAAGGACACAGCAAAGAACTCCCAAATCCAGAGACCAGAGCCTGGCTTTGAGAAGATGGACCACTTCACACTGTTCACCGACAACGTGGAGGCCATGCTTGCGAAAATGGACTTTGGAACGGGTGATAATGAGGAGGATGAGGACTATGAAGAGGCAGAAGAGGAATAAACCATTGTGAACTTTATATGAGACAAAGACTAAGGTGTTTTGTGGGAAAAGGTTAGAGAAAAGGCTTTTTAAAAACCCTGTTGATATGTACTGTCAATCGGGACACAGTCTAGCTGCTTCTGAAAACTGTGATGAGTGTGTGCAATTTTAACAAAGCAGTTTTTATACAAAGAGAAATTGTACCATTTCCACTTTTCCACTTGACTTTTATACTTTTGTAATTATACAGTTGTTCATATTGAATTATTTTTTGATATCTTTAGTGTCCTGTAGATGACAAGATTTACACTTGAAAATCCAGTATTAGGTGTGTTTGATAAGATGAAGTCCAAGGTAGATTCACTAAAGCTGTAGAATACAGCTGAGACAGTTTAGCTCTAGAGTGTCAAATACTTGAAAATGCTGCATAATGCACTTATGAACTACTGTAGAATTTTGTTTTCATTGGACAATTCAATGGGAATAAAGCGTTCACAAAACAACATAAATCATCTTATCCTTGTATGCTCCTCAGCTAATATCGGGAATAGACGTTGTGCGTGAGATAGAATCCTTAACCAAACATCGTCTCCCATAACGCCGAAGCTCCTGAGGCCGTGGTCCGTTCTCTGCTCGGGAGGAGGGCGGTTTTGGCAAGGTGAGAATGACAGAGGACAGGCCGCTCCAGGAATAGCTCCACTGTGTCGAGCGTGTTTCCATCCCAGTCCATTCCTGCTCCCCCAGGCATGGCCTTCCAGAGCCACGACCCAGAGGTCAGCACTCAGCCACGGATACAGTTGCTAGGGACCTACACAAACCTTGCAGCCCACATTTAAACAATGTCTGACGCACAAACATAAGAAACGTTTACAGAATAAACACAACAGTAAAAAAAGTTTACAGAATAAACATTATGAGCTAAACATGGATATTTAAAAAATACATAATTAGACTGTAATAGATATTTCGGCTTTGTATTTCCAAATGGTTTATTGATTGTTAATGTATATACCTTTGAAAAAAAGCTGCCATTTTGTGCTTTAATGTTTTCTGGGATTGACTGTCCTAGTCCAGATCCACACAGACTACATTGCAATACTCAGACAAAACACAATACAGTTAAATGCTGTAATATAAATATAATGCTGAGAGTTAAAAAAAATTAATAAACACACAGAGCTAAAAGAATCTGCAAAATTTGTGTTCCTTTTAATAAAGTCTAGAGGCTCTACTCCAGATTTTTCTCATGGTTTGCAATAGTGCATGTTTGAGTCTAAACCAGCCTTGTCCTGGGCCTCCCTGATTCAGTGACCATTCATGTGTGCAGGGGTTAAGTTCCCCAATGACCTCAAAGACCCGTGGTGCGAATCCCGAGACCCACAGCCAGACTGTTATGAAACCAGGGCAACCCACCACAAAGAAGGTCTGAGACATCCACTCACTTTACAGGAGACACCACTTCATTAGAAACCTCTTCCAGGTGTACAGTTCTGGGTTCTGCTGGTGGCAGCACAGCGGGTGTTCACTCAACCCACCAGTAACGCTGACGCAGCATTCCCACACGTGTGAAGAACAGCATTCCCACACGTGTGAAGAACAGCATTCCCACACGTGTGAAGAACAGCATTCCCAGTCAGTGTAAAATGCTCACATAAAAAAAGATACTGGACTTTAATTTATCATCAACTGCTCAGGAAGTCACAGACATGTCCAGGTATTTCACTGTAGCGGACTTCTTTGTGAACTAGGATGTACTGCAAGTGAAACCTCGCCAGGTGGCTGTGGGTGTAAGAGAAGCTTAGACAGTCTCCCTACTGCTCTTGGAACCATGCTCCTGTGTGCAGAACAGCTGTTCTGTATGACTGTACACTGTATGACTGTATACACACCCTGGAAGGCAGAAGAAGAGGTCTCACACTCCCACCGCGTCAGAGACAGCAGTGACCCACTGCATCGAGGACAAGGGTTTGGGTCTACTTACTATATTTAGCAAGAAATTGTTTTGACATTGACATTGTTACGATGTCATTGGTCCTAAAGGGTTCGAACAGGGACAGGCACTGTACAGGCTGGACAGGTGGGATGTTAGTGTCTACCTTGTCCGCATGACATCTATTAGTAAGTCACAAATCTCTCCTTTTACAGTTCGCCTTGCAAAACATAAATGTGTAAAGTCAATGGGGCTCTGCACCCAAACATTTGTAAAGCTGTTTTTAAAGTTTTTAATAACCCATACTGTCCGTTTGAGAGCCTGCTTTCACCATGACACTCTCGAGGAGAATGAGATCTTCTCCCAGACTCTCTGTTTCACTGCTCAGCAGGGCAGAATTTACCAAGTGTGTCTGGACTGATCCATCCAAGAGCCTGACGGTTCAAAACTGCTTCTCTAAATAAGAGCAGGACTTCCCCTGGCCAACTAACGGGGTCGGCCGCTAATTTTAGGGTTATGAATTACAGGCACCCCCCTCCACCTCCACTGAAGGACGCCCTCTCAAACAGCCTCCAACACCTCCAAAATAATAAGCAAGCTCCAGCTACTGCCACCACCTGAAAGAGGGGATTGTGTAATCATCACTGAGTCCTCTGCATCCAGGATGTATTAATATTATTATTATTATTGATATTATTATGAATAAATACAGTGATGGGTGGGGGAAACTAGAGCAACATGAACACAGTGCAGGATGTGGGATCTGTGTGCAAACCAATGACCTTACATTCTGCAGAGTGCGCATGTAAGAGCCTCCACGTGTAAAAATATCCGCAGTTCATATTTAGCCCGTGCGGACGCTGCCTGTAGATGGTCGTACAGTAAATAGAACGTTTCTCTTGGTCACCACGTGCCCTGCTGTCCTGAACAGTCAAACATTCTCAAAAGATATATAACTAAACTCAGATAATATTCACAAACACAAACAGCTCAGATGATATTCTGCTGTTGAACAGGACTGCCTCAAATTACAGTGGGTAGGCCTTGTCCAGCGGGTAAAACTTTTACGTATTGTGCAGGCAACATTACGTCACCCATATCGGTGCTGGGCCGGACAGTGTTAACCACTGAATCATCACTGAACAAGCCTTATTTCGTCCGTGTCAGCTTTGTAAATATGACACTTGGTAAATATCGCCCAGAATATCTCTTCTAGCCCACACGAAGGAAATTTCAACAGAAATGAATATGAAATAGACTGTCAAAATGACCAATGACCATTTAGCAAAACCGCGTTTACAAACGTCAGAATAAAGTAAATTAATTCCAGGCATTAGCAATTGGTTGTTGTCAGCGCGAAATGAAATCTTGTTTATTTCAAAAGAAACAGACCACATTTAAGTTTAATCTAAGCCTGTAAACTTGCTGCTTTACGGCGTTTCTTCTACAAATATAGTTAAACACACATAGTTTGCGACAGGGTCTTCAACAGCCTGTTCTTTATACGGTTGTGGAATGGAAATTTCCTTAAGATGCAATAAACGGGGGAAATGCGCTAAATACGCCGGAGGGCGCAAGGTCAGCGAATGTTCTCAGCCCCTTTTCGCTTGAAAATATAAGCATGTGATTAAAACAGGCGAGCTTCAGACTTTTCGCCAGTTCTTTGCCTGAGCTTCCAGAGACTTCACGACGGCAGCTGTTCGCTGTTTGCCACAAAAGGAAAACGGGTAAATAAATGTTTATTTAAGATGAAGCTATTCATTAGAAGCTATAGCGTTACAAAGTAGGCGCAGCAGGAGAGCGCACGCTGAGTTATGTTGTACTGAGATGACGGGAGCGTTTAATGGTACTCTCTGTTTATGAACATTAGATGTCTGTTATATTTGATTTATTTGGCTCAGATACGTAAAAAACTGTAATCATTAAATAATCGCAATATGCATAACTCTAAAAAGGAACATGAAATCAATACTGTGTGGATCAGTACTGTGTGGATCAATACTGTATGGATTAGAGTCGAACATTAACTGTTTTTTATCTTTTAGTGTAATGTAATGGATCATATTTTAGTCATTATGTAATCAGCAATTTCATTTATTCATTATAACTGATATTTCATTCCACACAGGATTCACAGAAACAGTTTCAGTAACTGATGGAAGTGATGTTGAGGTTTTTTTATTTGTTTGTTTTTTTGCAGAAACCTTCAAAATGCTTCTTATTCTTATTTATTTATAGAATTATTTGTGTATTTGGCCTGCTCAAAGGTAGAGCTGTTACAGGATACTGCCAAGAGAGTAGCGCCTCACCGCGCTCCTCACTGAGCGCCTCACCGTGCTCCTCACCGCGCTCCTCACTGAGCGCCTCACCGCGCTCCTCACTGAGCGCCTCACCGAGCGCCTCACTGAGCGCCTCACCGTGCTCCTCACTGAGCGCCTCACTGCACTCCTCACCACGCTCCTCACTGAGCGCCTCACTGAGCGCCTCACTGAGCGCCTCATCGTGCACCTCACTGCGCTCCTCACCACATTCCTCACAGGCACCTGGCAGAACCACTGTTTCCAGGCTGAATTATTTTTTATCAGTGAAGAGAGCCAAGTCCTCATACTTCTTGTTCATTCCTGCCAACAGCTGCACTGACTGATGTCAAACGCTTCACAGGAGCAAACTGATTTCACATTTTATTTATCACAGATTTGTAAAGGTACAAATTCATGGAATATAGATGTGGAATTAGAAACATGACTTTCCCTGTAGCCTTCAGGTTCTTTGTGCCGAGAAGCTGAAGCAGGAGAACATTCTGAGATGGATAAGAAGCTGGACTTGTCCAGGCTGACGGAGGAGGAGGCCAGGCACGTGTGGGAGGTCATCCAGAGAGACTTCCAACTGAGGAAGAAAGAAGATGATAGACTTGGGTGAGACACTGTCCTGCCACTGGGACACCAGAACCTGCTTAACCCCACAAGCTCTATCTTTTACTGGGACACCAGAACCTAAAAAAACATGTACACCCATTTGCCCCAAATCTGAGTGCTACACTGGACACATGACTGCGCACTGATTCCAGAATTAGACACTGTGGCCTGTGAAGGGCGGGGCATTTAGGGGTGGAGGGGGGGTAGTAACGTGACCACTCTTGCCTTGTGCTTTCTATAGAATGTGTCAGGGGCAGTGGGGCAGTGGAATGTGAGGGAGAAAGATCGCCTCTCGAGAAGCATTTCCCATCCTGATGATCACGGCAAAGTCACAAGCCTGGGAAAAACCAGTTTCTGTGGGAACAGTGTTCTCTTCTTAAATAAAGAGCTCTATGTTTGGGTCATGGTTTGAGTTTGTATGTCTCTCACACCCCATCCACCCCTGAAATAAGTGAACCAGGTTTTCTGCTGTCAGCTTTTATAATGTCTGGTGTCATAGAGAATTATAAAACAGGTTTAGTGTTGTGACGTAATGCAGTAATGTAGCTTTCTGGAAATAGCTTTAACCTTGAGAAAGGTTGAGTAGACTTTTACAATGGAAAGTCTATGCTGTAATAGCAGTGTTCTGTAGAACCAGTCTATTATGTTCGCTCTTAACCCTTCACTCTGGCAAGTTTGTCTGTTGGCCTGTCGCTGAGCCGTGTTGCTGAGTTCAGCCTGTTGTGGTGGTTGTGGGTCCTGCAGGGACCTGAAGAGCAGGATCGAGAAGGAGGAGGCCAAGTGTGAGGTGCTGGGCTCAAGCTCCTCCCTCGCTCAGTCCCACTGCATCCGCTGTCTGCAGCCCTTCAGGTTCCTGGTGAGGAGCAGGAGGATGTGCCTGGACTGCCAGCTGAACGCGTGCGAGTCCTGCAGCCGCTACAGCAGGACGGAGCGCGGCTGGGTGTGCAGTTCGTGCCGCGCGGCCCGGTGAGTCGCAGCCTCTCCACCCTCGCGCTACGACAGCAGCCTGCCAACACTTACACACACAGAATGTGAATAAGTACGACTGGCCTTCAGAATGGTGACCACAAACACCTTCTCTGTGTCTGTGCAGGGTTCTGAAAATCGGAACGTTGGGCTGGTACCATGACAACGTGCACACTCGCTTCAGGCGCTTTGGCAGTGCCAAAGTGATGAGGTCACTGTACAGGAGATTAACGGACGAGGGTGGGTGCTATAAACAGCACAGTGAGGGCCTCTCACGTGACTGAACAATCTCACGCATCTACATGTTATCTCACTGTTCCACTGACGTGCCGGTGGATTGCAGTAATCTTTAACACTGCACGGCTTCCCTTGGCTTCAGTATACTCGTACACTGCGCCGTGCTGGTTTTAGACACGCACTGCGAAATGGCGTGTGTGCAGTGCACTGCAGTGGTTATGATTTGTTTGCTCACACTGCATCTCACGCCATCCATCACCATAAATTCAGTCACCAGCAGAAATGGCGTGAAACAAGAGAGTGTAGCTGGATATTGCCTTTCAGATGAAGCCTGCCCGCACTGGTCACCTGATACCCAGAATTCTCTGCTCCTGCCACGATGCTGGGGTATTAGATCAGTGCATTGTTGTGCAGTGGAACCAGAGGGTCACATGCCGTGCTGTGGACCGAACGGGACTCTGCTCAGGCTGTTTATGATCTCTGAGACATGATCGGACGTGTTATGTGCAGAAATCACAAACATAGTTACAGAGGTTGGCAGTAACGTGGATTGTTTATGTCTGCCACCTCTAAAGGGTGATATCTGTTATTTCTTAGAATAGATGGTGTATACTTTTCCTTTTTGTTTTCTAGTTTTTCTGCTGTTTACTTGACTGACAGCACTAATCTAACGTCATCTTTTCTATTAATTAAGGCATCACTTATAAGACATTTGTTTTGGCTCACATTCACACAGGCATAACAACGGTCAATTCAGGTCATTTAAATGCACTGCAATAGTGAATAAATAGATACTACAAACTTAGAATATCAGCTGTGTGCTGCCATGCACCCAGTACACTGTAGCGACAGCCTGAACACCACTGGAAGGATGGTACTGTCACCCTCCACCCTATAAACATTTAATAATATATGCTCAGTACAGAGAGCTTAGCATACTGAAGGGGTATTGTAGCTCTCAGAACTGTCAGGTGTTTCAGGATGAATATCACTTTGACTTCACAGAGAGAACTATGTGGCACGCAGCTCGAGAACAACAGGAGGATTCTGGGAAATGATCGATGGAAAACCTGTTGCTATGCGCCGTTTGTATCAGGGTCCCGATGGTGGGAGGCACAGGATTAGTGTTCACGCCATTCCCCTCTTGTTTTTCCAGGTCACCGTGACGACGACATGCAAAGCATGCCCGACGTCCGCAGTGAGTTGGCTAGAAGATGGACTTGCAGATCTATGGGCAGTTGTTCATAGATAACAGACCTATGAGCAGTTGTTCATACATAACAGATCTATGGGCAATTGTTCATACATAAAGTAGGTGTTTGACTGTTTGACACAAGTCCCAGTGTCCACAGGGCTGTAGTGAGTGTGTATGTCTGCAGCCACACACACACACACACACACACACACACACACACACACACACATGGGTAACTGTATGACTCTTCTTTCAGATGTGCACAATGACCATGATGACGACCCCATGGATACAGTGGAATCTCAGCGCTGCAAACAGGCAAATGACAATCCTTATTGGATTAAAGGAACACATTAAAATGCACATTTCAGGCGTTCTGAGTACTTTCCAAAAGTTTTAGTATGTCTTTGGCAATGAATTGTCTTAGAGTAATGAATATTGAAAAAATTATGCCCTGAAATTATGCCTTGTGGAAATGGAATTTGTTTTTTGTAAAACCATCCATCTGATTGAAGTATTCTGAATGCTGAGTAAAATATATCTTTTTTTCAGGTTTCACAGAAATATTCTTTATTGGGTTTAACATTTACTTCTTAAATGTTAACGTTGATCTTCTGGTAGATCCCTTCCTAAACCTAATGTTGTTCTTTCTGTTGGCCTGTGGAGCTGAGGAAGACGAGGCGTTTGCTCTCCGTCCACCCCCTGGATCTGGACATGGACGAGTGCAGCAGTCATTCCCGCCGGCATTCTGTGCAGGCAAGAGTAATTGACGCACGCTCAGCCTGATGGACCTCACGGCCAGATCTGGTGGTCTCATCGACTGCTTTCCCCTCAGCATGTCCAGGAGGAGCGGGGGCAGCCACGTGGCGAAGTGGAATGCAGCACAGACGTGTACCACCAACACCATCACCGTATGAAACGCAGAACCAGTCTGGACCGGTTCTCACGCCCAGGTTTACCACAGCTCTGGGGTCCTGGCACTTTCACATACCTCATTCACATGAACACACAGACGAATACACACGCACAAACACACTCACACCTACACACACACACACAAACACACATGTAAACAAACACATGCACACGAGTGGTAAGCTGAATTGCCTGTTGTACTATTGTACTGTTGTACTCTGGGTAGATGATGGTGTACACTTGGAGCACAGGATGGTACGTGCTCGCTCACTGTCCAGGATCAGCTCCTCTGCCCAACGCTCACTCTACTTGGACACTTCTGAGGAGGAGGACGTCTTCTGTGCTCCCGCCTACCAGCTCCACCCCCGCCGGCGTAGCCGCGCGACCTCCCAAGAGAACGACGGTCTGAATGCACCTCCGGTAAGAGTGTCTCCACCCACAACATCACCAGAGATCTGCGTTGTTGAGTCAAGTTACTAGGACACATGATGCTTTTTGGGGAAATGTATCAGGAAAACCTGGGTTCACAGGCCCATGAGGTTTAAACAGAAACAGCTGGGGCAGGTTTGAAATATTTACCACAGCCAAAGCTAGTTGGGTTTTCATTAACAAGGCTTGTATTGTTTGTCACTTCTGTCTGTCTGTCTCCACCTCCTGACCCCTGACCCCCAAACCCCTGAGGCAGATTAATGAACTGAATAAGAGAATGTCTGCTATCGAGAATCTCCTGAATCGCCTGGAGGAGAAGATGTGCGTCCCTCATGATCAGGTACAAATACAGACAAATACAGACATACAGCACAGAAACACCAGGCATGCGTGCATACTAATACATACTAATTCATACTAATACATACTAATTCATACTAATACATACTAGAACATATTAATACATACTAATACATACTGGAAAATTGTAAAACATACTAGAACATATTAATGCATACTAATACATACTGGAATACTTTAATACATATTAATACATACTAATACATGCGAGCTTTAGCCAACTGGACAGAACATGAGTCAGTCATCTGCTACTACAAAGAGGCTGCATGCAACATTAGAGCATGAAGTGAGGGGGTGTTTGTCCCAGCCATCAGAAAACCAGCTGGAGGAGGAGAAACTGAAGAGGAAGCTGGATGAACTGATGAGTGACCGTGCACTGTCCTCTGACGAGGATGAGCCCAAGAGACCCGCCCACCCCAAGGGTCCCGCCCTGAGGGGCGGAGCCAGCAGGGACCAGGACCTGCCAGCTCAAACAACACAGGACGCTGTCCTGAGCTCCTCCAGTGATGAAGAGATGCCCACTGAGGCACAGAAGGTAATAACGAACACATACACACACACACAAACACAACACAAACATATGCACACACTCAAATATATGCAGGTACATACATACTCACACACACATACACACACACAAACATACACACATCATCAAAGTAATTGCTCATTTAATTGTCTTACCCCTTCATTATCACTTCTGACAGCTGTAAATGAAGAGACTTTAAAGTTATTTCAATCGGTAGCACTAATTACCATCTGTGCTAGTGGCAGCTCTCTTGTCACTAGAGCTTTAGGAAGGCTATAACACAACCCAGAATAGCCCCTGCACCATTGTTCTGTTAGCACAGCTGCTCGGTTAGCACTGCTGCTCTGTTAGCAGTGCTGCTCTGTTAGCATGACTGCTCTATTAGCAAGGCTGCTCCGTTAGCACTGTTTCTCTATTAGCAGGGCTGCTCTGTTAGCATTGGTGCTGTATTAGCATTGCTGCTCTGTTAGCATGACTGTTCTATTAGCACTGCTTCTCTAATAGCACTGCTGCTTTGTTAGCAGTGCTGTTTTGCTAGCATAGCTGCTCTGTTAGCAATGCTGCTGTATTAGCAGGGCTGCTCTGTTAGTATAGCCACTCTGTTAGCAGTGCTGCTCTGTTAGCATACCATTAGCATAGCCGCTCTATTAGCAGGGCTGCTCTGTTAGCAGGGCTACTCTGTAAGCAGCGTTGCTCCCCTCAGCTAATCGCTGTTCCCTCTACATGGCTTTCAGAGATCCACTGCAGCGGCCCTTTGTGACATCACAACTGAGATTCTAAGAACGCTCAATGCCACAGAAAGTGCCCTAGCTGAGTTGGTCCGCTCAGAGCCCACCGACACACCCAAGTTAGGGGCCACAGATGTAAGGGAAGCTGATGAGGCTTACAGAGATCTTGAGGAAAATGTAAGCCTGCAGATATCCTTGCAGATATGTTTGATTTAACATACAGTCATTAGCATAATGTCACGCACAGGACGGGGTTTATAGCTAATGTTTGTCGTGCAGTCCATTGCCATTTGGCGAATGGCTGTGGTGCTTGAATGAATAAAACAAGATGAAAACATTGGTGAACCAAGGATGCCACTCATCTATGACCTACACATACGGAGCAGTGGTGTGTCATGCATTCTCATGGTGTCTTCTGCTCTCTTACAGCTGTATCTGACTGCAGGAAAATCCTTTGACATGGAGAGGAAACTGAGGCAGATAGAACGGAATGCTAAGAACCATTACATTGTCCCGCTCACCGACTCCGAGCTTTCAGAGCTGGAGGAGCAGCTTTCTATAACAGCTGCTAAGGTCCAGAACACAGAGAGTGAGGTGAGAGACCATCACTAATGTTCAGAACACAGAGAGTGAGGTGAGAGACCATCACTAGGCTAGAGCACAGAAAATGAGGGGAGACCATCACAGTACATTTACATCTTGAGTAAATGCTCTTATCAATAGTGAGCTGCTTGTTTATCAGTGTAACGGTGTGTGTGCTTCCTGGGAGTCTGGGACCCATGGTATATATGGAAACACTCTGAATGTGTTTGGCTGGGTACTTATCAGTGGATATGCTTTCACGTCATCATGCGCTTTTGAATCAAGCCAAGCGCACTTTTCTCTCTGTAGGTGTCAGACATAGAGAATAAGATTGCTGCACTGAATGCATCGGGACTCTCGATAGACAAGGCCAAGAAAAAGGTGAAGGGCTGTTCATTTAATACCAGTAATACCCACACAGTTCATTTAATACCATGATAATTCCCACACAGTTCACTTAATACAATAGTAATACCCACACAGTTCATTTAATACCACAGTAAGACCCACACAGTTCACTTAATACAATAATAATACCCACATGGTTCATTTAATACCACAGTAATACCCACACAGTTCATTTAATACCACAGTAATACCCACACAGTTCATTTAATACCACAGTAATACCCACACAGTTAATTTAATATCACAGTAATATCCACACAGTTCATTTAATACCACAGTAATACCCACACATTTAATTTAATACCACAGAAATACCCACATAGTTGCAGTATCTTGAATTTCCCTTTGGGACCAATAAGGTATCTGTCTGTCTGTCTGTAATTGATTGTCTATTATATATTCGTGAGTATGATGTTGAGTCATGTGTGTGTCTGACTTTGCAGTTCTGAGTCTGTTTTGTGTTGTAGTATTAAAGGGTGTTTTCTGTATTTGCAGGCATCAAGCATACAACAGAGAAGAAAGATGTCCCAAGACATGAACACAAACAGGGTGCACTTCTGAACATCAGCAGGCTGTCACCAAACCTTTACACCAGACCTTCACACTGCCCTTGTGCAAGCAGATCAGAGTTGTACAACAAATGAAACTACAGGCTTAGACACAAACAGTATAGACACAAACAGCTTAGACAAACATCTTAGACACAGACATCTTCGATACAAACAGCTTAGACACAAACAGCTACGTTAACTGGTAAGTTCCATGGACGGAGAAAAACTGCACTTCAGTGCAAAATATGTTAGTTTGTTTATGTTAAGTTGTGTGTGCCTAGAACAGCAAGATTTACCTAATTAGAAAACACAGAAACAGGCTCCCTGGGGCTTTAAGTCTATTGCTGCTCCATGTCTTGCTTGTCAGTTTACTTCTAATTGATCAGAAAGAGTTGTCCAGTGAGATGTTGATCCTTCTCCTGGTGTTTCCAAGCATCTCCTGGTTCACGTCACGTCTGAAAATATGCATGTCATGTCTGAAAATATTCACGTCACATCTGAAAAGATGTTCCAGTTCCCCATCATCTTCTCAATCTCAGACACTCAGATGGCCTGTCAGGCTCTTTAAACTACAGGACAACATTCAACTACTGAACTTCTTTCCTTATCTGTCTAGTAAATATAATTAACTGTAAACATGAAACTGTTGGTAAGCCGTTATCGTCCTGCCAGGGTTTAAAACGTGCAGCTTCACTGAAAGTGTTGCCACAAATGGTCTGTTACTACTGTGATGTATCATGACGAAGTGTGCTAGAGTTCAGTGTGTCTATGACACAGTGCCTTACTGACTTAATAATGTGCTTGCCTTAGTGTAACCTAGTTAACACCGCCATAACTCAACAAAGTTATTTACAAAACGGAAACTATGAATCAGAAAGCTACTGTCTTTAATGTTTAATATGACATTTATATATTTCATCTTTTGCCAAGATGCACATTAGGAATTCCCATCATTTTAAAATGTTAAAAAGTGACAGTTGATTTAGCATGGCGTGCTCGATGTCCAATATGTTTGCTTTACAAATATTAAATAATTAATCTGTTCGACAGTTCTTCCTTTGCGCAATCCAAGGTTTGTCGATGTTTCGGGTTCACTTTATCAGTTTAGGGCCGTTGCTGCCCCCTGGAGGACATTCAGAACTCCACCTCAGAACATTTAATTGATTACACAGGTTACCAAACAGGACTACACCTCTTCAGGTATTATAATAGAACAGTATTAACTGATGTACTATATTCTAAAATTTAATGCATATAATACAAATGTATATAATTAGGTAGTGGTTTTCGTACGTTTACTTTTGTTGTAGTTACGCGTCGGAGCCTCACGAGGGAGACAATACACCATTCACACCAGCAAGGCGATAATATTTTCATTGATTAGACCAAGAAGTTATAAGAGACCCCAGCAGTATGTGTGGATGGATGGACCACCAGACGAATAAGTAAAATAAATACCCAAATAAATACATACATAATTTGGCCACAGAGATAGATAGATAGATAGATAGATAGATTGTACGGTACATCTTTGGGCGGAAGCGAGCCAAGACGGCGAATAAGCTCGCCCCCCCCTCTCACCCCCCTCTCTTTTCAGAGGCGCGTGCTGTGTTCAGGAGCATTAGCTGCACAGCTCCTGGGCTGGATCCCGGAACGCGTCCTCATCTCTGGGTCGACCGTCATCCGCGACTCCTGTGCCTTACGAAAAAAAAATACTAATTTTTGATTAATGTTTGCGTTGATTCTGCACCGAGGTTGCACCGAAAATAGCTAAAAGGGCACATCAAAGGATGTTCCGTCCTGTTTCTCGGAATGTCAGTTGCCTGTCATTATTATGTCGGATTAGCAAATTGTCATCTCGTCTTTTCAGCATCACATTTTGACACATCGAAGATATATCTTAGCGAGAGGCACGCCACGGCCTTATTTCACGTGCGTCTGCCGCTATGAGGATTCAAAGAGAAGATACTCCAAGCAATGTCGTCCTGGGAAGAAGGACACGTAGCGAAAGCTTACAATGTATCTGGACACTTTTTTACTAGCGACAGCAGATTTCCCAATCCGTTTTTATCACTTCAGGTTTTTATTTGCTGGTATATAATTTGTTTAGGCTTTGTTCTTTTACATAACTCTGAAGAATATAGCAGCTATTAAAATGGCAACTCAGGTCACTGGGAGAAAAAGAATTCCGAACAGGGAGAAACTAACGGCGGAGGAGGATGCGCTGAGTCAAATAGCTCGAGAGGTGAGTCTTGGGATACTATAGAAATTATGTGTATCGCCATGCTGCGCAAAATCATAACGAGACCGCGTTCTGCCGTTAAGGTTTAACCTATTAGATGTCACTCATGATAGTCAGCGAGATATGATTCTCTTGA
This sequence comes from Sternarchorhynchus goeldii, assembly GCA_028565775.1. Classification (NCBI taxonomy): domain Eukaryota; kingdom Metazoa; phylum Chordata; class Actinopteri; order Gymnotiformes; family Apteronotidae; genus Sternarchorhynchus; species Sternarchorhynchus goeldii. Next base: position 8,932,180 of record JAOXYF010000001.1, on the reverse strand, counting down.
AAAAATGACAGCATTTTTGTTGGCTGTACATCCATCACCGGTTTAAATGTGACTCCAGTTGCGAAAGCAATACGGAGAGGATGAGGCCGTATTCTTTGACTGATATTGAACACAGTACACGGAGAGGCGGTTGGTAATGACAAAGGAGCGTTATTATTTGCATTTTGAATTGAGGGGAACTGTTAGTTTGATCGACATGGCTGCCCACGTGAAGTGTGGCCGTTTTGAATGTATGTGGTTTATTGTGCGCCTAAGACAATTGCAGTAGTAGAGTCACGCGTTACCTTAAACTGAACAGTCGTAAGTGTGCAGACATTCATCTGCGTGGATGAAGCAGAAACCCGCAGGACGCTGTGACGTCTATAGCGGAAGATCAAACGAAAATCTGAGAGAAGCTCTGAGACTGCTGACGTCAGATGGCGCTCCGCGTCACACCCCATCCATCATGACTTGAATTTTACAGTTGTATAAATCTTATGGTCTAGTAACAACTTAAGTATATAAAGATGGTACATCATTTATTGAAACAGGTTTGGAAATTGAGCCATAATTAACATTGGAGCAGATGTACAACATAAGAATTACGCTGTTGTGTGTCCTTGTGTTTATTAGTCTGGTTCGAGGAATTTGTTGTGTCGTTTAGTTTAGCTTTGGGAGTATGTATATATCGGCATCTCTGCCTCTGACACTCCCTGACCTCTAAGGTCTGGTGACCACATCTGCAAAGCATTTCCTCCACACGGCTCAGTTCTCTGCCTGTTGTCGCAACTGCACATTTCTCTCTGTACTCCCTGGTTGAGCCATACCTAGCTTTAATACGTTTCATAAGCTACTTAAGTCCCTTTAAAATGTTGATGGAAATGTTTTGGGTTTTGAGAAAACTAGTTATGTGGCCTTTGTTTTTTGTGATCTCATAAAATTTGACCTTTGTCCTTTCAGCCTCTCTCCAAGGATGACTCGTGCTCCCATGGTCAGAGTAAAGGCACTGTTCTGAATAAAGGCTCTGTTATGAATGATAAACTAACTTTTCCCCTCGCTCTCTTAAACTGATTCATTGGCTAAAATGGGTAATGTTTTAAGTGAAGGCTAAACCAGGCTTTTCTGCTTTGCACAAGCAATTGGATATTAAAAAATACCCAAAAGAGTGCACACACTTAGTGGGACGCTGGGCACTCCTTCCATCCGGCTCCATGTACCCCACAATGCAGTGGGCTTCAGAGTTCCCTGCTAGTGCTGTGAGATCAGGAGGTTTCAGTGAGGTGGACAGAGTTATCACTAGCATTTACACCGAGGTGTATCAGGTCAGCCATGCTGTGTGCCCAGACTGGGCCACACCAGTATTCTGAGGCATTTTGATGTAACTCAAATACTCATATTCTTGAATGAATGTCAGAGTAGCTGAGAGTCCTGCTCCTCTTGCTGAAGCTCGACCGCTCTTATGTCTTCCTGTTGTTTACGTTGCTGGTGATGTGTCCTGACCTTCGCTCTGCTTCACAGCGACAGTGTGGATGTCCACCAGGCCCCTCCCACAGACCTGCTCTTTCCACTTTTGGTCTTCATTGTACATGTTAATAATGCATCTTTAATTATTTGAGCAATATCTTCGAAAATCAGATGCTAAATTCCACACAAACCAAAACGCTGCATTGCTGTTTCCTGCAGGATGCTGTTTCTTCCCCCTAGTGTTTTCACTTTCTTCATTGCCATGACGATGTAGAGACACATTATTTTCATCTCAGTGTCAAGTTGTCTCGGTCCTCAGACACAAGTGTGAGCTGTCTGGAATCTTATACCCATTCGGGAATGGGAATAATTTAACATGCACTCTCACTAATGTCTCACTAATGTCTCATTAATGTCTCACTAATGGCACTTCTCTTCCACAACATGGTGGTCAAAAGAGTCTAGAAATGGTCTGAAGCATAAACACGGAAAATGTATCTCTGCTGTGTTTATATCCAACTCGGCTCACAGGTTTCTGCAGAAGAGGCTCCGTCGCCTCAGGACAAAAAGAAAAAGAAAACGTGTTGAGTGTCTGGAGTGAGTTTAGGAGTGATATTTATAATTTGAATATAATCACAATGTAGTAATGTACAGTAATTTATAAAATACAGTAATATTTTCTTCATATCAAGCATAAATCTATAACCACAATCACTGTGACACATTTGAATAACAATGGAGAAGCCCTTTAATATGTCTGTATAAGAAAGCTGAAGGCAGTTGTTGAAGAAATCTCTGCTTCTTCCTGTTAATGGGCCTTCAGAACCAGCTGGCGTTTTCCAGTCTTTTCTAAGGAAAATGTGTTGAAAAATTGTCCTTGGTAACTGACCTTACTGTATAGATGTAGCAGACAGAGACTCTGAGAAGCCAGGAAGCTCTGAGGAGTCTGGGAGCTGTTGAATTTCCATACCTGACAGTGCAATGGCCATTGGTAGCTCAGTGGTGAAGGTAGATCTAAAGGTTGGGTGTTCAAGGTGCTGCTGGGGCCATGAGTAAAAGCCCATGAGCCTCAATCACATCTCAAGATGTATTCAGTCATAGCTGTAAGTCGCTTTGGGTAAAAGTGTCGGCTAAACGTCGTAAATGTAACCATGAGAAGTGGAGCATTGTGAGTTTTTTTCCACTCAGACCAGTGGCTGGTGGTTTGCTCCATTCGTGCAGAGGCCATGGTCCAGTGGAAGTGCAGAAAGTCCAGTAATCTAGACAGGCTGGAGTATTCTGTCAATTCAGCTCATCTCTGTCAAAACACATCACACCAGCTTTATGAAAATCTGCCATTATCTGCCCAGTCCTTCTTCTCCTCAGTCTCTCTTTTCTGGTATAAGTTTCAGTGAGTGAGATACGGTGAGTGAGACTCAGTGGTCAGCTGAGTACTAATAAACTTGTATCATCAGGAGCACCACAAGTCTCAAGCATCTGAACGGTTCTGTTTCCACTATACAAAGATGAGTGTAGAAGTTCACACCTGGGCATATTATATATAAAGTACTCAAATGACACTGATATCACCAACACCACTTACTCTCCCAACTGTATTAGAGACGAAATCAATAGGTTTTCTGAGTGGTGTCCAAATGGCCATGTGGACCTGAATCCCAGTAAAACAAAGCAAATGTGGGTTCCAGACCACACCAGCATGTGTTTCTAACACTGGAAATACAGGGACAGATTATTGAAAGAGTTGGAGGATGCCAGGACTTGTGGAAACAACCACAAACGACACCCTCACATTCACATGTGAGATGAAGCTCCTGAGATGAAGTTCCTGAGCGGCCAGTAGAGGCTGAGATGATGAGAAGACTTCAGGTTCAGCCCGAAATTCTTCAAATAAGTGTTTAATTGACTCCATACTGAAATATAACATCACAGCATGATTTGGAGTAACGGGAAACAGCAGTCTACAACCCTTCAATAAAATGATCAAAAATCATCAGCCAAGAGTAGGAATCTTTCAGAGGAACTGATTTTATGTAGTATTTGTTTATCTGTTTGTTTTTTACCACTACATACGAAGTTCCTTAAAGACTGTGAAGAAAGAAAGAAAGAAAGAAAGAAAGAAATTACTCCTTGTAGTATAACTACCACATAAAGTATAGCTACCCCTTGTAGTATAACTACCCCATATATAACCTTTGTGTGTAGTTGTAATTTAGTGTTTAGAAGCAAGGTTATGTGCAGGAAGTGCGTCGTTAGATCGTATTCTATTTATATTCTTTTGTTTGGAATTGTATAGATGTGTATTGAATTGAATATATATGAATATATACAAATATATAAATAGAAGATTTTTGAAGTCCTTGATGTCATCATCTTCCCTTTGATAATATCAGTTTCATTTGATGATCTGCAGCTTTAACATCTGTAAGTTGACCAAGCTATCGCCACAAAAGCGATGCAGGAACTCTTTATAATAACACTGGATTATTCCACATTGCCACTTCGAAGCAGAACTTGCATCATGTCAAGTTCTAAATATAACTTTCCAACATGTGGAGCTCAGTGGAACATTTGAGTGATTTCATGTCCAAACACCAACCCCCCCCCCACCCCCC
>JAOXYF010000001.1:8908841-8928025 GCA_028565775.1 Sternarchorhynchus goeldii | reverse complement strand
GGGGATTTGTGTGAACTTTCCATGATTAGCATTTCAGAAGAGAGGGATTGTGTGTGGGGTTGTTAGAGAGGGATTGTGTGTGAGGGAGTGTGTCGTTAGCAGTAAGTGGCTGTGCAAGGGACTTTATACAGCTTCAGTGGTTGAAGAGTTGAGGAGGAGGTGAACAGAGCCCTGGATCCTGGTCTGGATCTGGTGCACTAGGTGAGTGGACTCTAGATTTGGGACAGATATATGCCAGTCTTTTCTGCTGGGGGAAGACAGGTCATTAAAACAGCACAACATGGACCAGCTACTTAGAAAGTTCCTAAATTTCGTGAGACTGAATGAAAACATTAGGGTTAAACATTAGGGTTAAAACATTAGGGTTAAACATTAGGGTTAAAACATTAGGGTTAAGCATTAGAGCTAAACATTAGGGTTAAACATTAGGGTTAAACATTAGTGTTAAAACAGTCTAACAATGCCTGGAGCTTCTACTTAGTCCAAGGCAACTCTGCTTCCATATGTGTGTGTTTTGCATAACTCTGGTTCTTGTTAAGGGTTTAACTAAGCTAGAGTTTGTTTGAATAAGCTTTTGAAAGGATATTAGTATGCTTTTTAAAGGGAAAAAAGGACATTCCTGCTGGGTTCTAACAACGATCATAACTTCTCAAGTACTAGAGAAACAGGTATCAGTACATAGATTAAATGTGTTCTATACTGCCCTTACTCCCCTGAACTAAATCAAAGTAGAACTGTTCTCTCTCTCTCTCTCTCTCTCTCTCTTTCTGTGGTCCTGACTGATTCTCTGTACTCATGTAACTCTGTAGAACTGTTCTCTCTCTTCATTTTTCTCTCTCTCTCTCTGTGGCCCTGTCTGCTCCCTTTCCTGTTTCTCCAACTTGCCTGACAGATCTATCATGCTCAGAAGGTAAGATCATCTACCACCCCTGCCTTCTTCAAACCCAACTCACCACTAACAGTAACACCACTGGACACTGTGTGGAATGTTGTGTGTTTCACATGAACTCTGAATTAAGCCTGAACAGACACAGGACACTCTTAAAAAGAGAACATGGGTGTGGCAGAAATGTTTTTTGAAAAATTATATACACTATTTGGTTCCAAATATTTAAAATATTTCATTTTATAGAAAATGTTATATAGCACTTGGTGTGGTTCTCAGAAGCTGGTGAACTCATGCAGTGAGTCTCTGAGTGTGTGTAGTGTGTGTTGGTGTGTAGTGTGTGTTGGTGTGTAGTGTGCACACTCTGTCCTGTCCTTTGCTATTTCACTCTTCCTGCCTTTCAATTTCTTCCTTTCATTCTTCCTGTTTCTCTGTTGCTCCTCTCTTCCTCTGCGCCCCCAGAAATATTACGGACTGGATACCAAGTGGGGTCATATCGAGCAGTGGATGGTACGGCGTGGAACACCACACACGCTGCATGCCGTGTGATGCTACGTCATGGGTGGAGTGGCGTTAGAGAAAGCAGTGCCTGTTAGCACAAGCGTCCCCTCCATCCTTCCTGCGGTCCAGCACGGTCACCTCCGCCCTGCGGCTCTGCACTACGCTCGCGCTGGGAGTGTCGGCTCTCTCTCCTCCCCTTTGCAGTCGACGCCCAGCATGAGCTGGTCCCTGAGTCTTCTCCATTCCCCAGGCCTCCTTTAGTCATCTCGGGGGTAGAGCAGGAGGTGGGGCAGGGGTGGGGCAGAGGGGAAGGAGGTGTGACCTGCTGATCACATGAGGATGCTCAAGCATGCAGTGGGGTTAAAGACCTGACACACGACCCATATCTTACAACCACTGTAGACTCAAAGTCTTCTTTTAACCCTCCCACCTGAGCTTGCCCTGATAGGACAGGCGGAGTGATAGGTCAAAGCATGCCTACACAGTACTGTCTGGTCTGTGTGCTGTGATGAGTGTTTGCTCCCAAAATGCCTTGACCTTTGACTTGTGACTTCATGCCATCTTTTCCCTCGCACCCGGCCACGCTCCTCAGGAGGACAGTGAGTGCTACTCCCACCACTCTCGGAGACACACCTCGGTCTGTATTCCCTCTCTCCACTCTATTCTCCTCAGCACTTCCCTCTCTCCTCCCTGCTGTCCATCTCTGTTGTGCAACTCCTACCGGAGTTGCCATCTGTTTTGGTATTTCTTAGTATCTTCTCCGTCTCCCATCCCTTCTATTAACTGTTTAACCTCCAGGCTCCTCTTAGTAACCCTCCCTGTATGGGAGCCTCCTCTAAGGTGAGGGCCAAAGTCCAGCACACTGTGGTGTTTGCAGTGTTATAACAGGGCTGCACTGATAATCCTGGTGAAGGACTAACGTGAGTGTCAGGTAGATCGTTCTCTGGGCCTGGTGGACTCTGGTCCTGCACGACTGCACGAGTGTGTGCCTCTCTGAGTCAGAGCTCTGCAGAAATGTGTGGACTTGGTGTTACATGTAGCACACACTAACTGCCAGTCACGAGTGTGTGTTTGTCTCCCTCTCTCAGATATCAGATGATGAGGAGCGACTGTCTGTCGGAAGTCGGGGAAGTTTGAGGGTTCGTATACGTGTTCTGTCTGCCCTTCGTCGAAGTGTATGAGCCATGACTTCACAAGGAAAGCTAACGTACAGCTGTGCTGGTATTTAGCGAGACATTTGATTTTCAGGAACATTTTGATTAATAAAAGCAATCATTTGGACTTGCAAACTGCAAATTTACTTGAACCTGAATCTGTTAATGTAGAAGTTTGTAGCAAGCAAGAATAACACGTAGCTATTTGAAATTAGCTTTAGCTTTCAGCTAAAGTAAATTCTGATGTCTAATGTCAAAGATCAACATGCGAGGTGCATTTTGGTCATTTGAAGAGAGATCCTATTCCTTCACTGGGAAACTGGTGCTGGGTTCTGACTGTGAGCAGGGTGCCTCTCTTGGAAGGGTGTGTTGTGGATACTGCTTTGTCCAGTCCATCTGTGTCATGACCATGGTGTGTGTATGTGTGCGCATGTGTGTGTGTGTGTGAGTGTGACTATGATTGATTCCCGTTTCTCAGAGAGTCATTTTCAGTGTAATTGTCTTTCTGTAACGTCATCAGCGCACAGAGCTTCTACTGAATCATCTGCTGTGCTGACCTGGGTTTACCCCCCCCCCCCCCCACACACACACACACTCACACAGCGTGGTGATACGTGCTTGTGTTGGGATCAGACTCCACTGGCCCCTCCTCCTCTCATATCTCATACTCTCACATTGTCTTATCTGGTCTTTTCTTCTCCTGCTCTCTGATCTTGCCCTTCTCTGTGTGTTTTAGGGACACTACTCTGACCTCTGCAGCAGCACCAGCTGTCTGCCCTCATCCAGACTCCAAAACGGAAGGGTCTGTCTCTCATTTTGCTTTCTATCTTTTTGCCACACATTCTCTTTATCTCTCTCTCACTCTCTCACCCCCTCCCTCCCTCTTCCCGTTCTCACTTTCATGACCTCAGTTCTTGTGTATCACTCTCTCTTCTGAGCAGGAACCCATCAACACACACATCATCAACCCATCATGAACAGACTGTAACTTGTATACTTATATGAGGTTGTGGTTGTGAAGAGAGCAGCTGCATTCTGTCTAAGGCTCGAAGCACTGCCACCCCTGTGTGCCATGGGTCCAGTGTAAGCCCCTCCCCCTGAGCCCGGGTTCAGTGTGATGATTCTACTGGTGATGGTTACTGCTGTGTGATGGTTGAACTGGTGATGGTTACTGCTGTGTGATGGTTGAACTGGCAACATGGTCTGCCTCTATCATGATGTTTGTTTTTGTTTGTTGACGGTATTAACCCTTGCATGTTGTCGGTTTCCTACATTTTCCACAAACCATTCTTTCTCTCTCTCTCTTCTCGTTGTTCTTGTCTCTCTCTGATAATCTCCATTCCTCTGTCTGGTCTCCTTCTCTCTGGTGTGGGTTGTCTAGCCGTCAGACTACAGCGGGATTCTGGGCTCCAGCTCGAGGGCTTCGTCCAGGGCCAGCTCTGCTCGCGCCAGCCCTGTGGTGAGCTTCTCTCTCTGCTCACAGACCTGCCAGCGGCTCCGCCTCCCCACCAGTGGCTCTGCCTCCCCGTTAGCCGCTCTGCCTCTTCTTAGACCTGCCATCTTTGGACAGTACTAGTGATCCACACCAGTACGGTGGTCGGCTACTTGAAAATGCTGGTGTATGTGCTCTGGAATTAAAATAAGACACAGTAGCTAGGGACCTGTCTTCTCACGGCAACATTGCTCCCTCTAGTGGTCAAACTGGAGTACATGTTTTTTTTCCCAGTTTCAACTGAGCACAGTTTGGTCTGTTAAGCTGATACTGGTGGTACTTCTCAGAGACTAGGATGTGCACTGATAACAGGAGGGTGTAGCTTGTGTGTCCAGCACCTACAGCACGGTGGAGCTGCTGCTCTGTACTGCCCCCTTACTGCAGCCTGTGGTCTTACACTCTGATTTCCCCTCAGGTGGAAGAAAGAGCAGACTTCCTTGAAAAGGTCAGTTGTCTTCAGAAGCTGCTCCGACACACGTCTACAAATACAATAAATACAATCTTCTATTCTATTCTATTCTATTCTATTCTATTCTATTCTTTCATTGCATTATATTCTAATTACAGATACCTAAAGTGGATGTTTAATTACTGCAGCTCTCCTCACTGACTGTCTGTTAAACTGGGCTGTGCTTTGGCAGGGATCCAGGACAGCAGTCACTCTTTCTGCTGCCACCCTCGCGTCCCTGGGTGGAGGCGCGTCTCGGAGGGGCAGCTGTGATACCTCCATCTCAGTGGACACCGAGGCCTCCATACGGGAGATGAAGGTGATTTGTGTGCATGGTTTACTCACTCACTCACTCACTCACACTTGACTCACTTTTGTTGAGTCATGTTTTGGGTGCTTTCCTTGCCCTTACTGCACATGTTCCCAAAAGTGTGTGTGTGTGTGTGTGTGTGTACATGCACGTGTGCGTGTATGCACATGTGTGTATTAGTGTGTGTGTGTGTATGTGTGTGTGTGTGTTTATGCAAACACACAAAAATGGCTAAGACAGTCACTCTATGCATGGTGGTCTTCCAGGACTGCCTGACGGAGGCTGAAGAGAAGTATCGTAGGGCGATGGTGTCCAATGCTCAGCTGGACAATGAGAAGTCCACTCTGATGTACCAGGTGGACACTCTACGGGAAACACTGATGGGGCTGGAGGAGCTGCTGTATGAGACGCAGAGGGAGTGTGAGGAGAAGACAAAGGTAAGCGAGGAGAAGACATCACACCTTCAACAGGATCCAGACAGCATCATTATAGCAGCTGCTCTGGGCGTGGCTCTGAGCAGATGCTCTGGATGAGGGTGTGGCTCTGCGAGCAGCACGGCGTGTTCTTGGCCAAATGCTCTGCATTTCTGTGCTTTTGAGCTCGGTTAGAGAAAATGCAAAACCACTGGTGTTATTCATTATTTAGTCTGGCGGTCCTTGTAAAATGAATCCATTGAACATGCATATACTTGACAGCTGAAGCTGGTAACTCCCAGGGCTGAAGCTGGTAACCCCCAGGGCTGAAGCTGTTCACCCCCAGTGCTGATGCTGTTTCTGTGTGCTAGGAGTACGAGCGAGAGCACCAAGCACATACAGTCCTGCAGTTCCAGTTCGCTGAGATGAAGGAGACGTTGAAACAGACTGAGGAGTTACTGAAGGTAAGGACTCCCCATTACCAAGCTTATGACCAACCACTGACCCACTAAGCTCGAGTCCTGTACATCATTTTGTTTAAAACAAAAGGCCCTGAGCTCTGATTCTAGGCATTTTTAAATACTTTTATTTTTGTTTAAAATAAATATTTGTTTTCCTGGATTTTGCACGGGCCAGCAATGCCATCAATTTCTAGTTAGAATGTGCACTTTCTAACCCTTGCTGTCACCGTCACATGTAGAGGAACATGTTGTCCTTTTAACTCCACCCAGCTGCTGGTGCTCGACTGATGGACATCTGCTTGCTGCTTCTGGTTGTCTGCTATTCTTCAGCCCTGTGCTAATCTGTTCCTTCCTGTCTCTTTCTCTTTGGGCTGCTGCTCAGGACGCACAGCTGATGCGCATGAAGAGTGAGAGCTGGGTTAGGGAGGTTTCAGACCTGAAGGAAACCCTGGAGTGGAAGGAGAAGAAAATCGGGGTACTGTCACCGAGCTTCAGATCGGTGCTTTGATTATGTGCCATTAAAGCCGCCCGGCAGAGGTTCAACCATAAACCCCTACCTGTGCAGCTTGGGCTGTGATGTGACCAGCAGTGGGTCGTCATGTGACCAGCAGTGGGTCACGTCGTCATTTGAACGTCTTGTTTAACTGATTTAGCTTGTGTGTCCAGGTCGACTTTTTACATTCTGTGTTTTATCTGTAGTTTTCCCTTTCTTCTTCCTGTTTCTCTTCCTGCTGCCGATGGTCATGTACAGGCCTTAGAGAGACAGAAGGAATATTCGGATATTATCCGAGACGAACGGAATTCTTTGAGGGATGAGGTTTTCCGGCTAAGGGATGCTCTGAAGGTAGAGCAATTCAGGATAAAGGGAACAGTCATGAGATGTTTTTCAGTTGTCACATCTGGTTGTATACTAAATTAAAGAATGTGTTTTAACCCTTTTGCAGAAACATGGCATAGTTCTTGGACCTGAAGTGACAACTAATGGGGAGTCAAGAGGTGCTACTGTTGATCCACCAGAGGATGTAGAGTCAGCCTCCAGATTCACTCATGACCTGCGCACACCCACTGTCAGTGGAGACGGCATGCTGGGTAAGACCAAGACTGAGCTTTTTAACCTATTAACATATTAACTGAGATCAAAATCATTGCTGTCATAATGAAGCATGGGTGCATTAACTCCTAATTTGTTGATTTGTGATTCATTCATTCATTCATTCATTCATTCATTTATTTCTAACAACTTGATGTGTTGCAAACTAAGTTTCAATCAATTAATTCTGTTATCGACAGTGTCCAAATCCCATTAATCGTCCACTACGTATGTCCAGTGGAACTGAATGATTAATCAAATCAGTATCTCTTGCAGATTTTTTAAATTCAAAACCTGCAGCTCTAGAAATGACTTCAGCGTTCTGCCTTGTGCAACTGTATCTTCTTCATGATGAAATGTACATTTCCTCCTTCCTGGTGACTGGTTTCTTTCTTCTCTGCACCAATTAGTCTAGATTTTTTTCTATGCAGCCATTATATATATTTCCCCAATGATGTTCCAGAGAGACTGCCAGAAGAGCAAGATGCTGGAATTGACAGCACATCAGAGAAACCCCCGAGTCCAAGCTTGGAGTCCAAACTTCAGGAAGAAGACCAGAGGTTTGCTTGTAAAGATGTGGACACAGGCACTGGCAAACCAGCCAAGGCTCCAGGCATTGTTGCAAAGGGGTCAATGGAAATTCAGCACTCAGACAGCAAGGCTGTGGAGTACAACTCAAACAGCACCACTCAAACAGCACCACACAAACAGGACCACTCAAACAGCTCCACTCAAACAGCACCACAGAAACAGTACGACAGAAACAGTACCACTCAAACAGCACCGGTCAAACAGAACCATAGAAACAGTACCACTCAAACAGCACCACTCAAAAACCCGCACTCAAACAGAAAGGCTATGCAGTACCACTCAAACACCACCACTCAAGCAGCACCACTCAAACAGAACCACTCAAACAGCAAGGCTGTGATGCAGATACAAGAGAACGTCCAACTCCATAAAGCATTGGATGGAACAAAAGTGGAACAGATACTAAGAGCTGAAAGTGGGCCAGAAGTTTTCAGTGGTAGGTTGGAGAACCATGAGCAGTTTTCAGTTTTCCCCATGCAAGTTGCAGCTGATGTCCATACCAAGTGTATGGGCTGTAACCAAACAGAAGCTATTCAAGGAGGTGTATGTAACAGGCAAAGTCATGGCAATGTAGTGAACAAGTCAAGGAGTGGAAATACCCTTATTGAGAAGGTGGACCTGTCCAAACAACCTCTTCCAGAGGAGAAGGGAGGGGCTTTTGAACTTGTCCCAAAGGTAGAGAGAAGAGCTTTAGAAGATATCATATTACCAGATAACCAAATAGAAATGACCACACATTTGAATGACGATTTAAAGGACGCACTTGATGCTCACCAGCAGAGTTCCCAGCCTTTGGAACGGCACAGCCAACATGGCTATGAAGCTACTAATAATCAAATGAAGATGACATTTTTCACATCTTCTGAGATGGAGACAAGCAGCATGCTGAGAGAAACACACCCACAGACCCAGCGCTGCGAGACCATGCTGGGGCGTGGGGAGGGAGGCAGCGGGGCTGGGCTGCTCAGCATGCCTGTGGAGGAGAAGGGGGTAGCTTCGTTTTTGGATAGCTGCCAAGAAGCTGGAGCTCTGCTCTTTGAGGTGGCAACATCAGACCGTCCAGATAAACACCACGATGAGAAGAAAAAGGAAGTGCAAACCTCCAGGATGACGTTCAGGACAGACGGCGACTGCTGCTTGTCGTAGCTTTAAATTGTTGTTTTATTTACTCCCATTTCTTTATCTTCTTAACAGTGTCAGATATTTTATTTCTGCTGCTGATGCATTAATGAAGTTCTTGTTTTTTCTCTTAGTTCTTGTACATTAAATGACAATATCAGAGTTTAAAAGAACAGAAAGAATTAGATCTGTGTATCTGTGGGAGGGACTTGATTTTGGATCTCATTTTTGATCTTTTTGTTTCTTGTTCATTGAAGTGTGTAGATCAGGGCAGTTCTCAAATGAGAATTTGACTCCACAGATGAAGATAAAAGTTGCTGTATTTAAGATAAAAGTCACTGTATTTTGAACCTTTGAAATGTCAGATCTTTGAATTTTATTGCGTAGAAACAGTTAACTGGGATTCTGCGCCTTCACTGACAGACAAGATTGAAAGATTTTAGTCAACTGAATTGTAACAGATTTTGTATTTAAAAATGTTTAAAAAGTATAAAATATAATGTATCCACAGACTACTGGATGGAGATTTTTGTTTAGTCTGTTGAAATGTGAAGACAAAAGGTATGAAAATGATCCCAAACAGAATATTTTGGGACGGAATTTGTCAGGGACTGTGGCAAAATTTGACTCATTTCACTTGTGTAAGCTGACAGTGTCAGTCATTAATGGTACCACTGTTTGGTATCATTAATGTTCATCTGTGTTTGGTATCGTTGATGTTCAGCTGCATTTGGTAACATTCATGCACTTTCATGCACGGTTTCGTTTCATTCGTTTTATTAAACGCTTTTAGATGGAGACTCACATTTGCTTGCTTCTTTTTTACACCTGTGAGAGAAGAAAAACAGCAGAAGAAACACTTCATGTGAATGTACCTCCACAGAATAAACATCAATGAACCTGCAGAAATGTATCTGCACAGTGAAGGTCCTGACAGTCTCATTAAAGTCTCTCCAAAGAGATGTTTTTACAAACTTTATCACTGTATTCATACAAATACTTATTTTGAATGACAATGTACAGCTAATCCTATCAAAGTGAGATGAGCAGAAAATACTTTCCAAACACTGCACATTATTTTTAGGAATTTGAAGGAAAAAGGATGATCAAGGTGTTTTGACATGTCAGTTGACATAAAAAAATGTCCCATATTTACATACATTTATGGCATGTGGAGTAACCAGTTCTAGCAGGAAACAAGAGGCCAGAATACAGGAATTTTTCTCTTACTTTGGTTCTTATGCCTAACCTCATTTTACCTGAAGTCTTTATTCCAAAGTGTGAATTATGACGCTCGTTATATGTATTATATGTCCTTTAGAGATCCGTCTGAGGAAGCTGGTGGAGGAGAAGGAGAGCCTGCTTGAGCAGGTAGGGGGCGCCACCTCACACACACGCAGGTCACGCAGGTGTTTGCCAATTGTTGATGAGTTCTTAGCTGGCCTCTGTGTTTGTGTGTGTGTGTGGGTGTGTGTGTGTGTGTTTATGCGTGTGGGTGTGTGTGTAGGTTAGGAAGCTCAAAGCGGCTGTGGAACAGAAGCAGCGGAATGTCTCTGAAGAGCCAGTGATCCCAGGTGAAGAAGACCTCCAGAACGGCCTGGAACCTCAGATACTGGACCTGCAGAGTAAGACACTCATTTCTGACATAGTGTTCCGTCCTTCTCTGGTCCAGCATGGAATAGCCCTTGGCTGCACATCCCAGACCCAGAACAAAGTGTTTCTTCTTCTGCCAAAGCTGTGAGGAGATAATCAGACTCCCAGGGAACAGACTGTTTCCATTATTGCTGCTCTGTACCTGCTCCATGTGGTCAGACGTCACTGCTGCCTTGCCTCAGTTTTTCTGAGACCTGCTACGATTCTGATTCATGAATGTTATTGTCTTACAGGAGATGCTAACAGACAAATCAGTGACTTGAAATTTAAGCTTGTGAAGTCAGAGCAGGAAGTCGTGGCTCTTGAGCAAAATGTGAGTGGACTAAAGATATTAACTTATCAATCAAATGATCAAACATTAGCAAAAAAACACAAACCCAGAGCTTGGATAATAATAACAATTTCTCAACTTTTTAAAAACGTTTCCCAACTATTTTTTAATGCCTGATGGTTTTCAGATCGTGCGTCTGGAGGGTCAGGTGACCCGCTATAGAACAGCCTCTGAAGCATCAGAGAAGACGGAGGATGAGCTGAAAGTGGAGAAGCGTAAACTCCAGAGAGAGGTAGGACCCACACCACCCGCAGACACGTACGAGGATGGACACCAAACCACTCTGGCCTGACTCCAGGTGTCCTGCCAGCCATCAGGCGTAGAGACACAGGAGAGAGGGAGAGGGAGAGTGTTGTGAAAGTGAACATGTGAGAGAGAGAAGATCCAAATGCAAGTATCTGCGTTTTATTAGTCATATTAAACATGGCTGATGCAGAAGTACTGAGGTGTTCTTTGCTATAGTCAAGCGGGTAGGGTAGGGTACATCCAGGTCATGCCAGACCAGGGTTGCAATGAGAGGCATCCAGGGATGAAAACAAGAACATCCAGGAACATAAACAAGAAAGTCCAGGAAAAACTCAGTATGAGATCAGCAGTTTGTCACAGAGAGAGTGAGGAAGAGGGCAGAATGAATAGGAACAGTTGTGTCTCTTTAGAATTCAGATGAGACTGGGAGGGAGGGTCAGGAACAGAGAGAGAGAGAGAGAGACAGGGAGAGAGACAGGGAGGGGGAGAGATACAGGGAGAGGGAGAGATACAGGGAGAAGTGGACAGGGACATGGCAGCCCACTGGGAGTTTTGTAAATGCCCATTGAGCATGGGTACATCTGAGCAGGCCATAAACTAACTGAAACTTTGAAACTGGGGGACAAAACTCAGTGTGTGGGGGGGCGGAGCTCCCAAATAGGCTGTGACCTTTCGATTTAGCTCCACCCACCCCCACTCTAATAAGCACAGTAAAAACAATGTATTCTCAGTGACACATAAGACATTAAAAGTGCTGTACCTGTTAGTTGTAATGGAAATGGCTTAGCAGAAGCCAGTATGTGATTGATGGCTGACTGACATGTGGAATACATCAGGCCTCATGTCTTCTGCTTCCAGCTGAGGTCAGCTTTAGACCGCATCGATGAGCTGGAGGCCAGCAACAGTCACCTGACCAAGAGGCTGGAGAAGATGAAGGCCAATCGGAGTGCACTGCTGGCTCAGCAGTGACGGATGGCCATCGCCCGCCACCCCGTCCGCTAACTGCTCTCATCGCCCTGCAGCACTGCACACATCTAACAACTTATTATCAGATCCGCTGTTAAGAAAACCAACAGGCCCTGTCATCAACCAATAGGAAATAACCCACGCCATTCTAGAATATTCTGAAGGAAATGAACCCATGTCATTCTAGAACATGTCTTATGTAAGGATTCCAGCAGCAGATAATGCGCAGAATGTCCTGATTACGTTGCAGTGTCCTGGTGATGAGGTTCAGTGCGGAATGTGAATCTGGACCAAGTGCTTCCCTTTATGAAAAGGAGATGTGAAGGTCCAGTTTCCATTGAATGCTTCAGTGAACACTGAACAGTTCTTTGCTGGATTCTGATTGTGAACTACACTGTATCATTCCCTGTTTATCATATATCTACAGCAAAATCTGGGCTCAGATAAGCCTAAAGTACATTTGAAGGAGGTGTGGACTTTGGCTCCACCTAGTGGATGGTGTGCTTTATCAACAGTGGTAGATGCCCAATGGTGTGGAGACTCCCATCTTGAGCCTGGAGACTGGATGTGTATCTAGAAAATATCCACTGATATTGATGTTTTCACAGAAGAGAAGGACAAGTGTGTAGTTTAATTGGGGGATTTTTCCAGAGACGCCTTGTACCCCGCAGCCTGCTGGCATCCCAGGTGAAGTGACACAGGTGGAGTGATCCAGTAACACAGAGATGCAAGCAGCTGCTCCTCTCTGCGGGTGAAGAACATGAACATGATGTTGGGCTAGATTTGATTTGTGTTATATTCACTTCAAAGTATTTTCATCTTAAGACAAACTGGTGGCTGTGTGTGTCTGTGTGTTTATATGTATGTGTGTGTGTGGGTGTGTGTGTGTGTGTGTGTGTGTAATAATACCTGTGTTCTCATATA
Organism: Sternarchorhynchus goeldii; assembly: GCA_028565775.1. Taxonomy (NCBI): domain Eukaryota; kingdom Metazoa; phylum Chordata; class Actinopteri; order Gymnotiformes; family Apteronotidae; genus Sternarchorhynchus; species Sternarchorhynchus goeldii. The sequence continues at coordinate 8,915,440 of JAOXYF010000001.1, read as the reverse complement.
AGATGCACAAGTGTGTAATTGCACAACGTTTGCATTATAAGGTAATATATTTTGCTTATAATGTATTACTAATGTGCAACACTGCACAAACAAATTAGCTACAAAATATATTCACTGTGTGCTTGTACATGACATTAAGTACAATCATTTTGCCACTGCATTAAAGCAGTAGCTGCATCAAAGTATTTCTAAAGTATCTCAAGCGTCTTCATGTCTTTCACTCGACTGATACTTGACAGCAGAAGATCCTGAAGGATGGAGCATAAAGAGTAGCGTTTGGGGCATACATGAGTAATGCATTATGAGTCATCTCCATCACAGCAAGTAGGGGATAGGCATTACGAGTCATCTCCATCACAGCAAGCAGGGGATTCGCATTACGAGTCATCTCCATCACAGCAAGCAGGAGATGCGCATTACGAGTCATCTCCATCACAGCAAGCAAGGGATATGCATTACGAGTCATCTCCATCACAGCAAGCAGGCCAAGAAACTGGAGCATGTCTGTCTGGCCAAACTGTGTTACACACTTGTGTGAATATCATATATGCAGAATACACAGATGTTAGGACACCTAATGAAAGGGAAAGTTGGGGGGGGGGTGTCATATGGTTGTGTAGTTTGCAGGTGTGGTTTGCTACATGTCCAGTGATGGCCGTTTATGACACGTAGGTGGAGGATTGGAGAATGTGCAGTAGCAAGCTGTCCAATCATAGCTCAGGATCATGGATTCTGTAGAATGTGCAGTAGCAAGCTGTCCAATCATAGCTCAGGATCATGGATTCTGTAGCCGAGCGAGCCACTGTGCTCTCAACAGCTCCTGCTTTCTGTGGCTTTGAGCTTTTTGAGGACTTTTTTTGTAGGAATAAAAGATTAAAAAATATAATGCAATAATAAATTTTTTAAGGTCCTCTTAGGTCCTTGTGAAGAATGCTGGACATGTCTGTTTGGATCACTTCATGTCCCTCGCATCTTCCCTTTTTGGCAAAGTCCAGGAGATGCAGCAGCAAACCTGTTTACAGAACTTAGTCGTTCTCTCTGAGAACACAATACCTACTCAAATGAACATCTGCTCAACTCTGGCTGGATCTATGGACAGCCGTTCACTCTTTACTTGATTTACATAATGGCTGGTCGGTGTGATCCAACATAATTAAACACATTCATGCAATAAAACAACATTGTGTCCTGTCTCTTCTTTCTCTGTGCTTTGTACTCACTGTTAGAGATGTTATTCTGGAAGTGACCAACAGGGGACAGCATTAGCCCATTTGTAACAGATATTTCACTCTTCTGTCCAAAGCTAATTAGGACTGAATACGTCCTGAGTAGTTGAGGGTTAAAGGTTTTGCTCAGGGGTGTTTAGTAAGCAATGAGCAGACAGGCCTTGGTCTCAGCATAATGGTCTCCCACCTTCACAAGGCCTTCTGTACCTCAGACACGTCTGTATCACACACACGTCTGTGCAGAACTGGGCAACTCTACTACTGTTACTGTTGTCACTACAATTATTGTTATTACTACCCCTGCTACTACAACTTTTACTACAATTACAACTTCTACTATTATTACAACTACTGTTATTACTACTCCTGCCACCACAACTATTACTACACCTACAACTATTACTACTCCTGCTACTACTACTATTACTACAACTATTGCTACTATTACTGTTATTGCGACTACTGTTATTACTGCTTTTGCTACTAGCACTATTACTACAACTACTCCTGCTATTACTACTACTAGCACTATTACTACAACTACTATTACTACTCCTGCTATTACTACTACTAGCACTATTACTACAACTACTATTACTACTCCTGCTATTACTGCTACTAGCACTATTACTACAACTACTACTGTTACTTCTATTTTTACAACTACTATTATTACTAATCCAATTTTCCTAATGCCCATTGCTCTGAGTTGGTGGCTTGAAATGGTGTAATCTTTGTTTGATGTATTCATTATTCCACACTTTGTTTCTTCAGCTTCTCTCTAACAACTGTTTCTTATTTTCTGTGAAGCAACTTGGTATTTCCCACGAGCTAAACATTTTTGTTCTGTATTTTTAGTGCGGTTTCTTGTTGAACAAGACTTGTTTCATAACAAAAACTAAAGTATGTATTTATAGTATATATTTATTATATTATATATATATATTATTATATATATTATATAGAAATTATAGATGTATCTACATGTTTCTTTCTTTACATGTCATCTTTGAGCAATTTTCTAGTTAAAACAGACATGTTCAATGCCCAAACATGCATCTTTACATGTACTCTGTACTACACTAACAGCAGAGAAAGCAGTACATTTTCAGTAATATGATTATTGTATTTATATGCATGTATTTTTTTATTCTTTCATATGTGTAGTATTGCCCTCCCTAGAGTTTTGTTTGTTTTGCTGTAAAGACAGAGACAAGCTTTTGTGGAACGAGCACCTATTCATGTGATGTTTCCCAGCATTACAAAGACTCAGTCCTGCTGCTGGTCTACAACCTGATGATGGGGAGATGTTTGTCATGGAAATGGTGAAGGAGAGCATGTTTTGGGAGATGGCTGATGCGGTGTAGATGGGACAGGGCGTGGCAGGGAGAGGTGGTGGGGTTGCTGGATGTCTGTAATCAGAGGAAAGACATGTTGGAGAAGTAAAAACAAAAAAAAATGAAGAAAATGAGGACTGTTGAAGGAATGGAGATGTGAGGAAGAGACTGACAGATACTTTTCCTCGAACAAGGAGGAAAAGTCCTCTGAGGAGGGAGGGAGGTGGAGTGAAAGGGAGCACCATACAGATCACGTTTAGACCTTATGTATTTTTAGCTTTGTAGGCATCAGGGTTTTCAATCAGATACGAGGAGCTACATAAAGGGAATGAAAGAGGCATTGGGTGATCTTCACAGCTGTCTTCATAGCTGTCAAAACTGGATTTTAATAACCGACTCCACAAACAATAATAATAACACTCCTCCCAACCGACTCCCCAAACACCATTATTAGAGAATAATGGTGTTTGGACCTGAGAGGCTGAAAGGTGCAAGCAGGTTATTGGATTCAGCAAGATGAGCAGGTTCCAGGGCAATCAGGAGAGATGTAGTACACACCATCCCTTCAGTGTCTTTTTCCTGATCACAGGGATGGACGCTCCGGTGACGGGAGGATGAAGGGAACATGCCTCACACGCATGTGGCGTGTGACGACAAGAACCCTGCACCCAGAGAGTGAGATCACCATGTTGCTACTGGAACTGAACTGGAGCTCTTGCCGTGTTCTGTGGTTTGGTTAGTAATTTGATTCGAGTGATTATGATGTCTTGGAAGATGTGCTTTGAATGCTAATAGTGTTCATTTACTTAAAAAAATAAAATGTGAAGGTCTTGTTTCTCAGCTGAGGAGATTTCATACCAAGAAACTAAGTGTCAGTCAGTAGTTAGCTTGTTGAGTTCACAATGATCATTTTAAACTGATTTTTTAAATGCCCATTTTGGCTGGGAACAAGTATTTATATTCTTTGTATACTGAATGATATTTCAAGTTATTTCTGTGAGTTTACTTCAGAAATGCAACTACTGCTGTATGGTGTATTCTATGTGTATGTAAATATAACCAGTGCTGTATGATTTATTCTGTGTGTATGTAAATATAACCAGTGCTGTATGGTGTATTCTATGTGTATGTAAATATAACCAGTGCTATATGGTGTATTCTATGTGTATGTAAATGCAGTTTCTAACACAGAAGAACAAATCAGGACCCAGTAGTTTATATGAACGCACAAGTAAACACACAAACAGCACATACAAAGAATATGTTGAATTAGTTGCAGTTGTGTAACATCATTAGTCATAATTAGTCATGACTTATTAGTCATAAGTTTCTCTACTTAGATGCTTCCGTACTTTGGCTTGATATTTCCTATTTTTTCTAAAATATTTTCCTTTTCTAAAATATTTCCTATTTTATATTTTGATTGTAGCTTTGCTGTGGTTTCACTTGTATCTACCAAACACAAATGGGAAACTTTAGAAAAACTAAAGGTATATATGTCAGTCTGTATCAGAGTTGTATAACTTTTCCTGGAAAATGTATGAACTGGTCTTGTTTCCTGCAGGCATCTTGTTCTGAGAAAAGGCATTTGTCATTTTCGTACCATTCCCCCTTGTAAAGTGGCAGGTTGAAACATGCTGTTGTCTCAATGTCGTGCTGACATTCATTAGTTTGGTTTTCAAATAATCCAGTTAGTCTACACAAAATATACACTGAGCATACAAATATCAGTCTCCTTAAGGAATAAATTATTATTTTCTCCTTTCAAATTGTACTATGTTCAAATGTGCCTAACACTGTGCTGAAACCCCTAAGCCCAAGGCAGCCTGCTGCAGGTACAATGTGGTATTGTCAGTACACTTTACAATACAGATCAAATTTACTTCATTTCGATTCAATAGCCAATCATTCCTCTAAGTGTAAACAGAAATTACTAAGCACATCAGGGAGTAAATACAGTCCAGTACATCAGTGAATAAATACAATCAAGTATGTTAGGGAGTAAATACAATCCAGTACATCAGGGAGTAAATACAATCCAGTACATCTGTGAGTAAATACAATCCAGTACATCAGGGAGTTTTAATATGAGAGTGGAGACCAGGATTCTAATCACTGGTTATTGTTTACTCCATACCCATGTGACACAGCCCTGCTCTTTGGGTGTCTGCTGAGTGAGCCTGACTGTGGGTTGGGTTAAGGTTAAGGTTAAGGTTAGAGTTAGGGTTAGGGTTAGGTTTAGGGTTAAGGTTAGGGTTAGTGTTAGGGTTAGAGTTAGGGTTAGGTTTAGGGTTAAGGTTAGGGTTAATGTTAACCCAGCTTCCCCAGGATGTTACTAGAAAGTGTTTGGTTACCTCAGGTGAGTTTATGTTGTTAAAATATGACGATTTTTTTTTTTCAAACTAGAGCAAAACTAGAGCAACTGGTATGTTACTTTTCAGTTTGCAGTTGTTTGGCAAGTGATTGTTAAGGTTCTGTCGGTCATAGTGAGAAACAGACAAATCACCAAGGAATCTGACTGAAAACAACATGTTTTTGACAGCAGGTCCACTCTTGTTTCAGAACAACTGCCTGTGTTCTTCCCACACTTCACCTGCTCAGCCTCGATACATGTCCTACTTACACTCTTCAGTCAAAAACAGAAGTTGATGACGTCATGTGGTAAAATATGGAGAAACGTCAGTACTAGTACTTTTGCCAGTGGGACTGGATATGGCCTTCTTCGGGTTGGCTGGTATGGATCTGCAGGAAGGTGGTGGTGACTGTGTTGTAGAAGATGGTGGTGACTGTGTTGCAGAAGATGTTCCTAAATGTTCCTAAAGTGTTGCTCCTCTGACAGTCTTGTATATAACGCAAATATATGCTTCCTGGAGCGCTTCTAGATGTCAGATATCTATATAGCTGACGGCAGTAACATTTAGTTCACTTCCACATTCGTAAACAAGCCAGAATATCAGTTGTGACTATTTTACGGTTATACTAATAATCAAAGTAGTCACAGTTTGCAATAATGCATGTTGGTATAGCAACACTCATTACTGATAGTACAAAATAGTATGTTAATATTATACTATGTGTACAAAATAGTATGTTAATATTATACTATGTGTACTAACCTGCAAACCTGCACTATTAAGGTCAGTATATAACATACACTTAACCACCAGGCAAGGCAAGCCAGTGCACGGGGCCCCAGGCCTGTGGGGCCCCAGGCCTGTGGGCCCCGAGATAGCTGACATGCACATGCACGGTAGCGACGTGCACAGTTTAAGCTACAGCAGTAGCGGTGTGCACAGTTTGTGACGACAGTATGAGACCTGAACTCTCTAAAGGAGCTCCACCTGACTCCACCCACAAACAATCCACAATTTCTTTTTGGTGTCATATTATTTATAACATGATAGAAAAGAAACGCCCTTGAAGAAGCTGATAAGTGTTTAAAAATGGCTGATTTATTCACCAAGGGAGCGGCATGTGAGCCATGTAAGAATGATTTCATTAGTTTAGGGTTGACTTGGCTGTGTTTGGAGCCCATGCCACCTTAACATCAACTAACTATAAATTATAACGTAATATTCACATTTTTAACTGCTATTTTACACATTTTTAAATCACACAAGAGTTTCGATCTGATTTAGACAGGCTTTTAAAAAAATCCCGTCATGAGTCTGGACCTGAATAACTGTCCCAGACCAGCCCTGGTAATGGGGATGAATGCTGGATGGAAGTGCTCCTTGGACTTTGTGCTCAGGGCCCGAACAGACTGTGGAATAGCCACTGTACCAAGTCGATTAACATGCACATTGCAGATAGATCCTCCCACACCAGTTGGCTGTTTCTCTACAGATTGTTTTTGTAGATGCTTTCATACTTTGGTTCATATTTCATACTTTGGTTCATATTTCATATTTTGGTTTACAGTTCATACTTTGGTTCATACTTCATATTTTGGTTTACAGTTCATACTTTGGTTCATATTTCATACTTTGGTTCATATTTCATATTTTGGTTTACAGTTCATACTTTGGTTCATACT
>JAOXYF010000001.1:8898643-8908741 GCA_028565775.1 Sternarchorhynchus goeldii | reverse complement strand
TCATATTTTGGTTTACAGTTCATACTTTGGTTCATATTTCATATTTTGGTTTACAGTTCATACTTTGGTTCATACTTCATATTTAGAATGTAACTTTGCTGTGGTTTCACTTGTATCTACCAAACGCAAATGAGACTTTCTTAGAAGTTTACGGAAACTAAAGGTGTGGTCAGTCTGTATCAGAGGTGTGTAACTTTTCCTGGAAAACGTATGAACAAATACTACTCGCGAAAGACGCTTGAGATGACGCCTCCTTCCAGGACCACGTGTGCCACAGCTCACACGCAGGGAGCTATTCAGAAATAAAACGCCTCGCGCTAAATCCGCACGCAGACAGAAAAAAACAGTGGCCGGTATTTCCAAAGCAGAATCAGCAAGTGAAACGAGGATCTTTAAACAAACAGATATGCATTTTTTTCCTAAGCTGTTTGTAATACCTGTTGCATTTTAATACATGTAGACTAATTTGCAGGCTTATTACGTTAAGTATTCTTGGCACAAAATTAAGTAAACTACACGTACAAGGCACTCAGTGTATACACAATCAGCGATAGCGGACGATTTCGCTCACAGGTGAGTCCACAAGCTGCTGTACATCTCATTGAATCGCTGATAAAACGTTTAATTGAGTAAATTAATTTATTTTAGTCAAATAAATAGACTTTGAACCTAACCCACGTTATGATATTCGATCTTAAAGTTTCTTTAAGTTAAGTAACCATATGGGCAGCATGGGTTGATTACAAATCATGCTTTTAGTACTCGCTGACCAGATTTAATGTCTCAGTGACTGACAAAAGCATTTGGGTACAGAAATGTAGTAAGTGAAGGTTGGAACACAATAAGATAACGAATGCATGATCTTTATTACATAACTTATTTTTTAATTGTGGAATGTTTCTAAAAAGCAAGTGATATTGTGACAGAAAGTCTACATGGGTGTAGTATTAAGTGTTATGGCACCGAAAAGCGGAAATTCGTCAACTTCACGATCAAACTTTGTTTAGCTTTGTCGTTTCATTTGATAAGAAATCACATAAAACCTTAAGAGGAGTGATGTTTATTCTTGTAATATGTAGTTCTGGGTTTCTTATTGCATTCTACAGTTTAATAGTAACAACAAGAACAGCAATAATTCATATTTTGTATATAGTACTTTTTTATTTAATGATTACAACGTATTTACAGTAGAGCTGTACATTAGTAGGAATTAAATTAAATAGATTTGAGATCAAATAGAAAAAATACAAACCAAAGAAAACAATTGTAATGTAATATGATCTATCAGAAGTGACTAAAACGTATGCTGTTATGATGCTCATATTAATTATGAGTATTTAGTTTTGTAATGGATAGTTACTTAATACAATTATTAATAAAATGAAAACATGGAATACATTTTTCAAATAACATTTCTGGATTAATTTTCACACCCTAAGTCTGATGATAGGTATTCTTATAGGCGTGTGTGTGTGTGTGTGTGTGTGTGTGTGTGTGTGTGTGTGTGTGTGTGTGAGTGTGTGTGTTATCATATAGATTTATTAGGTAGGATGCGGCAGAAAGTCAACAGTGGAGCACTAATGAATGACATTCGCTCTCATTCAGACCACTTGTTCAAGTACCTTCCCATGTTTTCAGATCCTACAGTCACTATGGAGATGGAACAGTAAGGTAAAGCAAGTCCACCTGTTAATTCTTCACTACTTCATTAATGAGAAAGCACCCCTCACTGCTTAATGCTCCTCACACTATTTAAAACACTCCATACTGTTTAAAGCTCTTCACTCTGTTTATAACTCTTCACACTGTTTAAAGCTCTTCACTCTGTTTAAAGCTCTTCACACTGTGGTAGCAGCACTGATATGGTGGAGATGAATGTGTTTAGGATGCAGTAGGTCGCAGTTTAATCCCCTGTAAGTAATAGGTATTGGATAGTTCTTTATTATTGGAATTTGTATTTCTGCCCTGATGACTGGTTTTGTGTGTTTGTGTTGTCATGTGGGGCAGAGTTAAACTTGTGGGGCAGAGTTAAACTTGATCTTAACCAAGTTTGCAAACAATGTTTTATTAGTTTAACTTGAAAATAATAATAATAAAGATCATTGTTTTCTATAACCATAACCACTTTTTCAGGATCACCAAGTAACAAGCTACATATTCTGGGAGGGAGTTTCCATGCTGGTTGCCTGGGTTGAGTCCCTTCTGAATGAATGTGTTCCCAGAGCGATCTGTTGAGGCAGTTTACTCTAGAGAATGTGGCGTTCAGTTTCTCTTTCTCTGCTTGACTTATTTTTTCACTTTTGCACTTGTGTGGATAGTATGTGTGTGCAAGTCAGCATTGTCTTTGTTTCTGGGTGGAAGCAGGTTCCCATTAGACATGCATAGCTCAGAACCCTTATGAAAGCAGAACCCTTACGAGAGCAGAACCCTTATGAGCAAAGCTTTCAGAAGCTCTTTAGGACATATGAGCTGTGTGTCCATGGTTTGCAAGGGTATTCAAGGAAATGCTAAACAGTTACTGGTGTGTGTTACATTTTCTAGTTTGTGAGTGTGTGTGTGTATGTGTTCATCTGTTTGGGGGAAGGTTACATTTTATGCTTATGGATGCTAGTGTTGCTCTATTAAAAACAAAAAAAAAAAATGTGCTTCTTACAACACTCCAGTTTGACTTGATTTGTCTGCAAATTAAAAATCAGAAAAAACAACTTGCCTCAGTCTACAGGATTTCAGTGTACAGCACTTTAGTCTACAGGATTTCAGACTGGTTTCTGGTTGAATTAAACAGAACCTGGTGACAATGAAAGCAAGAGGAAGAACCTTACAGCTCCGAACCAGAATAACAGCTCTGGAGGGACCTGGTAGAGTTCCACACACAGGCATGGCAATATCACATTGCCTGACTGGCAGTTGCAGTGTAAGTGCTAGTTCAATGTAAGTCTTGTCCATGCTTCCTGAACTTTTGCTAGCATAGTGCTAACTCCGTGGCCATGCTGGAGATGTGAGTATTTACTGGATCGGTGTCATTTACTGGACACTTCAGTGTAATGTACCAATGGCAGATTTGTCTGGAATACGTAAGTGGACATACCCCCAGAATTACAGTTTGGTTCTGTTATTCCCTTAGCAGATGTTTACAAATGGGAAATACCAGGAAAGAAGTAAAAGCAAATATGAATACTCCTCCTGACGCTCGCTAGGGGTTGAAACTGCGACAGGCTGGATGAGTCACCTACGAAGGACAGATCCATTCAAGACACTCTCAGTCTTGTAAATTCAGTTCTTTCATGTAGATTTCAATTCAGTAAATTCATGCAAATGGGAATATTAGCCCTAAATTACTCCCCTAAATTACTCCCCAAACAATTGGGTACTGTTTAATAACTTGGTACTTGTTAACTTTGTTATATATATATATATATATATATGTTGTTTTTTTTTTTTTTTTTTAATGATTAAAACCAGAAATGTCACGGCAGGCCGGCGTACCAGCTCCACCTCATCTAACTCACACTCACTCCTCCCTTGGTCACAATCACTGCAATATTAACACCACCTGTCCCTTGTTTGTTTTCATTATTTAAGCCCACAGGTCCTGTTCAATGCTTTCTCCACTGGTGTCTGGCTTTACCTTCACCTTGTCTGGCTTTACCTTCACCTTGTCTACTCTCTGCTTAAGCGCACCTTGCGTGTGGTTTACTTTCGTTTCAGTTTGGTGCGCTCTTGTTTACTTTGTATCTCTTAAATAAATGTTTCCTGCCCCCGTCACAAGAAACAAATAGATTTGTCTGATTGCAGATAAAGTACCTATTCAGCTACTCTGAAATGTGTTCAGTACTCACTCGTGTGTGTGAACAGGCATGCAGGTCACATGTACTGTTGTATGGCTGGTTTGGTTTGCCATTGTTGGGTAGTTTTCTGTGTCTGTATTCACAAAACTGATGAGGGCTGTGAGGAGTGTTTCCATTTACTGCGTGACTGTGCCCTTATTGAAATGTTTAGTAAAGTAAAGATTCTATTTGAAAAATGTTTCTCAAATTCACCAGTTTGTGTATCATATAAATATGAATATTGTTACAGAGCCGAATATCAGTTCCATCTGCAAACTTCCCTGCCAAGTACAGTAAGATTAGGTTAACCAAACAATGAGTCATTTAACTGTACTAGATAATACCCTTTACTCTGATGAATAATAACACTCTGAGTCTTTTTTGACATGTTAAAAATATATGGGGCTTGGTGGGGGTCGTGTCACGTTTGTGAAGGAGCAGCATTGTTGAATTCAGTAATCGACTCAGTCGCTCTACTGGAAAGAAACGAGGCAAAAACTAAGATCTAAATGAAATGTTTCAAGGGTTCTGGTGGCGAAATGCTTCATTATAAGTTCAAACCAATCAAATTCAGGACTGTTGCAAGAATTTTAACTGGAAAGCCTTTATTTTCATTTTTGTTAAAATGTCACTGTACACCCAGTGGTTTGAGGGCAATTTCTAATCTGAAAGGGGTGTAAGTCACCAGGTGAGGTTTTGTGCTGCCACTGTCAGATTGGAGGTTATAATGTAACTAAAACCTATCCTTTTCACTCTCTGTTCCAGTCCTGGACGAAACCATGAAGCTGCAGAGACATTGCAGGCTGCTCTTGTGTGGCATCCTGGGCTGGATGTTGCTGATTATCTACTTTTCCTGGGGCACAAACTCCCACTTCCACCTGCTGCTGCATGCAGCACACGCCAGCTCCATCCAGCGCAGCAACCGGACCATCCCCACAACCTCGGGGGAAAACGAGAGCAGCAGGGAGCGGAGGGAGCAAGCCCTGAGTGGGGAATTCTGGGAGATACTGGAGGAATTCAGGAACAGAGGGACACGTTTCAGGGAACCCTTGGACGTTGACTTTGAGTACTTCTCTGAAGGAAGTCGGGCAGTTGAAGGCCTGTGGGAGGGCCGTGCATCGGACAATATGCTGGACTCTCGGCTGAAGGAAACCAAGAACAATTATGTGGGTCTCAACATCCACAACGTGACACACAATGGATCGCCACGGAAACAGCAGGGGATACAGGACTTGATGTGTCATTTGAAACAGCAGAAGCTCAGGACCGTGGACGGGACCGAGGAGCCTTTTGCTGGCTTGGGCTGGAGGAAGCTGGTGCCAGTGCAACCCCTGCAGCAGCTCCCTGGTGCCCCCTACAGGACATGTGCTGTGGTAACCTCATCTGGTGCCTTGCTCAGATCATCGCTGGGGAAAGAGATTGGTGAGTGGGGGAGCTTTGTTAAAGAACCAGGACATGACTAACAGATTAGACAGGCACATCAAATGTTGTAAATGTACTGTGTCTGTTAAATTAACTACTTTAGTGTGAGATATATTTATTTGTATTAATTACTTAAACTCTCTAAGTGTCAGCCCCAGTGATACTGTCTTTGGCCACCAGAGGTCCGGTGGGTTTTTCCATTACACCTGTTCCTCATTTCTTGTAATTGCTCACCTATATAAACTCTCCCCTCATTCATTGCAAAATAATGCCTTCCTTAGTGTTTGCATGTCTGAGCGTTATTCTTGGATTTCTCTGCAGGTTATTTTTGGACTCCTCACCTGTTCTCTGATATTGTGTTTGTGGTTAGTCCTTTTGTACTTTTGCCTTTGGTTTCTGACTCTCTGCCTGGTTGTTTAGCCCTGTCTTTACCTCTGCCTATGCTCTTTGCCTGTTTTTCGATCCTGTTATGTACTTTGACCCTGTTGCTACCTGGTCCTCCTCCATGGATACATCACTGCCTAGTGTGTCTGGAACCTTCCACTAACAATCAATTTTCAACAGTATTATGTTTATTTGAAATGTGCTGTCACTACCTCTTTTCTGTCCATTACATTCACTCCATTATTAACTCAATCCTTTATTAATTCAATTCACTTATTCATTATCTTTCATTTCAATCAGTCACTTCATTCAATCATTCTTTTCCAAATGTATTGTTGGTCTGGCCTGCTGTTGGACAGAGCTGTTTAAGAACACGATGTACAAGACAGGGTTAATGAACATATTTCAAGAAGCTGGGCTTGTTAGTAACAGATTGTCAAGATCTGGTGCAGGATCACTTCACTTTAAGACCAGAGAAAGTGTGGTGACTCCAAAAACCAGGACAAGCGTTCATAACTTTATAGTACCAGTTCATGTGTTTATACCTCTAGTGACCTGATTCCACTTCATCTAAGCCACCATGACTTTGGGTTTGTACATCTGGAAGAATGTTGCCATCATTTCTCGTGAACGAGCCGAGGAACTTGAACTCCAGGACCTTCTTCAGATCTTCACCAACTCTGATTGTGCCACTGGCACACTCGTTGTCTCGAGTTTCACTTTGCCTGGAAGGCATTGTCAGCGTAGAGGAGCAACCATAACTGAGGGTCTTTCCAGCAGTGACTGTGTCCGTATAATGGATGAACCAGAGTGGGGAGAGGGCTGTTTAGCCAAGCGCACAGAACTTCACCAACCCTGGTGATACGGTTGAATATGCTGAGCAGGATAGTAATGTGCCGCCGATCAGTTTTCAGGTGTCTCCTGGAATGTTGTCAGGGCCAGTCAGTGTTCCGTTCTTCATCTTCTTGACTGCTGCATCCACTTCAGCACGTGTGCTGGATGGGACCAGTGCTCCTTGGCAAGTGGGGAGACTCATGGTTACAGATCTCAGAGAAATATTTACTTTTGCATTTTCTGATGGCATGCAGATGTCATAGGACTCGTTGATTGTCATCCTTAATTCGTTTAACTTTGCCAATATCCTGTGTTGAGCAATGGCATTAGATCTTATTCACAGCTCCTAGCTTGTGGAGGTAGCGATATCTGTACACAGTCAAATCAGAACATTATGTGCCCATACATAATAGTGGGAATAAATAAATTGGCATTCTAGCATGTACTGTATTGGGAGATGGAAGGTATCCAGAGACACAGGTATCCAGTTCAACTGTACCAGAGTACTGAGGTCCCTCAGTGGTGTGTGGTTCTGGGTCAGCAAGGTGAGCCTGGTGATCCTACAGGCCAGGGAAGTCACTAAAGTCACTATCATGCTCCTGAAACCACTCATGCACAACTCACCTCAGGTGGGGTGTTATCTAATTGATGGGTACCATTACCATCAGGGAGAACATCAACATGCAGTGGTTCTCAGGCATTTGGCAGCATATATCCCACTTTCCTTCATGCAGTACAAAACTGGATTAATCCAAAATGGCAACGTTTTTCTAGTTCTCCAGTATCCAATTACAGAGCTCCTCCAATCCTCCCGTATCCAATTACAGAGCTCCTCCAATCCTCCCGTATCCAATTACAGAGCTCCTCCAATTACAGAGCTCCTCCAATCCTCCAGTGTCCAATTACAGAGCTCTTCCAGTCCTCCAGTATCCAATTATAGAGCTCCTCCAATCCTCCAGTGTCCAATTACAGAGCTCCTCCACATTCCCATTCTTTTCAGGTTTCTGCTGTGTGAGGTATTTACTAAGCACTTCATCAGTTGGGATCATCTTCCTGAAGTTCTTCTGGATGTTCGTTGTTTTGTCCTGGATAGAGGCTCTGATGCTCACTAGTTCTCAGCCCCCCACCTTCTGCTGTTAATGCAGATTTACGATGAAACCCTCCTGCATATATAATTATATATTTACATTATATATACTGTACATGTTAAACCCTTCTGCATATATAATTATATATTTACATTATATATACTGTACATGTTAAAGTCTGTTGTTAAAATGTAGTGGTTACAGAATGAGTTAAGACTTTTTCTGTGATAGATGCCAGAAACAGAAGAGTGAGAATATTATATAGAACAATCTTCTGGGGTATTCTGGTAACATTCTTGTGCTTATGTTTGATTAGTTAATATTGCCTCGTCCTTTTTTTCAAGTGATTCAAGTGAACATCAATTCACAAATTCAGATACAAAGAGTTGCTTGCTTGAGCTTAACTTCCTGTTGTTCCACTAGATTCCCATGATGCAGTGCTGCGGTTCAATGCTGCCCCAACCCAGAGCTTTGAAAACCATGTAGGCAGAAAGACCACCATCCGCATCATTAACTCACAGGTTTCTTAGTCCATCTCCTTTACTACACACACATTCACACACACATACACTCACACACATACACACACAGACACACACACAGACGTGCACACATACACAGACACACACACACACAGACGTGCACACACATACACACACAGACGCACACATGCACACACACACACACAGACGCACACATGCACACACACACACACACAGACGCACACACACACACACACAGACGTGCACACATACACAGACACGCACACACACACACACACAGACGTGCACACATACACAGACAAATATACACGTATGTACATATTCACACACACACACAGGCACATACTCACTTGCTAGCTGAGAACAGGAACAGACTGTTATATTGTCATAATTATGTTTCATTTTTATTCTACCCCATACAGATTTTAGCTGGACCACACCATAACTTTACAAGCAGTTCTCTCTATAAGAACATTACACTGGTAGCATGGGACCCAACCTCATACTCTTCCAACCTTAGTAAGGTGAGTGTCAGGTTCTAACCCTAAACCCTAAACCCTAGTTCTGATTTAGTGGGTGCTCTGGTTTAGTGCTGGCTCCTGTGTGCCCATGGCTCTCTGTGTTCTGCGTTTCTCGTCGGTTTTACCAGCTCACATCCTGTTTATTGCCACCGTCACATGTTGCCAGAGTGACGTGTATGTAGACACACAGGTTTGACCTGTCACCTGTCACATTTGGTGATGACAGTAGCTACTGAATGGGAACAGCCCCCTCCGCCCGAGTGGTTATGCTACTGTAGAGGACGCACTGTCCTGTCATAGTGTACCATAGTGACCACCTGAAGTTAAGAGTCTCTTATACATTTCAGTGGTACAGTAAACCGGACTACGATCTGTTCATGGCATACGTGAAACGCAGGAAGCTCTCTCCATCCCAGCCTTTCTACATCCTACATCCAGGCTTCATCTGGGGTCTGTGGGACATGCTTCAAAGCAACACAGATGAGGACATCCAACCCAACCCTCCCTCCTCTGGGTTCATAGGTCAGATTTTGCAAGGACATAAAAAATCACCCTCAGTTCTGAACATATTTCAGACCATTTTATCACTCTGGGCATAACATGAAATGTGACCAAAGTTAGCAGTTTATGTGATATTTATATATTATATTTTTAAGTTGGCAGTTTACATTTTCTCCTGTCTCATGCAGACAAACACACACACACGAACACACAAATGGGTGCATATCTCGGAGTCATGTTTGAGAATTACAGTTAAAGAATACACCTACCATTTACAAACACGGATTGATCTGAATCTCATAAACGAGAGTGATTGTCCAGGAGAGATTTGGCATAATAGACAGATGATAGAGAAACAATAGACAGCTGATAGAGAAATGATAGACGGATAGATCCAGGAAACTGCTGATGCCAGGAGTAATAATGGAAAAAGAAGGTTCTGCTTCCAGAAGGTTTGATAATAGCAGGTTGATGTGCGGCATGTACAGAGAAAGTTCTGCTTTCTCCTTGTTCTAGTTTGACTACGATCTCATTAAGCCTTCTTGTCTGTATGCATGTCAGCGTTTCTCCCATTATCTTGCACTTTGCATTATGCAAAGTATGAATTTCCATAGAGCTGAGCAAAGCATTATTCTGTTCATGGG
The DNA here is from genome assembly GCA_028565775.1 of Sternarchorhynchus goeldii. Lineage (NCBI taxonomy): Eukaryota > Metazoa > Chordata > Actinopteri > Gymnotiformes > Apteronotidae > Sternarchorhynchus > Sternarchorhynchus goeldii. The sequence continues at coordinate 8,899,017 of JAOXYF010000001.1, read as the reverse complement.
GTAATTTCCTGAAGGGTGATTTGGTGATTGAGTGATGAGGGGTTAGTTCAGGAGGGTTAGGGTTAGGTCAGCAAGTTCAGGGTGTGGGTGTGTGTGGGTGTGTGTGTGTGTGGGTGTGGTGTGTGTATGTGTGTGTGTGTTTCTCTCCTAATAACAAGCCACATTAAAAAAGAAGGGAAAGAACTGTCCTCCACTTTGTCCTTCTCATGCAGCAACTCACCCAAAAATGTGTGTGTTGTGATGTCTGCTTCAGGTACTGTTATAATGCTGAGCCTGTGTCTGTCTGAAACACTGTTGTAATGCTGAGCCTGTGTCTGTCTGAAACACTGTTGTAATGCTGAGCCTGTGTCTGTCTGAAACACTGTTGTAATGCT
>JAOXYF010000001.1:8880748-8893263 GCA_028565775.1 Sternarchorhynchus goeldii | reverse complement strand
ACTCACAGCTTCATCATAACCCATGTACATGAACTGCTGGATCCACTGCTGCACATCCGGACGGCTGCGGTCCCACAGGTTCCTACGGGGCCTTCGTGAGCCGGAGAGGAAGTCTTTCGCCTCGGATGGAGAGACGAGGAGCTCAGCTGTGGACCTGCTCTCGGTCAAAGCTGGGGGGTGGCAGAGAGGAAGAGAGAGAGAGAAAGAGAAAGAGACAGACAAAGTGAAGGAGATACAGAAAAAGAGATAGGAAAAGACAGATAGAGAGACAGAGAGGAGGAGGGAGAGCGAGGAAAGAGTGGAAGAAGAGAGGAAGGGACAAAGATTCAGATCTACAGCACAGTAGCTACTGTCTTGCATTTTCATCAGAACTGATGGGTGGTTTTGAAGATTTGTGCTTTAATAGACCAGTGTTCTCATTCTGATAAGACCAGCATGAGGGTAGAGAATGCAGGCAGGCCTTACAGAGCTGCTCCTGTAGGCCTTACAGAACTGCTCCTGTAGGCCTTACAGAGCTGCTCCTGTAGGCCTTGCAGAGCTGCTCCTGTAGGCCTTGCAGAGCTGCTCCTGTAGGCCTTGCAGAGCTGCTCCTGTAGGCCTTGCAGAGCTGCTCCTGCTTCTTCACACAACCTTTGTGTAAACATGGATCTCCCCACACTACATCAATCATTTCTCTTAATAATAACAAGTCACATAAAGATAGATAGATACTTTATTAATCCTGAGGGAAACTGAGAAAAATTCTGCTGCTGTCTATGAGACTGAGTGATGTGTAGAGGTCAAAGCATGACAGTCAGTTCAGGATGTGACGAATCACTGTGAAGCAAACCAAAGTGAAGCCGCATCCTAATTACAGGCTCATGGTAACGGACACACGAGAGGCTGTGTGGTGTGTTCTCAGGAGGGTTTTGGCTTGTTGCCATAGGTTAGACATTACCATCCCTTTTCTTGAGTATCTTGAGGAGAGTACTTTCACAAGAGCTGCCTGGAACACACAAATACAACAGCTATGAGATCGTATCGACCCCTCTAGAACAAGCTCCGCCCACTCTACAGCTGCTTTCACCACAGAAAAATAAATGGTCTGCATGCCTCTGTATTCAAATTAAGGCTGCTATTCAGTGTTAGCCTCTTTGTTAAAGTGTTCCTTGCATCAGAATGGGTTGTTTTGCAGAACAAATTCACTTATCATATTCTATGCATGCAACTTAATTATCACTGTATAAATGATCCCATGTTCTTTCACTATTCCTGCAGTAGTGCTTTGAAACCTTAAGCAGAGAAATGCCTGATCTACCAGCTTCAAAGTCGCCAACGTCACCTTAACCAAGAACACATCAAACAGCTTCATGTAGAACATACCTGAGGGGTGGCTGAAGGTGAGGAATATGAGGAAGAGCAGAGCTTCAGTGTAGAGGCAGTGGAGGTTCATGGCTGTGCTGGCAGTGCTTTCAGCTGTGCAGCTGTGCTCTGTGGAGGTGGATCTGGAGCACCACCAGAGCCCCCAGAGCCTGTGGGAGGAGCAGAATCTGCCCTGGCTTGTTCGAGAATGCGTCTAGAAGTGGAGCTGGGCCCCGGCGCACCGCCCTGCAGGACTTGGTGCAGGCCGTGGGAAAACCCCGTTACTCAGGAGAGCCTGGGGCTTCCGTCAGGGGTGAACACAGCTGCTATCGACTTTTATTTTATTACAGAAACTGAAAAAGGAGACCTTCTCAAAAATGAGCAACACTGTATATGAAGTTTGCACAATAACAACAGTAAATCAGCCAGTCAGAGTGCAGGTCAGAGAGTCTTTCAGAGGAGGAACAGCAGCCACAGATTCCACTTTTTCATGGAGATTTAAGAAATAATAAATAACAATAATAATCTTTATTTGTATAGCACCTTTCATACGTACATACAACTCAAAGGACTCATCATTGATGAAGAAATGTCTTCTGTTATAAATGAAACAACTCTGCTATAACATTGTGCAAGCAAATGTACTGATAGAAAAACAATCCATACTTAAGTGTAAACACATTTATTTGTGTTATGAACAAACGAGTTATAAAGGAGGAATAAAAGAGCTTCACACAATACAAGAGGGGGGTCACATTTGTCCTCCAGCGGCACGGGGCGACAGGCACGCGATGTGCCGAGGTGCGTTTTGTGTCACAGCATGGCTTCAGTCCTCCGGAGCTGGAGGGTTGTAGCCCAGGCGGCTGGCGGATGGGAAGTGGGCCCAGAAGGTTCTCGCCAGCTCCTCCATCTTGTCATAACCACCATGAGAGCGTAGCTCCTCCACCCAGCCGAAGAAGTCGGAGGACGTCAGTGCCCAGTTAGGCACATCCCGCCTCTCTCTGCCATCAGCTGAAGGCCAATCAGCCAATCAGCAAGTCAGAAAAGCAGGGGGCGGTAACGTAGTTTGATCAGACACATTTTGTGTAGGATAGAAAATTATATGATTACTAGTTAACAGTAATAATAATGTTTTAATTATTATTACAGATAAAAATAGAGAAAATATAAAAAGCAACAATTAATTAATATAATCTATTAATTAATGAATATAAACTAATAATTAATTATTCATTTCTCACCTTGGCTCTCTTCTGCTCCTAAAAATAAAATTAAATTATATATTTAACCTGCTCCTAGTACAGCCTTAGTTCAGATAACACAGGCACAGATAAGGTTTGGTGCAGAAATATACAAATAAACAAATACACAAATAAACAAAACTGGCAGGCATCGTCTTTACTCATCAGTAACGTGTAAAAGTCTCAAGGACCAGGAATGTTAAAGGGTGGGACGTTACATTACTGAATATTTCCAAGAGACCATTTACTGGCTGTTTCCAACCACTACTCGATCTGATCCTTCAGTGGAATATTTGAAAGCATATCCTTTACGATTTCACAGTTTCACAGTTCACAGTCTCTTCCTCATTAGTCTGAACACAGTCCCACAGTCCCCTGCATTCATGAATGTTAATGAAGGATTTTTATTAAACATCTTTATTAGGTTTCGGTTGAATCATGGACTCTTGAGAAAGTCTATGTGGAAGAAACAGACATCAACTGTGGAATGTTTGTTGATGAACTGCTTCAAAGGCATTTTTCACCCATAGTGTTTTTGCTGCTTTATGTCAAATGTTGACCTGCAGGTTGCTATAGCGATATCAGAACAGATCTGGACATGCAGTGTGACTGTGTTCAGAAGCTGCTCTCTGTCTGAAGAGGGTGTCTAGGGAGCAGTGGACCAACACACACACATGTGCCCTTATATTCTGCAAAGCATCTAGGTGTCTTACCTGTGAGGTAGAGCAGTGCCGTCACCAGAATCACCGAGGCCCACACACCAGACATGGTCGCTCAGCCTGGAAAAGACAGAAGACCAATTCATGTAGGGCCAAGATCAGACTACAGTACCACCGGTGGTGAAAGTAAGAGAAGACAAAGAAGATTCTGAGGCTGGGGATTCGTATTTACCTCTTTAACCTCGATCCTGTTAGCTCTGGTCAGGACTGTGGAGATCTGAGCTCCAACCCCAGAATCCTGAACAGATGGCTGGAATGTGGTTTGCATTTCACATCCCATATCTACATGTCGTACGCCATAGCTGGGGGCTGCACTCCCTTGTTACTGTTTGCATCCCCACACACACCTCTTCTCACTGACTAGATCAAAAGTCTCTTTGTGAAAGCAAAGAGTCTCTAGCGCCACCTGCGGGAGGGACATTTGGGACACACATAGAGGCTCCTTGCTGCTCACTCCATGTGGATCAGGTCTAGACCCTGAAGGTATTAAAATCCAAGCAACTGGAAAAGAGAGAGAGAGAGAGCGAGAGCGCGCGAGAGAGAGAGCAAAAGAACCATTTCAAGTCATCCAAATAAGTACGAGTGATTCTGATGAATCTATTCATAAGAATAAGCACTGTGATAAAATGTCTGTTCAAATTTAAACCCTAAACAGAGAGCAGAGATCAGATAAGAGGTTGATTTTACATCTAAGCAAATTCTACTATTTAAAATAAAACCAGGTAAATCATGTAGGGTAATAGGAGGGGCAGGTGGTGAAGATCTACTCGGGGACTTCCCTGGTAGCACCAGGTAAAGCAAAGCTTTGGCAACAGCACAGTGAGCATGTGCACCGACAATGTGAGCTTCTCTTGAAACAAATACAGGTGAAATGTGAGAGTCAGGTGAAAGGTGATACAGTGGTACACTCCCAGTAAGAGAGTGGTGTTGGTGGAGAGAGTATGGTGTTTGTGGAGAGAGTATGGTGTTGGTGGAGAGAGTATGGTGTTGGTGGAGAGAGAGCAGGATTGGTGGTGCTTGACCCTCTGTAGTAGAAGTACAGTCTGTGATGCCCTAAGCCTCTTGAGGAAGTCTGTGATGATGAGGTCTGTGATTCCCTAACTCTCTTGATGAAGTCTGTGTTTCCCTAACTCTCTTGATGAAGTCTGTGTTTCCCTAACTCTCTTGATGAAGTCTGTGTTTCCCTAACTCTCTTGCTCAGTAATGCTGATGTATGGTTATGTGGACACTGAGGAACATTCCCCAGCTCTGTTTTGGGGAGGTCAATACACACACACACACACACACACACACACACTTTGATATTCACAAGCTAAATTTTCACACCATGTGAACATCTTTTAGGTCACTAATAAACAAAACTTACTCATCAGGAAACTCCCGTGTGTGTAATTATCATTTGGTGGTGTTTACTCTGTACTTGAGTTTTATGTGACAAAGGTCCACAGTGTAAATAAACTTTCAGTGTTGATAGTGCTTAACACTCGATGGTTTTTAATGTGTAGTGTCTGTGACGCGGTGTTGCATGTTTTTACCAAATAATTCGGTACACATATCAATGGCAAGACACTTGCGTGGCATTTTACACTAGACCGAAAAAGAGAAAAAAAACAAAAGTGGTTATGCATAAATACTTTATACACTATGGAAACATTACACTTGATTATATAGCTTCAGTACGTGTTTATCGTTTATAATTTAAAGGAGTTTCAGAACTCTTTTACAGAAACGGCAAGGGCGGTAGGACAAGCTTGCAGGCGCGTAATTCATAAATGAGCGGTTTTGAAACAGCACACGTTAAAAGCGAATGATTTAAGGTTCGGGTTACAGGGTTAGTTTAGTATACATAATTGACGAGTCTGCATTCTTTCACACAGGAGTTCGAAGGGTCATTCACGATAGAAAGCTAGGTGGAGTGAACCATCCCCTTCAAGACCATTTTCTAAATCTTTACCTCTGCACCGAGATCGGCACGTCAATGCTGAAATATTGTCTCAAGTATCGAAGACGAGTCTTTTGGAGAATTTAGATGTTAAAATAACAACATAAGTTTACGTTAGACGGACAAATAACGTCGATTTACGAAGACGCTCTAAATGTAGAAATCCCACGAGACACCTGAGCGCCAGACCTGTAAATGACTGGCTCCGTTGAGAGGGGAAATGCATTCTAGCAATTTTATTGATCAGCTTTTCTGCTGTGAATGGCCTGTATCTTAAATTAAATAATACCACATTTTGTTATTACAGTTTTGCCATGCTACCCTAGTACATGCATGTATGAAAACCCATGTCCGCTTTAGATTCTTCCGTTTAGTCTCATGTTAAGGGACCAAACATGCCGGCTTGTGGAGAACCGCGTGTCTCTGCATTTTGAGCTCATACCTAATAGAAACTCAAGATTCAAGAACGTGAATAAACGCAGGATAGGACTAATGAATCTGTTAACCACAGAAACTCAGATGGATCCAGCTGGTCCTCTCACCCCAGGTGTAAACCAACCTGTTGCGTCAAAAGGCAACGGAATACTGTTACAAGACCTCCCTCTAGTGGCGGTTATGAGAAACTGCAGCATCATCTGTTTAAAACATTTTGCTGAAATGGATACAGCTGTATGGTTTTACTCTACCTGTATGGTGTTTTTTTTTACCTCTACTTTTACTCTCATCCAGGGACAAAGGCCTCTGAAATGATGTCATTATTTTTGCAAAACGTTTAATTAAACAAAGGTATTTAAACTCCGACCACAGCTGTCATTGGTACAGTGTTTAGTACATTTCTGGTATTTGTACCTTAATATCTTGTTTAAATAGACATAACGCTGTAACAAATTTAAATAACAATGCTCTGTAACATTCAGACATATACTTTTAAAAAGTTTGGCAATTAAACATACATAGGTATGACTAAGTGGAATAAGGAGACTTAAACCCATTGCCCACCTGGCTGCGTTCAAGACAGCATTAATGAAGTCCGCTGATGTGGACTGTGGATCTGGAAAACGCAAGTTGAGACGGCTGCGTGTGGGGCACATTTGGTTGAGAATTTATTGACATTCATCTCATTAAACAGGCCTGCATGGTCACATATGTCCAGCAGGGGGCAGCAAGCACCTGTGGCTCAGCAAGTGTCTTTCTGGCAGGCATGCAAAATGCAGTGTCCTGTGCACTGGGATGTGTCTACACAGAGGAGCTTTGTTACCACTGGATCTTACTGTCAGATCTGCTAAGAGAATAGTACACCTCTAAAGGAGACCAGAGTAACATGACTGCAGACCCCCTCGATAACACACGATCGCAAAACCCCCACAATAACACATGACTTGTGTAACAACTCGTGTAACGGACTTCCTTTGTGTCCTGACAGAAACGTAAGCGGAGAAGGATCTAGCAGGCCGAGGTGCGCGAGCTCTTTAAACGCTTCGTGAACGTGAGGTTTATTGCCGTACATTTTTACTCTGACAGGTCCGAACAAAACGGAGTCTTTACAGACGTGAACAAGTGACGGACAAATCAAGACGTCAGACACAGAAGTGCAGGAAGGAATCATCCGGGTGGCACTATGGTCGCAGAGAAGTCTGCCTGCACGTGTTTGGGTTCTTTGGGAGGGGGGGGCCCGGGTCACTGGAGCGGGCGGATCAGGCAGAGCTTCTCGCCGTGCTCGCTGGTGAAGATGGGTGCTTTCTTGTAGTGCTCCAGCAGCTCGTCCATGGAGCAGAAGCGACGCTGGCCGATGCAGTAGACACCACCCTCACAGCACTGCACCTTGAAGTGCTTGTTCTTACCTGACGCCTTCAGAGAGATGGAGAAATCGCTTGGCTGTGGAGGGGTGAGCGAGAGAGAGAGAGAGAGAGAGAGAGAGAGAGACTCAGCTGCACAGTTTCATGCCACTGTCTGAATCTTAAACAACGATTTGGATGTTCAGTTTCAGTTATATAAAATAAAAGGACAATAATGTAAAATAACAGGTAGATACTGAAGGCTGTGTGCAGTGATGGCTGCTTTACAAAGCACTCATCACATCTACTTTTTCAGAAAATTTCATACTTCTAATATACAAAGCATTTTTCATTTTACTTTACAAAGCATTTTGTACAAACACTTTATAAAGCATTTATTACTACTTTCAAGAGTTTCGGTGCCAGTCCTGCAGCTCTCTACTTACCGAAGACTCGCTGTCTCGCACCAGGAAGTCTCCCTCCACCCCCCTCTCGTTCAGAATGCACTCGGCCTGGTGCCGCGTTACTCCACCATAGTACCAGTCCTTCCCCGCGAACCTCCCCGCGTGGGCGGGACTGCCGTGCTGCTGGGGGCGGGGCCCACCGCCGTTCACGCCCCCCGTCGGCCCGTCGCTGAGCACGGTTACGTAGTTCTTGGGCACGAGCCCCACTTGTCCTTGGCTGCTGAGGCACCTCCACCACTCGGGATCGTTCTCCGGCTTCTCCAGCACCTCCATCACCTCACCGCGCTCGAAATTCAGTTCCTCGTCTGTGGCTGAGCTGAAGGGGTAGAGTGTCTGGACGGTGTGGAGCACGCGAGCGCCGTTGGCCAGGGACGGGCGGGAGGAGGGCATCTCCCCCGCCCCGCCGGCCTCTTCCTCTTCCTCCTCCTCCTCCTCTTCCTCCTGGACGTAGTTGGAGGGGAACCAGCCGACGTGGCCGTCGCACATGCCCCTCCACCACCCGTCGTTGCACTTCTCCATCACCAGAAGCCGGCCGCCCTTCACCAGGCTCAGCTCGTCCTCCCGCTCCGCCGTGTACGCAAACTTGGCGACGGCGGGTGTGTTCAGATCGTAGACGCGCTCCCCGGCGTCCGTGCTCGGCGTGGGAGACGCATCGCGAGCACTCGCCTTCCGCTTCGTCCTCCCCAGGCCTGCAGCGACAAGGAGACGCGTTTAAGAACATGCACACACGCGCACACACACACGCGCGCACCGATTCGCATTCGGTTCAGGCCCAGTCCAAAGCTCCTTGGCGTCTCGCAGGTTCGGGACGCTGAACGCAGGGCCGCGGTGGGTGGCGTTAACGGCTCCGTCAGCACCTCCGTCTCCCGTGTCCAGGTAGACGAATCCTGAAACTCGTGCCGAGCGCAGGCAGGCAGGGATGAACAGTCTTCTGCAGCTTCAGCGGTTTCTCCACACACTGCACTGTGTGTAGGTCAGCAGAGAGACCATGCGTCCCTGCTAATTAAGGCTTCGCTTCACACTACACAAGCACAAAGGGCAGCTTTAGTGAACTCTCCTCCATCACAGGACCTAATCTGATTTTTAGCAGTAGAAGCTACAGCTGTATGAACATTAATGACTTATACACTTGTGTTACAGACCAGGCTGTTAACATGGCTGTCGGGAGAAGAAATCTCATACTGCTAAAAAAAAGACAAAAATCTCATCAGAATCTCATACTATGAGACAGAATCTCATACTGCCTGGTGTCAGGAAGAGGGTCACCACTTTCCACAGAAGTGGTTCTCATGACCTCTCAACTGAAGGTGACTAATGATAACACGCTTGTTACACAGATTCTTCTCAATATCAGGAGCTCATTCAAGTGACTTAACAGAAGAAGGAGATTTCAGAGTCTACAAACCACAGGCCTCCAGACACCCATGTTAACAGCCTGGTCTGTAACACAGGTACATATTTCATTAATGCAGATCAATAACTCATCAACGTACTTAGAAACACTGTGTACCCGTCATCCTGTCATCCAGTCATCATCTCTCTTTGAAATGATCTGAATCAGAACACACACCAATGACCTCCACCAATGTGCAGTGTGGAGGACCCCCCCCCCCTCCACACACACACACACACACACACACACACACACACACACACACCCCACTGCCCTGATTCTCTTCCTTTCTTTCTTTTCTTTTTCCCAACTGTGGCAGAGGTATCAACCCAACACCCCTAGAACGGTTCGTTCACATCACGAACACAAAGCCCTGCAATTCCTACTGTTATAAAAAGGTGCTGAACACAGACACGGAACAAACCCGCCACGGACCCATGGCAACCCCAGAGACGATCCACACGCCAGGCAGAGGTCAGGGGTCAGCTGACCACCCGCTGGCCCACAAACCCAGATGACCCCGGGGGTCTCATTTCCTCAACAACTACTTTGCTTCAGTGTTTGAAATCTCAGCTGCTCCTTCGTATGTGGCCTGAATACTGATGTCCTAGCGATGGGGGTGTCCTAGCGATGGGGGTGTCAGCAGGGTAGATGATGGCGCTACCGGCCCTTGCTGAACATGTGTTATTACATGTTATTTCACATGTGTGAGTAAATATACTGAAGCTCATCAGGTCACATTCTACATTACTACCATCCTCTACATAAATTCTCAGTTTCTCTTTATTAGCAAAGGCTGTGGGCTACTGGACTCTCAACAGTCCAGCACAGCCAGTGAGGATGTGTACACACACACACACACACACACACACACACACACACACACACACACACACACACACACACACACACAAGTTCACTGGGTGCTTCTAGTGAGGAGCACATGCAGTGTTAATTAGGCCTACAGCCTTGACTCTAGATATATTCATGTCAGTGTCTAACTCTATTTACATCATGTTTGTGAAACTCAGGATATTGTCAGAATATCAGGACACGAGTTTTCTGAAATTCCCGGGAGTCTCCGAGGAACAACAACCCACGCATTGCAAGACGCAGTCATGGAATGAACATCCCAGCCTTCCCAACAAGATCACTGTCCTTCCCAACAAGATCAACTTCCCAGGGAGACCAGTGACACTCACACGACCTCAGTCTCAATGCAACATAACACAGAGGGCTGAATTATAGGACACTGGGAACATAACCCCCTCGATCCAGCTGTGCTCAGGGACGATTCGACACGAGTCGCTATTCCTGCTTTCATTACGGCCCCAAGAAAAGGCTCTTCCAGCAGGAGACCCCCCCCCCCCTCGCTGTGGAATCAACCAGGCAGAGAAAAGAGTGAGAATTTATAGCACAACTCCATTTATTAACTCTCCACACCCTCTTAAACCTGCATCCATCACCACGGCCCCGTCAAACCCTCCACAAAAACAAACCAACCAAACATCACACACACACACACACACACACACACACACGCATCTCTGAAAAGGTTTTGCTCCACATGCAGATGCAAAGTTCAGTGGTCATTAGCCCCAGATTTATGCAGAAAACTATTCTCTCTACGGCACAAGAAAGCAAACAGCAGTTACTGTGTCACAGCCCCTCTCCTCCACAGGGAGGCGCCGCGGCCGGCCGTCCTCACCCAGCGTGTCCTTCAGGTTCTTCACCAGAGAGCCTTTCTTCAGACTGTTCTTGCGCTCCACGTAGTTGGAGGGGACGTAGCCGGTGCGGTTGGAGGCGTTGCGCACCCTCCACCACGTCTTGGAGTCGTCCAGGAGCCAGAGGCGCTCGTTCCTCCGGATGTCCAGCTCCTGCTCCTGCTGTGCCACATAGTCCCACTTGGCGACAACGATCACCTCCTCCGACATCTTGTCATGGGGTCTCACTGAAACGGCAGCCAGAGGGGGTTACTGAGCATGTGTACCCCACCCGTGTACCCAACCTGTGTTCTTGGCCTGTGTTGTCCCTTCACCCACCTGCTGGTGCAGGGTTAGGGTAAGGGTTAGGGTTAGAGACAGAGAGAACGGGAGAGAGAGCAGAAAAACAAACAAACATTCAATAGAAGAGGGTTGTGGAGAGAGTATGAAACAAACGTTTAATGGCTTATTCAGAATGAGAAACCAGGGAGAAAGAAAGGCAAGCAACCAAAAGCAAAAGGAGAGAGCAGTGTGGAGACGAGAACGAGATAATACAAGAACATGCAGTGAGCAACAGACGAGTCCGGCATGCCTGCGGAAGGCACAGCGGGCACCGAGTGCCCCTGGAAGGGCTGTAAAGCCTGCCCACGCTGCCAGTCTACCCTGCTGAGCAGTCAGCGGCGACAACGGGTTCCAGACAAAAGCTTGTGAAAGGTTTCACCCAGAACACACGTCTTCAGCGGCACAAACCCACAACCCCGAACAGTCCACCAACCCTCCTGTTGCATGCAAAACTACACACAGCGTTCGTTTCTTTGCCGTGGTGTTTACTCTGGTTTAGGGTCCTGTCCCTGTCCTGCTCCACACGCTGGCATCATGCTGAACGCGTTGAGACAGGCGTGTTTGAGCTGGAAAAAATATCACCAATCTGTGCTGGACTCCAGCCCTGTAACAGCCTGCTGTTCACAAACGCCACACCTGCCCTCCGAAACTCTGCGGGACACGTCCGCAGAGCCAGAACCTCTTGTGTGGACGCGAGGAATTACGGAATTACAGAATTACTCTAGAAGCTGAAGTGGTTGAGTGGAGGCAGTGGGTGAGGGTGAGGGTGAGGGTGAGAGTGAGGGTCACCCCGACGCTCACCCTGTTCACAGGAGGAAACACTGAAATTGCTTAAGCAGGTGAGTAAAACTCCCTGTTCCCATAAGGCAGCACTCAAGCTGTGCTAACCAATCACGGCTGCAAGCAGTGATGTAATTCCGCCCACGTTATGCAACCAGACAGGAGCTGCCACTCCTGCGGCGACAATCACAAACCACTGCCCACAGCTCCACCATGCAGCGCCTAATGGAGGCTTTTACTGACAGACGGAGGGGGATGGGGGGGGGACAATAAAGACAGAAGCAAAGGATGAATGTTCACAGTGCATCTGTGGGAACTGCTCCTACCCCTCTGCCTCCTGGGAGGCAGATGTCTTGCCCACAGCCAGTCTACAAGCTGCTGGAGAACCCCACCCACAACTGTCCACCCCACCCCTGGAAAGACCTGTAACTGCCCACCCCTGAAGAACCTCACCAGCCATTGACCAATACATTCACCCACCTCCCACCCCACCCCCTCTGCGAGATTCCCCGTTCGCTGGCTCACGCCTGCACAGCTCTCCAGGACAGCCGGGGAGCCGTGGCGACAACAAGCGGGGGAGGAGACACTGTGGGAGGAGCTTAAAATAGATGTGCGAGTCTGTTGAGGAGCTCTGTGTGGAGGTGCTCCATGTCACTCTGGAGAGAGAACAGCAAGGGGAGGAGCTGGGAGAGGGGAGGAGTCAAAAAGTCTGTTATCTGACAAGTGAAAAATGTCATAATGCATGCATACACACACACACACACACACACACACACACACACACACACACACACACACACACACACACACACACA
>JAOXYF010000001.1:8848750-8873125 GCA_028565775.1 Sternarchorhynchus goeldii | reverse complement strand
ACACACACACACACACACACACACACACACACACACACACACACACACACACACACACACACACACACAAACAACAATAAAGGCAAACAAAAAAACAGACAAAATAAACAGCATTATAAACAAGGCAAACAACAACAGATCAACAAAAATAAACAAGACAAAACAAAAATGGATTTCAAAGTGGGATCGACTATAATGTCAAGGGAGAGGGTGTGTGTGTGTGTGTGTGTGTGTGTGTGTGTGTAGAATGGATGAGAAGAATGGAATTAGCCATGCTCTATTTAACAGAACTCAACAGACATCTGCACTCAGGTATGTGGGTTTAACCCTCTCCTGCTTGGGTGTGCGCATGTGAGCGTGTGTGTGTGTGTGTGTGTGTGTGTGTGTGTGTGTGCGTGCATGCGAGCGCGTGTGTGTGTGTGTGTGTCAGAATTCAAACTCTTAGAAACTGTTGTCCTTTCCCACCACAGCTGCAGACGGACAATTATCTCAGGGGTTGAGTTAAGATTCTGTGCAGTGTGTGTGTGAGTTGGGCCTGGTCTCTGGATACCAGTAGTGTCTGTTTTCAGTGCTATGTTGGCCAGAACAAACCACGTGACTCGAGCCTCTTGTGACCCAGTTGCTGGGAAAGGCTTGACCCACAGGAGAAGAGAGGGAGCAGAGGGCAAGAGAACAAATATGAGGGGAGAGGGGGAGAGAGTGTATGAGGGGAGGGGGGGGGGGAGTATGAGAGGGGAGAGAGAGAGAGAGATACATAGCTTTTTCCAAAGTCCAGATATTTGAATTCCTCGTAAAGCCTTTCTGTGTCCTGCATTTGTGAAGACGCTGAGTGAGTGGCACCAGCTGTATGTGAACCAGGGGCTTTCAGCTCATTAACACAGACAGGAACAATGTTTCCAGCACCCGGAGCCCCGCACAGGTCCTGCCCTGACGTGTAGTACAGGACACATATACACTTACACACATATACCAGCCAAATACAAGCAAGAAGACAGGCAATTACAGCCAGCAAAATTATGATCTTCACTAGGCTCCAAGATGTTACATGACAGTAGAGGCATGCGCGCGCGCGCGCGCACACACACACACCCACCCACCCACCCTGCCGATTCTGGGCGTCTCCTACCCCTCCCCCACCAAAGCCTCAGGTCAAGGGTCATGACCCAGCAGCCAAAACACTGCAGCTAGTCTTGTAGCTAATGTGTCATGAAAGGAGGGCGGGGGCAGGTGGGTGGAGTACCTGAGTGCACCTTTAACGAGGTGCTAGTCAGATTGTTAGCAGCGCTCTTCCTGCCAGGTGGTGTGGTAATGGCAGTGAGGCAGGAAATGTTTGTCTCCCTGCTGAGAGCAGTTTGCCAGCTCAGTGAATCTCACACCACATTTCGTTTCGTTCAGCTTCGAATCCTCAAGTGCCATCTGCAGCCTGGAAACAACAGAACCTCCGCGCGTGTGTGTGTGTGTGTGTGTGTGTGTGTGTGTTGGGGGGTCCGGTGGTATCTGCTCACTTTTTGTGTAGGTGTGTTTGAGTGTGTGAGAGTGTGTGTGGGGGGGATGTGTCAGTTTATCCAAGTGTGTGCGCTTGTGCAGCTTCACTAACCACACACACAATTCTCACAGAGTGGAGAGTGGTGGGACTTCAGTGATTCTGAGGGTCATCCATATTTAAACATCAGGTCAATCTCTCACCCCACACCCCCACGCTGGGGAACGGCTCACAGCGTCTCTCTGGACAGCAAGAAATGTTCATCGCGTGTTAATAAAACCCCGGAGTGGAATGAAGCAGGTACTGGCCAAGAGCCCAGTGTCTAAGACTTCACACAGATATACCACCGTGTGTACAGATATATCACCATGTATGTACTGTGTATGTATGTATGTATATATATAGATCACTCCCTCATTCGGCCATGCTAATTCCTCTCTCACTGGCGGCTTGGACTGCAAATCCCAGAAGCCCCAGCTGATGCCGAGCTTCCCAGCAGCTAAAAGCACAGGGCTCCTGTGTTTAAGAGCCAAAACTGGCAGGGAAATGAACACACCAGAGAGACAAAGACAGGCAGACAATGACAGATAGAGACAGGGACAAGGAGAGAGAGGAAGAGCATGAGGGAGAGAGAGGGAGAGGGAGAGAGAGAAAGAAGAGAAAGAGAGAGGGAGAGAGCGAGCTAAATGGAAACATCTGAAGTGGCACACACTGATGAAAAGGGGGTAGGTTTGAATGCGACACTCAGCGCTTTGCTTGCAAGTCACACGCAGCTGCCAGAACAATCCAATTCTGTTTGCATTCAGCAGAAACCTCCTCTTTTCCTGTTGTACCCTACAGCTAACATACATGCACATAAACACGTGCAGACGCGCACACACGCACCTTCGCTCACGTGCACATACACCTCTGTTGTACACCACAGCTGTAAAAACCTCTCTAGTCCTTTGCCTGTCTGCTTGTCTACAAAAGTGCACGAGTGCGCACACACCCGTTTTATTACTTCCTCTTCTGTAAGCAACACATTTATCCATCAATAAAACCTTACAACCACCACCAAGCCCTGCTAACATCCTATACCCCAACAGTCAGTACTCTGATGACACAACCTAACCTCATGGCTCAGTGACTCATCAGATAACCATGATTCCCCATCATTGAGATCCATTTTGATGCAAATCCCCCTTTTAAAGCCCATAAAAGCCTTGTTGCAACATCCACTGGTTTACTGTTAACATCTACAACTTTTCTAGGAGAGATATCTGTCAGCCAGAAGCTACTGAACACTCCTGCTCTCACACATCCCTCCGAACAAGGTACACAGCTTTGATCTCTCACAGAGATAAGGGTGGTAAAGTCAGATGGACTGTGCACCACCACGAAGCGTCAATAGTTCTTGTACATGAGTGTCTTACTACCAGCTGTGAGACCGTGTTCTATGGTGGGGGGATGCCAGCAGGTGGTTACTTTTGATTGGTCAGTGGTAGCAAACCTGGTTCTTGGTCAAGATAAGACTGAAGGAAGTCTCGCCCAGGCGAAGAACGGCATAGAGACTGGGGAGATGGATGTAGAGAGTTCTGGGGAGAGTTTGGTCAGAGAGACTGGGTAGTGTGGAGCTGGTGCACTGAGGTGCCAGGTTTCGAGAAATCTCTCCCTGGGCCTGTCCGTCTCTCTCCCTGGGCCTGTCCGTCTCTCTGCCTGGGCCTGTCCGTCTCTCTGCCTGGGCCTGTCCGTCTCTCTGCCTGTCTGTCCGTCTCCCTCCCTCCCTCCCTCCGATTCTTTCTCTCTCACTCAGTCTTTCTTTATCTATCCATTAGGTATATTCAGGAAATATTCTTTATGCTGCATCTGTTATTCTTCACATGTATTACCTCACTGCAATATCTAACTGATTGCAAAACCGATTGTGGCTAATTGGCTTGTACCATTCAAATAAACCCTGTTATCATGAAACCCACATCAAGCCAAACTCTTCATTCAGCATTATGATTTAGTAAGAATTCACCAAGTAGAGTGATGCTTCAAGAGATTGGTGATAACAAATCCCTGCAGAGTATCCAATCTGCTGTGCACATTTACTAGTTTAAATCATAAATTAGACCGAACAGTAAACCTCTGACAAAGCAGGCTGTTTTAGCATTAAGGAACTTTGTAAAACTGGTTACACATATTCTCATGATTTATCACTGGGATAAATAAACAAGTATTAAACAAATAAAATTAAACAAAAAACTAATTTAAAATTTTTTTTAAAGTAATTATTTTTTAACTAATATCATTTGTAGATGTATTTTCAAGTATTTATAAAAAAAGATTTTTCTTCCAGTGAGAGAATAATCTGGTGTTTACCACTTCATTAAAGTAATAACCTATTACCTAACAGTCTAAACAAATAACAAAGAACCCAACCAACTAACCTAAAATCACCCATCACCTAACCTAGTTTAATCAAAACACTCTAATAACATAGAACATTATTTGTCCATATAAAGCCTAGTCAAATAGCCTGGAAGTGAGTTCAAGAGGATTAAACAGTACAGCTTCACACAGGGTCCGGTCCACTCACATCACACCACCAACCACATCACCACAAGCTCTTCATGGTGGTCATCAGGTAGAAGCTCCCCTCTCCAGGTAGAACCTCACCTCTCCAGGGTTTCACTGAATTAAACCCAGGACACCTCCAGGAGGCTCAGCAGTGAGGACTGGCATCCCAGCTCTGCCCCGGTCCCAGCCCTACCGCCATCCTAACTCACTTTTAAACCAACCACGTACACTTATTTAAACATGAACTCACACATTAATGCATTAGTGCAGTGGTGCCAGGCACATCTGGGCTTTACCCAGCAGATCCCCAAACCAGCATCAGCCTGTTTACAGTGTTACCTGAATCACACTCGACACCCTGGCGCGCGCACACACACACACTCACACACAGGAACATGCACACAAAGAAACACACACACAAAAATCACATTTTGGCATGCTGCCTTGTCCAACAGCCATTTACAAACGACAGCCCACAATGTCTGAATAGACAAGACCAAAAAACAGAGAACAGAACCCCATCTACAGCCACAGCTCTTCAGCACCTTCACAAGGACACTGATGGTAAAGTGTAAACAGCCTACCCAGGCTGACTGGGGCAGGCTTGGAGAAGCTTCTTGCCAAAAACCCCAGCTGCACACACAGATGCACAAGGAACCTTTGGGCCACACACCCACACACATCCACCCCTCCTCATAGCTATACACACACCTACACCCAACCCCACAGCAACACACCCACACCCACACCCCAACTTTTCTGGCACTAACCTCTCTGTTACTTACACTCCATTACAGCTAAAAAAAAAAAAAACCTCTATGAAATTCCACAGTAGTTCTATAGATACCAACTGACAGCCAGGAGGCGCTGTTCTCTCTTGCTCCTCAGGGAGAGTCACAATCAAGGTTGATACTAGTACTGATCAAATAAGTGCTGGTCCACAGTGATGAGGAAAGCCAGGTGACTACTGACAACCACTCTCGACCAACCCAGCTAAACATCAAACTGTCTGGCACAGCAACAGGGATGATGGAATTGCAGTGCAAACCATCTGTAGTGACCATCAGTTAGCGTTACTGCTAGCGTTACTGCTAGCGCACATTGAGCTGCCTCTGGGGAGGTGTCTGTTAGGATATAATGGTGTGACAAGATTCTGCTACCATTACTACACCTTCCACTGTGTACTGGAATCATAAATAGCAACACACACGTCACGTGTCACGTGACCCTGCATGACCTTTGCCCTGCTGCATGTGCCACAATTCAGCTACAGCATTCTTACGCTGCATGACATCACACACCCCTGCAGCCTCTGTTTACATGGCTTTGGAAAACATTCGCTTGTTTCAAACATTAAAATCATACAGCATCACAGAATACCAGAAGCTTCAGACCATTAACAAACCAACCAGCACAAGCACACGAGTCGTGAGGCAGGTTTCGGTCAGGTGTGCCAGGTAGCGGAGGGTGAAGCCAAGTGGGAGGTACCAGACCTGAGTGGAGCTTGGGCCTGTGGCTTGGGCATCTCAAGGGTCACTGCTGGCCATATTCCATTCAGAATCTATAAAGCACTGGAAGCAGCCAAGTGTGTGTGTGTGTGTGTGTGTGTGTGTGCGCGTGTGTGTGTGTATACAAGGCTCCTCAGCAGTACAGTTAGCTAAGAGGGTTGTGTCCTGTCACCAGAGCCTCAGGCCGAATCCCGACTGTTCTTTTACTTACATACACAGTGAGTCACACGTGTTGTAACTGCCACAGCGTTTCCATGGGAGAAATAACAACATCAAAGAAGTTCTTACAAAACATCAACGAAACGGGGTGCCTCACCGTTCCCTGCCATGAATACAGAAAAGAACAAATTCTGTCGTGCATGGAGGGAAACGGTTTACATGTGTACTGAGAGCATCCAACCAATCACAAGCAGGTCTCGAGGAGCCATGACACTTATAAGACTAAATGGTTTCAGTCAGAATAATACAGTATAAACTACCGGCTGGCATCACCTCTGAACTCTGCAGGCAGCAGACTGCTCCATGTGTTACCACAGACACAGGGCTCCATGCATTACTCTAAAGGTAAACATGTAAATGCATCTCTAAATAATCTACAGCACCTGCCGTTTGCTAAATGGGTGGAGTTAACACGAGCGAGATGGAGACTACAACCACAGAGGTGGAGCAAACTAAGTCAGCATAGAGCTAGAGAGTAGGTGGACCAAACTAAGTTCTCATTCAGTTTACCATTTTGTCAAGATCGTGCAGTTCTCATGCGTGACACTGGAGGCAGCGCCAACCCCCACGCAAGTGAGAAGAGTACAGAGAAAGAGAAAGGGTGAGTAGGAGAGAGGGAAAGAGAGGGAGGGGGAGAGATTAACAGTCTTATCCGTGTGAGATGTTTAGTAATTGCTCTCCACTTGGAGTGCAGGGCTTTTACGAGCAGTTAATACTGCCAAGGCCAAATCAAAACGCCACAGGCAATTAACCATGGCTGCCTGCATCAGATACCAAACCAGCTGGGGCTTCAAAACCCCCAACAAACAATGGAGCCTGCAGTCAGGATCAGCATCCCCAACCCCCACCCCCCCCAACACACAGCCACCACCCCCAACACCACCCTGCCTCTCCCTCAGAGGTCCCCCTCACATCCCATCACAGCCTGGTACCTGTATAATCTTTGTGCTGATCCAGTTAGGTCCAGGTCTGTATGTCAGGTGTGTGTGTGGGGTGGAGGGGGGGGGGTTGTGTCAGAATACACAAAGATAGCATGTGGTTTTTCTTCTGAACTCATCATTTCCTGTGTTTGTGAGGAACAGGCACTGTGTTACATCTTCAGAAGATCTGGTGCCGTCAAGACGGAAGCTGATCTACAATCAGCCAAACCAATAAAACATGGTGGTGTTTCACAGCTATTTCCCTTCATTCATCACCACATGGCAGCAATCCAAGAATGCAGCAGGGGAAATGCATGTTCTAGAAGTTATTCAGGAAGTTATTCTACCAGGCATCAGTCACTGTGATTAACAATGCTAACTAATGAACACATTATCTGCCTCATTAGATCAGCCAAACAGGACTAGCAGTGCAGTTCAATGGGATTTGGAGATCCAAACGTGGTGTAGCCAGTCAGCCACAAACAGTCACTGATGCTGTAGCTGTAGGTCCTCGGTACCACAGTTACGAGGTCTATTTATAGAGCATCTCTCACTGTGTTCTCTGTCTTATCCACCACGTCTGTTCCTAAGTGGATAAAAAGTCACACAGGAATACAGCTGGAGGGGACGAGCAGCAAGCTGGGAGGAATCCGCCCAGAAGAGGACCTGGTGGACGGGACACGGGTGGACCTGGTGGACGGGACACGGGTGGAACTGGGGGGACGGGACACGGGTGGGGGCGGAGCTCCAGCAAACTGCCTTGCATGTTACTAGACGCCATAACCCGCGTCTTTCCGAAGAGCTGAGACTTTGAGAATATGACATGATCTGGAAGGTGACCCTCCAACACGTGCCCTCCAATATACCCAACACCACCCTACCCAGGCTAACACGTGCCCTCCAATATACCCAAAGCCATCCCAGCCAGGCTAACACGTGCCCTCCAATATACCCAACGCCATCCTGCCCAGACTATGTTTATTTCATATTGACCATTTCTCCTGCCAGGGTTAGCAGAATCTTAGAAAGAAACCAGTTGTTACTTAGCAACCAGTGATCAATGGAATTCTATTAGGTATGATCAAATAATCATGCTGTCATCAGACAATGGCTAGAGCCCTTTTCGATGTCATCACACCATATTGTGTAGTGAGAACACTAACACAACATGCCTATAACATCATGCCTCCTTTCTTAAAATATCATGGACATTGTTTCTAGTACTTCTACAAACATTAGAATATACATGGATTATAATATGAAAAGAAAAAAAATTACATTACTATAGAAAGCTTGTTAACAGCAAACAGTGGTATATCCATCACACAAACTATTTATTTTACAAACTGGTTGATTTGTAAACTATTTCTCCTGTTCTTTAAATAGTTTATTTTTGTAAATATTAAAATTACAAACAAACACCAAAAGATTTTTTGTACCTGTATCCAATATATTGGATTACAAACATCAGAAAACTAATATAGTGATACCCATCACACATTGTGACATCGTTGATATATATTTGACCCATTGCCCAACCCTTACTATAACACCAACATGCCATCTTAGGTTTCCAAAGACAGCTGGAAAAATTGGATACATAACTCCTTACAATACAGTCTGTAATGCCGGAAGCCTTAGAGTACAGTCTGTAATGCCGGAAGCCTTAGAGTACAGTCTGTAATGCCGGAAGCCTTAGAGTACAGTCTACAATGCTGGAATCTGGTTAAAAATAAATAAATAAATAAAAACTCCCCCGACTTACTGCAAACATGGCAGCGTTTCAGCTCAGAGCTGTATAATTAGACACATTTCCGTGGCGCCGATTGAGTTACATGGTCCGCCCACGAATGCAGTGCAAAGACTGATTGTAAGCTCTGAACAGGTTCCCAAACGGATGGAGCGCCGCTGTAGCACCAGGTGTAGCTCTCTACCCAACACCACACCTCACAGCATACTCCAACACTACGACCAGACTTGGGTTTTAGATTTTATTTTATTTTTATTGTTGTTGAATGAGCACATTTACCTGGTTTATGACTGTGTGGTGAACAGGACCCAAAACCAAGAAGCAAGAATCACATTTCTCATTTATCCTTCAAAGAAATCACCATCTCCACGTGTGAAAGAGATGGCTTTCTGGGTAAAAAAGAGCTCCAACTGAAAACCGCCTCTCGAATGTACATTTTCTTAACGAGAAGATTTGTTCATTCACCAAACGAGGCCTTGGCCCAGTCAGGGTTCTGCTCTCTTCCACTGCCACAGATGTTTGGAAGGAAATAAAGTGAACAGATGCTCTGGCTCTGGCTCACACACACACACACACACACACACACACACACTGTTCAGTAGCTGAATGAATACTGACTGCATTTCCCACAAAACTACAGTGCACAGCTCCACTGTGTCGCCTGCAGAGCCATTTCAGTATGATTCACATTTAAGACGACGCCCCCTCACAACACCGAAGCACTGCTAAACTCCCCATGAACCTGTGCATCTCGCTCACTCAGTGCAGACTGGGAGTGTGAGCGCTGCCAGACCACGCCAACAAGCCAAGCTCATGCATGCTTAGTGCTGAATGTTTTAGTAAATTGAGAATAGAAATACAGGGCACATCTACCACTGTATTGCAAAACGTATCAAAATCATGATAAAACAATAGAGTATTGAATCAGACTTGGAACATTACACTCCTACTTCTTCTGAAGGACTTTGGATATATGATGTCAGACATCCACAGCTTTGTTTAAGAACAAGAACATCTTTTTTATTATTAAAGAAAAAAACTCTAATCTGCTTTACATGCAAGCTAATGTAAGCATGGTCAGACCCAGTTATAAGATCAGACCCCCTCGGTTATAAGATCAGACACCCACTCGGTTATAAGATCAGACACCCACTCGGTTATAAGATCAGACACCCACTCGGTTATAAGCAAGAAGAAAAGCACTAGAACGTAAAATGCACTGTAATGCAAAATAGGTTTTAGCTGAAACTGGGGGTGTGGCTTTGACCTGTGCTCTCTCACTGTAGGCAGGACAAACATGGCTGAAAAAACACCTGCAGACTCCGCCCTGTGAAACCATGACAACACCTGCAGACTGCATGTTCAGCACAAGAGAAGAGGGGGAGGCCACTTCACACTCCTAACACTGCAGACACACACACACCACTGCACACACGCACACACACGCCAGGGCCCCACACACCACTCCAACAGAGAAAATCAGCGTTACATGCTCAAACTGAGATGAGCTTCACTATTCTGAACCAACCAGCAGAGTATAATAGGAATATAACAGTGCAAGGAGACAAAACTACCCCTAAACCTAAACCCTAATCCAACACATAACCCTAAACCCTAAGCACACCCTTAAGCCCTACACCCTTAAGACCCACATCCTAGCCAACAGGGCGGAATGTCTTACCTGTGGTTATGTACTATAGGGTCATGTACTACAGGTTAGTGTGGTTGTGGACTATAGGGTCATGATGAATCACGCTGGGGTTCAGATCACAGTTTTGAAGCACTACACTGAATGGTTTGCAGCCAGTGCTGGATCTTCTTACCATCCTTCCTGGTAGCAGTGTCACTTTAGACGGAGCTACACGCCCCACAGTCCTGCAATCTCATCTTTGCTGAGACCAGCACAATCAAGAAGTGAACAAGCAAAACGTAAAAATATCACTTAACCTAAATGTATGCTCTCCATGACACATCACTAGGGTTCCTACTGCACAGACTACTTACAAGAAGAGGTTTGAAGTGATCTGTGGTTATAAATTATCTGCAAAACCAATTGTAAAACACTAAATGAGCACCAGTGAAAAAAAGTACTAAAACTAAATCTTATACAGTTTGGGAGAAAAAAACAATTCTGTGAATTGAGAATTCAGGGCATCCAGGCTCTATGACTCATTATGGTATAAACAACAGGAACTACTAGCACAGCAAGACTTCACAATTCCACGAGTTCTCACAGCTGAAGCTGATCTATCTGCCCGGCGTTCCCGAGACATCGGCATGCCAGTGTCAGCACAGACAGTCCACTGGTCCCGCAGGTCCCACAGGACTGACATCAGCACGAGACATCATCAAGACGCCCTTCAATCAACAACTCTCGTCAAGGGCAAAGTCCGTGATGTGACCTAACAGGAAACAGGAAACATGGGGCATCCAAGACTTGCAAAGAAACTCCAGGACACCAGTAAACTTCAGAAAAAATAGAATTTTTTTATATACTTATGTGAGAGTACATGTGATAATCGAAGTGTCTAATCCAGTCTGGCCCAGTCACAGAAACCAGCTATTCTGGGGAAGCTTCATTCCCTGGTGAAAAATGGAGGTGCTACACTGTCCCAGACGGTTAATGAAATATAAATCTCTCCCACACTCCATGCTGTGAACCACCCTGCTACCTGCTCTCCGGGGGAGGAGGCTCCACCAGATTCTCATGGCTTACGGATTTTCCTACAAAGAGAAGAGACCTCCGTTTTGAGTACATGTATAGCGATGGCCATCCTGTATGATGGGACCCACCCACAACCCAGTAAGAACCAGCTCAGAACAGCTGGAGTCCAGACACTCCCAGATTATTACTCAAACAACAAAACACAAGTCCACATTCAGACACGGTTGCTTCAGACGCTCGACATCATGCTACAGACGAGCGTCTCAGGTATACGGGAGATTCCAGACCCATGGGGCCTCAGAACCGGGCCAGTGCAGGCCCACGCCAGTAACCTCAGTATTCGAATGCCACTATATCTAGCTAGCAGACAGACATCTCACACAGGAACTGTGGACAGCATGTCGCAACGAAAATCTTCCTGTCAATGCAAGGAACAGGTTCAGCAGCTGCCCAAGCGTCTGTGTCACTGTTAGAAAACCTCAGGCCTGCGTGTGAGAGGCAGCCACCCAACGCTGTGCGGAACGGCCGATTTCACCGCAGTGCTGCGTAGGGCCACAGTTTGAGCACGACCCCGACGAGCATCACACCATACGCAACTAAACACGTTCGATCTCTCCAGGTGAACCAAGAGAGAACGAACCACAAGTGGCTTAAAACCTTATACCAACACAACACAGCCTAAAATTAAAATGAATCAAACAAAAGAAATCATATTTGCGAGAGAACTGCATGATATGCAGGAATAATGAAACGAGTGTCTACCTGCTGATAGTTAAAGAAGCATTTGGTGGAGAAATTCACACATAATTAAAAAACACAACAGGGAAGGACTGTAAGGTTCACATGCAGAGGTGAAGGGGTGGAGCTATTTTTGGTTGCATCTAAGCCCCGCCCCTTCTCCTGCTGGGCTGAAGGCAGCAGTAAAGCACAGGTTCGAGTCTTTCCCACAGATGCAGCACAAAGCAAAGCACCAAACCGCTGGGCCCACCAGTTGCTATGCCAACACACGTGTCCTATGCCAAGAGTCTGACATGAGTCAAGATGTCTTAAAACATGAGGAGAATTTGATTTCAGCGACAGCGTGCACATGATCCTGGAAGCCAAGCATTTTCTTCTTTTCAAACTAGGCTACGTTTTACTTTAACTGGGTGAATCTCTTGAGCAGCTATAATAAGTGATTAAATGAACTAATTAATTTATTTGGTGATAAAATGCACAACACTGCACAGCAGCAAGAGAACATGTATTGGGGTATATTTCTTCTATACTGTTACAGGTAATGGAGAATATTTCTTCTATACCGTTACAGGTAATGGAGTATATTTATTCTATAGTGTTACAGGTAATGGAGTATATTTATTCTACACTGTTACTGCATACAACGTCTGTGACCAAGTGGATTTCAATTATGTGGAACGGCTCAGTTACAGACACACAGCAGAGAGGTTAAAAAACTAGATGAACGAACGCGCACACACACACACCAGAGAGAGATAGAAATAGGTGTCTAATCTCCACTGGGAAAGGTAACAGTTCCTGAAAGAGAAAGACGCTTTACGTAACCTTTAATCTACGTCTGCACTCGAGTCGGGTCCCGGTGCTCCACGTGCACATGGTGTAACATTCATCAGTAACGTCAAATAAAACATATCACTCGTGTCAATCTTCCACACACATGAAAACGTCAGGAAGGACATAACCACAGAACACCTGTCAAAAAAGCACTGTGGAGGGAAAAGTAGTTTTGTTATTGCACGGTTTACATCCAGAAAGTCTCTGGATTTCTGAAGTTCATTTTATTGTGTTTCGTGGAAATACCACAAAGCCAGACGGCACAAACGAGGTGAGACCAGAGAGATGATACAAGCGAGGTGGTGACACCAGCGAGGTGACACCAGCCATATCGAGGAAAAACTGGAAGAGACTACGAGAAGCTCCACACAAAACCTACAACCCACGCAACGAACCCTAAAGTTACCTGGTTATATTAACCGACGCGTGTTTATGCCACACGTAACTACGGATGAGGAAATGCACGCAGGAATCATAAAATTTTCACTTAAAAAGAGCGAAAACTGTTCATGTAGCACAGCGTTAGTGAGGCGGTCTCACAGAAAGGATGCGAGCAAGAAAAAGAACGCGATCGTATAAGGACCTATTAACGCTCACAAAATCAGGCTGAGCGGAGTGGAATTACACATCCGTGTTCATCCTAAACATCAAAAATACCTTTGGTAGAAGGTGGCTCTCAGAGCAGCTCCGAAAAAGAGAGAAGCACCACGGTGCCGCTAACCCTACGTCCAGCTATTGTACTAACGTTAGCTACCGTGGCGCGGTACACAAAGCCTCGTTACGCGCCGAGCCGCATGTGCAAAGGCACGAACACAGCATTCCTCGCGCTCTTCGGTGAGATTCGGTCAACTTCTAGAAGTGCCGTTAGGATTTCACGGGAGTCCCCCCCCCCTTGAGATCGTGTTTGAGTGAGACGCGTGAAAACTGCTCTGGCCATCCTGAACGCGCCTCCCATCAAGCTGCCACCGATACACAACTTTACAAGCCATCTCCAGCTAACATCAGCTCGATCGGTGTTCTTACCTTGCAGGTTACTTCGAGCGGATCGGGCAACGAATGCGGCGTGGCTGTAACCTCTCCTCTTCCACTACGGTTCCCGTGCATGCAAAAGTTTTCTATCAAAATCCCCTCGAGCTTGTTCTCGCTTCCCTCCCGGTCTTTCGCAGGCCTTGGAACTCCACTGCTCAACCCACTGCCTTGCCGAGGGCTGCGGAGTGACGTCAGCACCGCCAAGGCAGGACTGCCCCGCGCAGTAGCTGCACACAATCGTGCTGTAGCAGAAATAAGTTTAAACTAATGTGAAAATGATACATATATTTTAGCACACCTTAATGAAAAGCCAAACTTGGCTGTGAGGCGTATGCATGTCATATTACTAATCCAGTTTGGCACGGATGCCCTCAGCACTGAGGTGCGCGTGTTTGAGCGTGTGCAACCGTGTTTACGGATGACAAAGCTGCCTGCAGGCGCGCGCAGGTGAAGATCACGGAGAGGGGCACGCCTTTCTGTCGAGTTATGCTCCTCTGCCTGCACGTTTACGTCAACATGCTGAAAACCAAGTTCTGACATGAACGCAGTTAGATCGCTGCAAAACAAAAACTTTTTGCAAATGGAAAACATAACACTTTTTTGAAGGTTTTTATTGTCATTGCATAACTCAGTGCATGTCAGGAAAGGTCTGACGTCTTCACTTGAGGTGAGCAGGCGACCGTGACATGCTCACGCGAGCAGAGGTGACGGGACCGTCTCAAAGGACTGAACGCAACAGAGAACTCCTCCCCCGGGACACACAAGAACACAAACCACTGAATAGTAGAGCGTATACGTGCTCCAGCCTACTATTGTGTTACTTTTGGCCGGACTGTCATCGTTACAAAATGATGATAATAATAACAATAATAAACAATAATAATAACAATAATAAACACATTCCAAACACAAGTCCATCATTCTTGATGAACAACTTTGCCGAATTCTGGACACGGTCACCTTTAGCCTCGAGCCTAGATGTCTTACTCCTTAGGCAGTAATAAAAGGATGCGTTACCCATAAACACATTACGATGTTTTGAGGACCTGGGTACGCGTCATCCGATCAGCCAACCGCAGCGTGGTGCGCAATTAATCTCATGCATAATTAATAACCGGCAAGGTTAGCCACCAAATTCATACTGATAAGATATTGATTAGTTACTTCAAAATAATTGACAATCACACAAACTTGGTTACATTATGAGTATTTCTCGATTACTTTTCAATGGCATTACACTGAAAAGGCATACATTTAAATAAATATTTAAATATATAATTACTTGTATATCCAGCAGTTGTAAAAGCCTAACTAACGGAGTCGTGTTTAAGCCTCTCCCCATGTTTTGTACTCCTCATCTGACCCTGTTTGGTATGCAACAATAACTGGTTCGTTACGCCTCCAACCTGTTCAAGATTCGTGTTTAAACGTTAAGCCATTCAAGCCACTATTCATGAGTGATACGCCGATTTTCCGATTCAGTAGCACCCCCTGCTGTTCGAATGTTGCAACCGCATAGTATAATACATTTTAAAATACTTAAAATCCCCCACAGAATTCAATCTAAAAATATTAATTCTATATAAATTATTATAAAGATGGGAAGCTACACACTGTACTAAAATAAATATATTTCACGTTAACAACACAAAAGGTCCATGTGCAAAATTATGCTATTGCAAGTGTCTGACACCATGAGAACTGGCAGACCCAAAGAGTTACTCCCCATAGATATACAAACACAGTGAGCTGAGTAATATTGTATCATTGGAGATGAAGGCATCGGGTGCAGTGCTCGACGTATAACGTTTCTGCCCATTGTAGCCGATGAGCCGTTATCTCTGGGCCACCTCCAGTTTAGCTTCTGACGTAACCGGAGCGTCAATAACTTCCCCGCACATAAACTGTTCCTGCAAAACAAACAACAGTTCCAAACCTAAAAGTATTAGAAATATTCACTTTGTCTTCCTACTACACGAGATCAGGTCAGATTTTAGTGAAGATCAACAGTAGAGGACTTCACCAGCCTCATGTGAACAGAAAACATCTCATACAGCGGAAGAACGATAGCTCTAAATGATCAACTCGCCTTGTCATAAATAACTTTAACTA
Source organism: Sternarchorhynchus goeldii (assembly GCA_028565775.1). Taxonomy (NCBI): domain Eukaryota; kingdom Metazoa; phylum Chordata; class Actinopteri; order Gymnotiformes; family Apteronotidae; genus Sternarchorhynchus; species Sternarchorhynchus goeldii. The sequence goes on along the minus strand of JAOXYF010000001.1, from coordinate 8,857,320 downwards.
TCAGCGAGCAGCTCGGACAGGTGGCCACTTCTTCGCCGTTCTCCAGATCCTCCTGCAAAACACCGTAACTTGTCCACTTACACAGACACCCACCGAGATTTAGGAAACGTTCTGGTTAAAACGATGGTAAAGAATATAGACCGTATACAATTAAATTTTGTCCCTGACTGTAAGACGTGTTTAACAGTCTCTTTAGCCTTTTTAAATAAATGAAAACAGATTTTGGTAAATAATGTGCCATCAGTAGCTATCTAAACTAGTTAATCCGGTTATCCACCTAGCCACAAAACTGAAATGTTCCGAATTTATTATGAAACCTTACTTTAGTGATAGCGAATCTGTCTCCACATGGACACGGGAAGTAGTATGTTTCTGTTTCTTCGTCGTATTCAAAATCTTCTATTTCAACTTCGTCGTGAAAAACTGTCATTTTTAAAGTTTCGCTAGAGGATATATTTCACACGCGGAGCTTTCAGTATTGTCGCAGAAATATGACGTAGATTATTTTTTTTTTAACCCGGAGTAGGAGAAGCATTTCCGCATTTTGCCACAAGAGGCTGCTGTTTCCAACCAATTTCCGATGACAATCTGGAATTAAAGTCTGTTTTGTTTTTTTTATTAAAGGGTGAAGTGCCCCAGAGCTGTGGGGTGTGATCTGTCAGTGCTGGCTAATTTACAACCACTGGCAATGACTCACCTGTCCACACCTGTCGCCGCTACTCTTGTGTTCGGGGCGGATCCGGCGCAGGTGGCACTTAGCGTCCGCGACTGAACCAGCGTGCTGAGACAGTGAGCGAAAGAAACACCACACTGCCCCAGCTCTGAGGACACAACTCCTGGAGACAACGCACCGCCCCAGGTCTGAGGACACAGCTCCTGGAGCTAGTCACACACATTATCCATGAATTATAATCGGAATTATCACCTAAATTAAGATTAACTAGATTTAACTTGTGGGTTAAGATTGCGCATTCATTTCCTCTGAAAGAAAAGTTCCAGTGCAGAAGGAAACGGGTGACCAGCCATAACCAAGGGAGCTTCCCAGATAATCTTCATAAATGCTGTTTGTAAGCAAAGTTTTGCTCTGAAGCAAATGCTCCTACCCCCAACAACTGTGCAGGAACCCTCAAACCTCATGTCCGTCTGACAACAATGCCCATCTGTGAGATTTATCCCCTGACTTCCCTTATAGGGACTGGCCGCTATGTTTGGATGAACTGCAGTGATGCAGGTGATGGTAGCTCACTGGTTAAGGCAAGTGACTAGTAATCAGAAGGTTGCTGGTTCCACCTCTGCCAAGTTGCCACTGTTGGGCCTCTGAGCAAAAGCCCTTAACCCTCAACTGCTCAAGATGTATTCAGTCACAATTGTAAGTCGCTTTGGATAAAAGCGTCAGCCAAATGCCATAAATGTAAATGTAATGTAAATGTTGTGGGGTGAGCGCAACGCGTCTGTGTATCAGTAAGCTCTGTGGCCCATCTGTGGTAGAGATGTGTGGAGAGCGTACATACCTCTCATACAAGGACCGGCACTGGCATGAAGGCTGCTTCTACTGCATCAGGTGCCACCACACACTGGTTGACAAGCCCTTCTCCACCAGGGACAAAGCTGCTGTGCACCGAGTGCCTCTCTTTAAAGAATTCTCCAGGTGCTATGAGTGCAAGAAGACCATCGTACCTGGTGAGTAAGTGAGGCAAGTAGGCAGTACCTAAGGTTTCTTGAGTAAGTGGGGCTGAAGGTTTGGGGAGTGGGCAGGACAGCTCGGTGGAAACTGATGATCAAACCTAGGACTAGTGCATGAGGTCTGGGTGAAGTAAGATTGACGAAACATTTATTTGCAGATTTGCCACACAAAATATAAAGAAAATAATCTGGTTTTAGTGTGTTTTTGACCACATGGTTACACTGCCATTGAGGAGAAGGCAAAGGGGACATGTTTATGCCATTTCAGAAAAATACTGTTCAGTCTTATTGATGCTGGCCATTGTGGAAGCTTAATATAAGACTAGTGCAATCATTCATTATGTTGAGAGAAAACTGGCATTACGCCACTTTTAAGAGGGAACATAGAAACATTTGCAAGACCTATACCCAAAGTACAACTCAAAATTTGACGAATGACTCCCTCTAGTGGTGCAAGAATGAATTCAAGAAAATGATTGTAATCATTGTTGACGATTTAAGGTATTTTTTAAAGTTGCCTTTCCTCTCTTATGGAATGTTTGTTATAAGACTTGTAATAATATTAGCAATTTCAGCCACTCAGCAAGCAACAATGATACAGTGACAGCAGCAAGCAGTGATGGAGAAAACAGAAGAAGCCAAATATTTGTCATTTTTTAGACTTATAAGCTACTCTTAAGTTTTACATCCTAGCAAGTTAAACTTAAAAGCAGAAGCCGCTTTATTCAATATGTGTTGTTAATTTGGTCTTTTGTTCCTGTCAGGGTTACTCATCTTGCTACCGTCGAGGTTTCCCTTGTCAATGTCGCATAGGTTTGCTCAACAGGAGACTGAAACTGGATTCTTTATGTGTGCGAATTATGTAAAGCTGTTTGTGGCGTTGCGTGTCGTTAAAAAGCGCTACATAGATAAATATGAGTTGGAATTAATTATACAAGGAAGCGTTCTTTCACGCTTCCACACTGGATGTTAAAACCACGTGACCGGACGTGGTTGGAACACCGCAGGAAGTAGTATTCAGCGGCGACGAACCGAGGGGAGTGGATGCAGAGGGAGGCCGAGGATCGCAGGCATCTTTCAAAACAGAGTCGCAGTGCCCACGGCTGGGGTAATGACGGTCCGCCAGACCGCAGTTCCACGTTGGAGCGTCAACTTGACAAATCACCATCGCATCTCGCCATAATTAAACCTCTAGTTCTAACCTTTAGCTGGCAGTGATTCAGGATTGTTGTGAGCCAGCTAGCCACCGAGCTAGCATCCTTAAATTAGCTTGAGCTCCGGTAAAAGCGACCAGCTGATACGATTTCTGTTCAATCGAGCGGCTGTAGAAATGTGCAGATGTTTTTATTCACAATAGCGTTAACCCGCGAGCGGGGTTGTACATTTTACCGTTAACTGTTAGGTTATCTCGCAAGTGAGCTATTTTAGCCACAGGCTGTTTTGATAGCTTTCTAGCCAGAAAACTGTAAACAACTTGGATTAAACATTAGTCAGCTAGTCACTTCGCTGTGTAAAACTGTCAGGCGGTTATTGTCTAATGAGTATATAATACCGCTTTTACATAGAACAGTTGTCTTTGTAATGTTAGTAAGATGTCGAGATATGCTACAGGTTGATGTAGCCATATCCATCGATATAAGGCATGCGCTCATGTTAGAGCTAGCTGGTTAGCTTGTTCTGTCTAGCTTTTCTGATGTTACTTTGTCTGTTACCAAATGTAAATTAGCTATTAAATGCACACGCTTACGCAGCAATATTTACTGCCCCGTGCAATTACAAGGAGCGCTTGAAGCCAGAGCGCGCTTCTGACCGAGCGCGTCTGTTTGTCCCACCTGTGTGTCCGCGCAGATGTGACAGGCAGTATGAGCGTGAAGGCCTTCGAGTTGGTGCCCGCCGTGCACTGGGAGCAGCTGACTGGCGACAAGGCGCGCGCCGCTGTCGAGTGCATCGAGTGTTGTGGCGCGCACCTGTACGTCGGCACCAGCGACTGCATCCTGCACCATTTCCGATTGGAGGAGCGCACCGCGTCCAAAGGAACGCCCACCTACGGCGTCCAGAAGCTCCTGCAGAAGGCGCTGGGCTCGAAGAAGCCGGCCGCCGAGTTGAAGGCCGCCTCGGCCCTGGAGAGGCTCATCGTCCTTTGCGATGGTGCAATCTCATTGGTGGACATGCTCACGCTGGAGGCGGTTCCGTCGGCCGGGACCAAGCTCAGAGGTGTGACTGCGTTCTGTGTGAACGAGAACCCGGTGACGGGCGACGCTTTCTGTGTGGAGATGGCGGTGGCATCGGCCCGGCGACGGGCTGTGCACATCTGCACCGTGCACGAGGATCGCATGCAGGTACTGAAGGAAGTACTCACTCCCGAGCAGCCATGCGCGCTCGCCGTGGACGGCTACTTCCTGTGCCTGGCACTGCCCACACAGTACATGATTCTCAACTATAGTACGGGCGCCGCGCAGGACCTGTTCCCCTACAGCAGTGAGGACAGGAAACCCATTGTCAAGAGGATTGGCAGGGAGGAGTTCCTCCTCGCTGCTCCGGGTGGGCTTGGTGAGTACAGTCCCTGGTAACACCCACAGTTAGTGTACCGTTTTGCCTGAGTAACTCTGATCCTTCAGGGCATGAAGTTTCTAAGCCTGAAGCCTCCAGGACATCTCTCTAAATGCTCATATATTCAGTGATACATTCAGAAGACCAGTGATCCAGTTGAGCAGTTTTCTGAACGTGTGAACGGTGCGTAGTTGAAAACTAACATTCTTTAGCTGCTGCTGGAGGTCTGTTTAAAGGTTCGCTGCATGCAGTTCCAAGAAACTCTGTTCTCTGCGTGCTTTCTTTGTCGTGTTCTTCCGTGGCCTCGTGAGAGCAGTGCTTGGCCTCGAGATGTTAAAGATACTTGATTTGCAGTTGGAGGCTCAGGGCTGTGTTGTTTGCACAAGTTCTTGTGTGTTTGGATCATTAATAATGAATTAGTCGTTTTCTTAAGTGAATTTGTACTATGATCTCACCCCCCCAACACTGTGTATGCTGTCATGGTGACCAAGCTCAATGAGTCATGCTTCTCTCTTTCTTTCTTTTCTGTTCACTGTCACTCTCACTCTCTCTCTCTCCCTCACTCACTGTTGCTCCCTTTCTCTCTCTTCCGCAGGGATGTTTGCCAATGCGGAGGGCATATCCCAGCGTGTTCCTGTCAGCTGGTCGGAGGGCGTGCTCACTGCAGCCGTGTGCTTCCCCTACGTGTTGGCGCTGGACGAGGGCTTCGTCACTGTGCACAGCATGCTGGACCAGCAGCTCAAGCAGACGCTCCCCTTCCGAGATGGACACATCCTACAGGACTTTGAAGGTGCAGAACCTGCAGCGCCCTCCCTCTCTGTCCCGCACGTTCTCCTCACTAGACATGCTCAGATGCTTTCTGTTGCTTTAGATGTGCGGCGTGGTTCTCGTCTTGTTTCTCAGGAGGAGCCCCCTGTTGGGAGGGGATAGTGTGTGGGGGCAGTGCGAACCCTGGTGAGGGGTGTGGGGGAGACCCTGGATAAAGGGTGGATGTGTGAGAGAGATGTAGCACAGTGTGAGGTGGAGACTGTCACTCAGGAGGTGTGCTCTGGAGCTCGTTGGGCTGGTGGTCAGAACACACGTTTCCCATGTGGGATACATGGTCACATGATCATTGTCTTTTCTGTGCTTGACTCTAGGGTGCTTTCCAAAATGGCTTTGCCTTAACAACGAATGTCTCCCCCTGCTGGCTGGTTTAGGTGGTATTTATTTATTAGACCCTCTTAAACGGAGAGATTTGCAAAAGTGCTTAGTTGTGTACTCAGAAAAGGATCCAGTGAGTCCAACTAGGCAGGAGTCCAAAAACACTGAGATACGGCAAGAGAGAGACCCAGACCGACAAACACAGTTTGATATAATGCACTGCTGTAAAATACACGACCGTTTGGGTGTAGTGACCAGTCATTTCAATGCTAAAACAAGATCATTCAAGTGCAAATTGTAAGCAAGGAGGAAGCAAGGAGGGCGAGAGAGGCGAGTCTTTACTGTCCACAATCGACTCAAGTGAACAAACATAAGCAAAGGCTGACGGTGCAGAGGTCAAGACTTGAGGAGTCAGATGAACGTGAGAGAACATGAACACGCAACGCCTCGAGGGGCAGGACAACCTTCGGGATTACATAACGTAAACAAAAGAGGGCAAACAAGGAACAGGTGTGTGTAGTAACAAAGAGCAGGTGTGTGTAATAAGGAGCATGTATATGTAATAACAAGGAACAGGTATGTGTAACATCAACCGTGCGTCTTCTTAGTGATCTGTGGCAGTGTAGAAGTGGAATCCTTTGTCCACTGGAGGTCCCCACTGGAGGTCCCCACTGGAGGTCCCCGCTGGAGGTCCCCGCTGGAGGTCCCCACTGGAGGTCCCCACTGCGTGTCTCAAGACGCTGGGTGTGGAGCACCAGTTTGTGTAGGGTCCTGTGTAGACCCGCCTACCTGTTAGTGACTGTCACACACTCTGGCGAATGGCTGTGCAACAAGAACTGAAGCTGTGTGTACTAGATATGAAGGAAAACTTGTTTTATGTAAACATGTATTGCAGTCTGCACTGTTTGTCTGAGTCAGACCTTAGTCACACTTGTCTGCTAGTACAAGTGGAATATTCCAGTGTTTTTATGTTAAGGCATGAAACCCACACTATTATGTATAAACACATCAGTGGTCGTTGTAGCCGCAGTGGTGTTTACACCAGGTCACGCTGCCGCAGGCTTACGGCGAGACTTTAGCAAATGGAGTCAAAACATTTGTCAGTTTTTCTTTTGCTTTCAAAAGTTTGAAAGTACTAGACTGAAAGTGCTAGATCATTAAGCAGATAAAGTGTTGGCACATGAGAGCTGGATACCCAGAATGCACTGCAGGCAAGCATTTAGTGAAGGGCGTCTGCTGCTGTGTGCAGCTCACACTGCGAACACTTTGTGTGTCTCTCAGGGAAGGTGCTGTTGTCCTCCACAAAGGCAGTGTTCGTGCTGGTACCGTTGCCCCTGGAGACGCAAATTCAGGACCTGCTGGCCAGCCAGCGAGTGGAAGAAGCGCTTGTCCTCACGGAGGGTGCGCAGAGAAACATTCCCAAAGACAAGTTCCAGGTGAGGTAGCAGTCTGGCCACCACGGCTGTGGAGTTCCTGTACCGCCCAGTGCTGCTGTGTAGCCAATGTTCCTCTCTCTCTCTTTCTCTCTGCTCCTCTACAGGTATTGCACAAGCGAATTCTCCAGCAGGCTGGATTCATCCAGTTTGGACAGCTCCAGTTCTCTGAAGCCAAAGAGCATTTTAGGTGAGTGAAGTGTATCTTCTCGTCCAATAACTAATGCCATCATTGTCACTCGGGCCCAGATGTTCCAGAGGCTGATTGAGAGGAGCTGGTTAACGAGCTGGTTAACGAGCTGGTTTCAGCTGTTAATTGCTTCGTCTCTTCATTCCTGACTCTAATGGCTGAACGTGTACAGGAAAGCTACAGGAATGAATGTAACAGTCACAGGCTTTCAGAATCCCATTAATATTTAATGCTTTCTTCTCATTAATATTAATATGTAACGCCGTCCTCTTAATGTGAAGGTTGAAATGCAAGTGATGTGACAACCAATTTCTAATGAAGACTCTCCTTCAGTAGTTGTTGTGTTCTCAGTTTTGCTGATGATATTTGGGCCAGACAGCTTGAAGTTAAATGGATTAGAATAAAAAAATAAATAAATAGCTGTGAAGCACAAGAAACGCATTGCTCACATTGTTCACGATTGGTTGAATCTGGTACCAAGGCCTGCTACTTGGAGGTCCCACTCTGATTGCTGGCTGATATCTCAGGTATGCCAGGTTAGGGAGGTGAACCAAAGCTCTCGGGGAGCCGTGGCCCTCCACATTGACGTTTGTTCCTCACTGCGCCCTTGGCTGGCAGGAGAGGACAGCTGGACGTGCGTGAGCTGATCTCCCTGTACCCGCTGCTGCTGCCCGCCTCGTCCTCGTTCACGCGATGCCACCCTCCGCTGCACGAGTTCGCCGACCTCAACCACCTGGCGCAGGGCGACCCGGAGAAGCTGGAGAGGTGCAAGCGCTTTCTCATCAGCTACCTGCAGGAGGCGCGGGCGGCCACCGCCGCTAACGGCTTCCGCGAGGATGTGGACACGGCGCTGCTCAAGCTGTACGCCGAGGCCGGCCACGACAGTCTGCTGGATCTGCTGGCCTCGGAAAACGCCTGCCTGCTGGCCGACAGCGCCCCCTGGCTGGAGAAACACCACAGGTCGGTAACGACACAAGTGCAAAAGACTGTTACCGAGGAGCTGGAATAATTATAACATAATGTCATAATCGGTTAATATAGTGAAAGAGTACCATTATAAATTCAATTAATAAGCTGGTAGAAATTAAAATTAAAAGTGAAATTTGAATCTAAATTAGAAAAGTAAAAGAAAATGTTACAAAGTATCGTGCTTCTGTTGTGTTGTGTTGTTTACTCTTACAATATTTAGTTCTTGTCCACAGCTGCTTGCGTAAGTGATTTACTTGTGTTAGTGGTTTTGTTTAGTATTCAGAAATTCCCTTAGATTTTTTTGTTTTTTGTTATCATAAAACAAATCCATCTTAAATGTGTTTTATCCTCTTTTACTGTACATATTATTTTAACACCTGATGGTTTGTTTCATGGCAGCTTAAAATTGTTTAAAATTTGCCCTGCGTTATTTAATCAAAATTCCTAAATGCCTCAAACAGTGTTAATAGTGTCATCCTAATGGTGTCAACCTTGTGAGGAACATCTGGTTACAGCACGTTGAGCATCCAGTTGAGCAGTTTTCTGAACGTGTGAACGGTGCGTAGTTGAAAACTAACATTCTTTAGCTGCTGCTGGAGGTC
>JAOXYF010000001.1:8838366-8848650 GCA_028565775.1 Sternarchorhynchus goeldii | reverse complement strand
GTTCTTCCGTGGCCTCGTGAGAGCAGTGCTTGGCCTCGAGATGTTAAAGATACTTGATTTGCAGTTGGAGGCTCAGGCATCAGTAACCAGAAAGCGTTATGGTAATAGCAGATATGTCGGGGTGAAAATGCGCTGGGTCCTAGAGTTGAACCTTGAGGTGCGTGCGAGCATTCCAGACTAAGCCTTTTTCTGTTGGTGCACAGGTACTTTGCTCTTGGGCTTCTGTATCACTACAATGGACAGGACACAGCAGCTGTACAGGTAAGACCTGAGAGCATCTCAACACAGGAAGTGCTGAGCTCAGCCTTGGTTAGCCAAGTCAGCATAAAACTTTTTCACAGCTACTGTTTACAGTCCAGCAGCAGTCCATGACCCAAATATGTTCCTTACGCTGGGACGTGAGATGTGAGTGTCGTCTGTTTTGCAGCTGTGGGTGCGAGTGGTTAACGGAGACCTGCAGGATCCCACGCGCGCCGACCTCTTTGAGTACATCGTGGACTTCCTGAGCTGCTGTCCCAGCCTGGACCTGGTCTGGAAGTACGCGGACTGGGCCCTGCAGAGGGACCAGAAGGTGACCGCTTACACACGTTACCACGACAACCGCATCAGCACACGTCCCACACACGTTACAGCGGTATCTGTATCAGCACACGCCCCACACGTTACCATGGTGCCATGTCGGCGCACACCCCACACGTTACCATGGTGCCATGTCGGCGCACACCCCACACGTTACCACGGCATTCGTATCACCACAGAAACTTTATACCTGTACCGTGTGAAGAAAGCCTCTCCATAGTAACTATTATCACCGTGTCCTTTACGTAGAAGGCAGCATACAGTTCCAGATCTGCTCCGTTACCATGGGGATTTCCATACATCCTAAGTCCCTCCTAAGCTCAGCTCCCACATGCATACAGAGCTTTGAGTGACAGATGTATATGTGCAGGGATCTTGTTCTTACAGGTCGGGGTTCAGGTGTGTGTGTTGTTAGTACAGATCGGGGGTTCAGATGTGTGTGTGTGTGTGTGTGTGATGCTGTTGTTCTTACAGATCGGGGTTCAGATTTTCACTAAGCGGCCCATCTCCGAAGAGCAGGAGAGACAGCTGAGCCCTGATGATGTGATCAAGTACTTGCAGAAGCACCACAAAGCTCTCGTCTGGTACCTGGAACACCTGGTCATGGAGAGGAGAGTCCAGGTAGGGCATCCGCTCTAACGGGACCGCGAGCCAGATCTTAAGAGAGCAGATACGCGACACGTGGTATAGTCCTAGTTGCAGGATAGAACTTGAAGTTGCAGGTTCTTAAGTAGTGTGTTATTTCTTATTGACGTTTTTAGGAGAGGAGAGTGACGCTTCTTAATCATTTTGGAAAATGAAACATGAATGAGACACAGTGATCCAAGGTTTTTATTGAAGACTTCTGACCAGACTTCATCTGTCCCACACACAGAAAGAGAAGTACCACACCCACCTGGCCGTTCTCTACGCCGACCGGGTGCTGGGGCTCCTCTCCCGGACCTCGGCCACGGCAGAGCAGCTGTCCTCTGCCCGCAGGGAGCTGCAGGACCTGCTGAGGGAGTCCAGCCTGTACAGAGTACAGCTGCTGCTGGGTGAGTTTTCCCTCCGCCTTCTTCTGGGGGTCGCATGATGCATTGTTTGTAGATTGTTATTGTAATCCTGGCCTTCTGCAGTATTGATGTGTCAGGTTGTAGGATGCAACTTGGATGTTTTGACAAATAACAAGGTGGAGTTTTTTTCCATGTGCGTGCGCGTGCGTGTGTGTGCGCACTCGCTGAACCATGACAGGTAAACTGGGGACGTCGGAGCTGCTGCTGGTGGAGAGGGCCACACTGCACGGGAAGCTGGAGGAGCACGATAAAGCCCTGCACATCCTGGTGCACCAGATGAGAGACCCTGCGGCTGCCGAGAAATACTGCACCTGGGCTTCGGCGGCCCAAGGCCACGCCCACAGCGATGGCCACGCCCACAGCCGCCACCTCTTCCACCTCCTGCTGCGCGCCTACCTCGATCCGGACGTTCCCGGTGGACCGTGGACCACAGAAGCCGTGGACTTACTTAACCGCCACGCTGAGGCTTTTGACGCCGTGCAGGTTTTGGAACTCCTCCCGGAGGCGTGGTCTTTGGAGCTGCTCCGCCCTTTCCTGTGTGGGGCACTGAGGGCGAGCGTCCACGCCTGCCGTACTTCCAAGGTGGCGCTAGGGCTGGCCCGGTCCGAGAGCCTGCAGCTGCACAACGACAGGGTGGGTTCAGCTTCACTGGACAGGGATTCCAACAGAATGTCCCCATGAGTTTCAAAAATAAAATAAAAACTCATTAGATGTGGGATGATAGAGCTGTTTTGCTCTTGTGCTCTTTCTCTTTCTTTCTCTCTCTCTCTCTCTCTCTCTCTCTCTCTCTCTCTCGTGCAGCTGAAGCATCGGGGTGGCCCCATCTTCCTCTCGGAGAAGAAGGGCTGCCAATTGTGCCACAACACCTTCAGGGACCCGGAGTGCGTCTGCCTGCCTGGGGGCGTGCCTGTACACACCCACTGTGTTGCCCACAGGCTTCAGGTCATGCCCACCAAGCGCCTAGACCACGCCCACACCAGCAACCACACGTGAACTTCTCTGGGGCTCTGCTGCCCATCATCTGACAGTCCCGCCCCTGGACATCTAAAGACACGTGGGTGGAGACGGAGAGATGGGTGCAAGGGTGCTGCATCCTGAGTACCGGCCGGCTGAGGGAGGGAGAGAGAGAGAGAGAGAGAGAGAGAGAGGGAGGGAGGGAGAGAGAACGTGTATGAGATGGTGATTATTCGTATCCCCCACTCCCTGTGTGTTCACAACACTGCTAGTGTGTTTACTTTTTTAAAGCAGAAGGTTTTGAGGATCTGTTGAAGGCGGTGCACGGCTCCACCCGCGCTGCTCGGGGTGCTGTGACAGCAGCTGCTTCATCACCTCGTGGAGTCCAGGGTAACAGTTTAAGCATCCAGTGTGGTATCCAGGGTAACAGTTTAAGCATCCAGTGTGGTATCCAGGGTAACAGTTTAAGCATTACTGAATCTGATGTAACCACTGTGTCCACTGTTGGAATGGAAATTAACAGACCCCTTACACTACAGCAGACTGTTTAAACGAGAGGTTAACTGACTGGTTAATGAGGTGTTAACTGACTGGTTAATGAGGTGTTAACTGACTGGTTAATGAGGTGTTAACTGACTGGTCAATATCTCAGATTCCTGGACATGTCCTGCAAGCAAAAGTTGTGTTTATGTTGTAAGCAGAAGTCCTTGCTTGAAGGTTTTTATATTAACAGCAAATGTCTCATCTCTGTGCCCACGGTGAACGTGATGCTTCTGTAGCAGAATCGATAGGTCATCTGATACCTGAAACTGTCCTGTTGAAATTATATAATACTGCAGACATGATGAGGATCAACGAGAATCAAGATAACATCTTTTGTGAAAACACTTGAGAAAATCATTTAATTCAGTTACAATACTGTATTGTAATATATAGTATATACTTTATATAATATTACTGTGATTTCATGAAGCACATCTTGAAAAGGATATTTGCAAATGTTCAGCCTGTCCTGAAGACATATCTGTTCCCAGTAAACAGAACTCTGCTGTTTGAGTTCATGTGGAATATGATCGCGCGCGCGGTGGGTGTGTGGGTGGGTGGGGGTGGGGGTGTGTGGGTGTGTGGGTGCGTGCGTGCACACATGCACGTACAGGTGTCGCCCAACAGCCCCTGCCTCCTTCCCACCTGCACAGTCCCTTTGCGTGAGATCATGATGTCTGCGATCTGTTCTGTCCTCTTATCATGTCTAACCTGTGACTCATGTCTGATCAGTGGTTCAGAGTCTTTTTCTTACTGAAATTTAATCATTTTAAGATTCACAATGTCAAACTGGAGATGCGATCTTGCAAAATAACATGACACCTGATATTTGAGTTTTTGAGAATGATTTCATATTTCTGAGATCTGACATGCATGTGAACCGTTTGGGGTGTGTTAAGGAGCATGAAACGGGGAGACTAGAAGGAGACGAGAAGCCCTGCTGAAGGGGGTTTGAAACCCCTCCACACAGAATGAACACTGCCTATTCTGTCAATATTAATGCAACCTGAGACTGACCAGAGAACAGTAGAGACCTCCATCTGCTATTGAAGAGACAGTGCCACAGGCTCATGGACTGTTTCCAGACCAGCTCTATTCTAGAAGAAAACACAGTATGACTCACAATCGGGGTCATTTTATTGGATGTAAACATTTTCACAGCAAAATGTGCTGTACAGAACTGAATAAAAATAAACTGTCATATATTCTGGACACAAACACCAGTTAATGTTGAATTTGGTTAAAATTTCATCTTTTCACAAATGAGCAACATGGTGAACATGTTCACATCAAAGAAACAAGACGAACGATATGATGCATTCCAGTGGCTTCTCCAGTCTTCTCCGGAACGGGTGACTTCTGTGTTTCCAGTGAAATGACCGACGTGTTTGCGCTGCAGTTTAGAGTGAACGTTCAGACAGATCTATGCTCTGTCCTCTTATTTCTCATTATTTTGCGATGCTTTTGAAGAATAGGGTCCAGAATGCTTTGGGTTGTTGTGTAGATGTTATCCTGGTCGTATTTAATTAAGCCTGTATTCCCTGATTACATAACAACATGGAACTTCAGTCCTTCAACCACAACAAGGGCAGATGGAATTCTCCTCCGTCTTTCTACCCACTCAAGTATTTTTAAATGCACATATGCTCAGATGTACATACTGTATTTATTATTGTTTGTTGCTTTGTACATCAATGCCAGTGCAGGAGGAATGTACAAAAATGTAAAGTCGAGCATTTTAATAAACATGACTATGCTAATGTTATTGGTGCCCCAGGGAAGGTCTGAGCGTTTCTGTACTGTTTGTTCTGAAGTATCGTACAGAATCTTTCATTCCATCTGTCCTTAAATCTGCTCTCAGCTTCTCCAGGTGACAGAGTGTTCCAGGTCTGTCGTGGAGCTGTGCTCAGGTAAGGGAGGTTTGGTTGAAACAGCAGGTTTAAATACCTGAATCGCATACAGGTTTCTTCTTTTAGTTCTTTAGTGTGTGTGCTGGTTACGCAAACACATTCTGAATTAACATTTGAGATCCTAGCACCATCCCAGAGTTCCAGTCATGTTAACTATCGGTGTTTCACTCTTGTGACTTAACAAAGGTCTTTGTTTTTGCATTCAGGAATCCAGGCTGTGGTCGGATGTGATTTCTGGTCTTTTGAAATGTCAGGAAAGAGATGGAAACCATGTTGGAACAGTCGGTGCAGGTCAGGCTTCGACTGGGTCTCTGTGCAGGGTTGTGGTGGGTCTCACATGACTGACTGCGTCTCTGTGCAGGGTTGTGGTGGGTCTCACATGGCCGACTGAGTCTCTGTGCAGGGTTGTGGTGGGTCTCACATGGCCGACTGGGTCTCTGTGCAAGGTTGTGGTGGGTCTCACATGGCCGACTGGGTCTCTGTGCAGACGTAGATGCTGCAGGGCCGGACTCTGCGCCGGCCACGAGCCGCGATCCGCGGCAGCCTGCATCGGCTCGGGACAAACTCCTCACACGCCTCACGGAACTTACGGATACGCCAGCAGTACACAACGGGGTTGAACGCGGCCTTTAAGTAGCTGAGCCACAGCGCCCCCACAGCAGCGGGGTGGAACTGCGGGCTCAGGTAGAACCTGTGGCTGAAGGAGGCCAGGAGTCCGAGCACGGTGTGCGGCAGCCAGCAGGCGGAGAAGCCCACGAAGAGGATGAGGATGGTGGTGAAGGCACGCGTCTTGAAGCTGACATCCACGCTGGGCTGTAGGGGGCGACGTGGAGCGGGCAGGCCAGGCTTGCCGGACGGGCCGACGGCGGGACACGCGTGGTTACGCACACGCACGGTGTTGCGGCGCACGGCGTTGAGGATGCGCAGGTAGGAGAACAGCATGACAGCCACGGGAACAAAGAAGGCGGCGGCCGCCAGGAGCACCGTGTAGCCTCGCTCGGGCAGGGACTCCACGTAGCCCAGGATGCAGCCTGGTTCAGGGTACAGGCCGCCCGGAGCCCGCCGGCTCGCCGTAGATGGCAGCGCCAGGCAGAAGGACAGCAGCCAGGACGCAGAGATCAGGAGGCGGGCGCGGCCCGGAGTCAGCTTGTCCTGACGCTGCACGATGATGAGGAAGCGGTCTACACTGATGATCAGCAGGATGGCCACGCCCTCCAGGACAAACAGCCAATAGAGCATGGCCGTGACACGGCAGAACTCGGGGCCAAAGCGCCAATCACCAGACACCACGGTGATGGCGGTCACCGGCATGCAAAAGAGTGAGAGCATGATGTCAGAGAAGGCCAGTGTAGCCAGAAGCAGGTTGATTGCAGAACGCATCGCCGGTTTCTGATAGACGATCAGGCAGACGACTGCGTTGCCCAGGAAACCGATGGTGATGACGACCACCATTATAGCAGATAGGACAACCCTGAGCGTGAGGGGTAAGGGTGTGCTGGCATCTGCCTGAAGCTCAGTTACGTTCGTTACGTATTTGATTGTGTGCCGCTCTGGGAAGCTGCAGTCGCTGGCGTTGGTGCAGGCCATCAGGATGCCAGGCTGTGGTTACTGAACAGGAGCAGGCGTTAGCTGGACCGTGTCGTCCTCCTCCGCTAGAGCATCCATCCTTCCTCCATCTGAGTAACGCAGAACCTGTGTCCTGTAGGGCTCCCTACATTGAGTTCTTAGGTGTAATGGACACATACAGTAAGCACTGGTGATTACCACGTCACTACAAGAAGGAGCATAGGATATGAACACAGCGTACTGCGTTTCCACAAAATATATATGACTGTTACAAAATGTACACTTCCAGACCGCTTACTGTTGTCATGGACACGGAGAACGAGAAGGCGTTATCTGTCCATGGCGATGACGCGCCGCGCGAGCATGTAGAGCGTTCCCGGAGAGCCGTGTGCTTTTCACGGGGTGGACCAGTTTCCTGAAAGCATAACACACGAATATGGAAAGCCAGTTGAAATACTCCGAATTCGACGAAAAAGGTCTTGCGCCATGAAGGAATGATGGTACGACATTCCTGTCCCCACTACCAAGGAAACTGGAGAGCGGCACCATGGCAACAAAAGCTCTTAAGAGTGCGATAAAGTGAGCAGTACCCAAAAATAGTATTTCACCCGCGACTGCAGACTGAAAACAGCGCGCACACGCAGACAGCTTCAGAAATCTAACGGTTCACTGTCATTACGTTACAATGTTAATTCTGCTTGCCAAAATCCCGATTTTGTAGTAACATCTGTATGTACCCAACTTCAACGTCATATCCTGTTGGTTATCGGGCATTTCTTCATTTATTATAAGAAAATTAAAATGTACACGATTCGTTGTATTTGAAGTAACAGAAGAGCCTAGCTATCAATCACCACAGACCTGCACATGGTTTGGACAGTATCGCGCTAGAGACAATAAATCCAACATGGTTTACCGATCAGTACCAATCAAAAGTCGAAAAGAAATTAGTGACCTAAATAACGTAGTTATTTTCTAGGATTTAATACACTTCGCTTAAGTTTGTACTCACCTGTGCCTTTTCGTCTTGTCGCGTTGGCGTCTTTCGCTTCTCACAAAGCGACAGACGGACAGATAATTCAGCGGAACCGGCACTGGCTAATTCGCGTGCTAGGACTAGCCCACCAAATCGTGTTCTGGAGGCCAAATGACCATTTTTAGAACAGAATCCAGCAGTACAATGTCTTGCGTAATTTTGTAAAAGTGGCAGCAAAATAACAGCAAGACTTGGTATTCCTAAACAGATTCAGCGCACGCGAAATGATGCTCATGTGTCTTCGGTGCAGAACTAGACCAAGATGATACTGCGCGCCGACGCAAAACGGGGTCGCACATTTGTCACTTTGCACCGTGAAAAATGACGTTTAAGTCTGTGCTGCTGTACATTCGCACGGTCACTTTCTAAATATACCTAACCTGCAATGTTACGGTTTAGAGATGCTCGTGTCTTCGAGGTCTAGATCCGATAACAGACATGCTGTAGTCTGGTAAAGAGAACTACGGGGATACACGTCTCAGACGTATCCTATACATACATCAACACTGTTTTTACACACACACACACGCCTGTCCTCTCCCTTTTAATGCAATAACTCGATGACTTAAAACACGTATCTTGAACTTAACCAGAAATTGCTGACAACCGTTAGAAGCTTTAAAAACGT
Organism: Sternarchorhynchus goeldii; assembly: GCA_028565775.1. Classification (NCBI taxonomy): domain Eukaryota; kingdom Metazoa; phylum Chordata; class Actinopteri; order Gymnotiformes; family Apteronotidae; genus Sternarchorhynchus; species Sternarchorhynchus goeldii. Next base: position 8,840,382 of record JAOXYF010000001.1, on the reverse strand, counting down.
ATATGCAGAATATGCACACACACACACTAAGTCTCTAATAAGTGTAGATGTTTAATGTACTTTGAGTTGGCTTATTCCAAACACATTTACAGCCCACGCAAAGACAGTTTGCGTTGAGATTAAGCAATACCGAGGTCGCCCTCTCGTGGCACAAAAGCAATTTGGAAGATCGACATAAACTACAGGAAAAACATTTAGGTTTATTGGAATACACAGTATTATCACTATGCACAAACAATGTAGACAATGTTTCTTTCGTGTTCTTGTGACCCTAGCAATGAAATCTGCTTTGATCAAGCAAATTGACTTCAGTAAAGTTGTAACCAGAGCAACACTTAGTCTGTTTCTGCCTGGGACATCCAGTGACTCCATCACAGCATGCTTTGCTGCACATGCCATAGCGCCCCCTAGTGCTCAGCGCTTCTTCCAGGTGAACTTCTCGCGAGCTCCAGCCTGGCCTGGCTTCTTCCTCTCTCTGATCCTGGGATCGGCCGTCAGCAAACCCGCTAGAAAGAACCACAAGTCGGTTCTGTGAATATATTCTTTTTTTTTTATTTTGTATTTGTCAGCAGGCACATCAAGGCCTCTATAAATCCTAGACACACAATCTCATCACTGGCAGGAAAGCACAAGTATGAACGTGTGTATGAGCATGCCTGTGTGTGTGTGTGAGAAAGTGTGAGTGTGTGTCCCCTCAAGGGTGCATGAACGTGTGTGTGTTTGTGTGTGTGTTAGCTGACCAACTGACCAACATTAACGTTTGATTATTCTTTCTAAACAAACATACAGTGAACCATTCAGATATAAATTTTATCATATGTCCATAAGAGAACAAACTAATACAGTGAGAGACATTAGTGATGACTATGGTACAATTATTTAAACAAGCTTCTTTTAACTTAGTGCAAGACCTACGCGAGATCACACGAGACCTACGCGAGATCACACGAGACCTACGCGAGATCACACGAGACCTACGCGAGATCACACGAGACCGCCGGAGACGCATACAAGACAGTGCTGCTTTTTCTTCCCTCAATCAAATTACAACTGAATGTCCATTTTAAAATCAATAACTCGATTATATAATAACATTTTGAAAGTTTGTTGACTGCAGTATGTGTATGTGTATGTGAATGTGTGTGTATATTTCCCTAAGCACTTTTGTAAGTCGCTTTGGATAAGAGCGTCTGCTAAATGCCATAAATGTAAATGTAAATGTATATGAGTGTGTGAGTGACCTTATCTGAGAACAGCTTTACATACTGACTTTCACTGGTCTTGTGCTACAATTATCCGCATCAAGATAAAACCCAGTAGCAAGGACCCATCAGATGCCCTCAAGGCCAGGGTCACATGCTGGCTGATCCCAGACCAGTCCTGGCGCAGCACATGGCCTGTGTGCTTAACATTTCATGCTACTTTTGTATCCGTGCAACCATGTCACTAACATTATTAGTGGCCATGGCCTGAGCGGCTCTCCCTAGCTGGATACGGTTATGTTACAGTCATTATCACAAGCGTTTCTTTGGTGTTGTTTTCCTGTTATGATTTCAGCTGTGAAGTTTCTGATGTCTCGAACCATGAAATCTTTTATCAAATCTGCTGACCTGGTCCTGCCCTGCTGGAGCATGATACCAACCCCGCTAGAAACATATTGTTTTAAACACATTGCCCATAATCATTAACTCCTAAAACTAAATAAATAAAAACCTGTGTGTGTGTGTGTTTGAACACGCACACTTACCTTGCCTCATGGTCTCCACCTCTCCAGTGGGCATGAAGCTGAGGAGAGCTCGTGAGATGGCTAGCCTGACAGCACCGGCTTGGGCAGAGCGACCTCCACCCTCCACGTTCGCCTGTACATCGAACCTGTCCAGCATACCCACAAAGTGCAGAGGAAACAGGATCTGCTCCCTGTGAGAGAGAGAGAGAGAGAGAGAGAGAGAGAGACACAGAGAGAGAGGGAGAGAGAGAGAGAGAGAGAGGGAGAGAGAGAGAGAGAGAGAGAGAGAC
>JAOXYF010000001.1:8785620-8798843 GCA_028565775.1 Sternarchorhynchus goeldii | reverse complement strand
GGGAGGGGACGGGAGGGGACGGGAGGGGACGGGAGGGGAAGATGTGCGTCCGACAACATGGTGGGAGATTCCTCCAGAGACACATTGAAGCCTTCCATCACTGCACACAACTCACTGCACAACACTGGGAACACACACACACACAAACACACACACATACACAGACAAAAACACACACACACACACACACACACACACACACACACACTAAGGCACATGTATACACACACACACACACACACACACACTAACACACATGTATACACACACACACACACACACACACACTAATGCACATGCATGTATATCCTCAAATTCAAATTGCTTTATTGGCATGACCAGCTGTTGCCAATGTAAATAACAGAAATATTAACATTAAGTGATAAAACTGTGGATAAAAAAAACAACAAAAAAATGATATATAGATTATAGAGGTTTATATATACACCTACTGTGTACTCATACACTCACAAACATACAATACATATATGTGATGACTCATACACATGAAATAAATATGATATAAACATGGGGTTGGTTTAAGGTACTGTTTGATTGTTGAGTGTGGATGTGATTAATATATTGTGTTAATATTTTAACACATTCATCAATTTCACTCCAGCAACCTTCATTCCTCATCATACAACAGGCGGAAAGGAATTTCAGCAGCGCAAACTAGAGATCAGACAATGTAGAGATCAGACAATGTAGAGATTAGACAATAGCTGATGGGTTTAGGAAAGAAGAGGTAATGAAGAGAACACACACACACACACACACACACATACCGTCACTCTCTTTCACACACCTTTCTGGCCCTTCATCTCCATTCCAGTGGCATCCTAACCAAAGACAGTGACAAATACACACACACACACACACACACACATTCTCTCACACACACATTTACATTTCAAACTGCTCCTGTGGCTGTCACACATTCATTATTTACCAGCCGATGGCCAAAGTGGAGAATTCCTGATCTTCACACGCTCTCCCAAGGTGCAGTGAGTGTCACTGTCCTTATTCTTTTCTCTCCATCCAACTCTCTCTCCTTTCTCCCTCTCCAACCCTTCCCAATTCATTTCCTCCCTTCCCTTCCGTTTCCTTCCCTTCCCTTCCCCTCTCCTCTCCTCTCCTCTCCTCTCCTCAAGGTGACATTACACCTTGATTCATATAAAGTTGATTCATGTAAGGTTGATTCATGTTCACATGGCCCTGACACCACTAGCACTGTCTGGAAGGCTCTTCCTCAAAAATCTGCATGCCTCTGGCCACGCCCCTCAGTCCTGTTTCAGTCATGCCTTTGGTCACGCCCTCGGCCACGCCCTCGGCCACGCCCACACAGGCTTTTAACACCCTGTAGAGCCGGTGTTCAAAGGCTAGACTGGGTGGCATGACTGCTGTGGTGATGAAGCAGGCTGTAGTACGTATGCACACACACACACACACACACAAACACACACACACACACACACACACACACTCTCTCTCTTTCCCTCTCTCTCTATCTCTCTCTCTCTCTCTTCCTCCAGTAAAACTCTCCTTAGCCTGACAGAAGCTCTTGGCAGTAAGGTCTATATCACAGCTTGTTTTCTGAATCTCTCTCTCTCTCTCTTTCTCTCTCTCTCTCTCTTTCTCTCTTGCTCTCTCTCTTTCTTTCTCTTTCTCCTTCTGAGATCAAGGACTTCCACCAAGTTCCCTCTCACACCTACTACACCCCCCAGCCCAAACACACACTTTAACCCAACCATGTCTCCCAGTATAACTACACCCCCAACCCAAACACACCCCTAACTCACCCACACCCCCCAGTTCAAACACACACCCCTAACCCTATGGCCCCAGCCTAACCACGCCTCCAACCAAACCACACCCCCAGACGCCATTCACACTTTTCCAGCAGTACCAATGCCCCCACCCCCTACCCGGCCTGGCCTGCTATCTGCTCTCTGTTAAATAAGGACCGGTGTTCCGTCTGTTGGGGTGGAGTTGCCGGGAGCCTGTGTCCGTGGAGACAGCGGGCAGGGTTAGGGTTCGCTGAGGCGGAGCTGTGTATTTGCCTGCGCTTCCCCAAGTCCTGGCATCTCCCGCTAGTCAGCAGGAACTTGGCACTCACTCCTTCTCACACTAATAACAGGTGTTATTTCCACATATGTTCCTTCCACGTTTTTTTTTACTTTTTACAATTTGTCTTCAAGCAGCTCAGTTAAAAGCTGCCCAGTTAAGAGCCCAGTTAAGAGCTGCCCAGTTAAGAACCCAGTAAAGAGCTGCCCAGTTAAAAACCCAGTTAAGAGCTGCCCAGTTAAGAACCCAGTTAAGAGCTGCCCAGTTAAGAGCCCAGTAATGAGTGTGAAATTTAGCATATTTGCTTCTCTTTTTTCTATTCCACAAACCACCCAGCCAAGCAGTGGGAGGGGCATCAGGAGGAGAAGTGGGAGGGGCAGGGGGAGGAGGTGTGGCTGATGTGGATCACATGTGGTGCAACATATAGCGATCATGCGACCACCTACATTTTTGCATTCTCCTCCACTCTACTCCTCCGCTGTCCTCCTCCATTCTCCTCCTCTTCTCTGCTCTCCTCCTCCACTCTACTCCTCTGCTCTTCTCCTCCACTCTTCTCTTCCACTCTCCTCCACTCTACTCTTCCCCTCTTCTCCTCTGTTCTCCTCCACTTTCCTTCTCCCTTTACAGTTCCAATCCTTCACCTTTGACCTTGAGCGCAGGTTTAAAACTCATGTATCTGGCACTTATGCAACAGGGGGAGGAGTTTATAGGAGGAGGAGGAGCTTATGGGAGGAGGTGGAGGGAGGAGGAGGAGTTGGGAAGAGCTGGGCTTTTTCCCCAAGTCACGCAGATCGCCTTCCGTTCAGGATGAAATCGTACATACAGGGAACATATGTGCACCATACGCTGTGTGTGCTGGACATCCAATAATATCCTGGCAACAGTACAGCAGTGGGATCGTTTGCCACCTGTATGCACATATTCACATATTGTGCACGTACGCTTGAGTGCACTTGTGTGTGTGTGTGTGAGTGAGTGTGTGTTTGTGTGTGTGAGTGAGTGTGTGAGTGTGTGTATGAGTGTGTATGTGCATGTGTGAATGTATGTGGCTGTATGGGTGAGTGTGTATGTGAGTGTGTGTGCCTGTGTGTGTGAGTGTGGTGCATGTGTACATGTGTGTGTGTGTAGGTGTGAGTGTGCCTGTGTGTTTGTGAGTGTGTGTATGTGTGTGGGTGTGAGTGTGTATGTGCGTGTGCGTGTGTGCGTGTGCAAGCATGTGTGTGTGAGTGTGTGCATGTGCACATGCGTGTAGCTGCTGGTCAGGTGGCAGAACCATGTTGGTCTCTCCTGACGGCGGGGGCAGTGCAGGAGGGCACAAGTGCACTCAGGCAGCAGGTTGAAGTGATCCAGTCAACAGCCCTGAGCTATCTGATACCACTCAATATGTCTGCACATCCCAGGAGTGTGTGGTGTGTGTGAACCAGAGAAATAGATAGAGAGAGAGAGAGAGAGAGAGAGAGAGAGAGAACGAGAGAGAGGATGTTGGTGTGTGTTCTGTAAATCATTAGATGAATGTTTGGCGACAGCTGTAACCACAGTCACCTAAAGGGCTTTATGAATCACTGGAAATGTTAGTAGTTAAATGTTAGGGTTCGTTAGTTAATTGTTAGAGTTAGTTAGTTAAATGTTAGGGTTCGTTAGTTAATTGTTAGAGTTAGTTAGTTAAATGTTAAGGTTAGTTAGTTAATTGTTAGGGATAACTAAATGTTAGGGTTAATTAGTTAAATGTTATCTTGACTCCTGTGATTTTTGCTGGTATGCATTGATAAACACAGCCACCTTCAGCATGACCTCTGTTCACCTTCAGCTACAGATTCCACCAGATTTACTTTCAGAAGCTCCTGGTTTAGCAGTGATCTACAATAAGACAGAGAAAGAGCGAGGGGGAGATGGAGAGAGAGAGGGAGGGAGCGAGGGAGGGAGTGATGGAGAGAGAGAGAGGGAGGGGGAGATTGGAGAGAGAGAGGGAGGGAGCGAGGGAGGGAGTGATGGAGAGAGAGAGAGGGAGGGGGAGATTGGAGAGAGAGAGAAAGGCAGGGGGAGATGGAGAGAGAAAGGGAGGGAGCGAGGGAGGGGGAGATGGAGGGAGAAAGAGAGGGACGGAGAGATTGGAGAGAGGGAGGGAGGGTGTGATGGAGAGAGAGGGAGGGGGAGATTGGAGAGAGGGAGGGAGGGGGAGATGGAGAGAGAGGGAGGGAGGAGGAGATACAGAGAGAGGGATATGGAGAGAGAGAGAGAGGGGGAGATAGAGAGAGAGAGGGAGAGGGATATGGAGAGAGAGAGAGAAGGAAGGGGAGATGGAGAGAGAGAGAGAGGGAGCGAGGGAGGGGGAGATGGAGAGAGAGAGAAAGGGAGGGGGAGATTGGAGAGAAAGAGAGAGAGAGAGAGGCAAGGGGAGATGGAGAGAGAGAGAGAGCGAGGGGGAGATGGAGAGAGAGAGCACAGCTGTTTCTCCCCCACCAGAGTACTGGTTTCAGGCTCAATTGTGCATTTTGCAGATAAAGTGACAAAACTACTGCAGGCAGTGTTGTGAGCCCCTGTTGCCACAGCAACCGTGATTTGGAGACCAGGTTCTCCATTACCAGTTAATTTAAGCTTCCTAATTGCATTCCATAGAATCAGTGACCACAATTACTGCTAGCAGCAAGAAGTGCTTCTAAGAATAAATAAATAAATAAATAAATAAATAAAGTACTCATTGGTTTGTGTAAGAAAATCTTTAAGAAGTTAATCTCTGATATCCTGCAAGTGGTACCATTTAACAGTGATGCACTGAATATTTAAATATGTTAATTTTAACTGTTCTTGATCAAACTTATGAGAATTTATTTCCTTTGTGTGAATATATAAGGTAGATGGATAAAGTATTCAGCTTTAAATGTGTGTGCATTTGAGTGTATGTGTGTGAAAGAGAGTGTGTGTATGGTCGTGTGTGTGCATATGTATGTGTGTGTGAGAGTGTGAGTGTGTGTGTGCGTGCATGTGTGTGTATGTGTGTATGCATGTGTGTGTGTGTGTGTGTATGTGTGTCTGAGGGATAGGTACTGGATCTTGTCCTGTTAGCTCTATTATTCCACCCTAGAGCTGCAGGGCTGTGAGCTGCAGGGCTGTGAGCTGCAGGGCTGTGAGCTGCAGGGCTGTGAGCTGCAGGGCTGTGAGCTAGGCGGCTCACAGTTGAGTTGCCTGTTGAGCTTCTGTTCTCACTGACACTATGCTCCCACACACATGCTATATAAACACATACACACACACACACACACACACACTCACTCACTCACTCACTCACTCACACATTCACACACAATACACTCTCCCACATACATTGGGCAATGGTGATGCTGGATAATGGGGGTGAGGGTGGTGTTGGGGTGCTGGGTGGTGTTGAGGGTACTGGGTGTTGATGTGATGGGTGGTTGATGTGTGATAGTAGTGTTCCTGAACCGCTCTGTTGGAAGTGTATGGTAGTGTTCCTGAACCCCTCTGTTGGGAGTGTATGGTAGTGTTCCTGAACTGCTCTGTTGGGAGTGTATGGTAGCGAGGGTTAAGGTCCTTGATTAACGGCCCAACAGTGGCTGCCTGGCAGAGATGATATTCAAACCTATGACATCACTGATGACTCATCTCTTCTCTCTGTCTGTGACATCACTGATGACTCATCTCTTCTCTCTGTCTGTGACATCACTGATGACTCATCTCTTCTCTCTGTCACAAGCATGTTCACATTTTGCAGCAAGTGTTGCAGACTCTTGTTTTCTCTGAGTAAGATCTTCAGTGATCATCCTTCAGTGTTTTAAAATCTGGATGAAAAGTCTCTTTTTTCCCCCTCCCTCTCTCTCTCTCCTTCTCTCTCCCTCTTTCCACTTCTCTCTCACTATCGCTCCTACTTCTTTCTCTCTCTGTTTTCTCTGTTTACTTACGCTTGACCTTTGATCTGCATTGCACTTTCACCCATTCTTGTTTCCTCAGAGGTCAGAGGTCAGTGGTATTATTTTTGTAAGGGAAAGGTCAGAGGTTAGAGGTCAGGCCAGTCACAACCCTTGTTCTGCCCTGCTTCCTGAAGCTGACAACTTTAGTAAAAGTCCTAGAGATATCTATCTTGCTATCATCTCAGGTCAGCTATAATCCATTACAGCAAGAAACACAATCCTTACATTTACATTAATACATTTGCAGTATAAATCTACTGTATTGATTTTTGTTCTCAGGACTTTTGTGCTTTTCTCTGACGAGTTATTACCCCAAATACAACCACCATTTATTCAAACAGTGACATCTTTAGAAGTGTGTGTGTATGTGTGTGTGCTTGTGTGTGTGTGTGGGTTGGAAAGTAGTAAAGAGACAGAGATGGAGAAGCAGGAAAACGGGCTTTAGTAATAGTGCAGGAGAGAGAGGAGTGGGTGCAGGAGAGAGAGGAGGGGGTGCAGGAGGGAGAGGAGGGGGTGCAGGAGAGAGAGGGGTTTGGCAGCCTCTCTCACCAGCTGGCTGTGAGCCACACTACTCTGCCTGGGTCCACATTCCCTCCACAGCAAAGGGGTCCAAACTCCCTCCGGAACAGAAGAGTCCACACTCCCTCCAGGGGTTGCAGGAGGCCAGAGGGGTCCACACTCCCTCCAAGGGTTGCAGGAGGCCAGAGGGGTCCACACTCCCTCCAAGGGTTGCAGGAGGACAGGCCTGCGATTAGAACTAAAAGCAGATGGCGGATAGACAGTAATACACGGATGTGTAACTGCTAATTGCACAGCGCTGCCCCCTGCTGTGGAGGACCTGTGGGAATAAGGGGCTGACTGTGTGGGACTGTCCCATGTGCGGTGTGTGTGTTCACCCGCGATGTGTGTGTTCACGGTCCAACACCCAACCATGCAGGGCAGGCAGACAGATATTAAGGTTGTGTGTCTCCGCTACACTGATCCCTGGGGACATTGGCAGCCTTGGGTAGTCTGGCACACATGCGTGAGTTGCGGGATGTCTGAAGTCTTTTACTCTGGAGAGACAAGCGAGAGGGAGAGAGAAGAGAGAGGGAGGTGAGAGTAGAGAGAGAGAAGAGAGGAGAGAGAGAAGAGACAAGAAGAAAGAGAGAGATAGAAGAGCGGAGAGAGAGAGAGTGGGAGAGAGAGAGGGAGAGAAGGAGAGAGAGGAGACAGAAGAGAGAGAGAGAAGAGAGAAAAAGAGAGAGAGAGAGAGAGAGAGAGAGAGAAGAGAGAGAGAAGAGAGCACAAAGTCCAAGTTGTAGGAAACAGAACCAGGCCGTTGAATCAGGCCATTGTGACGTATTGACTCACACCCTGATTCAGTCACACCCTGGTTGCTGGTGAACCAGGTAATAACAACAGTTTGACCACTAATCAGGTACAATGACAGAATGGCTGTGGAGGAAACACTCAGGTACACATGGGATCTGTGAAAATGTTCCAGAGCTCTTTTAATGGCCCTAACATATAAAACAAGAAGGTTAATGGTGGTTAACCTGGTCCTGAACATGTACTAGGTGTGTAATAGTTGGGTAGTGAGTGTGTACTAGATACGCACTACACACCTAGTACACATTCACTACACACCTAGTACACATTCACTACACACCTAGTACACATTCACTACACACCTAGTACATGCTCACTGCACACCTAATATAGATCTGCATTTGATTTTTGATGGACCGGAAACCCAATAACTATGAAGACAACGTAACAAGACAACCAATCAACACACATCCATTAAGTGAGAATGGAACAACTATAGGACACATACATGATTTATTGAGACCATCAAAACAAGCGCAACACGCGTGCCGTTAACCGTATTAACTCAGAGGAACGTCTTCAATAAGGCTAAGGATGAGCTCGCGCGTAACGGAAGTGCTCGGGGACACGAGTCAGACGTTTCATCACCACTAAACAAATGTGAAATGATCCGCAAATACGCACGTGGATAATCATCAAACTCTTATTTTAAGATAGTCTGATTTGCTTATAATTGATTTACTGGTAATTTTTTTAACTTATATATTTAACTTACATATTTGTTATATATTTATTAAGTTCACTTAATAAGATTCACTTAGGATGAAGACTGATGGTTAAGAGGAGACGTAGACACTAGTGATGTTCTGGCTTTATAAAACACAAGTCTTTATAAAACACTTCACTTTTAATCGCGCTTTAGTTAGGGATCCGGTGGATCTCAAACGCAACGTTTGTTGAAACGCTTCGTTTTGTCAAGTAACGCTGCAGTGTTGTGACGTAATGTCAACACGTTAAGTTAATGTTTCAGTGCTGTAAGATTTTTTGTTTTTACAAATGCTGCTCATTTTTAAAGGTTTAACATCAGGGAATGGTATGTTTTCTAACGCATGTTTTTAACGCATTTGCGTTGTCTGTTAAAGTTGTTATGTCGTTTACTGCACATTTGCCTTTGTATTGCGACTCTGTGGACCAGCGTAATGGTTCTTACAGAAGCAAAGTCTAGATTGGATTTCAACCCGTAGCTCATGATATATCTTTTAGTCCTGTGAGTTGCGGTCCCAGTGCATCGGACTTACAGCTGTAGACAAATCAGCTCTTCAGACTGATCAGAGATGCTAATTTGGCGCTGAATCAGGGGTTAGGAGTGAGGACGACACTCATCTAAAGGGCGCCATGCGCAAAGATCCCCGAGAGCACCTCTTCACTGCAGCTGTGTGAAATGTGTTTGTGTGGCGTTTTATTTCATCTCTTATTAGTTTGTCAGGAAGTATCCGCAGGTAGCTATTACCAGGCTTTCCCTATCTCTGCTGATAAGATCACAATTAGATCACGTCCTATTAGTCCGTATCGTATTCTGGGAACAATGGGGGCGCTTTTACTTTCGAAATCATTTTCGTTTTTGATAAGGATGTACTTGCGAAGCTGAGGTTACAGCGGGTGCGGGTTAATAAAGCCGGCCAGTTAATAATGTAATCTTAAATTACAGTTTAATTACAAGCGCTTAGTCACAGGGGATGCTCGGTAATTCAATCACCTCTCTCCAGTACCGCACTACACAAAGCCTTATCGCTCTGGTTTTAAACTGGACATGAAAAGGCTGTTTGGGGTTTTTGCAGCGATGTGGCCCATACTGCGTGGTCTTATCCAGTACTTACTGGGTTTGTGAACTTCACAGTAATAAAAGGTAAAAAAGGAGAGAGAGAGAGAGAGTGAAAGAGAGAGAGAGAGAGAGAGAAAGAGAGAGAGAGAGAGAGAGAAAGAGAGAGAGAGAGAGAGATTCTATAAAATGTTCCCAGAAGAACAGGAGAACACGTGCAATGAAAAGTTCTTGTCAGCGAAGGGTCCTGGGAGCAGTGGAATCTGTTTTCTTCTCCGCATTGCCAGGTCAGAGTCCACACACACAAACCCAATTTGTCTTTGATTTCATAGGCCTTATTCCTTTAGAGACACTGCAGCAGAGATATTATGTGGCAGGGAAAATTTAATGCTCTTCATAAATTTTGAGGGGAGGGAAAATATTAGATTTGCAGAGTGAGAACTTCATTTCGTCTGGGGCCGATCGCTCTCTCACTTGGTCAGAATGGTAGCAGTGAGACGCTGGTGTGTGTGTGTGTGTGTAAAAAGCAGGAAGAAGAGATTAAAATCCATACACAGGTGCTGAGTCTGCACTATCGGCCTTGGCAGTACTGGCAGACACAGAGCGAGCTTTATAAACATTTCGGACGAGCGCTAACACTCAGTGTGTGACAGTCAGCCTGCATCTTAGAATATATATCTCTCCCTCCCTCTCTTTCACCCTCTCACTCCCTCTCCTCTTTCTCTCTCCATCCTACATGCCTGGACACTGTATTTTTATGTATCTCTCTTCCTCCCTGATTCTGAATCTCTCCACACAGGCCTGTCATGAGGGCGGTGCTGTGACACAAACAGAGTATAACTGCTATAACACAGACAGAACATAACTGCTGTAACACAGAGTACAACTGCTGTAACAAAGACAGAGCACAACTGCTGTAACACCAACAGAGCACAACTTCTGTAACACAGAGCACAACTGCTGTAACACAGAGTACAACTGCTGTAACACAGACAGAGCACAACTGCTGTAACACCAACAGAGCACAACTTCTGTAACGCAGACAGAGCACAACTGCTATAACACCAACAGAGCACAACTGCTGAGGGACACGCATAAATAGGAAACGCATCACTTGCCAGAACTTCTGACCTCTAACCCCTCTGCCGTCTGGTTGGCTGTGCTAGCTGGAGAGGCCCCTCCTCATACCTCCCTTACCCCCAGTACCCCCACATTTATCCTAGACACCTCCTCTATCCCCCAGCCCTGTAATGTATCTGCACCGGAGAACAAACAAATCCATTTTCTTGTCTCCCTGTCACCATGGTGGACAGACAACACGTGTGCATGTGGGGTTGTCCCTGACGGCACACGCGTGTGTGGGGTTGTCCCTGTCGGCACACGCCTGCAGGGATCAGAAAGAGAAGATGGAGATTTCGGCGAGTGATGAATCTGACATAGACGCTCGCTTTTACACATAAAGCGAGATGTGTGTGCAATGTTGAGAGCGACTGAAATCAGAACACAGAGAGGGGGAGGGAGAGTGTGAGATACAGTCTGACTGTGGCACAGAGATAAACCTGGACTGGGTTAGGGTAAGGATTAGCATTAGGGTTAGGGTTAAGGTTAGGGTCAGGGTTAGGGTTAGGGTCAGAGTCAGAGTCAAAGCTTCTCTTCATTCCTGAAGTGCACCAGGTGGCTTGAACTTAGTATTAAATAAAGTCTCGTTCTCTCCATCTTCACCAGGTTCATGTTCTTTGCTGTTGCGTGGTTTGGGTGGAGCCTTCACGCCTTCCTGGATCGGCGATACCAGATTTCCAATTAAACAGGAGCATTTGGGTACAAGCCATGCAAGACTGGGTGAAAGATGGATCTCTGAGGCTTTGGAGAAAAAGTGGATGAGCATTAGTTAAACTGCCAACCCTGCAGGCTGCCCCGTTCTTCCTGATAAATCTCTTCTATTATATCTGACATCACAGAGAAACGCTTGCTTGCAACATTGTGTACAATCGTCCAGGAGGACGCAGCTTTGCCCTGCTTCATCAGTGCCTGTGTGGCCGGACACTGTGCCAGTGCAGGCCTTGCCACCCTGAGCCTCTGAGGGTCTCCAGATGACCACGGAGGAACTTCAGCAGTGGAGATGGTTTCCACTTCATCTCCAGGTCAGGATCTGTGTGTTAACTTTTGTTATCAGCATCGTTTGATGTTGGTTTGTGGTACATGGCTGAATGTTGGGAATTATTCTAATGTCAGAACCACAGAACGGTTGTTACTGTGACTGACTGAGGAAACAGAACCACAGAACGGTTGTTACTGGGACTGACCGAGGAAACAGAACCACAGATATCTTTTGTCTTTCTTGTTCTTGAAGAGAGCTGCAGGACTGTGTCTGCCTGAGGCATTGTGCGTGTATTTTATATTTTCGTGAAGTCACACCCCAGTTTATAAAATTACAGATAGATTTTCAAAAAGAGTAGTGATTAAAATCATCCACTGATCCTTACTGTCACAGTATAGTAATTCATGCTGGAACAATTGCTGGAGGGCTCTCTGCCATCAATAGTCAATAGTCTCTGATTGAGTGTTGCACTGGTGATGTCATGATGTCACATGGTGTCATGGTGATGTCGTAACACCCACTGGCTCAACAATCATTTGTTCAAGGAAGTTGAACGATGATGTTCTATTGCAGAATTCTTCCTCTGCTGTTAATGCATCTTGTAAAGCAGCACTCTGAACACTCTTCAGTACCTGTTACCTGTGGAGTAGCACTCTGAACACTCTTCAGCACCTGTCACCTGTGGAGTAGCACTCTGAACACTCTTCAGCACCTTTCACCTGTGGAGTAGCACTCTGAACACTCACTATAATATACATATATAACAGAGTATATACATACAATGCATTTAAAATGGCACCAAACTGTTTACCAACTTATTTACATATGCGATTCATAGGGTTAATTGTTGCACAAAGAGAAAATGAAATCTTAAGACAATTCATTTTTATAGAGAAACAGGTGTTCAGTTGAACGCGGGTGTTTTTTTAGAGAAACAGGTATACCTTTGAACAGGTGTGTTTTTCTAGAAATACAGGACTACTTTAGAACAGGTGTGTTTTTCTAAAGAAACACGTGCAGGTACAGATTTGAACAGGTGTTTGGCTGAACTTGGTGCCCCTGGTGCACATTTATCCTGCCCTCAGAAAGTGAATGATGCCCCACCTTAGAAGCCCCTGCTCTCCTGAGGGCGTTTAATGGCTGCCGGCGGTGTGCTTTGCTGTCACAGAGCCCAGTTCCCTATGAAGGACCTCCCTATAACCCTGCATCTCCACATCTCTATCACTCGCTCTCTCTCCTCTCAAGTCAAGATGGCATAACTGTACAAAACACAATATTGCTAAAATGTTTTCACATAACAACAACAATAATAAAAACATAAACAATAGTTTTAATGAATCTAACAATGTAATAAAACATTAACAACATATTATTACTAATTAAAATGTAAATAAACTTTGTGTGTGTGTGTGTGTGGGTGCGCATGTGTGTGCAGGTGTGTGTGTAAAGGTGATTTACTGGTGAGAATGAGAAGAGTGGAAGTTGTGTCTCAGTCTGTGATGTTGTTACATATTTGCGATATGAAGACCCCCCCCCCCCTCTCAAATTCAAATTTCCAATTCATATTTCATTATTGGCTTGAATTGTAATGAATGACTGTTACTGAAGTGATTCAACAAATTATTAACATTAAAAGTGATAAAACTACAAAAAAGTGAAAAAGTACAGCTTCAGTTTACAGAGAAGAGACAAATGTTACAGGTGTCAATGGGTGAGGTTGTAAGCAGGGTGGGGGGAATGAGCAGGTTAGGGTTAGGGTTAGGTTTGGGGTATGCTGGGGTAGAGGTGGGGTTTCGGGTTGCATGGGGCTGTAGGTGGAGGTGTGGTTTTGGGTACAGTGGAGGTGGGGTTTTGGGTGGGGTGGGTTTGTGTGTGGAGTTGGGGTTTGGATAGGGGCAAGGTGGAGTTGTGGTGAGGAAGGAGGTTCACCTATGCAGTATTAGTAATTTAAGGACTACACTATCCTGGCATGATGCGGAAACATTAGTACTTGCCTTTATTA
>JAOXYF010000001.1:8714827-8732314 GCA_028565775.1 Sternarchorhynchus goeldii | reverse complement strand
TTGGGAGGACAGATATGATAGAATACCAGTCCTGTATAATTAGCTGCTGTGAGTGTTCTGAATGTCATGGAAACTGGTTGCTTTTGATCCGCACCTCTCCTCTCCTCTGCCGTATCTGGGCTGGGCGGATGGATTCAGCACATCCCTCCCTGCTGATCCTGGATCATTGGTGGATGGGTTCAGAAAAAGCCCTCGTTAGGGCTTAGCACTGCTAATCCCTGCCCTGCTGATCCTGGATCCTGGATGAAAAACGCACACCGCCTCAACGTGTTCTCCGAGCTGCCTGTTCTCCTCTACCCTCACCTACCCTGTCCTGCATCGCTCTGTCCCTCGCTCCCTCCCTCGCTGCCTCCCTCGCTGCCTCCCTCGCTGCCTCCCTCGCTCCCTCCCTCGCTGCCTCCCTCGCTCCCTCCCTTGCTCCCTCCTTCGCTCCCTCCCTCGCTCCATCCCTGCCTTATGATGTTTATTTTAAAAGCGCACCGAGATGGTTTGTGTTTTCCCCTCACCAGCACTGCCAGAACAAGGCATCTGGAGAGCAGGAAGGGAGGATCAGAGCAGTTCTTCAAAGTTCCTCTTCACCTGGGTAAGAACCTGCAGAGATGTTCCCACCTCTAGCATGCTAACCAGAATCACACCACTGGCTTCTGTCATCATTAGGGTTAATGCAGTTACATGTTCAGATACTCCCTGCCAGGGTCACCAGTAAACTCTGCTGCACAGCTGACTGCTGGAGTTTATAGCTGATAACGTCATTATGCTATACAACTGTATTAGTTAGTATTAGTGCTTAAGCAAGCATTAGTATAATAGAGAAGGTTATCACTATTCATAAATCTGGCTGAAGGGGTTTCCAACCTTGTGAGAGGCGCCCTTGACGTCTGGGCCTTCGTTTGTGTCAGAGTGTCGTCCGCTGCTGCACAGGAGAGGAGATGGTGACGATCATTTTGTGATTGTCTACAGGGTAGAGTATAGGGTAGAGTACAGGGTAGAGTATAGGGTAGAGTACAGGGTAGAGTATAGGGTAGAGTACAGGGTAGAGTATAGGGTAGACCATGAGTGTGGGGTAGATTATAGAGTATGGGCTAGAGAAGGGGTAGAGTATGTGTAAAGTGCTGTGAGGTGTGTGTGTGTGTGTGCGTGTGTTTACGAGTGTGTGTGTATTATTGATTTGCTTACCTGTATCATATTTTGTGTGATGCACCATACACTGCAAGCGCTTTGTAAGAAGGACATGCTGCAGGGCTGGAACTGTAGTGCCACGTAAACCGAAGAGTCAGAGTTAAAGTCACAGGTGTGAAATTGTTCGGCCACTAATCCAGAACGAATGTCTAGGTCCATGCTAAACTTCACAGTTAGCATAGCACAGTGTGCCTTTGAAGTGTGGAGCCTGTAAGTTTCTTGTTTTATAAGGCTGAGGTAAATAACGGATGCTAAACACTAGCAGGACCTAGCACAAATGCCCGATACGCACAAGGTGGGAAAAGGAATGTCTCACTTCCTGTCTCAAAGGAATAGGCTGAATCAAATTAAGAGTAGAAGTAAATGTCTATCACAGTCTAGTGTGTGTGTGTGTGTGTGTGTGTGTGTGTGTGTGAGTGGGCGTGTGTGTGTGTGTGTGTGTGTGTTTACTGCGTCCACCACCCTCCACCCACCACCACCTAATACACCTCCATCAACCTCCACCCACCACCACCTGATATACCTCCATCACCGTCCACTCCCCACCACCTGATACCCCTCCATCAACCTCCACCCACCACCAGCTGATACACCTCCATCAACCTCCACCCACCACCACCTGATACACCTCCACCACCCTCCACCCACCACTACCTGACCCCTGCATTTCTCTGCCGCGTTGTACACAGAAGACATGTATGAACTTTCCAACAGTGTTTGTGCCTTTGCTCTTGCCCCTTCAGAGAACTGCCACTGTTCTCGAAGTTCTCGATAGTAAGTCAGTGATACGGACCACTTAAAGCAGCACCATGTCAGAGCGAAGGGAGGTGACAGGGTGTCACTACCGTAGCAAGACCGAGCGCTGAGAACAGAGACTGGAGACAGAACAGAGAGAGAAAGGGTCCACCTGAAGAACATGAGAGAGTGGCTGTTATATGCAAGTTACTTAAAACTCATGACAACTTGTTGACCAGACAACTTGTTGACCACCCTAATGAATATATAATCAAGAAATACACTGTTGATAACACTGTGCTGGTGTGGAAGGGAGCTTACAAATATCAAAATGAAAAGTGGTCATATTTGTTTAAAAGGAAATTTGCTCATTTTAACTATAATAATTATCCCATTTTTCTGTAGTCCCTGCAGTAGCACTGCAAAACCAACACCATTTTCTTATATTACAGTAATTGCATGTAATAGTATGCCAGTGTAGCCCTAGTGAGAACCCAGCGTATACCAACAGAGAGGAGCATGTGCAGGCTGGTGCTGGGGACTCTGGGTCTGTACCCACTGCCCTTCTTTTCGGCAGGACGCTGAGGTTCCTCCTCTCCAGTTTCTGCTAATTATCTCCCCGGTCAGAGGAACCTCTCCACATCACCAGCTTCCCTTTCAGATGCTGTATCCTTGCAACAAACACTGCAATCGTTCTCTCGTTAAACGATCTCCTCCACACCCCTCCATCAGCCCCACCCTCTCCATCAGCCCCACCCCCTCCGGCAGCCCCACCCACGCAGACAGCTAGCGCAGCAGTCTTAGCACCGACTCCGTCAGAAGCCCCCTGAGGCTGGCGGCCCTGTCAACCGGGGGTAACGTTAGGAGGCTCTTGCTGCCTGGGCATCTCAACACAATGTGTGCTTTGTTCCGACAGCAAGCTCTCTGCGGGGAAAACTCTTAAAGGCTCATGTTAGCAGGAGAGAGGAGAGGTAAGGTAACCCTCAGACGTGAAGGCAACGTGAACAGAGGGAGAAATAAGAGATGGCCTAGTCGTTACCTTAAAACACCCTTAAACAGGCTGCTTACTGCTTCACGGTGCTGATACTTTATTCTATATTTACACAGTTCTAAACATATTTACTCTGGCACTAGTGAGGTGAGAACGTGTCCTTGGTGCCTCCTAAAGGGATCAGACTGACGATCTCCAGTTTAGCTCCATCTCCCTAAAGTTGTGAAGAAAAGTTTGTGAACTTTGTGTTTACATTTCTGCACAAATGACGTAAATGTGCTGCAATCTTAACCCAACTCATAATAATTAATAATCAATCTCAACAGTCATTAAGCTCCTTGAGGTTATTAATGAATATAAAGGTTCATAAGCTCATTGGGGTTATTGCATATAAAGGTTCATAAGCTCCTTCAGGTTAATGCATATAAAGATTCATAAGCTCCTTGAGGTTATTAATGCATATAAAAGTTTATAAGCTCCTTGAAATTAATTCAAATAAAGGTTCATAAGCTCCTTCAGGTTAATGCATATAAAGGTTCATAAACTCCCTGAGGTTATTAATGCATATAAAGGTTCATAAGCTACTTGAGGTTATTAATGCATATAAAGGTTCACACATTTTTTTCTCTCATGGGCAACTTTGCTGGCAGCAGGCTCAGCTGACAGATCTGTGGAGCTGCTGATTTCTGCTGGGTCGTGGCACTGTCCAGCTCCCAGCACACACTGCTGGAGTTTAAGGACATTTCTAGGGTGTTTTGCTTTAACTTCCTGTTCCAGATCCTCAGCATTTCAGTGGGATTGATTTTGACTTTGCCTTCCTAAAATACAAACTTTTTTTCAGCCTTGGTTACTCCGGTGTAGATTTACTCTCCTGTTTTGGATCATTTTTATGTTACACAGCCTGACATTCCACTGTAGAATTTCCTGATACCACCTGGAATTCATTGGCCTCTCCATGATAAGTCGTGTAAGCCCTGAGGCAGCAGAGCACACCTACATGAATCCAGAGCACTCTCCCCGTGCACCAGCTTGGGGGGTGTTCTGCTCTCTGCACATGGACTGCGTGTGGCTAGACTGGAAGGTCCTTGTGGTCTCTGTCTGAGTGGAGATAGGACAGCTGGGCTCCCCCTCCTGTGTCTCAGTGAACACGGTTCTAGTCCCGTCTCACTTGTGTAGTAAATTTAACTGTTTATCATGTTATGTTATTAAGTGCAACATTAAGACACGTTGCTGTCTACCATATCTACACGCACGTGAATGTCCTTCTGTGTAAACATGAGCACACCCTTATACGAGAATGTACGTGCACGAGCACACCCTTATACGAGAATGTACGTGCACGAGCACACCCTTATACGAGAATCTACGTGCACGAGCACACCTTTATACAGGAATCTACGTGCATGAGCACACCCTTATACGAGAATCTACGTGCACAAGCACACCCTTATACGAGAACCAACGTGCACGAGCACACCATTTTACTAGAATCTACGTGCACAAGCACACCCTTATACGAGAACCAATGTGCACGAGCACACCCTTATACAGGAACCAACGCACACACTGTTTTTTTTTTCAGGACAGCCAGTCCAAGAGAGCAGTAGAATTGCTGAATCTGTAAACTACCTGGCTCTGAGCTAACGGAGATCGGAGTCTTTACAAATACCTTCGTTTCACTTCCTAGCCTCACGAGTTCTGAAGCATCTCTGAAATGTGGCCATATTGCACTTCAACAGAATTCTGCTGGGAGAAGCACGTAAACGTGAGTTTCCAGAACAGGAAAACCTGAGCCGTCTGGACGTACTGTGTGCAGAGCGCGTCTTCCTAGAGACCACCACGATGATTTATGACTTATTCAATAAACATATGGTTATATGTATAAAACTGTGTGTTGTTTGATGAACAAGACTGACCTTATTTATTATCATGAAGATGTAATATATTTGAAGAGAGATTTGTGCAGGAAATCAAACTACTTTGATTTAAACTCTACAACCAACATATTATGTCTTTCATATTATGGCACTGGTGATGCTTAAGTTGATTCTCTACTGCTCTTTTCAAGCAGACAAAGCATACCAGTGTTTAGCAAGACTTGCACGTAGCCCCACCCACTGCTCGTAGGAGTGAACAGAGAGGGGGCATATCTCAGTGAGACAACACCTGGCAACAGTGGACAACACAT
This sequence comes from Sternarchorhynchus goeldii, assembly GCA_028565775.1. Lineage (NCBI taxonomy): Eukaryota > Metazoa > Chordata > Actinopteri > Gymnotiformes > Apteronotidae > Sternarchorhynchus > Sternarchorhynchus goeldii. The sequence continues at coordinate 8,727,221 of JAOXYF010000001.1, read as the reverse complement.
CTCTCTCAAAACTACACACAATAACTCCCACTCAACAACACACACACACACACACACCAGGGGCTACAGTATATAGCATGTAACAATGTGGCAGGCAGGACAGCATATAACAGAAGGGGTGTTGCTGTTGGGGAGAGCTTGTCGTTCACACCCTGTCATTCATAAGGCCTGTTTACTGTATCCAACCTTTACAGAAGGTGCATCTGCTGTATGCCTGTGATCATGCGCGCACGTGCACACACACACACAAACACACACACACACACACACACACACACACACACACACACACACAGGATTGAGCAGGACTTTGGAAAAATACGTTCATAAACACACCCTTGAGCTATGGATAACACAGTGCATTTCTCTCTCTCTCTCTCTCTCTCTGTTAGTCAGATTTCACAGGGAGAGAGAACCGTTTAGCCCAAACCTTGGTGCAAGGTGTACAACACCCCTTCTGACAAACTTATCCTATACCCCCATCTTCACTGCTCAATTATTAATAGAGAGAGAGAGAGAGAGACAGAGAGAGAGAGAGAGAGAGAGACAGAGAGAGAGAGAGAGTGTAGGGCTCCTGATGGACTGTCAGTAGGCATTTCGCAGCCACCGATCTGGCAGAGCCCTGAGAACACAACACTGGAGCTGACAGTGTAAAAAACAGAGAAGCAGTTTAAGGTCAAATACACTCAACACTCCTGAGAGAGGGTAAGAAATGCTAGCAGAGGATGAGAGAAGAGAGAGCGAAAGAGAGAGAGAGAGAGAGATTGCTAACGCTGAGGTGTATTAGTCATCCTCTAACAGAGCTAAATGCATGTGTGGGTTGGTTGGACCTGAGGAAAGACTTTGCTTCTAGAGTCAGGAGTCACTTGTGAACACTTCTGAAAGCAGTTTCACTGGTGCCATATTTATGTGCCAGGACCAATGTGGAGCATAATGAGTAAAGTAAAACAACAGGCCCGTTAAAGAATAACTGTGACTCACTGCATCGCTGTATCTCCACACTGAGGGAGGAACAGGGCCATTAAAGAATAAGACTGACTCACTGCATCACTGTATCTCTACACCGAGGGAGGAACAGGTCCATTAAAGAATAAGACTGTGACTCACTGCATCACTGTATCTCCACACTGAGGGAGGAACAGGTCCATTAAAGAATAAGACTGTGACTCACTGCATCACTGTATCTCCACACTGATGGAGGAACAGGTCCATTAAAGAATAAGACTGTGACTCACTGCATCACTGTATCTCCGCACTGAGCCCACACAGGTGTTACAGAGATAATTAACGGAATAAATTCCACATTTGTGAACATTCCAAGCACGACTCTGACTCTCAACTTCCTGAAAATCTAAAAACACAAATGTTGAATGGAAGTATAAGGAAACCCTTTGTGCTGACTTATTAGATTCACTCTTTATTAGACTGACTCTTTACAGAGTTGTTTACCTTGCACTGTTGGTTTCAGCAGCACTGCTCCAGGAAAGAGACAGCTTAAAAATGTCTAGACAGTTTTCTAAAGGACTACTTCATCATGCTTCCCCATGAATGCTAACTGAGCTGCACTGGCAAGAGTTTATCGTTATGGGAACAAGAACCTGCCACTTCCATAGATGTATATTTCAAATCCACTGTGATTTATTATTATTTGTTAGCCACAATTATTTAAACATTTTTGGAGAAATGTACATCTGAATTTTAAATTGAGTGTGAATTACTTGTATGTGAATGAATGAATTTAATTAACTAATGAATTACTTTTTAATTACTTTCTTAACTGATTATTGCATAGACACTATTAGAAACTATCACACATTTTCATTTAATGCTTTTATCCAGTAAAGGTTGTGAACAGTATTCTGTTCACCTTCATCTGAGACAGGTTTAACTGTTACACTTCCCAGTCCAAACAGCTGCACTGTGTATTTGTGTCCTGTCTCAAGGTCTGGAGCTCCGCCCAACAGCACAAAGCCCGCCCTGTGAGCGGATGCAGTGGCCAATCAGACGATGACGCATCCTGAGTGTTGTTATGACCACATGCAAATCACACACACCAGCCATGAGGTCATGTCTCCTCCAGCTCCATGTCTCTCTTTCATAAACACAGACACACTGCTGCTCTCCAGCACTGGAACCTCACACAGGACTCTCAGGACAAACGAACAGAAGTGAAACAAGTGTTCTTTTATGAAGGAGCCAGAATGATCCTCCATGCGGAGACGCCCAGGCAGGTCAACATGCAGCAGAGAGCGTCAGCCGGGACCCGTCATGCCCTCATACCACCCGCCAGAACCCAGCTATCACCCAGCCCGAACCCACCACATGCAGTCCGGACCTGTCCGTTTCACCCATGGACGGCATCTCAACTCCTTCAGGAGGAATTCAGCGGCTCCTCCACTAATTGCCACCAGAAGACGAGAATCCCTGATCATATTAGTCGAAAGCTGAAAAACACTCACAACCAGCCCCCCTCCACACCCCTCCCAGAAAACCACCACAAAGCCTGCTCTGCAAATGTAGCAGCCCCCACCCCCTGGCTCCACCACCTTGGTCCATTTTAACTCTCATTCGCTCACTCTCCCCCCACCACCTGGGGAATAAATGAACTATTCCATATGTCAGAGTTGTCAGTCAAACGTGGGAAGTCTCTCCATCTCTGCAGGACCCACTTCCCGTTGGCTGGACGATTTGCTCTCTCTCTCTCCCTCTCTCTTCCCCCCTCTCTCTCTCCCCTTCTCCTTCTGCTTGGGCACTACCCCCGTCTCTCATACTGTCTTCCCTGCAGTTCACAGTCTCAGTGCTGCACAGGGAAGGAGGCATCGCTCAGAAAAACAACCATGAAAACTAATGAATCCAGCCGCACTTGTCACGATAAATAAGGAATGGAAAAACAATACCTGTGCCTGAGTCTGGGAAATTACATGTTTAACACAAGGAAATGTTACCTAGTTTAGGGGAGTCATTGTGTCACTGATTTTTTTCTCCTCATGCCGTGTTTTCAGGAATAATGTCCCCTCTCAGAAAGCTGCCGTGTCGTTTGCTGTAGACAGTTCAAGCTCAGGACAGGCCGTCACTTGTGTCTGTGCCATCCTCGGGAAAGGACACGATCAGGAGATGAGAGATAACCATCCGGACATAAATCCTCCCTGGAAACTCCCTGCAGGGTTACGGATGGTCACCCAACGTCCCTCTCTATCGCATGCTGTCACTCCACCACAGAGACAACCATGAATCATCTCTTCTGATACGTTTACGTGACACGACGTTAGACGTGGGCTTTCATGGTAATTAATACATTTTTCATAATCTGCGTGAACGTCTAAATGAAAAATCTGACGGAAGATTGATCTTGTTTGTGAGAAGATCCATAAAAGATACAAATCACGCTAAAAGCCTGGTCAGAACCAACAGGCTGGGGCCTGGCAGCTGTATTCAGATGTAACAAGCCAACAGCCCATTGCTCTGGGTTTTAATGTTTACTCTCTATTAGGCTGAAACAAATGCTTCAAAACTGCAGCTCTTCAGACCTTAGAGTTATCGATTTCTCAGATTTGTATCTTCTACTATTAAATTTGAAATCACTGTTTTGTTTTGTACCTTAATTATAAAATATAGAGTAATGATTCATAGTATATTAATAATTGTGCTAATAATCAATATACCATTTAGTATATCAATAGTAGTTAGCAATTTAGTGTTTTAATTTGATAGCGTCAGGCACCAAACCCAACATTTTGGGGGGTTTTTTCCCCCATAAGCAAAGCCCACTTTTACCGTGAAGAATCGCCGTCTGTGTTCGTCCTCGCAGCCTCGCTTTCACACCCTGTCGTATTCATTTATCTGCTGAAGGGGGGAAGGGGCGAGGGGGAAGCGCGAGAAAGAAAGCCTCAGAACTTGCGCGTGTCAACAGCCACCTCGCGCTCCGGGAGAAACACCACTTTGCCGCCTCCTCTCGCAAAAGAGCTCGAGGACATCAAAAGCGCCAATCACCAAACAGATCAAAAAAAGCGGGCAGCTAATCACAAAACTTGTCATTTTCCCCAGCTGCCAAAGCCATGCTTCTCTGAAAAACTGTCCGGGAATATCGCCGCGCTCATTCTTCGTTTCGTAAAGGAAGCGTCTAGAAAGGAGTGCGCTTAGTAATTTTTCGAAGTCAGCCTGACATGGTAATATAAATATTGTTGGACAGAGTTTATTCCGACCTGTCTCACTTCGGAAGGACTTTCAGTTAAGTGCCGTCGGGAAGGAATTGCTGTTTACGCCTCAAGTAGTTATGAAGCACAACAGCTTAAAAATGAGAGGGCCTCTAAAAAGGGGGTGTTTGTTTTCGCTTTTAAATCAATGAAATAGAAATAGGCGACACGTGTAGTTCATAATAAAAGCAGCCAAAACATACAAATATGTGCCTAAAAAGAATACTAGGTAGCTCTCCCTAACAGGTAATACATTTACGTCTTTTGAAGCCTAAACAGTTACGTCAGCGTTATGGTTTGTAAACACCGTGTACAAATCATTAGCCAACAGGGCCTCCAGCTCTATCCTTGAAACAGACCGAACATGAGAATCCAGGTGAAAACTGTGATCTCTAAATGATTTCACCTGTTACAACCACTTCAGATGAAGGGGAGGAGACGCATATTTCACGCAGTAACTGACTCAACCTGGTTTATGATTGTCAGGGAAAACAGGGGGGAAGGGGGGGGCTAAAGTAAAATTTAGTATGCTTTCTAGATTCCCTGGTTTGAGTGTACCAAAAAATTGCACCCCTGTTTTTTTAAGTGTAAAAGTCTGTATCCTACATCCAAAAGGCCTATTCATAAAATAATTTAAAGGCCCATTTGTGAAAGAAGTTAAAGCAGATTAGAAGTGCCAGTGAAGCATCAGCCAAACAGCCTGGTCACGTGTCTGGAAGTGAAATGGCCCACGTATCTAGAAGTAAAGTGGCCCACGTTTCTGGAAGTGAAGTGGCCCACGTGTCTGGAAGTGGCCCACGTGTCTGGAAGTGAAATGGCCCACGTATCTGGAAGTAAAGTGGCCCACGTATCTGGAAGTGAAGTGGCCCACGTGTCTGGAAGTGGCCCACATATCTGGAAGTGAAGTGGCCCACGTATCTGGAAGTGAAGTGGCCCATGTGTCTGGAAGTGGCCCACGTGTCTGGAAGTGAAGTGGCCCACATGTTTGGAAGTAGCCCACCTGTCTTGTAGACTCAGCTCAACAGCAGTTTAAGGCAGGTCAGGACCCACCGGCTGAGAATAGAAAGCGCTGCTATTTTCTCCACAGTTTACAAATGTGTCATCCAGTCCAGGTTTTCATTAAGCAAGGTTTAGTATGCAAGTGAATATTCTTATGAACATGCTTATTATTTGTGAGAAGATCAAACCAGAAGGACAGACATACTGAAGTAGAGCCTAACTGATGATGTGGTCGTGAATCCGTGTGAATTTGCTCTCTGATCTGGGTCCCTCTGCGTGGTGTTGGGCCACTGAATTCTTCTGGAGAAAGATATCGGTTTGTGTGGGAGGCGTGAGTGAAAAGGGGACAAGGTCCTCTCTGCATTCTTGCTGATATGTGTGCAGGAACACGTGTTCATCTACATCAGATCCATGCGATAGATCATATCCATGAGACACTACTATCACTATCACTATCACTACTACTAATACTACCACTACAACAACTACTACTACTACACACACACACACACACACACACACACACACACAAACACACACATACTACAACACACACAGAAAGACACACATACTGCTACACACACACACACACATACGTACGCACAGTCTACATATATACGACCTTTCCTAAACCAAACAAGCTAGGCTTTGGTGCTTTCTAAACGAGGTGCATGTTTTTACTACGTTTTGAATAGATAGTGTCCATGCCACCATCAGGTTCTGGCATGCGAGTCGGCATTTAAAAGCAAGTAATACATAAAGGGAACCTCAGCACAACATCTGATTGCTCCTCTCATTTATTTACTTTTGTCTTTATTGCGTCCTTTATCAAACCATCACAGGATCGGCTTGCTGGCAAATCAGCCTCATTCATTTGGTGGATTGTGATGGATTGGTGCTTGTCATCTGGCGGGCGTGTGTTTCTGTGCCAGGGAGGAAGTGCCGGGCTCCTCCGGTGTCATCGTGCTCCGACTGGGGTTGCGGCCGCCGGCACCCACCCAACCTGCGCCTTCACCCCGCCTTCCCCCACCCAAGAGAGGTGCTCTGAATCAGAAGGGGATTCTCCTGTCTCACTTTCCCAAAGAGGTGTAATTTGCTAATGTTCTGTGTCTTTATGGGCAGATTTGCGAGGCCTTTTGCTGCATGATTCGAGCTACGTGAGTGCCGTAGCAGAGGGCCGTCGCTTGGCAACGCTGCACCACACCTCGCGGGGTGCGTGCTGTCGTTTGAGTGGCGTAGTGCAACATGGTTTAGCACATCTCTCCTTCCCTCCGTCTCTTCTCACTCTCTCTTGCTCACACGTTTAAGCACAGACACACAAGCAGTCTGGTTGAATGCTATGCTTAACACTTAGCACATTCATAGTTCAGCACTATCTGAAATTTACAAGGGAATTAAAAAGGTTTCTCTCACCAGATTACAGTATGATGTTCATATAGGGTATGTGTAGTGATGACTTGGAGTTGGAATATAGCAAATTTGAAGGTTATTTGCATGATCTGATCCATTCATAGATGTATTATCTAGAATTTACTTTTGATAACCAGTCAACTGTAAACCTTTGTATGAAGTTAACAGTATCTTAATTTTGTTCTCTGCTGGATAGCACCATTCCAGGACTTTAGTCCTTCCTAATGAAATAACACCTTCTCTTACACCTCACACACACACACACACACACACACACACACACACACACACACACAATATCACAAATACACACACATACACATAAATCAGGGCATGTGGTTATTTTAGAATATGTGTATAATTTTTTTTTTTTCAAAGCCAGGTGTGAAATGCATGTTCATTAAAAGTGACAAAGACCTGATTTCTAGAAGAAGTGCAGCAGGGAGAGAGAGTGACGGAGACATGGACGGAGGGACGGAGGGGGAGGGTGGTGTTGCAGCAGAGTGCTTTGTTTTGACACCGCCTGCAGAGAGACGGCTCACGCCCACTCACCTCGACGCTGGGTTTTATATGGCGTGAAACACAGATCCACCAGCACACACTCACCTGTGATTTACCGCTGGTGAGACACCACTTCACGTCTGGCTGTTTTCAGATTTACTGTTATTGCTTTCTCAAAGAGGCTGATGTGGTGAAATGAATGGTTACAGATTGAGGTAAGATATACTAAACTCATAACAAACAACCTGCTGTAGGTTTGTTATATTAGGGGAATGACATTACTGTTGCCTCAGCCAGACTTTCAGTTCACCCATTAGGGAGTTACTTGACTGTCTGTTGGTTCGAGCTTTGGGATGACACTACTGTACTGTCATGTAGGGCATAGTATGGTTGTTGTGCATTGTTTCAAAGGTGAATTGTCAAGACCTGCTTAGTTCTGATCAGTTTAAATTTTTAATCCATAAATCCATTGAACCTGTCCTAGATGTAATATATATGTAATATAGATGTAATATGCCCTAGATGTTCTATTCTGATGCCTGGGTTGGGCCCATGTCAGAGACAAACTGAATCTGAAACTTAAGCACTCATTTTTGACCTGCTGGGTTAGACCAGGGTTTGTTTGACTAGACTGGGGTTCGTTTGACAAGACTGCAGCAAATGATACATCAAGAAAAAAGTTGAAGACCAAAAGTGTTTGTTAAAAGAGTGAAGCAGTGATGTCTCTGCCCTGTCAACAGAAGCTGAACTTCTTGCACGGGAACGCTGGGGTGCTCTGTCGTACTTGGCCATCTGGCCAATGGGGCTGTGCCATTATCACCATGAACACAAACACGTCCTAACGAGTCAATCCCGGAACCAGCCGTGCGAGGATCCGATTCCACATGCTGTCACTGTGAAACCCTTTGAAATAAATGGAATTCTACATCACATTCTCCATCACATTCTCCATCACATTCTACATCACATTCTCCATCACATTTCTTGAAATTATTTATTATTTATTCACCTCACAAACACCATCTCAGCTTTGCAGCATATATTCTGTCTGAAACATTTCTGTGAAAATTCCAGTGTTTTTAGATCATTCTGCTGTGCCAGATTTGACAGAGAGTGTCAGAGTGTTACAGGTTATTCCTCGATACCCTCTGCTCTGACCTGTGAAAATTCTAAATGAAAGATAGCCCTATCCTCAGTGAGCAACGAGGCTGTCCAGCGTGCCTGAGGGGAATCACGTTAAATCGAGAAAATGAACAGTTTCAAGAAATAAGAGATTCTTGCCACACCTCACCCTTCTCTCTCTGGACGTAACAGTTGTTTATTACTGTGACAGATAATTGGGAATGCAGGGAACACAGCTTTTGTTACTTGTTCTGCTTTGACAGGAAAACAAGATATTATAGAATTCCAACTTGCCACCTGATTGATTTCAGTTGGATTCAAATATTAAAACATTTAATTTCTATGCAGTTATATTAAAGTTTCAAAGAGTTTGCAACAAAGGATTCAGGTGTTCAGGAAACACCTGAACACCTGAACTTGGTAACAGGTGCTTCAGCGACTAACGGGTGGTAGAATGTACAACTGATCTAGTTCCTGTCTATTCCTTATATAGGTGGCTGATTTTAAAACACTCTGCTTCACTTTGCTTTCCACAACTTCCATTCAGAAACATTCAAGATTCCTCCTGGCAGATTGTGCTTTGGCAAGCGGTATTTACAGTTTTTGTGCACTTGGTGTGTTATGATGTCCTTGTTGGCTGAGGGTCTTGCACTTCATGCAAGTCTGAAACAACCAGATCAGAAGTTCCCGCCACTGTTTCCTAGAATACAAAATTTCCCACAATATCCAACTTTACATGAACTTGTGTAGCGTTTACAGCTGTTAGGTGTGAGAGGCATCTGTGTTAAATGAAGTTCTGAGATAATGTGTGTGAAACTTCATACTGAATACTCTAACACTGAAACGTTATACTGAATATTATGCATGAACAATGCATGAAGATGATTATCCCAACAAACTGCAACTGTTTATTGTATAATGTGTAATTCTACTACGACTAATACTAATAATTATAATAATAGAAAGTTCACTGGAGAAAAATGTTTCATTTGCTTTGTTCACACATCTCTTCCAGCTGAGACACACTGGTGGCCATCTTCATTAAGGCTTTAGAGTCTTGTTGATTTTCCCACATTTAAATATTGACATTGCAGACACTAATATGCCATAAAAAACATGTACATAAGGCTGGAAGCTGGAGGAGGCTAACAGGGGTATGACTAATGAGTTTAATCCCAGCTGCGCCATGTTCTGTCTGTGGCTGGGAGCCCTGAGGAACTCCACTGCCCAATGGGAGGAGGCTGCAGAGCTAAGGGAGAGAAGCACTGATCCAATGGGAGGTTGAGCAATTCAGGTCCACCTTCAAAAAAGGATGTTGAGTGTGTTGAAATTAAGCCCTTTAACGAAGTGGACATCCAGCAGGTACTCAAACTGGCTTAAAGCTCACGTAATCAATTATACAGATCTTGCTGTCTTTCACCAGGCTTCAACTGGAAGACTCTATACCCCTCCTCCCCACCTCACTGGTGTTCTGTGGACGTGTTTAGTGACAGGCAGGGAACAGCACTTTTTTGAAAGGCATTTGCTGATCAGACATCAGTGTTGATCTGTGTTGGAACATTTAATTGCTGGTTACAGAGCTGAGGATATTTTTTCTCAGAGTAACGATTTTAGCGAAAACAGTTTAGTCAAAGTATTCTTAAGAAATTGTTCATCGGTTACAGTAACTAATCTGCCTCAGATGAGTTGAATAGAACTCAAATGCTGTGTGTTCAGGTTGGCCTGCCAGCTGGTTGTGATTTAAGGCCTTTCATAGAGGTTTTGGACACAGTCTTGTTGACTTTCCCGTTGCGGTATTCAAATATCCACATTTCAGACATCATTAACCTGCCATAAAATACATATATTTGCATAATATGAGAGGAAACCTGTTGACAGAGGAAAACATGTGTGTGGAATTGTAGTAACAAATGTAGCAAAACACTTCACATCCACTGGATGGAGCACATTTCTCCTCTTACTTCCAAAAACTGAAAGTGGATGAACATAAAACAAAGCAAGGGTGGGTTCAGCAGTCTAACAGACCGGATCATTTCATTGGCTAACGGACCTAGTCAGACTGATATCAGATTGATCTGTGTGCAGTTTGTCGGTGTTAATGTTGGACCTAAATACCCATTCTCTTTTAATAATGTGGTGTATGTCTTGTAAAGATCGGATTCTGACTTCCAAACACAGGCTAAGTGTGTGTGTGTGTGTGTGTGTGTGTGTGTGTGTGGTATGTACGTGCGTGGCTTTTTGAGTGATCTCATCTGTTGATACAAATGTCATTGCCGTATTCCTCTGCTGCCTAGGGTTAGGGTTTGAATGTTACTTTCTTGCTCCAGCCCCCTCTCTGGCTGCTGCTGTATCAGCTCTCACATGTGGCAGGTGAAGCCCTGGCTGAAGGTATTTTCTGTTTCAATTTCCCATTTTCCCAAGGGGAGACAAAAGCGTAGAGGCTCAGTGCAGCTGGTTTCACTGAGCGAACGCCCCTGAACTGCCTCATTCCTCAGCAGATTAGTGACTGCAGACAATCCCAGGCTAAGTGCTATTGTGCGCCTCAATTTGGCCATTATACATTGTCTTTTCTCCATTTAGAGTGCCCCGAACCAATTAAAGTAATACAGCCCAGTACCTGGTCCTTATTAAACATGGGCGGCGTTACCTGCCTTGGTACCAGTGTCCGCGAATCCCTTCCACTCAGACACACTCATTAAACCTATTCATCCTGAAGGAGCTGGTGACAAGGATTCAGGGTTCAGTCACTACTCCTCCGCCCATCACCACAGTCACACCACCACTGTGCACCACCCCAGCCGCCCCCCTCTGTGCTGCTCGTTCACTGGCTGGAGCAGAGACGTGGGGGGCGTGGCACGCTGGCCCACGCAGGGTTGTGCATCCTCTTTTGCTCCTCTGGTGGATTTTTTTTAAGCCTTTTCTTGGTTTTGTTTCAGGTAGTCCATTTTTTTGTTTCCAAGCTCGTTGTGTTTTTTTCTCTCTCATTTTTTTTCTTCTTTTCTTCAGCACTTCACTTGGCAGCTTCCAAAAAGCCTCACAGCGGAGAAACAAAATGGAGGCCTCTTCAGCGCCACTGAGCCAATTGACAAAAAAACGGGACAGTTAAAAAAGATGGGAGTGTTAAACGTTGACAAAGGGCAGGCGGGAGGCACTGTGTCCAGAGCAGAGGAGCTCGGAAACGACCCCGGCAACGACCTCGGCACGCCGGACAGTCTCAGCTCAGCCCCCATCTGACATTCACTGGTAGAGGCGGCTGAATCGTTTCCTGTTTCAGAGGCGTTTTAATAACACAGATGTAAGGAGGCTGGGCACTGTGGTAAACGTGGGGAAAAGACCCAACAAAGAAAAACACAATGAAGAGTATGAATAAAAACAAGATGGGAGGATGTATTTTAAAGTATGTAGTTTAAAGTATGTAGTTTAAAGCAGACGCACAAGTGAAGCATCATCCAGGACCACAACAGCATCATGAGGACCACATGCCTTTGATCAGGAACCGCAGGGAACTCAAAGATGGTGGTGTTTGTGTTTTTCCTCTTGCCTGTAAATCAAAGCGGCTGCCCATGACTTCACCCATGTCTGAATTACAGAGAGTCAAGGCTGATGTGTGCTGAATTAGAGAGAGTCAAGGCTGATGTGTGCTGAATTAGAGAGAGTCAAGGCTGATGTGTGCTGAATTAGAGAGAGTCAGGGCTGCTGTATGCTGAATTAGAGAGAGTGAGTGCTGCTGTGTGCTGAATTACAGAGAGTCAGGGCTGATGTGTGCTGAATGAGAGAGAGTGAGTGCTGCTGTGTGCTGAATTACAGAGAGTCAGGGCTGATGTGTGCTGACTGGAGGAGGTTACGACATGAGAAAGGACGCCTGTGCTTTTCAGAAACAAAACCTTCAGCCTCTCTCCATCCCAAAACCCCACCCACACCCCCACCCACAGCCCTCGAACCACTCCACTGCCTCCGAGAAGAGATACAATGGTCCTGTTTTCCATGAGAGACAGAGAGAGGAAGGAGAGAGGGGAGATAAAGATAAAAATGGGAGTAAACGCAGACCACATGTGTTCATTAGGAGATACGCAGCTCCGCTGTCCGAAGGCTCCTTCTTCTCTCACACACACACAGAAACTCCCTGCCCCACTCACACTCACACAGATTCTCTCTCTCACATGCACACA
>JAOXYF010000001.1:8678548-8681949 GCA_028565775.1 Sternarchorhynchus goeldii | reverse complement strand
GAGAGAGAGAGAGAGAGAGAGAGAGACAGAGAGAGAGAGAGAGAGAGAGACAGAGAGAGAGACAGAGAGAGAGAGAGCGACTGTGACTGCTCATTGCACATCTCCATGGCTGTAAATGAATACAGAAGCTTGGTGTTAATTCAGTCCAGCTCACAGAACCCAAGAAGCTGTGACAGCCCCATGTTACCCACAATGCACCTGCACGCTCTTTTCATTCTCTTTTCATTTGCATGTTATTATCATTTTTTTCTGTCAGATATTTTATCTTAACAAACACAAACACAATGTTGTGTCTGATTTTTTAGTCTCTGTAAAGCATCTTACACCTTGCACATATTTTCAGGTGAGATATATTCAGGGTGGGTGTTTAATACTGTATTCGAGGGTTCTGAATAGAAACATTTCATTTGGCCTCTATATCAGATAAATGTTAAAATGCTGAATGACCCACAACCTCACATTCATGGTAATAAGAAAAGCCATAATATTACACACCTAATGACTTGAGCTCGACTTATATCTCCTCTGTCTTTCTCCTCTCTTTGTTATGTTGTAGTAATTGTAATAATTGTAGTAATTGTAGGAGGATATTCCACAGCCACAATGCCTAATTGTAATCAAAGACCCGACAAAAGACTTCGTTCATTCTCTGTCTGGTTTTGTGTACATTATTAGACATTTCCGTTTCACCCGTGCGTCTTTAAGCCCCATGGCATCATTCTGCACGGAATGAGATGCTGGTGATCAAAGTGGACAAGGGGCTTTTTGATTCTACAAAATAACCTGAACATCTCTGAACATCATAGAACATCTCTGAACATCTCTGAGCATCTCTGAACATCACTGAACATCTCTGAACATCTCTGAACATCACAGCCTTCTTTAAAAAAATAAGAACCTCTTCTTCAATCCTCTCATGGAACATGCTGTCGTTGGTGCGTGTGTGTGTGTGTGTGTGTGTGTGTGTGTGTGTGCGTGTGTACTGTCATTGGTGTGTGTGTGCTGTTGATTGTGTGTACATGTGTGTGTGCTGACGTTGGTGTGTGTGAGTGTGCTGTCGTTGGTGCCTGTCTGTGTGTGCTGTCATTGATGTGTGGGTGCAGTTGGTGTGTGTGTGTGCTGTCGTTGGTGTGTATGTATGCTGGCACTGGTATGTGTGTGTGTACAGTATGTGTGTGTTTTTGAGTGTGTGTATGTGCGTATATGTGTGTGTATGTGTGTGTGTGTGTGTGTGTGTGTGTGTGTGTGTGTGTGTGTGTGTGAGCTGGTCCAGGACTTGGTCCAACACGTACGGTGTTGAATTCTGTAGTCGGCTGGCAGTGGGTGGAGCAGCACAGTAGTGACACTGTTCTCAGCTCCGCAGATCTTTAAACCCGTCGTCACGGCAGCGATCTACTAGGTGTCACCCCTTTCCACATGCATTTTTCCAGGATTCATCCCTGTTGAGGCTCTACAGAGGGAACATTAATGGTGCTTGTGCAAAGAGATTTGTATCATAAGAAATCATTTGGAGGAATTTTGAGGAACTGGAGACAAGTGTGCTTGTTTCTTCCTCTTGTCCTTTTCCCTGTTTTTACAATTTCTCGTTCCAAACTGTAACACACAGAGAGCTGTTTGTTTATTTATTTATTTATTTTCATTTAGAACTGAGCTAATTGCCTGTAGCTGAACTTGCTCAAACATGCTGAACTCAGCATGAGACTCCATTTTCTCCAGCATGAAACTCCACCCTCTCCAACACCAACATACTGGCCACAAGCCGTCCACAACCGTCAATGACCAGTCAAAACCGAACTGTACACAGAAACCCCACTACACTCTGTAACAGCAGCATTTAGTTTCTTAATAAAGCATATTTTTGCTTCTTTTTTGTGTGTGTTTAATATCAGGAGCTTCTGTTCAGTTGTTACAACGTGCTTTTGTGGGTTCTGAAGCAGACTGTCAGAGCTGGTTCATGGCATTAGCGCAGTGTCCTGTGAGTGGAGTGTGAAAGACAACAGAGTGTGTGCGTGGATGAGATGACCTTTACGCTTTCTAAAGCTGCTCTGGTAACACTGTGTCCTGAGTTAAGAGTGATCACCTCCTACTCTCTCTGGTAACCCCAAACACAGCACCAAGCCTGATGCACAGGTTCACACCACACGATAATGTGTTTCCAACAACTACATCGTGATTTACTAAGAGACAGTTATTCATTTCATTTGTTTTTAGGTGAAATGCAAATTGTATTTTGTGCAAATTTTAAATTTAATGTTAAAAAGTTGGTCCAAGGAAGGATTTTTAATGATTATTATTATTCTTACTGAAGTCATAAATCTAATGCATAGAGTTGAAGCAGGTCTGTACACCACAAGCACATATAAAAGTGTTAATGGGTGTTACTGCAGTGCTGAGAATAGCCTTCTAACTGCTCCCTTCCTTACACTCCGAGAAAACTCTCATTAATGGGTGTTGATGACCTTACTTTGTATTTTTTTAACATGTGACGTTTAGAAGAACACAGTGACCACAGTGTGAGTTGCTTCTCCACAGCTTCTGCCACTGGATTCGATAAACTACACCAATATTTACACTGCAACACGCCCTGATATGGATCTCCTGCCTTCGTTTTGTGCACTAGTGTTACTTAATATGCACATTAGGCGTTATTTGCTCACACCTGGCCAAGTCATTTCAGCACTGTGTGATTCTTAAAACTCCTCATTAAAGTAATGAGAGTAGTTCTGCTGATCAGCAAAACACGGCCTGTATCGCTTCTTCAGATACATTAACACACACAAACACTATGCTAACACACATCTTTAGATCTTCTAAAACCTGTTTTGGGGGTGACCTTTCCATGAAACTACTCAATAATTCTCACAGAGGCACAGGAGATGTTGAAAGCGGAATCTGTGTCAGCTGAAGTTAGGTGTTGACAGCTGTCTCTCCTGGCATCAGACTGACACAAACATTCTAAATAGGATTGTGCTGGCTCATCCCTTATAACAGATGACCACAGATTAGATTCAGTTTTGATACTTAATTTTGACCACATGATGAGGTTCTAGTGTTCATTTTCCATTAGCTGTGGACAGATTCAGCATTTGTAATGTACTTGCAATTAGGTGCTTATAGCAAAGACAGAAAGACAGAAAAGAAGAGACTGTGTTCGATCAGCAAAAGACGAGTCACGGTTCCGCAGTTCCCAAAAACGGGAACGTCCTCAGGAAGATCCACTGCAGAGGTTTGCAGCTCGTAAGTCATCAGGGAGGCAATTTATTTTCTTTGCATGTAATATGTCACAGGCCGGTGGCCGTGCGTCGGTGTGTCTGTGGGGCTCCTCCGGGCGTGGGCTGCTGCTATAGCCAGCTGCTTCCACCACGCATACCTGTGGTGTTCTTCATGGTTCAAGGGCTCCT
>JAOXYF010000001.1:8671048-8676048 GCA_028565775.1 Sternarchorhynchus goeldii | reverse complement strand
GTTTACATCATCAGGCCGCGTTCCCTTGCTTACGTCATCAGGCCACGGTCCCTTGCTTACATCATCAGGCCGCGTTCCCTTGCTTACATCATCAGGCCGCGTTCCCTTGCTTATCCTCACGTCACTTAATGAGGGAGAGGCAGACTTCTAATCACGTGACACTGCTAATCACGTGACACTGCTAATCATGTGACTCAAGGAAACACAAATCCCTCTTCATTTACTCATTTCCATAAATCTATGTTTACATTAGATTAGATTAGATTCAACTTTATTGCCATTACACATGTACGACTACAAGACAACGAAATGTAGTATGTTCAGTTAAACTTAAAATTAGCTTCTGAGAAAGACCACCTTAAATTCTTTGCAATGAAACAAGATGCAAAAAGAGAAACATACAGACATCTGGTACCCATGAGAGGGTAGCTGGACCAGTGCCAGTGGTGTTCACACTGAAAATGGCTTCATTATGAAGGTATAATCATCTCACGTGTATCTGGCAGTCTGGAGGCGACTAATGTTAACCATCCTCCAACAAAACATTTAGATTTAAAAAAAAAGTTTTAAAAAAAAAAGGCTTTTTATGGGAAACCAAAGATTAACCTTACGACCTTAAGTCCTGACACTACAATTCTACAACCACTCTAGCCCTGATGAGAAAAGTTCTGCTAACTGACCCCAGTCCTCACACCGCCCCCCCCCAGTACCTGCCTCAATTCCCCTCTCCATCAGCCCCCTCCTCATGCACCCCCACCCCCCTCAATAGCAAAGTTTCCATCTGGAGAAATTATAGTTTATTTATTCAAAAGTGAATAAAAGTGAATATAACAACATTCATTAATTAAGGGACCATTCAAAAGGGTTGAGATGATCCTCAAACCCTCTTTTGCTTGTGTTAGAATGGACAGTCCATTAGATGCACCGCTCCAAACAGCACTGCTGCATGCTGCAAGCTCCCGAGGCCTGTTGATGAGAGCTCTGACAGTGATCCACACCGACGACTGCTTGGTGCTTGATGAGCACATTAGCAGGATAAACTCTTGGACCAGATCCAGTTCATCCATTCTCCCTGACACCCACTTTGCACAGGACGTGTATTTGTAGTGACGGGGCAAACGAGAGAGTGTCAGTTCACCTGGAAACCACAGTGAAAAGCTTGTCCTCTGGAAGCAGTGCAAAATGCTTTGAGATCTGGGAGCAGTTCGGAGTGCTTTCAGATCTGTTATTTTGCACAGATTTATGTGATTAGTGCTGGTTTGGTTCACAGCAAACATGGAGCCAAAGCTGTAAACGCTGTACAATGAGATGATTAAAATCTACACAGGTAAACGTACACAGGTAAATCACCAGGCTGAGAACAAAGTGTTTAAAAGATGAAAAATTTAACTTTTGTCACAGGTTCATTGTATAATTTAACAGTGATGATTTTGCTTGGTGCACATGTCATAAACCATTTCTGGGCTTCAACCTGTTCACACAGGCCCTACCAAAACAGCTCAAAATAGAACAACATAAGAGTCCACAAAATAAGAGTCCACAAAATACATCACATAATGTCAATTATTTATAAGTCAATTGTACATCCTCTTTCTTTCTGTTCTAGCCACAGACATGGAAGGTAACATTAACAGCTGCCATGTGAGGACAGAGACGTAAATTGTAGACAAGTGTCTGGGGTATCGACATGCCAGAGGCAAGTTAGGAATGGATGGGTCTGCTGGTTACTGTCCTGGCAGTGTAAACAGGATTACCATTGACAGACTGCAGTGAGAAGGGATACAAACAGCTGCCTTGGAGCAGGAAGATTCAGATCTGTCCTAATGAACTGCAGCAGTGGGAAACATCTTGAAGAGACAGCGCTGAGACAGGAGCAGAGAGAAGAGGAGTGAGAGAGGCAAGGCGAGGAGAGAGAAGATACAGGGATAAGAGCATGAGAAACAGAGGGGAGAAATGTATGAGAGAGAGGGGAGAAATGTATGAGAGAGAGGGGAGAAATGTATGAGAGAGAGGGGAGAAATGTATGAGAGAGAGGGGAGTAGAAAGTATATAGCCTTGCTAACCAATTGCTAACACAAGAGGCTAACAGCAGCCTAGCTTACAGAGCACTAACACGAGAGTCTAACACACAGCGCCAGGACATCCAACGCTGATGATGTGAACCAGGACAAAGTCTCCACTATTGACCCCCTGTAACAATTTCCTGTACTGTTACTGAGTTAGTCTGTTTTTGCGAGGGTTCACGTAGGACAGAAGAAAGAGAGAAGACACACTCTTCCAACAACAGTTGGTCCACAATTGTCCACGAAGCGTTTTTCTTCATAAAATATTTGGCATCCACCTATTTATCAGTCGGAGGCAGTAAATCATGGATGTACAACTGAGGGGATCGAAGGCAATTACCATTAGAAGAGCTGTGGTACCCACGGTACCCACGGTAGCCATGGCAGCCGTGGATCCAGTGCTCTGTGACTGAACGCAAGCTACTCCGGAGTGCATGTGCACAATTTAAGCGTCCAATCGATTCAGCTGTGGAGTTATCAGCTCCCTTCAAGTGGCTTGGTGGAGGGTCTAGACCCCCTCCTACACCAGAAATGTCAAAACGCTCCGACTCTGAGCGTTCGGGGGTTAAGGGGGGGAGAAATTGTTCTTGTGAAACATTATTGACATGCTTTAACCCACATTTCCAGCATCTAAGGAGAGAGAAGTCGATTCTCATTTGGAAGGAGACCAGGCAGAGATGGATGTGAGAGTGGGGGAACATCCTCATTTGGAGTTCACAGGGGTCATGTGACAGGGGTCGGGAGTTCAAAGGTTGCAGGGCTGCTGCTGCCAGCCCAAGGTCAAGGTGACAGAGGGATGAGGGGGTTGGCCCGCCCTCATCTGCACTGGTGTCCTTGTAGCCAATCAATGTCATTAAAAGGTCTGACTGATCTTTGGGCTACTCCTCCTTCACTCCCCCATTTTCTCAGATTCCTCAATCCTTTGCTCATTTTGTTGTCCTTCTTCTCTTCATTCTCTACCCCTTTTTTTCTCTTGTTCTCTCTCTCTCTCCCTCTTTCTCCCCCTCCTCTGTCTCTCTGTCCTGCTCTGGGTGATGGAACTCAATGGAACTCAAACGTTTTATCTTGATAGAACGCCCCTCGCACACTCGCACACACACACACACACACACACACACACACACACACAAACCCTCCACATGGCTTTGGGCTGGACAGTCTATTGTTTAAACAGTGTTTACAGTCTTTAATATTTACATTGGTGCATTTGACGGTCTGAAGCCACATGAAGCAATTACACACATGACCAAGTCGATAGTCACCGAAATAGAGAAAGCCTTTATCATCCCAGCAAAACAGAGGACGCTGGGACACAGAGACACTGGGAAACTCTCAGGCCACAGATGTAGTTTGAGGAACAAAATATCAGTATTTTCTTCAAAGTCTGTGTCAGTCCATGTCGGTCCATGTCAGTCCGTGTCGATCCGTGTTGGTCTGTGTCAGTCTGTGTCAGTTGTCAGAGCTGCAGAAAAGCACACGGACTGAAGGATGTGCTGAAAAACACTCAGAGCATCAAACGCAGCCAACACACACCAATAACCTGCCCTTCTCACGCCTTTAATCCTGTGAAGGTGGATACGCCGCTAGATAATGTCCCATTACTGACAAAGGGCCCTATTATGAACTCCCTTATTGTCACCCAGGAATGGCTAACAGTGAAACAGAGTCTTATTATAGTTTTATATGAAGAGCTTTTAATATGGTGGCACTATGGCAATACAGAGTTAAATAGAAATCATGGAAAGGGGCTGAACAAAGTCTTTGACATCCTGAAGCTGAAGCACGGAGACTGTGGCCACTGCTGGGAGTCCTGGCTGAGCTGTGTGAGCAGAGGGAGGGTGGAGGCAGGGTGGAGAAGCCTGCCCAGTGGGTGAGGGGAGAGTGGAGGGAGGGTGGAGCAGCCTGCCCCGTGGGTGAGGTAGCGGAGCACGTGCTGCTGGAGGGACAGTTCTGCTAATCACTTCCGTGCTTTTCCAAAAACAAACACAATTACAAAGTTAATCGTATTCCAGGGTCGGGGGAGGGTGTTATCTCCTGGGTCCTGACAGAGCAGAGTGCACGCACCACGATTGGCCAGCGAGAGTGAAGGCGGCGTTGAAGACAAGGGGATGGGTGGATGTGGCGTGGTGTGGTTGGGGTCGTGTGCGGTGCCTGAGGTGGGGGTTGTGGGTAGGGATGTGGGTGGGGGTTTGTGACAGGGCGGAACCAGGCAGTGTGACGGTGCTGTACTGCCTCCATTGCAATGAATAACGGCCTGCTGCTCCAACTCGACTGATGGTGGAGGAAGAGGAGGAGGAGGAAGAAGAGAGCTGTGGAGGGTTAGGCTGTTTCATTCTGAGTGTGTTCAGATGAGAGAGAGGAAGAGAGATGGAGAGAGGAAGGGTGACAGCAGGAGGGGCGGTGCGGAGGTGGTTGGGCGGAGGGGAGCTGGCAGTGGCAGGGGGTGCCAGTGCCAGATGTGCCCTCCATAGAGCCCCCTGTGCCTGGCACTGTCATGCGTGTCCTGTAGCCTGAGGAGCTAACAGTAAATATTACAATATCACAAGATGCCCCCTGCAAACACCATTTTCCTGCTCCCCGTGTCAATTCCCCTCCCCCCCATGGTGCTGGGTCTTGATGGAGCTAAAAATGAAAACACACACCACTGCACACTCTTCAGAGGAACTGAGATGCACTGCACACTGTCGTGTAGGGTATTACGTCCAGCCATGATGGAAACGAGAGTAAATCAGTACTCCTCTGTCATGAGAGGGTGAATGAAAGAGCAAGAGAGAGAGAGAGAGAGAGAGAGAGAGAGAGAGAGAGATGGCTTTCCATGGAATAATGGCTGTAGTGGGGGATTCTGGGATTGCATTTTGCTTCCTGTGGTGACGCAGTCTCTCTCTCTCTCTCTCTCTCTCTCTCTCTCTCTCTCTCTCTCTCTCTCTCTGTGTGTGT
>JAOXYF010000001.1:8579137-8589597 GCA_028565775.1 Sternarchorhynchus goeldii | reverse complement strand
GAAGAACGTGGGATGTCGCAAGTACGCCTTCAACTGCCTGCAGCTGAGGGCCTTCCCCAAACAGTACCGCCCCCCTGACGGGACCTTCGGGAAGGTGGAGTCCTGAGCGCCTTCCCCAAACAGTACCGCCCCCCTGACGGGACCTTCGGGAAGGTTTAGTCCTGAGCGCCTTCCCCAAACAGTACCGCTCCCCCAACATGACCTCACACTGATCAAATTTGACCTCATGACACGCTCGACTTTGCGTGTCGCATGTTTCTAAGCTTTTAATGCAAATTAATGCAAATCTGCTCTGGTAAACAGGAAGCTCTCCTCGAAGCTCTCCCTGTACCTGGGTCCTTCATGTAAGTGCAGTGCATTTTACTAGTTACAGTCAGCAGCAGTAATGGATGCCAGTGGCTGTAACACTTAAGAGAGCTTCTCTCCCCATGAACGTTCACTCCATCTACATAATTAATGCACACCATGGTTGGAGGAAGACAGCCACCACACACCACCTTCAAGTGCATAAAATGAGTGCAGTAGTGCAGGCGGTATGATGTCATCTCCCCTCGCTGTAGTGCAGGCGGTATGACATCATCTCCCCTTGCAGTAGTGCAGGTGGTTAAAGCTCCAAGGCTCATGAGATGGTGGTGCTCATGAGATGGTGGTGCTCATGTGATGGTGGTGCTCTGATCATTCTTTTTACATCTACCTCCCCCACCAGCCATCAGTGGCCATGACTGTTGTCCCCTCCACAACACACACACACACACACACACACACACACACACACCCCTACACAGATACCGATGGGTATACATGCATGCATACACTCACAGATACACACCTACACATAGACACACACAGGCGCCTTTAGCTCAGCAGGGTGTTTCTGAAATTGCATTCTATTTTTGAGTTTTTTGAGTTTTTTTTTTTTTATTCTGGTTTTGGGTGTGTTTTTCCTTTTTTCCTTTGGGATTTTCTTTTCATTGCTTGTCTTGTCTTTGATAAGAAAATCTGCTTTCAGTTCTTCAGTTCCTCCACAGTTAAACCTCTTGCTGAAACTGAAAACATGGACGACTGCAAGAAAATAAGTTGCAGGCATCAGTGCATTCCCCAGATCTCTCAAAAGCGCCTCTCCCCACGGCCTTTCAGGAATTCCCATTGTTGTTTCAGGAATTCCCACAGCATTCCCATGTACTCCGTCATGTCTGTGTGCTTTCATGCTGTCCCACCTGCTGGTCTCTTGTCTGTGTCAGAATGCTTCATGTGCTGCTCAAGTTTCCTCTCTTCTCTGAGCGGCGTCGTTTCTCCCCGGAGGTACGAACCTCAGCTGTTGGCAGTCAGACAAACTGAAATGCAGTTTCACTGTTCTTGCATAGTTTTTTTTAAGTTATTTTTACACTTGTTTTTATTCTGATATTTGTAACATTACCGTTGTATTTTCTCCTGTTTTACTGCTACGTTCGATGACTGTACTGTAATATTTTATTTAAGTCCTGATGCTCACAGATATTTGAATGGAATTTGATTTTTATTTATTTCTATTTTACTGAACTTGTATCTTTTATTAAGCTCTCTTAGACGTGTTGTCTGTTTAAAGTAGAGTTCAATATGGTATGCCGTCATCAATATCTGATGCCATTAAAAGACAATTAAACTAGTTTGTTTTACTTCTTGTGCATGAACGTGTGCGAGTGCAACTGTGTGTATGCATGGGTCTGCGCACATGAGTTGAAAATGGTTCAGTGTGGGTTGTGTGAGCAGCCTCTTTACTGGATCTGATGTACTCGTCTCTCTGGTGTTCTCTCTCTCTCTCATATCTCATATCTCATATCTCTCTGGTGCACTCTCTCTGATCTCTCTCACGTCCTGGGTCGTGACTGGCTGGTCTGTGATCATAAGGTGAATAGCAGACCATCACCCTGCACTCCCTAAGGAACAAAACTGCAGTAGGTCAGTCTGGAGAGAACAACAGTTCATTTGCACAAGCGCTAGCGTGTTTGAAACGGTTATCTCAGGTCAGTCTGGAGTTATCGGACCTTCAGACTGCAACATTGGGGGTTCCAGACACACTACAGCGTTTTGGTTTTTACATTATAACACCAATGGCTACTGGAGCCGTGATCCCCGTGGAGCCATTTTGACTTGTGCTGTCACAAGACCTGCCCCACACACCGGCCCTCTTTTTTTTAATGTTTCCTCAGTAATATCTGCCTCTCCTTGATCTGTATAGCTGCTCTGTGTAATACCTGTAGGGTAGTGCTACATCCGTGTGATGATGTAGGTCAAGATGAACAGTACTGACAGGAATATTTGCATCCACTGAAGCTTCTTCAGCTGTGTTTTCTCTGTGGTGTTTGGAGTCTCATGAACGTGAGTACATCCCTCACATTTTTGTAAATGTGTCATTTCATGGGACAATAATGAAGACACAATGTAAAGTAGTCAGTGTACAGCTTGTATAACTATATATTTGCTGTGCTCTCAAAATAATACGGCCATTAACGTCTAAACCGCTGGCAACGAAAGTGGGTGGTACAGTTGTGGTGGAGCCTTAGGGAGACGCCCACACGGCATTTTCTGCTGCTTCCACAGGGCCTTTAAATCGCATCACACAAAAAATAATCCATTCCATCATAGCAACTGACTGATATTTAACACCGTAATTATTGTTGTTCCAAAAGGGCTGCTGCTGTTGTTGTTATTATTATTATTATTATTATCATTATTATTATATTATTCCAGAAGGAGTTTTTGGAAAGGTTCTTCGGTGTCTGTATAAACCAAGGCTGTAATTCTGACTGTAATCTGAGCGCCATTTGCCAATGTTCCCTGTTTCCCCAGTTTTAGGTTAGGCCTGCTGTGAACTTTAAGGTGAGAGAAGCTTCCTGTGCTTCCAGCTCCTCTGCTTCCAGAGAAGCTCTGTGCAGCACAGCAACGTGTGAGAGTTTCCCCTTGCCTTCAGTAACCCACATACAGGGCCCTGTCCCCACAACCTCCCCTGGGAGAGAGCCTCTCTCTGCAGCTTCACCATTAACCCTTCCTATAAGTGATTAGCTGCTCTGTTCTGCAAAACCTATCATTTAATATTTAAATATATTAATAAATTCTGCTTAGAGGTTATTAACGAGCATATCTTAGCTGTAAATGAACAAAAAGACCTAGCGCTGAGTGAGTGAAAGAGCCCAGAGGGAATGGTACTAAATAAAACCGCTTCTGAAGAAATCTACCCTCTCAATGGAAAAAAAAAAACTATTTTAATCGCTGTTTCATGTACTGTAAGTAGATAAAATATGCTACGTTATCAACATTAATGTAACAACTGTGTTATGGCGTTAAAAGCGGAAGTATGAAGGACCTATATCGTAATGCTCACTGCTCATGTGCCCTGCTATTTCTGGGCCGTTTAGTTGTAATCCGCATTGAGCCTTAACCAGAGCAGCCTATATATACAGCAGTATGTTTCTATAAGCGCCACAAGAGGTCGCCTTTGTGCTCAGTTTGAGGTCAATTTTTTTATATAAAAAATAACTTCGGCTATGGTTGTGTGTGTGGGTGTGTTCACAAATTCCATGCGTACATCGCGTGAATAAGCTGAGCCTTTTGTTTTATCCGTTTATTTATATTCCTGAAACAATTCATTTAAAATATCAAAACTGATTTCAAAAACGGGTAAGGCCGTTATATCCCAAAATTACCAATACTGTATGTTTTAATTAAGCGATTAATCTGCGCAGTGTTTAAATATTCATTACATGTTTTCATTAAAATAATATAATATAAACATACAAGACTATATTGGCCATTATAAATCACTTAATGAGGTATGCAAGAGAGAGAGAACAAATCGTGCATAAAGAAGTTTATTCAGCATACCTCACAGTCATAGCGAGCTGTTTGCCCTTTAATTTATCCGAAGTAGATTATAACCTACTTTAGGTGGTTTAGGTTAAGCTCCGACTCCATCTTCTGTTCACAACTTTATAGAGCTGACGTAGTGGACTGGCTGGCGGTGCACGCGACGTAGCCTGCTGTCGCGCGCGCAGACACCTGTCACACACAGTGACGAGTATCTGCGAGCTGTGTCTCACGCGAGGGAGCACCTCTCTTTGCGCGGCGGGAAACACAGATCACCGAAGCTGGAGCAAGCAGTCCGCAACCCACCGAACTTTCACTGGGCCGCGCCGGGAGGACAGCCCCCGATCTGGACCGATGTTCTGGCCGAAATGTCTCGACACATCTATATTAGGAATAAGATCGGCGAGGGAATTCAAGCGCCTATATTCCAGGTAGATTTACCGCACGCTGATCCCACTTCTGCTTTCTGAACAGAAGTTCTGTATCGATAGCGTTTGAGTATAGCTATCCTAACTGTGTTTAAACGTTTTAGTACATTTATTAGTTGTGAATCTGGAAAGTTTCTAGGTTTGGTTTGCATCACACACCAGCGTCCTTTTATCACTGTAAATTGGGTTTCATGTCTGTCTTTGGGTTTTTACTTGCTGACTGACTTTTTTCTGTCATCACTTTGTTTATTAGGAGAGTCCTCGCGTATGGCGCGCGCGTAGGTATGCTGAGATCACATGCGTGAACTGAGCGCGAGCGGCCACCATGGTGGCCTTTATGAAATGAGCTCACTGACCCATTTTGCGCTTCTCCTGATTAACAAGTTCCGAGAAGAATGACCAGTCCGCTACCAGAGGGCTCCCCGTGAGACTCTTAAAATGGATCAAATATAGAACGTACTAATTAACTTCCTATCCCACAGAGGTTAATGCTGCTATAAATGTTTCAAATGGAGGCGGGTGAGAGAGCTACAGGGTTTGGGATGGCTTCTGTGTCATAAACCTGTATTGAAGAAATCAATACACTGAAGATAGCAAAAGCGATCTTCAGTGGGCGTTAATTGGAGCCCGGAAACGCAACGCAACGCAGCGAAGATGACTCATCGAGGGGTGCACGTGCACCTGTGTTGTCTTGTGTAAGTTGTCGGTAAATAACCCGCATGTTCTATGGTGTATGGAGTGGGGTAACATCACTCAGAAGGCTTTGTTTGTTTGGAGGCTCTAGCTTTTTGGCAGATGTCCCTGATCAGAAATCGCATCAGCTCGGGAAAAGTTTTTAAAAGTGAGGCACCTGATGTATTCAAACAACGCGTGCTGTGTATGCTTTATGTCAATAACACGTGCTGTGTATGCTTTCTGCCAATAAACTCGTAATTTGACCTGATTTTTTTCTAATAGATGAGTGTGTGTTAATGTGCACGTGTGGGATAGATGAGTGTGCGTTAATGTGCATGTGTGTGGGATGTGTGTGTGTGCGTATGTGTGGGATATGGGTGTGTGTTAGTGTGTTTGTGGGATATGGGTGTGTGTTAGTGTGTGTGTGTTAGTGTGCATGCGTGTTCTATGGGTGTGTGTTAGTGTGTTTGTGTATTGATGTCATAGAAGAATCATAGCATAATTTCCTTTAATATTTGCTTAGGAATATTTGAGACAGATATTTGAAACAAATATTTTGTTAGTTTTATTTCATACTGAATACCATATCAACATATTCATTCATCACTCTTCCTCTGTCATTTCCAAATCAAGAAACATTTTTCCATTGTTGATTTACTGTTGCACTGTGCTGCCCCCTGCAGGTGAGCAGAGGAACGTACTCCAGACGGAGTCGACTGAAGCGCTCTGATGGCAGCACTACCTCCACCAGCTTCATCCTCAGACAGGTGAGCAAAGACCCATGACATGAACGGTTTGGACGTCCAGTCACATCCGTCATTGAGAGGATGCACTGCTCCTTCGTCTTCATCTTTGTGTTTGGATGGGGATGCTAAACTGAACTCTGAGGGCAGCTGCTTTAGGATGTGATGGGAACCAATCAAATCCAAATCTGGCAGTCAAATCTGAATGGAAGGGACGTGTGTGTGAAGGCGAGTAAGATTGAACAGTGAAATCATACGTCATGGAAAAAATCCATATTCTCTTTGTTGTCACTACAACTGAAAAAGCTGCCAATCAGTGTGGAGCTGCTGCCTCCAAACCTTGTTGAAGCTGAAGTTGGCAGTGCGAGGCGAGTGCCCTTTGGGTTAGGGCTAGGGTTAACCCTAACCCTTTGGGTGCTCTGAACCAGGCTGGAACAGA
The DNA here is from genome assembly GCA_028565775.1 of Sternarchorhynchus goeldii. Taxonomy (NCBI): domain Eukaryota; kingdom Metazoa; phylum Chordata; class Actinopteri; order Gymnotiformes; family Apteronotidae; genus Sternarchorhynchus; species Sternarchorhynchus goeldii. The sequence continues at coordinate 8,583,469 of JAOXYF010000001.1, read as the reverse complement.
ACAAGGCAGACAAGTAAAATAGGGCCTGCTCACTCTGCTATATTTAACCCTTAGAGAAGAAATGTGTATATATAAATTAAAATATAAATTCTAGTAATTAAAATATATATTTTTAATGAAATCATTTAAAATCAAAATGATAATAAAATCAAATCAAAGGTGTGACTGTGTAAAGTGTCAAGATAAAGGATGGAAAAAAGAATCAGTTCTGAATCCAGTGAAATAAAAGTTTTTGTAGCGCTGGACAAAGGAAAGTGAAAATGTTTCCCATTTGGACTTCATCAACATTTGGGTCATGGTTATCATCATGGTTATCATCATGGTTATCATCATGGTTGTCATCATGGTTATCATTATGGTTATCATCATGGTTATCATCATGGTTATCATGTTTTTCATCAGTAGGAAGATTCTGGGTTTTTCTAGCTTTTGGAAGCACAGTGACTGATTGTTTGGTTCCAGCTGTGGCCACAACTGTTGTTCAGATGACCAAAAGATGACGTCCCTACCGCTGAAGCTCATATGTGAATCTAGTATTATGCCAAGAATTCTTCCTTGGTCTTCACTTGCTCTTCACTGCCACATGCTGGGCAGAGCTGGTAATGTGCACCAGCCTAAACACTGGTGGTGATAGAACTTCACCTACATGGAGGCAGAGATGGACAGATCGTGGTGTCTTCTGAACAGTTTGAAGCCACTGTACTGATTTAAAGGTTTGGCATAGTAGAAACATGTACGGATTGAACAGGACGGGTCCAAGCATAGATCTTTGTGGGACACCACAACACCATGCTGCTCCTTGAGATTTGGGATTGCCGATAGCAATAGCAAAGATGTTCATTTCCAGATGATTCTAAAGCACTTTGTATTTACTATTTACTTGTGTGTTCAAAATGTGCAATGCAAATCAGCTTTCCTGGCCTTTTGATTAAATTAAATGTATCCAAAAAAATGATTTCCTTTTTGGAAAAAAAAACAGCTAAAACTGATATATTTTGAGACATGAATTACAAGCTGTACAGTATATCTGTAGTATTATAATAAATCTATGCTTGCAGAACAATCAGTTAAAATAATGTAATTATGTATTGTTATTTTCATGATTCCAGTGAGGTATACGATATGCACACACTCTCATGACACACTGCACAGCTCATCCTGTAGCAGGTTGTCATTAATACTATTTTTGGCAAATCTAATTATAGAATTATGTGTTTTGTGCATAATAACTGCACTGGTGGTACTGAAAAATATAATCTGAGATTAGAGATATTTGAGAAAGTGGAGTACGTTGAAAATATAAAGCATATTATTGTATATTGAAATTGCATCAGAGAACAGGGAGATTGGTTTTGGGGGGGAGGGGAGTGTCTGACAGTCCCAGCCAAGGAGAACGTACGTCAGCACCAGTGTTGACTGGGAGCCTGCTCAGCCAATCAGCACTGAGCTAGCCAAGTGTGTCATCAGGCTGAGATTGAGGAAGGGGTCTCTCATTCTCTCCTTCCTCCTCCTCCTCCTCCCTCTGTCCCTCCATCTCTCTGTCTCTATTTCTCTCTCCGACTCTCTTGCTCTGCGGCGCGCACGCGTGTGTGTGTGTGTGTGTGTGTAGCGAGTGTGTGTGTGTACTGAGAGGTGATGAAATGGCTGCATTCAGCTGCCTACCGGGGGCTTCGCCCAGCCTGAGGATGCGAGAGAACCGGAGGCAGAACCAAGAGCTGCTTTAGCCTGAAGGCCAAGCCTTCTGTACGAGCCTGCCTCTCTCTCTCTCTCTCTCTCTCTCTCTCTCTCTCTCTCTCTCTATCTATCTCTCTCTCTCTGTCTTCCTCTGTCCATCACTCTCCCTCGTTCTCTAGCTCGTGTTTCCAATAGGCATCTCTAGTTTTTTTTTTCCCTGCGTGTTCTTCCTCTGGTGAACGAGAGCATCGTCATCCCTTCAACGAACACTTTCTTTGTGCTTGTGGTGGTGGTGAAGGTGGAGGTGGTGGAGGTGCCCCCACCCCCCTCACCTCCTCTCTCTCGTTTTTTTTTTTTTTTTTGGGGGGGTTTTTTGGGTTTTTTGTTTGTTTGTTTTGTTTGTTTGTTTGTTTTTCCCTCTGTTTGTGAAGACTGGCTCTCTGGAATCACACATCTCCATGTATGACAGTTTGTACCTGCATGGATTTGAAGACTCGGAGGCGGTAAGTGGGTTTGGGGTTTGGGGTTTGGGATTCTTGGGGGTTTGTGGGGGTTTTTGTTTGGTTCATTTCTTTCTTTTCTTCCCTCTTGCCTGAGATGTTGAACCACTGTATTGTACTGCTACTCGTGTGTGTGTGTGTGTGTGTGTGTGTGTGTGTGTGTGTGTGTGAGTGTGTGTGTGCGATTGTGGTGGGGAGTGGGGGGGGGATCCTGGGCTCATCTGTGCTGCATGCGCAGGACCTGTGAGACTCACCGTAACACAATGTTCAAAGATGCAACCAACCGATCGCTGTGGGTGTACTGTGTGAACTGGTTGTGTGTGCTTGTGTTTCTGTGTGTGTGTGTGTGTGTGTTCATATATGTGGATTTATGCATTCATTGCTATCCTTTCCAAGGTACTACATGTATGTGTGTAGATTGAAGATATTTTGTGTGTTTGTTAAGTGGAATCTCGTATTTCTCTGTAGCCGTGAGTTCTGTATCACCTGGGTGCTGGAGAAGAGGTTTTCATTTTGATCCAGGGGGTCTGGGTGGCTGCCGGCCCTTTAAGTGGATCTCGTGTTTTATCATGATCTGGGCTGTGGCAGCAGACCTGTGTGCTGTGTTAAAGCACCAGGGTCACTGGCCAGGCAGGTCCCCTGCAATGATGTGTGCAGTGTAATGAGGTTTAGGTGGCCCTCGTGAATGCCTGCTGTAAAAAGAGACAGCTGAGAGGAGGAAGGGGTGAAAGCGTGACTGGTTACTGGTCACTGGGTGTCACGCGCAGTGGGATATTACATGCTCTGATCCGCTGAGATGTTGTGGAGGGAGAGAGCTAGAATTTATGGTGGCTGTGCAAATGGGTTTTTGTTGGTTTTTGATATACTTTGTGTAATTGTCTTGGTCCTTCCAAGGTTTCTTCTTTATTCACCCAGGAAGTTTCTCCCTGTCGCCCTTGGCATGATCATTAGGGATCTGGGCCCACACGTCTGTGAAGCTGGTTTGTGACATGGGTTGTAAAAAACACTATATAAATACATTTGAAATTAATTTAATTGAATTAATTTCTTGTGTGTGTGTGTGTGTGTCTGACTTGCCAATGAACCTGCCAGTGATATGCCATTTAATTCCAAACTGACTGCTCTCACTTCTGCAGATCCATGTGCGTTTACTGGAGAGTCTCTCTGTGGTCTCTCTGTGGTCTTTCTGCTGCTGGTCTGATATCACGTGTCCTTCTTTACTGGAGCTGAAGAAAAAAATATTCTCATGTTTCTTCTGTCTTTCTTACAGTTTTTGGTCACATGTGAATAACACTGTGTTTGCAAAGCCAATAAATCTCTTATCATATCTCTTATCACATCACATCCTGGACTTTGAAAAAGGAATGTGGTTCCTAAATGAATGTGGTTCCTAATCTGGGAAGTAGGTTTGTCAGAAAGACTTCAAAGAGAAACATCGTCAGATTGGTTCATTCTGAAGCTTCCAGTGGAGATTTTCAAAAGACCAAAGAAACTAATAAAAAACAAACTCAGTATTACCTAATAAATAACATCTTTATCATGTCTATATTCATCCTGGTATGATTTCTTCTTAAATGTAGCTGTACTTTTCACAACAGACAGCAAATGAAACAGGGAGAAGAGTGAAACTATACGTACATGTGGGAAAGACATGAATGAGAGTGACGGCCACTCTAATCACATCTCCACTATACTCCACTATACTCCACACAACTCTGCAGTGATTACTCATTCAGAAGTTTGGGACAAGACAAGTCTTCCACTGACCCCAGGAAGTCATACTTCAGCAAAACATTGTTATCTCATCAGAATCCAAGATGAAAGCCATTCATTTTAATTCCATTTTCCCCCAGAATCATCACTTCAGGAGATAAGCATACTTGTGCATTTTTTTGTTTCCTGAATCAGGCGTTTTGTGATTGGACGCTATGGACTCGTATTGGGTCCCTGCTGAAGTACAGCCGGAGTGGAACAGCTGCTACTGCAAAGGAGGCAAAAGTGCTTTGCCATGGGCATGTTGGAGGGTGTGTGTGTGTGTGTGTGTGTGTGTGTGAGTGTGTGTGTGTGTGTGTGTGTGTGTGTGTGTGTGTGTGTGTGTGTGTGCGTCTGTGTGCGTCTGTGCGTCTGTGCGTGTGTCTGTGTGCGTCTGTATGCGTCT
>JAOXYF010000001.1:8553752-8565789 GCA_028565775.1 Sternarchorhynchus goeldii | reverse complement strand
CACACACACACACACACACACACACACACACACACACACACACACACACACACACACACACACACACTCATGCACACGAAAATTGCGGTGCTCTAGTTTAACATGTGAATCTTACTGTTTCGATCCTCTCAGAACCAGCAGGTCCAAAGAACACGCCATGGCAACCACAGCAACCACGGCGACCACTCCACGGCCAACGAACGGCGCAACCTGATGACCTCAGACGAGAACTACCACAACGAGCGGGCGCACAAGGGCCGTGCCAACCGTGGGCCGCCTGGCACGCAGCACGGTGGGGGGGGCACGCGGGAGCCCCACTACATGGACGAGCAGCAGGACCCTTACCAGGATAGCTACAAGCCCCACCGTAACCGCAGCTCTCCGGGCAGCTACAGCCAGGACTCCGCCCACCACCGGCTCTGAAATGCCTCTCAACTCACCCGGCCAGAACCCCCCCCCCCTTTTTCCCCTGCACTGCCAATTTCTCCCTCCAGGCCTGCGCTGCGACCAGAGCCAAGATGGCGTTTGCTCACATCTTCCATTGTGTTTCTTTGGGTGGGGTCTCTGTGTTCGCGTGACCTGGACAGAGGGACTGCCTCCTCCTCCAGGAAGAAACTGGGCCCTCTACACCCACCTTGCTTTCTTCTCCTTCTTTACTCTTTTGTTTGTGTGTCTGTTTTGTTGCTGATGGCCAGGATCTCCCAAACCATGTAGACGGATGTCAAGAAATGAACTGAGCAACGATCTCGATAGGCAGAGATATCAGATCAAAACATACAACATCTCCCCCAAAACACTGCTCAGTCAGGCCTGTGTGGAGCGCAGGCCACTAGCATGGAGTGATGGACGTACCTCACGCGGCACAGAGAGACAGCCATGACCCCCTACTCATAATGCACTTAGTCATACTTAGTTATAATTCTGGAGTTAGGAAAGCCTTCTGTCAGACCAGGCGTTGAGTCATATGAAGCCTTTGGATATAGTGATGATGAAAGAGTGTGTTTGACACGGGTGACCAGGCAATTGGATTCGTTCAGCTTTTGTGCTGCAGACATTGTTGGGCTGTTTCATATTAATGTATCTGTTCAAAGAGGAAGGCTCCGCCCCATAGCTTCCAGGGCATTGACTGGCCAATCAGCACAGAGCACTACGAGTTTATTAGAGAGGCTGCTCATTTACTGTAGGTGTAGTTGACATCCCTCTTTGAGTATTCAGCCCCTGTCATCGTTCAGGTAGTGGTACTGGTATTTGGTGGGGCTGCAATAATCAGGGGTCCTGGCAGGAGACTCTAGTAGAGGGCCTTACTGAGGCCCCCAAGAGGCTGGAGGTTAAATGCTAAAGTTGGCCACCATCTGCCTGGATGCTTTGGATGAAGATAGATGTTCACCTGGATGTTTGGATGAAGGTATATGTTCACCTGGTTGAAGGTAGATGTTAACCTGGATGTTTGGATGAAGGTAGATGTTCACCTGGATGAAGGTAGATGTTCACCTGGTAACAAGTTACAGGCATGTAGAACAAAGAAGCCTAAGGTTGTGAGCCCAAACCCCTGAAAAAAAAACATGGATATGTTCATGCATATGTCTCTTGATTTCTGCTAGTTTGTGCATTTTCAAGAATATTTAAAAAAAAAAAAAGAAAAAATCTTAAGAACACAAGAAGTATTCAAACAAGTACATTCTGTATACAGTTGTCTATACGCATGCTTCTCTGTTCATGCTTCTCTGTTCATGCTTCTCTGTTCATTCTATTCCTGAGGATGAATGAGAGCTAAATGCCCATTTGACCATAAGTGAACTAGAGATTCATCTCTGAATTCACTGCTTGAGACAATCAGATGGAATTTCTTCGTTTATCCGGAACATTCTTCACTTTTCTTCGTTTATCCGGAACATTCTTCACTTTTCCCAGCATTCCCTGCGCTTCTTCCTTCCATCTTGGCTTTTTTTCTTTTTTGTGAAAGTCTAAAATTAATGAGGGAAATGCAAACTGCATGCAAAATAATGATTTTAATTTATAAAAACAAATTTGACAGAAAAAAATGTTTTATGGAAATAATTGTGTAAAACACAGACTAGCAGTATTTAAGTTTTCTTTTACAAAAAAAAGAGAGTAAAAAAATAAATGGTCATTTTGAAAGAGTGTCATGTTGGGTTTTTTGAGGCTTTGACTGGCAATCAAAGGTCTGAGGAAGAGACGTGCAGTAAACAAATTAACAAAAAGATGCATTACATTATTTCAACACAAGATGTCACTCTAATTGTTTTCTTATATTTACCTTTCTGTTTCGGTGCTGTAATTAGGGAACGAAAAAAATACAACTAATAGTGTAATAATCATGTTAACTGAATGTTTTTTAAAAGCATCGTATGGACCTGAACTGTAACTCACTCACACACGTTTAGTATATCTAAGACGTTGCACATGGGGAAGCTGCCAGCACTCAGGAAAGGGTGCTGTGTAGGGGCAGTGCTGTGCAACAATGACAGTGTGTGTCCTGGTTTTGTTCATCAACCCAAACCAACGAATATAACTGTACATCTCACTCTGGTTTCTGGTGTAGTGCACCGGGAAAACAGCAGAGGGCACTAAATGACTACAACGGCCATTTCTTGTCGAGCAGCTGGCCCTTGCAGATGAAAGCACCCCCACCCCAGTTAGCGTCCCTCCCTCAGGTTTCTGCTCTTATTTCAAGATTAAAGGCACTTTGTAGTGGAGGAGCCCCTTTAAGATGTGGGCACTCAAGCTCTCTGTTCTATCTCTGACGAATACGACAAACACGTTACGAAGAAAAGCTTGCGTAGATTTCTTTCCTTTGTCTTTCCTACGTCATATGAAACCTTGTATTTATAAGCTTGTATTTACACTTTTAATATTTACAAATCATTGTTGGATTGTCGTTAGTGTCGTCGGATTCTGTTGATCAAGGTAAACAATGTGCTTTGGGAATATAGATCCATTCTGTGCGGAAATTACAGGAATGTATTTCCTTAATCTGTTTTAAACTGAGAGTTGCCCATCCACCCTAACAAACGCTCTACAGCTTCTGTACTCGACCGCCTGGCTTTGTTCTCACTCTCGTTGTCTCTCTCACTCTCTTCATTCTTCATTCTTTCTTTCATTCTTTATTTCATTACTTTCTTTTACTTTCACTCTCATTCTCCCTTTTTCTCACCATCTCACTCACTCTGTCTCACTCCTTCACTCTCCACTCCCTCATTTTCACTCCCTCGCTCTCTTCTCTCATTCTTTCTGTCTGACTCTCATTCTCGCTCTTTCTCTTGTACTCTCTCTGTTTTAGCTTCTTCATTTTCTTTTTTGCTCACTCTTCTTTTACTGGAAAAGTAGGTCACAGCTGGGTTAGAGTTAGGTTTAGTTACAGCTGGGTTAGGTTTAGTTACAGCTGGGTTAGGTTTAGTTACAGCTGGGTTAGAGTTAGGTTTAGTTACAGCTGGGTTAGGTTTAGTTACAGCTGGGTTAGGGTTAGGTTTAGTTACAGCTGGGTTTGGGTTAGAGTTAGGTTTAGTTACAGCTGGGTTAGGGTTAGTCACAGCTGGGTTAGAGTTAAGTTTAGTTACAGCTGGGTTTGGGTTAGTCACATCTGGGTTAGGGTTAGGGTTAGTTACAGCTGGGTTAGGGTTATGGTTAGTCACATACTGTTGCCAGCATTATTTAGATGCCACTGCAGTGCAGTACAGAAGGTTTCTTTATGCCGCTGTAATGAGCCATGTGTAAACTGCAGTGCTGACGCTGGGTCCTATGTACATTTGGAGCACAGACTGATCAAATGTGTAAACTCACCGGATCCTTGCTTAATGAATTTGTGCTGAGGAGATGCAGAAATGCATCTGAACAACTTGTCACCAGTGTATAAAAACTCATAAAGATCTTAAGTAGGTCCTGGATCAGTCTTTGTTTATGATGGAATGAACTGATGAACATATAAAATGGACCATGCCCCGATCTTGGCAGATTGCCAACATTTACCTATTAGTTGAGAAAAACATCCGATTTGCTGACATAAACAAGTCATAAACATTGGCCAGTTATAACCCTGCAGGCACATTCAGTCACCATTCTGAAGGTTAATGTTGGTTTGCTGTGCTTTTCTGATTCCTAATAATGCCAGAATATTACATTTTAGCTTCATTGCGGTTGATTGCTGGAGTTGATGAACCTTTTCTCTTTTTCTCTTCGTTTGTACGAAACAGGTATTAATACCGGTCTTTATTAATACAGGTCTTCATTAATACAGGTATTAATACCTGTATTTATTAATACATGTATTCATTAATAGAGGTATTAATAACGGTGTTTGTTAATACAGGTATTAAGGGCTGATTTTCTCTACACAGAGGTGAACGATCACACCACCACGATCACATCACCACCACCACCCCCACCAGAGCCGTGTCTGTGGGGTATAGTAAACAATCATCCTTTGTCTGGGGCATTTCTGGTGGAGTGTAATGAACTCAAGACTCCAGATGTTCTGAACATCTGCTGATCAGAAGGAATTCAGATCATGTTATTGTTTTTTCCAGGCATCTCCTTCCCCTGAGAGACAAACTTCACTTTAGAGTTTCATTACTTTATTAGTTAAGAGAATCACAAACAGCTCAGGTATTACAGGTTTTTATTATCCAGGTGGAAGAAAATGCTGTGGACTTTGTACAATGTACCTACTATGAATCTAGATTACCTTCCCTGCATATTAATGTATGTGTGTGTGAGTGTATGCGTGTATATGCATGTGTATGCGTGAGCATGTGTGTGTGTGTGTGATACAGTCGATCTTATTGTGCACCTGTATGAATCACATGCCTCCCTGTGCCTGAGGCATGAAAAGCCTTCTACCACACTCAACACACTACCTGCCCCACATACCCAACACACTGCCCACCCTACTGCACACTGTTCGCCCGACTCACCCAACACACTGCCAGCCCTACACACTGTTCACCCAACACACTGCCCACACTACACACTGTTCACCAAACACACTCCCCGCCCTACACACTGTTTGCCCAATACATTGATCACCCAACACACTGCCCGCCCACCTTATCAGCAAGTCAGCCTCTAGCTTGAGGCCCATGTCGATCTTCCACAGCATAAATGGGTTCAGACTGGGTGTGACAGTGGAGATGTGAATACAGTGAGAGTGTGAGATCCACAGCCAGCCCGCCTCCGCCATCTGCACCATTCTGGACATTAATGCAGCTGTAGCTACAGGCTCCCACAGAGAAATCCAACCACACCACTTCAGAGCTTTTTCACGTTTTCATAGCACCACTGTCATGAACAGTATCTGTGAGAAGGACAGACACACGTCTGTGGATTACCACAGAGCCACTGATTTCGCACATCACACGTGTGATTCTGGTGACGTGTACAGACTGCACTGGTCTTCCATTTCCTTCTGGGCTTAAGAAGTAACAGCCTGAAGAACATCAGCTCAGGAAGGAAAGTTGAAGTGAGCTGCATCAGTTAAGGAGACTGGTCATGGACTCAAAAATTAATTTTCTCACCATTAGTTATGAGGTGAACTAATCTTTCTGAATCTCTGGGCCATTAGCTAAATGGAAAGAACAGAAAAGTATTCAACTGATATTTAATGAAAAGACAACTATTATCTCACTAGTTCACCTTTAGCACATAATGATGTAATATTAGAATGAAGAAACATCTTTATACAATACAACCTTTCAAAATGTACCTGAACATGCCGCACTAATTTGACAATATGCTAAGAAGAGACTAGAAAGAGTCTAGCGTATGTAGCCTAGTGTGAGAAATCGAGAGGTATGAGTCAGTCTCTCTAAGGTGTAACCATGGCTACCAGACCTATTCCAGTCGTAGAAGAGGACATGTGGGTGAGTGCTATCTGGAGGTGCACATACACTGAACTGTGGTACTGAAAGGTCCCGCATACACAGTACAGGTGCTATGAGATATGCTAAACCATTTGAGTTCTTTTGAATTAAAGGTCAGGAAACTATGGGAAATGACTGTGCCAAACTGAATAGGGAACCTTGAGAAGTTCCAACCTCATAAAAAGAAAATTGTGGAGGATGTTATTCTGAAGAGCCTGCTTCAATCTACGTGTAGCAAAGATCTGGCATATATGTGCAGGTACATACAATAAGAGACATGTTAATGTGTCATATGTACGGGAACATACAATAAGAGACATGTTAATGTGTCTTATTCTGGCTGTTCTGTATCAGTTGTACACAAGTTTTACTGGCTCATATTAACTTTTGCAGCAATAACTTAATGAACATTGATATATTTTTGATGGATTGATTTATTCATTCATTCGTTCTTTGACTGATTTGACTGATTTGACTGATCCTCTACTATTTTCCATAGTTTTCCTTTTATCTTGTGTCTGAGGACTGTAGTGGCCAAGACTCTGAGGGAGTTGTATGTGCTTTCAGAACTACGAGCCTCAAGAAGGTGTTATACAACAGGAATGTTCCGGCACTATGTTTAGACCTGTGGTAAGAACGAATCAGATCTGGGACCCCAGAAACAAAATGACAGCCTCACTTTCAGGTTACCAGGAGCATGATGACACGCATCCAAAATAAATAGATAAACAGATTAACTACAGATTCCACATCATAAAAGATGTCAATAAATCCACTGGAAGGTCTAAACAAATAAAGAAAAAAAATGACTGGAGTTGCTGATTGATGATGAATGTGGTTAAGTTCTTCTAAAAAACATTTTATATGGAAAAAATAATTTCCATATAACTGATCGTTTGTGCTGAAGAGAGAAAGAGAGAGATAGAGAGAGAGAATAAGTCAGAGAAAGAGTGTGTGTAAGAAAGAGAATGTGTGTACGTGTACGTGAGAGAGAGAGAGAGAGAGAGAGAGATAACAGAACAGTGACTCATCACCTTATTTACAGAGGGGTTTGCAAAAGTCATGCCTTTAATATTACCTTTGTAAGACCAGGAGTGAGAACATTATAGATCTGCAAATTCTCTCTCTCTCTGTCCCTCATACACACATCCAAACAATAACCCCAACCCTCACACACACACACATACATACACCCTAACCCTAAACCCAACCCTCACACACACACACTCAAACACATGTAAATACACCCGAACCCAAAACCCAACCCTCACACACACTCACACACACATACATACACCCTAACCCTAAACCCGACCCTCACACACACACACACTCAAACACATGTAAATACACCCGAACCCAAAACCCAACCCTCACACACACTCACACACACATGCATACACCCTAACCCTAAACCCAACCCTCACACACACACACACCCCCATTGAGGTTTCAGTGGACCAGAGTAGCTTCTAATGCTGAGTACTTAGAGTGCAGTCAGGGACCAGATATGTCTGTATGCTGTAGGGACATACCATCCCTTTGAGTAAGATGCTATAACATGCTGTAACAGGCTATAACAGGTTGTAATATTATATGAATAATACAATATTATGTGAATAAAACATCAGATAGAAAACAAGGTTCTGGTCGTGGAATTCCCTTTGTGCCCTTTGTGATTTTACTAGCTAAAAGATAAACCAACCAGCTTTGTTCAGTGCAGTATGCATGAACTTTGTTCAGTATGGATGAACTTTGGTCTTCTCTCAATCATCACAAGATCTTTTCATGTGTTGAGATTCTCGAGTGGACAGAGACACATCTACTGCTGTAATTATACATTTGGTCTGTAAAAAAATGCTGGAGAGGATGTTGCTGTTGTCGTAACCAAATGTTTCTGCCGTTTTTTTTTTCACATAATCCAGGGTTAACTCACCATGTTCTGAAACTGCATTGCCTTTTAAGTGAGAGGTTATTGTTAACGTAAATAAAGATAGCGTTGGAAATGCCTTGTTAAGGTAATTTATGTTTTACTGGTAACTACTCCAGGTTCCTTACACTCAGTGGTTTCAATTAATAAATGTTTAAAACGTGAAAATTTCACGTGAAGATTTAGCTGTGCAAAACAAAAGTGTATCTACGAATAAAAATAATGACGGATTAAACAATATTTGTAACCTAAAACACTTATATATGCAAATACTGGAATCTGGCACTCACGTTTAGACCTATGTACTTGGCCCTTTAAAACAGTGTTCACAGTGGGTAAACATCTGGTTCTTCAATGAAACCCAGCCATTCATAAAAACAGAGAAGGTTCTGGCAGCGATTGGCTCCTGATGGCCTAATACATACCTAAGTAAATGTAATGCACCCATTGGTGACTGTGATGAAGGGCGTGAGAAGCTAGCCAATGAGCGTACGCTCCAATGGTAAACGCTACCTTTCAGAAAACCAGGCGAATCCATTGAGAAAATTTTAGTCTCGCAAAGCACAGAGTGCAGCAGTGGTCGGCGTGCGTTGTGTCTTTCTTGGGATTTAATAAATCACTGCTTTTTTAAACAAAGGCTTAAATCACAGGGAGGTGAGTATATTTGCATATCCCATACTACCTGTATTTTCTGTGATGTGTTGGCATAGTTTTGCGGTAGTTTTTTTCTTGGATTTTATTTTTACGAAGTTGAAATTCCTTGCAGAGATTGGTTTAGTTTAGGCTCACGGCTTTTGGAGCGAACGCCATTTTCTTTGCGCGAATCTTGGGCAACCATTTTCTGTTTGTTTTCTCGCAGTATTTTAAGCGTTTTGTTCTTAACGCAAAACATTCATATGTGGATATTGTAATCAGAAATAAAAGTTGCTGGTTTGGGGCATCGCTTTTGCGGTGCTGCAGGCGTGTTGGGATTTGTATGAATGGAAGTGTCTGATGTTTTTTTTTTTTCATGGAGCGCACGAAGTATCAAATTACACTTCATTGAGAAAAAACGAGAGGGCGCCTGGAGCGGAGGAGGGAGCATCGCGCTAGCAGGAGAGTGAGAAGGAACTGCTTGAACTCAGTCTTGCAGAGTTAACCCTTTCCTGTGACTTTTTAACGAGTTGGTTAAAAACTTCGCCCAACTAAATAGCAACTTTCGGTGTCTATACTCGACTAAAGTTTCGTGGATATCAATTTTCGTCTTGCAGCTGATGTGCGTGCGGTCCAGTACCTATTAGGTAGTCGTGATCATCTAGAGGAAGCAATAACGTTTAACGATAATTACTTTATCACGTCATATTTTGGAAAGGGGCTCGCGAAAAACTGTAACGGTTTCTGTGCATCGCGGCTGTAAAACTATTAAAGGTAGTTGCGTCAGGGAAAGTACGCACAACTGTGACCCCGCGTGCGCATTTATTCCTTTTTACCCCAACAAGGTGAGCCATGTTCCTTATTTGGTGCGGTGAAATTATTATGAAGGCGTAATGTCACATAGTTAAAATGTTTAAAAATGTTTATATGCAGAGCGGTTTGGTTCCTCGTATCTGCCAGTTATGCTTGGCGAGAGTAGCTGGTTATCTAGCAGCAGATTGCTGTCTCTGATTATGTAAGACACGTCTGTCCCATGGCCTAAGCCGTGTGGTATGTGAGCGCTCCTCTTTCAGGCAGCGTGCTGCTGGCGAGGACGCGTTTGCCAACAAACAAACACGGTTGTCAAACGTGCCCAGATCAAAGAGCCAGTTGGTGTGGTCATGTCAGGGCTGGATGTTCACACAACTTCGGCTGAACCTTGACTGCTCTTTGCTGTCCCCACTTCAGGACCAGCCAGGTGAAGTGACAACCTGCATGAGAGGACCCACCTTCTCTCTCTCTCTCTCTCTCTCTCTCTCTCTCTCTCTCTCTCTCTCCCTCCCCTCAGCCTTTTGGCCACGCTGGTGAATATACAGTATGAGTGGTGTTTATGACCAGCAGGTCCCGTTCGTGGTGCCGCCCAGCGTGAGTGTCTCATCCGCACTCCATACCACACTGTTCCTGCATCTTTAATCATCAAAGTCTTTGATGTTGATTTTGATGTGTGAGTTAACCCGTTGAACCCGTCCGCTTCCACAGAAACGCCATGGCGACGAGGCTGTCTGCAGGCACCTGAGTGACAGGAAGCGGAAGTGTGTGGCCAGCGAGCTTGCTCAGGACACAGAAGGTACTGACCCCTTGTCTGGCGGGTCTGTAACCCCATTCAAATACTGAGTCATGTGACTATCATGCATGGTCCTGACCCCTTCCTTGTCCTGCACAGAGCTCTTTCAAGACCTCAGGCAGCTGCAGGAGATCTGGATAGCTGAAGGTGAGTTTCCTGGAGGCCAGAGGGAACCACCACCACATGCATTTATCTGGACTTTCATCAGTTTTACATGAAGCTTTCACCATAAGGCATGAGTGGCAGTATGATGTAACTGCCAGAAGGTGGCAGGTCTTGAGCTTTTCAAGGTTTCTGTAACATCACTGCCATTCATCTGTTTTTATCACCTTGTTCTTTTGGTTTTTGTGTAATTTACTGCTGTTCCTCCCTCTTATACACGTCCAAACAGGACCAGACTGATCTCCCTGTATGTTCCTCTGTCTCTAGCCCAAGTACCTGATGATGAACAGTTTGTTCCAGATTTCCAGTCAGATAACTGTGAGTGTCTGATGCTTACACACACAAGCATGCAGGGATGGGATTGGCTGTGGGGCTGCCAGTAGTGTTGTTCATTTGTATGTGTTTCATGAATTATTAATGACTCTGGAGGGTAAGTTCCACTTATTATTGACCATAGACCCATAGCAATTTAAAAGGGTAGAGATGCCCAGATCAGTAACCTTGATGCTGAACTGATCGATATGTGCATATTACATCATCTGCTAAGTGTAGAGATGATGTATCATCTCTGTAGGCCTCGATTAGGCTTTGGTTGGGAGTGTTTGGGTTTTGAGTGGCACTGCATGCGTGTTTGGCACAGGGGTCAGACTGGGTCAGTTTATTACTGCAGCACTGTAGGTCACCGCAGCTTTTAGCACAGTGACATACACAGTCAGAATACACACGTGTACACACACACACACACACACATGTACCCATTCCATTAGGCATTTGAATAAGTTTTATTGTGAAGGAGAATGGGTGGGTGAGTTGGGTGGCCGTCCAGCCATTTTGCATCTGTGCTGTGCCTCTGGCACGGACTGTGTTGGCCCCTCTTATCATGCCATGGCAAAGACAACCTGTTTCCATGGAGATGGTCACCCGTCACCCACCCCAGTAAAAAATAAATAAATAACCCTCTGAATGCACAAATCTCAGTGGAGTAGATTACTGATGGTCCGATTGTTTTGATCATTATAACGACAGACTTTTTTATATTCAGAGTAGGAATGTATGCTTGTCTTGTTTGATGCAGTGATGTTCCATGGTCCTCCTCAATCTAAAGTGAAGAGGGAAGTGAGTCCCAGCAGAGGCTTCTCTCCGTGTGCTGCGAAGTGCCTTTACAGCTACAGGTGTGTCTCCACCACCCTCATTCAATATAATGAGCTTATAACTCATCGTAATAGAAAACCGAGTTGTTACTGTATGAACCACTAACGGGTGTTTTGTGGTTTTGTTTGTTTGTTTTTTTGGAACCCATTTCCTTCTCAGTGCCTATGACAGGAAGTCACTCGGCTTCAACAAGCCACTGACTCCACCTTCTACCCCTATCTCACCTTGCGACCCCTCCCACAACACAGGACCCCACCCCCTGCAGAGGAGAGTCACGCCTCCAATCCATGCACAGACACAGAGACTGCCAGCCTTGGCTGGCCACACCCACACACGCCTTAGTCAGCCGCACCAGAGAACACAGACCTCCATTCACAGACAAGGTCCGCCTTTCGCCATGCCCCTCCCCCCTGTCAGTGACCCAGATGCCTCTTACACCACAGACCACAGGTATGCTATCAAAACAATGACACTGCGATCGTTGATGCTGATCTTTCATCTGTTGAGATTTTTTGGAGTCTTTAACCCAAAGCAGGAACGCCATTTTCCTGCCACTGTTTCTTTGGGTGTGTTGCTCTTTCACTTCTGTGATTTATACTATATATAGCAAGTAGACTGGTTCTAAAGGAGAATGTGACTATCACCCAAGTAGACTGGTTCTAAAGGAGAATGTGACTATCA
>JAOXYF010000001.1:8524680-8553538 GCA_028565775.1 Sternarchorhynchus goeldii | reverse complement strand
GGACCTACTATATATATTTTTATCCTCTGGTGCTTACTGATCAATATGGTTTATGTATACCCCCTTCCTTTTTCCATTCATCATTTCCTGGTCTTTCCTTGCCTGTGTTCCCAGATTCCACAGACAGCTCTCGGAGCCATGTCTGCTCTTCCCCCCGCCAGACGGCCGCTGCGCGACTCCCTGTCCCCCACAGACTCCTCCCCCCTACCCCCGGGACCAAAGGCCCCCGTACCACCGGCAGATGTCCGAGCCGCTCCTGTCTGTTGCTCCGCAGGCGTGTAAGCAGGAGTCTGTGGACCCTCGCTACCCCGAGCACAGGACGGCTCACCTGGCCTTCCGTCACCTCGCCATCAAACAAGAGCCCAGAGACTTAGTTTTTGACACCGGTGAGTCTGGAGTCTCAGGCTGTACTGAGAATGGGGTCTTTGTTTTAGCGTTACAGAGATGAGCTGGGATTGTGTTGGACGGGCATCGCTATAATATTTTTGCATTTTGCTTCCTGGCTGTCCATCTCCACTTGCTGTCTGTTACACTGGAATATGTTCTTGCCTGTGTATATCGGTGTGTAATGGTGTCTCTCACTTGGAGAAGAGTACTGTTCTGTCAGTTGATGGTGTTACTCACAGTGACCAGAACACACTGACTTGGGTTCATCTCGGTGTTCCAGAGCTGCAGAAGTGCCACTCATCCTTCAGGGAGTCGACAGGTCTGCGTCTACCCAGCAGCGAAGGTGAGTGCGACTGCAGTGCTGTTCAGGTTAATACCGTTTTAACTGTTGTCAGAACCATGCAGTGAGGGCGCGGCTGACCCGACCTCTGACGTTGCTGTACCCAGGGCTCGTGTGTGACGCAGACCCCAGCCTCTACTACGATGACGCCTGTGTGGTGCCCGAGCGCACTGATGCCAAAGCCAAGCAGGAGGGGATGGGGTTTAGGGAGGGGCCTCCATACCAGAGGCGGGGCTCCCTGCAGCTCTGGCAGTTCCTGGTCACGTTGCTGGACGACCCGTCCAACGGTCACATCATCGCCTGGACCGGCCGCGGCCTCGAGTTTAAGCTCATCGAGCCAGAGGAGGTTAGGGTTAGAACGTCTGTGTGGAGAGAGAACGTCTGTGGGTCTGACCTGCATGTAGCGGTACTCAAGTGTGTTTGTGTGTTTGTGTGCAGGTGGCTCGGCGCTGGGGTGTGCAAAAGAACCGTCCTGCCATGAACTATGACAAGCTCAGCCGCTCCCTGCGCTACTACTACGAGAAGGGAATCATGCAGAAGGTAAAGGCACGTTCCCGTTCCAGTGACCCCCTCCTCTTCCCTGGAGTCTCGGCTCCCAGCCCGTTCAGGATTCTTTTTTGTTGGAATTTGCAAGAACCAACATGTTTTTCCCTCTCGGTTCATTACAGGTGGCAGGGGAGCGTTATGTGTACAAGTTTGTCTGTGACCCAGAGGCTCTGTTCTCCATGGCCTTCCCCGATAACCAGCGGCCCAGCCTGAAGGCCGACCCCGATGCCGTGTCCGTCCCTGACGACGAGCCCTTCCCCCAGACCCGCCATCACGAGACAGTTGGAGCAGCTTTCCTTGGCGAGGGGCAGAATCAGGGCTTGGCAGGACTTCCCTTCCCTGACGGCTGCATGTTCTGAGCTGCATGTTCCTCCTGTCCACACTCTCACGTTACTTCTACTCACTTAACCGACATTCACATTCTCATGGCAGGTGTTTTAACCACAGACCTGCAACTACCCACATACACTCCACACACCTACTAACCTACTCCACTCCACACACTTTCTTCTGGAATGACATCCATTAGGATTTTGTTTTATTTTTTTAATCAATGAGAGAAATCCTAGAATGCTGTATTTTTCGATAAGCTTCGGTTTTCTATGTATAAATATACATGTATATTTTAAAAGCAGCTTTTGCGCAGTTTTCTCGGTGTCGAGCCTGCTATCTGTTTTCCAGCTCTGCTTCAGTAGGCTTTCTAACGATTCTTGATAAAACATACCAAAATGTTCCTCTGATGTTATTCAAGTATAGAACTCTAATATGAAAGATTTGTATTTGATTGCAGCTGCTCTGAGTGTATGTGCTTTATTTCTGGCCAGAGAGAGTGCATGTTTTTCTGCACTATACATGGTTTTCTGCTTTTGTAGGGCTATCAATGAGAGAAAAATCTGTATATTTTATGAGTATATTTTTGCAATGCGCATTTGGTTTTAGTGCTTGCACAGGCTCTATCCCAGGCATTAGTCACTGTAGTTCTATTAATGTTGCACAGTGGTGAGTGTCAAAGGGAAACGCACTCAGGCTATGTCAAGATAAGGAGAACCCCTACCCTCCTCCCGTAATGCCTAATCTAACAGTTACATGCATGCAAAAAAATAGCGTCTGTTCGCGGTACTGGCTGGAGCATGACCAGTCTTACAACTGACTTGCTGTAAACTGGGCTCGTTTTTGTTCAGCAGTAAGAGGCGTGTCTCTGCCTACATTAAGATTCACAACCTGTACTGGGTACAATAAAGTCATTTTCTGCTTCACTAAAATGATCTTACGGTTGATTTGTATAAGATCCAATACAGCACACGAATCCCACGTAGGCAGTTTGCTAGGCAGGTCTCGTGCTTGTACGTGACTGTCTCAAATGACCTGACCCGCCTCCCACATTACAGCGAACGCGCCTTTCTGCAATATCGACGCAGAGCCGCGCGAGTCTCCGTGGAGCTCGCGCTTGTACCTCACGCACCCCTGACACTATCGTCGTCCGTAATGGCTGTTAAGGGCAGTGTACTACAGTACATACTCTTTCAAAAACTGAATGAAAAATTCAGTGAAAGTTTCGGCTGGTGTTGTACTGCCACACATAACAATAACAAAAAGCTACATTAGAAAGCATGACCACTGCCAGTTAATGAGAAGAGCAAACATAATAACCCTTTTAAGTTACATTTACATTCAAATCAGTCAAAGAAACGAGTTGCTCCAGTGTTCCTTCATTTGCCATTTGAAACTGGAATAATTTACTTCTGTTATTAAAGATCAATACCTTTTCAACTGGTGTCAAAAGTATTTGGACTACTGTTCCTGTAAACCTCTGTTCATGAGCCTGTAACATACGTACTGTAATTACAGGACACGTAGCCTCGCCGATTGTATTGGCCAACTAACAAGAACAGAATGTACTGCGCTGTGCGTCCCCTGGCGCCCTCTGGTGTCCAAATATATTAGTTATACTTAAATAAAAATGTACAGGAGAAGGTACCGTGACTTAGGTTCGAAGCGCAGCGTATACAGTGAGCACAAATAATAATGATATCCCAAATTACTCCAACAATCTTTATAAGTTTTTTAAATCAATTAGAGATCAGAGCCTGATACTCTCGCAATAAAGCACAAATGCTTCCGCCTTTTCCTGCACGTCAAATGATCATATCCAGTTCGTGTACTAGGAAGTCGGACTCTGTGAAGAAAGTACTTTTCGCAAGTTACAGCAGAGAATCTCTGACTAGTCCTCCAGTCGAGTGATCCCATGGCTTACCCAGGATATGGCGGTGTGAGTTATTATATTTTAATGTTTAAACGTTATTTCGAAATGATTTATTTTGTGAGTTAGGAAACAAATTGGATAGATATACAGTATGAATATACCAATTAGCTAGAGATATTTTAAATCAATATTTCTGTAGGCTAGTTGAAGAACGATGTGTCGATCTTGCTCTAAAGGCATTTATAGTCCTTTAAGAATTATAGTCCTACTACTACTGCACTGTAACCACCACATCAAACCAAGCTACGAGACTCGCATCAGCAGGTCTAAGAATTTGGTGGGGGTGTGATTGTTCGGGTTATGGGGTAAGACTTTTTGTGACAAACTTGTGGTAAGGTTCACTGAAAATTTACAGTTCGCAACTACATTACACGTTTATGCTGATATCTTAATTTAGCAGTGCAGTATAACTTACTCCACTCTAACACTTCACAGTCCTAGGATAATTAACCGCTGTAAAGTTGGCTTTATTTTTGAGGTTCGCCCGATATTGGATTGATCGTTTCATTTTCAGATTCACTAACTGTCCAAAAACGATCGTATGTATTCACGTTCATTAGGAAAAGAAGAAAACGTTTCTGAGTGCTCTTCCGGTATATTATGCTGACGAGATTTCTGTGTACGGCCATAAAACGGTAGACTGGGTGTCGGAATTAACAAACACAAAACAAATATGCTTTAAGAAGCCAACCAAACAAAAACCCACATTGCTCAAAGGTCGCAGCTCAAAACAGTCTAGGCGTGGTCACAATCTTCCGTCCTACGGGCACGCTTGTCGGACAGCCTCTCAGCGCGTTGCGTTCTTGTAAATCCCCCTCTATCGCACCCTGTAATGTATTTAAGTGTTTGAAACATCAGACATTTTGCCCTACATACTTTTACCCCGAAATGCCACTGGATCGTCTGAATTGAGGGATACAGCGTAGCGCATACCTCTGTGGTTTGTCCTTTTTGAAAGTGGTGAAAACACCTTTAAATCTGGCGACTTTGGGCACTGTAGTTCGAGCACAGGGCCAGTTTGTAGTTCAGAGCGTGTTGTGAACAGAAGAGAACGGGCATCCTGTGGCACAGAGTACAAATATACCTAGATATCTAGCAGTATCCTGGCCTACCTCACTATCGTAGCATTTGTGTTGTATTAAAATAGCTCTAGCAAACTGACGACAGTTAACTGACAATTGCAAGGTAAATACAAGCTTACTTGACAATATTTTCAGTTGAAGAGTTGAAAAACACTTTGGAAGTATTATAACAAACAGGTCGACGCCCGTTAGCTTTTATTTACTTGTACTAATGCTTGTTTTTAGACTCTTACAACAAAAAAAATTAGAAAAAATGCATAGTAAAGATAGTAGACGGTATATTGTCCAAACCCTAGACGTGCTCGTCCCTAACACTATCCCTAACTCTACACACCACAACAAAACAAAAGAGTAACCCTAAACCTAACTCAATACACCACATCACAACAAAATAATACGTTTATAGCTACATTTGCTATCTAATGATCCGTAATCAATAAACGTGTGCTTTTGTTTACATCAGCTGAATTGAGATTTTTACAATGTATTCGTCACAAAAAATAGCTTTTTTAGCTAAAAAAAAACCTACGCGAAGAACGCATCTTAAACAAAATTTCCACATTCAGTCCTTCAATAGACATTTAATAATCGCCTATTTGTCATTTATTGAATTTTATCTAGCTAGTTTGTTTGCTAACACAAGGGACGTTATCGCTAGCAGCTAGCCACCTAGCTAGCTACCTTTTAACAGTTTACGACTGAAGTAGACATTGCCAAAGGTCGGTATTAACACTTTTCTAAGGGGGGAAAAAGTTAAATGCAGTTGTAACTGAGTCGGCAGTCTTGTGTTCGTGATGTTTTTTCAGTATTAACTGACAATCAACACACTAATTTGGCCAAAGGTACGAACCAGATCTCTAGTCGCGCGCTGCCCTGCTGAGAAGCGATTAGCTAACATGACTAGCGCCTGTTGTGTTGCTAATGAAGCTTCATCTTCGGACTCACAGTCATCCATGGCGTTCAGAAGATCCAAAGTCTGCAAACGAACTTTCTCTTGTGAAAATAAATAGCCTGAATTCACGTGAGTTTGTATGTCAGCCTTTATTCCGAGTCAGAAGAACAGGCCTACATCATTTGAAAAGATGTAGATAATGTTATCTATCTGGTCATGCTAGTGTTAAGTATCATAAAATAACTTCTATAAAGTCTGTTCATTGTAAAAAAAAAAATATTGGGAAAGATATTCATGTGAGAAGGACCTTATAGAATCGAGAGAACATAACTGCCCCTCAAAATTATTTGATGTTTAATTTAAAATGAAAGTTTGTCGTCTGGGCTGTAAACTTACATGGCAATGGGCGGGGTTAAAAGTTGTACTGCAGTCAGCCACTAGAGGGCATCTAACAGTGGTTTCACTTCCCAGTTTGACAGCACAGTTGTTTGTGTATTTATTGTGTAAATGCTGGTTTATGCCAAAGACCACAGCACCCCTTGATAGGCATGCAGGATGTGTGGCAGGAGAATCCGTTTTCTGATTGGTGAGGGTGTGGGGCAGGAGAATCAGTTTTGTGATTGGTGAGGGTGCCAGAGACCCTCCCACTAGTAAAGATTAGGAAATGGCACAAAGACTGCCCTTTTCACATCAAAAATGGAGAAATTCTGGTAGTCAAATTAAATTGGTAATTTACCACACTTTGGAGCAATATCTATATAACATACTCTGTGGCTAGGATTAACCTAGTTAGAAAGATTTAGGCCCACAGGTCTTTAAACCTGCTTACGCTTAAGATCCATGTGCTTTGTGGTTTTGTCGTGTCTGCGCCTTCATCTTGTGCCCCCACACCTGCCTTTAATTCTCTAACCACTTCACTTACAGTTACAGCACACAGAACTTGTACGTGGAGGACAGCATCACCCTGCTGTTGTGGAATGTGAACACTGTTAACTAAGCTTGGCCACTCTTAACTTTAGCACAAAAAACAGTCTAAACTTGACTGTTAAACACTTAAATTCCAAACAAAGTGTGTCATCCTTCTGAGAAGTTGAGCTAGTGCGTGCGTGCGTGTGTGTGTGTGTGTCTGCCAGCAGAAACGTGGAAGTGGACTAAAGAAAATCACCTGAGGATGGTGAATGTTTACAGTGTGACGTGTAACTGCACACAGCACAACTAATGGAAATGTGCAGTAAATCATAAGTGGTCATTTGATTAGTTGGAAAATTGACATGTTTTGGAAACAAAGTCTTTCTTCAGGGAAATGGTTACCAGGACATCAAGATACTGCATGTGTAGAATGGCATTAGAGCACCTAATTCTGGGCCTGTAGTGTGCGTGTGTGTGTATAATTACTATAGTGTGTATATATATTTACTTTATTTTCTATTTATTAAATTAACTTTGGCATATAACTGAAGCCAAGAGGAACTGGTATGTGTATTACCTTGTGAGGAAGTGTGTGCTATTGTGGTGAAATTATCATTTGCAATCTCCTGTTTTCGTTTGTGTGTCTCTTACACACACTTTCTTTTCTTTCTTATTCTGTCTCAAATTCACATTGTTTTACAACTGTGTAAAAAATTGTGTGAGGGGTGTGTATTTGTGCTGTTGTGTTTCTGGTTGTCCTGAGCTGCTCTGGCTGTATGTTTGTTCTCTGGGCTTTCAGTGTTTTTTATGATGACCTTTTTCTATCTGCAGGTTATGGGCACTAAGTCTATACACTGTTATGGTCTTTCTTTGTAACTTTTTATAATCAGATAATCTGCTAAAATGTACACTTCAGTATTTATTTGTTGAAACTTCATTGATCCAATTATTAAGATCTCTCTCTCTCTCTCTCTCTCTCTCGCTCTCTCTCTCTCTGTTTCAGTATGGTGGTCCGATGCCGGGGATCCGCCCCCAGGGCATGCAGATGCCGGGGGCAGGTATGAGCGGCCTTCCTGGTCCAGGGTACCCAGCTCAGTATGGTGGTTATCCAGCCTCCTTCAATGCGCCCCCTGTTCACGACACCATGTGGGACTTTTTCACTGCCATAGCTGGCCAGGTTAGAGAAGGCCATACGTTCAAACTGTTGATGAATTATGAGTGTGTGTGGTGATGATAATGGTGTGTGTGTGTGTGTGTGTGTGTTCAGGATGGTGAGGTGTGTGGGTAATGATGGTATGTTTGTGTTTAGGATGACAAGGTGTGTGTGTGATGATGATGATGATGATGATTTCTATGATGATGATGGTGTGTGTGTGTGTTCAGGATGGTGAGGTGGACGCAGAGGAGCTTCAGAGGTGTTTAACACAGACCGGCATCTGTGGCAGTTACATGCGTAAGTCCACAGAAATAAAACACTGAGCACTGTGAAACTGGGTACCTGCATGTGGAATCTGAATATCCAGGAGTAGTTGTGTTGTCTGTATTAAATATCATTGAATATCCAGGAGTAGTTGTGTTGTCTGTATTAAATATCATTGAATATCCAGGAGGAGTTGTGTTGTCTGTATTAAATATCTTGGCCTGTATACGATTCCTGCTGGTTTAGCTGATGGGTCTTGGTTGTTTGTATGCAGCTTTCAGTCTGGACACGTGTAGGATTATGATCGCACTGTTGGATGTATCCTTCACACAAACATAGAAACAAATTTTCATTTTTGATTGAGTTAAATTTCTTCATTGTTTCATAATGTGGCACAATGATTGAACCTTCTGAGTTAAATTTCTTTTGTGGTGGTGTACGTTTAATGCCGTTGATGCCCTTTGTCAGGTTGTGTTCTGCGATCTGATGTACACAGAGTCAGGTCTGTGTCGTTTGTTGGTGTTGATTTCCCTGACTGCATCTGTAGAGAGATTACTCAGGCAAGATGGGCTTCACTGAGTTTAAGGAGCTGTTCACTGCTCTGAATGGCTGGAAGCAGAACTTCATGATGGTGGACCAAGACCACAGTGGCACTGTGGAGCCTCAGGAGATGTTCCAGAGCATCATGCGTATGGGTGAGTCAGTGAGCAACTGTGGCAGGTGCTTGTAGTACAGCCAAAGTGCTTAGAGCAACGTTACACCAAACACAGAGCTGGGTTCCGCTTCTGCCAACCAAACCAAGGCAACATCACCGAATACCATCCATGCTCTCCTGCTGTTCAAATCCTGGCAACATCGCTGAATACCATCCCTGCACTACTCCTGTTTGTGTCCTGGTGATGTTTTGTACCGTTCCATCCTCATCCTCAAGGATAACATTATCACACAACATTATAAGTTCTTTTAAAAAGTCCGCATGCTGTTGCCTTTTTAGATTGTGTGTGTGTGTGTGTGTGTGTGTGTGTGTTTGCATTCGTGCATGTGTGTGGTCATGTATGTGTGCGTGTATGTATGTAGTGTACAGGGTGAGTTCTTGAGGTTTAGACTGGTGTGTGTTTGTGTGTGTGTGTGTGTGTGTAGGGTACAGGGTGAGTCCTCAAGCTTTAGAGTGCATCATCAAGAGGTACAGCCGTGGTGGTAGAATCTACTTTGATGACTATGTGGCCTGCTGTGTGAAACTGCGTGCTTTGACAGGTCAGTTGGACCAGAGCCTATATGAACCCTCACTGCAGCCAGACACTAATACCTCTCTAGTTATTCCTGTACCAACTAAACAGTTTTAGCAATAAAAACTGTACAAATTGAAATGATACTTTTTAATAAACACAGTGTGTTAGATCAAGGCCTGCAGGAAGTGCTTGGGGCTTTTACACTGCTTGGGTTTGTCTGCAGACCATTTCAGGAGGAGAGACGTCATGCAGCAAGGATCTGTAAACTTCCAGTATGACGATGTGAGTGATTGTTGATGTGAATCATGGGTAATGCACTTCTCACTGCCCTACAGTTGCAGAGGTTGGAGTTTCAAACCTTTAACATTTTAAACTTTATTTATATTTATTATTTTTTAACTTTATTGATATTTGTTGATATACAAGTCACAGTCCATGTGCAGCTGTAAGGTGAAGCGTTTCTCCTCCACCCACTCCACCTCCTCCACCTCCATACAGCTCCATGTGTTTGTTCTCACTGCAGTTCATCCAGTGCACCATGTCCGTGTGAAGCGGTTGGACACACCATGACAACAGGATCCTCGACACACCAGAGTGGACAAGCAAATGTTCAGATGAACACAAGAATAATGTGTGTTGATTTCAAGATTTCACATGGCTACCTCTTTCAACATGAAAGTGCCAGTGGATTAAAAAATATATATGTTAAAATAACCATGAAAGGTGTAATCTTTAGGTCTGTGGGGTGTGTGGCCTGTTGCTATGTTGCTAAGCCCTTTGTAAGTGATTCATGCATAGACCATGCCAAGATATATATTTTTTTGTGCTAGCACAGTTTTGTATTCTTAATTTTTAAACATTTTTGTAAACAATTTTGACAAACAAAAGCTATTGTAACAAAAGCTATTGTATTGTTTTGTAAGGCCATTTGTTTCCCATCTCTTCTTTAATATTTAATGTTGTTCCAGCACAGTCTTCACTGTTTATCTTAATGTTTAAACATTTTTGCCAGTTTTGACGGTCAGTCCATATTTAGACTTTAATAAATTTGCCTATCAGTTTAAAACTCACTTAGTGTCCATGAATGAATGACTGAACCCTTGTGACTCCATCACACACATAAATTGTTGTTTTATCATTCTTCTGTCAAATGGATTGGATTATTAATAATTGTTCAATTTCATGGGACGATGTTTAATGTGCAGGACATTATCAGCTTGATAACGGAAGTAGCAGATTTATAATAACACTGATCATTTCCCCAAAGCATTAAACCAGAATCTCCTGTAATCTTAACTATACAATAGACAATAGACAAAACCTCCTAATAAAGGAACTATTCAGTCAGTTCAGAATCAGGGCAATGTGACCAGTCTACATTTTCACACTGAATTCAGATCTACAGTTTTGTTCTGAACTCAGATCTACAGATTTTTTCTTAATTCAAATCTACAGTTTTGTTCTCAGGGGCTGAAATGCACTGACCATCATGTTGTCAATGTCAAACACGTGAAACAGCTTATTACTGCACACAGTATTACACTCATTACTACACATATTACTGCACACATTACTGCACACATTACTACACATATTACTGCACACATTACTACACATATTACTGCACACATTACTGCACACATTACTACACATTACTGCACACATTACTGCACACATTACTACACATTACTATTCACATTACTGCACACAATACTGTACAACAGTGAACTCACATCTTTGTCCTCTATTTTGTACTATATTGCAGTATTGTTTGTGTATTTGAGATTGTATCTGTACGACAGTACTATACTGTATGATGCCAATAAAATAACTACATTACAGTGAAGATGCGTTTTCTCATTACTGTGTTCACTTTGCTGGAGCATCTGTGTGTGTGTACATTTTACTCTAAGTACATCAGGCCTTATTAAAGCATTTGCAGTAACTGAAGCATTGCAGCATTCATTCACACTGACTGGTATATAGTATATACTGACTAGAACACATTCACACTGACTGGTATATAGTATATACTGACTAGAACACATTCACACTGACTGGTATATAGTATATACTAACTAGTATACATTCACACTGACTGGTATATAATATATACTAACTAGTATACATCCACACTAACTGATATAGTATATACTTACTAGTGTACATTCACACCGACTGGTATATAGTATATACTAACTAGAACACATTCACACTGACTGGTATATAGTGAATACTGACTAATGCACATTCACACCGACTGGTATATAGTATATACTAACTAGTATACATTCACACACTTACTGGTATATAGTATATACTAACTAGTATATAGTATATACTAATTAGTATACATTCACACTGACTGGTATATAGGCTGCATGGGTTTTATGAGCTAAGAAAACCTCATGCATGAAGAAGTCATGCACACATGCTATCAGTAATAAACTGTATTATTGTTAATATATGCTATCATTAATAATCTGTATTATTGTTAATCATGCTATCATTAATAATCTGTATTATTGTTAATCATGCTATCAGTAATAAACTGTATTATTGTTAATCATGCTATCATTAATAATCTGTATTATTGTTAATCATGCTATCATCAATAAACTATTATTGTTAATCATGCTATCATTAATAATCTATATTATTGGTAATCATGCTATCATTAATAATCTGTATAATTGTTAATCATGCTATCATTAATAATCTATATTATTGGTAATCATGCTATCATTAATAATCTGTATTATTGTTAATCAAGCTTTCATTAATAATCTGCATTATTGTTATCAATAGATAAAGAATTACCCAGGAACACAGAGAATCACAGACATGAACACAGTTCTGCTGCTGCACCACTTCACAAAACAAGTTTTATTAATCATCACATGATACAAAATTTATATATATATCATTTTTTATGTTATTTTTATACTGTTATGCAACAGGGAAATAACAATAAATTGATCACAATTAAGAGAGAGAAAGATGAAGTGAGAGAAAGACAGAAAGACATGGAGTTTGTACAGATCTCAGATCAGATGTATTCCCTCATCCTCCTGTCCACGAACACTGCTATCTGGAGCCAAAGGGATCCTGGGAAAAACACTCATAGTACTGCTAAGGACACAATGCCATTGCCATGGTTACAAGAGGGAGGTGGAGGCCTTGTCCAAAGGGAAGAGCAAACACAAGGGCCAGAGGATTACTTTAACCCTAATGCTTCAGTAAATGAGAGAAAGGACCCTGAAGACTCTGATTTTCTTAATGAAGTTTAGCTGTGTGTGTGTGTGTGTGTGTGTGTGTGTGTGTGTGTGTGTGTGGGTGAGACTCTGCCATCTTTATCCCAAGCCCTCTACTGCTCCAGGAAAGTAGCCAAAGGCAGCTGCGCAGGATTTTGTGTGTGTGTGTGTGTGTTGGAGTCATCTAGGCAGGCAGATTCATGCAGCACTAGAATTACAAGAACCAGGAAGTATGTGGTGTCTTTCCATGCATGCCTGTAGTGTGTGTGCGTGTGTATATGTGTGTGTGTATGCATAGTGTATATGCATGTGTGCGTGCATGTGTGTGTACGTGCACGTGTGTGTTTGCATGCATGTGTGCATGTGTGTGTGTGTGTGTGAGTGTGTGTTTAGCAGGCAGTCAGGTCCAGCTGGTCTCACTGGGGTAAAGCTTTCAGAATGGCATTCACCTCTTCAGCTACAGCAGTCAGAGCAAACTCAAACTGGTCCTACGGAAAGAGAAGAACATGGCTTAACAAACGCACACACACATACACACACACACACACTCACGCAAATAAATACACACGCAAGCACACATACACAAATACACATGCAAGCACACACACACGCAAACTCATACACACATAAGCAGACACGCGCGCACACACACCTCACAGAAATATCCTTCCTGGAGAAAGCATTTGAGAGTGTTTACTGTGTTCACTAACCCTAGCCGTTTATTGCTTTGTACTGGGTTGTTTTCTTCCCCAGTGCTCACCTTTGTGCGCACCATTCCAGGTCGCTGGTCACGGATGTGCTCCAGGGTGGCAGCGATGTCGATCTCCTTCACCCCTGTGTGATAAACAGACAGAGATGTTAGGTGTTGTATGAACAGACAGAGATGTTAGGTGTTGTATGAACAGACAGAGATGTTAGGTGTTGTATCATCATAAGCATTCACCTTTAGCCATGCGGTTTAGAACCATGTCAATCAGGATGTATGTTCCAGTTCGGCCAGTACCATCACTGCAGAAGTGAGAGGGATGTAAAACAGGACTTAATTACACACAGGACGTAATTACAGACCAAACAAATGCACTAATTCCACAGTATATACTGTAACAAATGCAGTAATTCCACAGTATATACTGTAGCAAATGCACTAATTCCACAGCATATGCTGTAACAAAGGGGTTTAAGTAAAGCAGGATCTAAGCCCAGAAAGAACAGTGTAAACACTGTCTGTAGAAGTGCATTAAGTCTGTAGTGCAAGTGGCTACCTGCAGTGCACAGTGATGGGACAGGAACGTCCACGGTAGCATTTATTCACCTTCCTGTGGTGGCCAGACAGAGAGATGCACGAGAGAACAGAGAACAGCTCAGGGAGAAACACGGCTCTTATTTGAAGTGACTTAAAAAAACCCACAATGTAAACATAGCACTGGGCTTAGAGTCAGGGATGGGGTCAGGTTTAGGGTCAGGGTTGGAGTCAGGTTTAGGGTCAGGGTTGGGGTCAGGTTTAGGGTCAGGGTTGGGGTCAGGGTTGGGGTCAGGGATGGGGTCATGGATGGGGTCAGCATTAGGGTCAGGGTTGGGGTCAGTTTTAGGGTCAGGGATGGGGTCAGGTTTAGGGTCAGGGTTGGAGTCAGGTTTAGGGTCAGGATTGGGGTCAGGGATGGGGTCATGGATGGGGTCAGCATTAGGGTCAGGGTTGGGGTCAGGGTTGGAGTGAAAAAGTGCTAAACAGTGAAACACACAAATCCCAGCAAGGTGAGATTTATGAGGGGAGAATGACAGTGGACGAGATCTGGTCAGGTGAGCAAAGAAAAGAAAATGGACAACACTGACAGAAGTGCTGGGATGTGGAGGGGATGGGTGGAGAAGCTGGAGTGTGGAGGCGAAGGAGCATGCAGGTGATGGGTGGAGAAGCTGGTGTGTGGAGGAAATGGAGCATGCAGGTGATTGGTGGAGGTGATGGGTGGAGGTACTGGAGCATGGAGGCGCTGGGCCATTAAGACAATGGATGGAGGTGATGGCGCGTGGAGGCGATGGAGCGTGTCACCAGCGTTGCTCTTGCTGCAGCCACAGCTGTCTGTGCTCATTTTTGTGACTATGCAACTGGAGTCAGATTACTAGCTGCAAACCACAAAAAATGACACAGACAACCGTGCAATACCATGGGCTCCGCTACGCTCCATCGCACACGCAGAGAGACAGAGAGAGAGAGAGAGAGAGAGAGACAGAGAGAGAGAGAGAGAGAGAGAGAGAGAGAGAGAGATATTCAGATAAAGACATTTAGAGAGATATTCAGAGAGACATGCAGAGAGAGAGATATTCAGAGAGACATGCAGAGAGAGAGATATTCAGAGAGAGATATTCAGAGAGACATTCAGAGAGAGATATTCAGGGAGATATTCAGAGAGACATTCAGAGAGAGATATTCAGAGAGAGATATTCAGAGAGACATTCAGAGAGAGACATTCAGAGAGAGATATTCGGAGAGAGATATTCAGGGAGATATTCAGAGAGACATTCAGAGAGATGATGAGATGCTGAGGTAAGAGGAATAATATGAGGGAGAAACAGCTGGCAGACGGACAAACTCACAATGAAGAATAAATGGCTATTTATGGGAACAAGGGAGGTAAATTTTAAAATCTGAGGGGAAATGATAGTGTGCATGGTTCACTACCTGCGGAAGTCCAGCAGGGGGCGTGTGGTGGTCGGAATGCCCTGCGCTGGCCAGCTCAGGAAGTGGAACTGAGTGAGAGTGCGCGTCTCCTGTGTCTGCACGTTCTTCACGTAGAAGCTGCGAACCAGGAAGTCATTACACCAGATGTGCTCTGACACCAGGTTCACCTGCGACATCACAGTGAGTACAGACCATGTACACACAGGGTAAAGTAGCTGACCTCAAATCAGCGGAGATCAGTAGACCGTGTACACACAGGTTAAAGTGGCTGACCTCAAATCAGTGGAGATGAGTACAGATCATGCAGGTTAAAGTGAGTGACTGTGTTCAGCCTTGTTAAGACATCATTTATTCATCATTTATTCATTTTCAGTCACAATATATAAGCTGAGCAAAGCTCAGTAAAACGCCACTCACTCTGCCATTCACTCAAGTTTATAGTTAACGGTAACCTTAAATAACCTTAAATAAAGAGTTAAGGTTAACACTAACCTAAAACAACCCTAAAGGAGTTACAGACCTCATAGATGTGGTAGAGGGAAGAACCTTCATCAGGCCAGTAGCGATCACACTGCTTCTCACCATCCTCAACTAGTGCAGTCATCATAACTATCACAGTACAGCCACTCTCCCACACCATCTAGATCTCACACACATGCACACACATAGAACACACACACACACACACGTGCACACACACAGCTTAGCATCTGAACGTCTGTTGAAGTATCTGTAAGGTTAACCGAAGAAGATTATTGTGCAAAGAAAATGTTTCATCTTAGTCATTGTGAATCCAGATCATAATGTGTCTATCAACAAAATAAGATCCTATACAGATATCCTATACAGAGCCCCTGTTTACAAAACTGTCAATTGTCCCATATTCTCGGATGTTCATAGCAATACTGCTATTTTAACACACACACACTCTTCACACACACACACACATACCTCATACACCCCCCCCCCACACACACACATCCCATACACAGACCTGCCAAAAGTCAGAGATGGTGTGTGAGAGTGGTCCTTGAGTGGCGATGTATGCTGGCATTCTGGGGTCATGCTCAATCTGAAGGGTCAAAAGAAAAAAGGTCATGGGTCAGCACATTGGTCCTCATCTCCATGGTGATAGGCCGTTTATGTGGTCAGCACATAGGCGGTCTTAACAGATGAGCCCCTCTCCATAACAGAACAGGGTGATTCCAAAACAGCTCCACCCAGGCTTCATCAATACACTGTAGCCATGGCAACGGCAAGACAGGGATTCCGGAACTAGAGGCAGCCCTGCACAGCACTGCAGAATAAATGGATTTTGTCACCTTGGCAACTGAAGTGGGGAATGGGGGGTGGGAAGATGGTTCTGCTCCAAGATGGCACAGGATCAGGAAGATCCATTAGAAAAATGAAATGCATTTCCACTTCCACTTACAGACAGAAGCTGTTTCTAGTTCTAAAGCTGCATAGATTCCGTTTCAGGGTGAGACTGGGGTTAGTAATCGCAGGAGATGGGATGCAGTTTGTCTCCTGCAGTGGCAAACACAGACACAGAGAGGAGTGGCACTCTGACTTACAATGGTGCTGGCGTTGATGTAATCGGCCCTCGAGGGGTTAATATCAGCCTTCAGTTTCACGCGGGAATGATCATCTGTACAGCACAAAGCACAATTAACACAGAAGTACAGAAACTGAGCTTCAGTTCACACTGGCTCTGACTACAATGAGAGGAACGTGCTGAGAAGGGGACTCACACGGCATGGAGTCAGAGCAGCGGTTCTTCTTGACGTTGCCTTCACTCTGAGCGACAGACATCGTGCTGGACTCAGCCTGGTAAAAGCACAATGCTTCCCATTCCTTCAGCAAACGGTCCTTGTTCTTCACATGGTCCTCCATGTATGCCTGGGGGGAGGGGGTCAGAAAACAGAGACAGAGAGACAGAAAATGGAGAAAGAGAAAGGAAAGAGAAAGAGAGGAAAAGAAAGATAAGAGAAGGAAAGAGAGGAGGAGAGAGAAAGAGAGATAGAGAGAGAGGGAGAAAAGGGGTTTTATTATCTTTGTTTGAAACCCATAATTATTTTATTGGAAAATTGTCCAAGATGGTTGCACAGAGCTGTTTCATGCCAGCCTCCATCGGCGTACCAATATCATGTGACCCGTGGAGATGTCCATGTTAGACTGCACTGGCTCCTCCCCCCAGGAGGGGGTGCTGCTGTGTGAGCTGGGGCTTGGCTGAGGGGCATCGCTGAACTGAGATGACACACTGCTAACACGTGACGTGTCCGTCCCTGCCCCGCCCCCTGCCCCTCCCCCGACTCCACCCCCACCTGTAGCACCTGCTCCACTCTCATGCTTGCCTGAGGAAGACTTAGTCGCCATGTGCTGCCGACACAGGTCCTGGAGGGGAGGGAAAAAAGAAACTCAGCGAACTTACGGCTTTGTAATTCACTGGCAACTACGTTTACCATGTTTCAAAGGAAACACATAAAAGCAGCATTCTGAGAAACACAGCAACAGGGAATATAAGCTTTTCTCTAACACAGCAAAGACAATGTTCTGAGTGAGACAAGGAAAGGTTAATTTGTTAACCACTGCAGTTAACCTGTTCATTTTAATTCCATTTCCTCCACCTGATATGCATAGTGCGTGTCACATCCTGCCTCTGGACCCAAGGCCAGTTTCCCAGAGGCAAGCTGGCGGGCATGGTTTCGCAGGCAGGCGATGGTCAGTGAGCCAACCAGGAGCCCACCCACACAGGCCACGCCCACAAATATGAAGACCACCCATCCAGTGCTGTGCTGCACAGGCATAACCACTGGCAGTCCATCGCTTTCCTGTAAAGAGTCAGAAAAAATCCTTTCTGAAGAATGAGAAGGCTGGTGTAGAAATGGACCTAAATTACATTTTTATTTTATTAGTATCACATTATGCACAAACTCGATGTATTACTTTGGTTGAAAAATAACTCCTTTAACAACAAACACTGCAAATAGTGGCAGCAGTAACGAGCAGATTATACTCGACGTCTTTTCACTAGAGAGCTTAACGGTTCCTTACTACAGAGACCACCCAGGCAAGGCTATGATGCTACTGTTTTTTCTAATGAAATGGAATTAGGGAGAGGAGGTGTGGTGTGAGCACACACGCATGCACACACAGAAACAGAACAGAACTAGGATCTCAAAACGAGGCTGCACCTCCCACCCTGTTGTCTGGGTTACCATGCGTCTCAGTGGGGGCAGCAGTTGCCATGGTAACATCGGAATGACTGATGTAAGCCCTTTGGCCATCAAAAGTGACAAAAAAGAGAGTTTAAAAGAAAAACGTGAGAAGAGAAAAGAGGAGAGAAGGGTGCAGCAAAAGAAGGAACACAGCCTCTTCTGCGCTCCAAGTTCCTGCAATTCAACTAATCACTCACAGATCTGTAAACGTTACCGAATCCTTAGCGCTACACGCGCTATCGCTCTCGCCTCTCTCTTCACCGGTACGATGCAGACCACACAGGAGCCGGGGCATTACATCATCACGTTCGTGCCAACTGCACTGACCTTGTCGCCACAGCAACCGCCTCACCTGACATCACCGTCTGTGAAGTGATCGCAGCGCACTGAAGAGCGCAGGGTTCCTTTTCCGTTAGCTAGCTTGGTTTGTTCGTCCATCTTCCCCCTCTTTATAACATTTGTATTCGTTGATTTTATTTATTGGACATTTATTTAGCCGGTAAAAAACTTAGTATTTGAAGTACTCCAATTACTCCAAGGGTTCAGAAATCGTTGACTTGTTATCAATAATAAGTTAAAGTGCGTTAAAAGTTTAGGCTCCGTTTTGATATATTTTATAGCTGTTAAATGTAAATTTATAACAATTATGGGTCAGATATGTTTTTTTCATCTACGTAGATACCGTGAAAGAAACAGCTGTCACTGTGAAATAGATCAATTATACAGCAATAAAATAAATTATAAAATAAAAAATACATATTTGGATTGAAGAAAAGAGATTGAGTAGATTTCCGAGCAATAGCCTGTTTTTGTTTGTTTGTTTGTTTGTTTTTTTAGTTTGACAAAAATCTCCACAGCCTAACGGTCTTCGGTGATCTGCAACAGCTGGACGTACTCAAAAATGGGCAATCCCGGTGCGTGCGTTTACAGGACAAATACTCTAATTAAAGAATTAGAATAAGTTTTAAAACCGGATCGGCGTAACTCACCTCGAAAATAAAAACCGAATCGTCGTGTCGTATTTCGGCTTGTCACGGTGTTACCCGTCCGGTGCTGCGACGGGCTGAACCCGAATGGAGGGACATGTAAGATAGGTTAGCACGCTCTCCCGCGACATATTTGGAACAATTCGCCGATACATTTATATTTCTAGACCGAATACTGAACCGATCAGTTACAGTAACTTTAAATAAGCCGATGTTAACAAGGACGATGCACATTAGCGAAAATGAGCGTCAGCTTTTTTGCGAGAGTGCGTTCCGAGAAGAGAGCTTTTT
Source organism: Sternarchorhynchus goeldii (assembly GCA_028565775.1). Classification (NCBI taxonomy): domain Eukaryota; kingdom Metazoa; phylum Chordata; class Actinopteri; order Gymnotiformes; family Apteronotidae; genus Sternarchorhynchus; species Sternarchorhynchus goeldii. Next base: position 8,534,047 of record JAOXYF010000001.1, on the reverse strand, counting down.
GGGATGCCTCTCTCGGCCGCGCGCAAACGAATCCCGAGCGCGCTTGACAGTTTGACACTTATGAAGTCGTTGTCATGGCAACAGAGCGAACGGTGATGAGGGTGAAACGGGAGGGGCACGTTAATGGCTCTTGAGAGAACCTCTTGTCAAGCTTTGAGTGACATAAAATGGGGGAGAAAAGATGCAGCAGGAACGAGTGCAGAAAATTAGGCTTGCTTACCACCTATTAAAATGAAAACACAAATGGTATGTACCAGGGGCTTCTGTTTGTCATGAAGACATGAACAGTCAAAACAAGCTATCAAAATTAGCAATAACCCATTATAGCTGTCGACTACAAACTTACCTTTCCCACCCCTGCCTGTAGCACATTCAGTCCAGTCTCTTTCTCTAGAAAGTTCTTTTCAGCCGCTGCTCAGAATATAAAGCAAAGGAACCAGAAAACATATCAAAGCTATATCAAAAGCATAAAACGGATGCACATTAAACAATTCTAATAATTACATCAGTTTTTGGCTTCACATAGGGACAAGTAGGAGCTTTTTGGTTGCTGATGATAGTCTAGTACAGGGTGTTGTTTGTGGACTGAAGATGGCAGAGAGCTTGAGGCATTCCTCCACACTTACCAGCCTTCCCTGCTACTTCTGCTGTGGTGAGGTTCTGAGTGTTCGGGCGAACTCGGAACGTGAGAGACGGCCCTACCACGCTGTGAAAGGAACTCAGAGTCATACACCAAATGAGAACAGGCACTAAAACATAAGGAAGCTGAAAGGAGAGGTTAGGAGTAGGGTTGGGGATCAAGGGTGAGGTGACCCCACAGTTGAGGTTGATTCAGTTCCTTTACGCTACCCCCTGCTGACGACCCAAGGTTGGGTTCCACCTCACCACAGCTTGGGCTCGGGTGCCAAAGTGTCCAAGGTTTATAATTAGCAGGATTATGCTGAGTCATGCAGAAATGTGTCAGTTTTAATATTTCGTTTAGAAAACTTTAAAAAGCCATAATGTGAAACAAAGTATGATCTTAATGGCTTTGTTGGTCTTAATTAAATTTTTTTTTTTAATTTTGAGGCCTACATGGGGTATAAAGCCTTGTACGTTTCTAAAGCAGTGACTGGACCTTGATCCAATGTCCTTGGACATACCTGATATTGACGAAAGAGGCTGTGGTGAGGTGGATCCTCTTAGAGTCTCCAGCAGACAGACCCCATTGAACAGAGAGAGACGACTACAGAGAGACACAGATGTACCAGCCACACCTACAGTCATGGGCACCCAATCACAGACTACACAACAACAACACAAAATACACAACAACAACAACAACACAAAATACACAACAACAACACAAAATACACAACAACAACACAAAATACACACAACAACAACACAAAATACACACAACAACAACACAAAATACACACAACTACAGAACAACTACACACACGGGCAGGCGTTCCACCTGGCCGCCAAATATCTAGTGAGTGTTATGATGTATGGAACTAACCTGCTTAATACCGAGAGTGTCAGCTTTTAATAGCAAGCAGCAGTGGAGACCAACATATACAGGGATTCGCTGGAAACATCCCAGACAGTCAAGCTGGACATGCGGTGCACCTGTGGTTAGTGACGATGGATCCGTACCTCTGGTTAGTGACGATGGATCCGTACTCTTCCTTTAACTGGTTTTGGTTCTTTACAGGTATGGGTTTGGGGACTCCTCTCCACCCCTCATCCTGTTTCTTCAGGGCTGCAGGTTGCAGCACACTGGCCCCACCCGAGACATCACTAGTCTGTTGGGGCCCGCCTGTGTGAGGGGCCTCTGGAGAATAAGAGGAAGAGGAGGAAGCAGTGGAGATGGGAGTTTTTTCCACCACATGGGTCATCGCTCCCTCAGAAATTTTCATCTGTGAAAGAACAACATCAGCTTAGACCAATTCACATTTGCTTTCAGTTCATCATGGATCAACTGTGAAATCTGTATAACTCAGGGTCAGTCATTTTCTACAGGCAGTGCATATACTGCCTCCTGCTGGTCATGCCATGCAATAGCAATAACCACAGATACAGAGGCGTCAGTAACTAATACATTGTTAACACTGTATCATGAATAATTATTTGGTTTACCAGTTTCTGTTTGGCTGGTGGATCTGTGGTGTGAGCTGTGAGAAAAGAGAATGAGGAAAACATTACTGTCTTGACAGTGTTCATATTTAACAAAGAGTTTTCCCCTTGTTCTCGGTTGTGTTCTGAAACGAAGCATGTGGAAGAACAGAACTAACTACTGAATTGGATTTGCTGAGGTTTGCTGGGCTGATTTATGTAGAAAATTAAGTCACACTGAGCAGGATGTTCACGCACAGAGGGCTGTACTGTGTGTTACCCTGAGCTGGGTGTTATTACCCTGAGCCTGAGAGATGGCAGGGTCGTTCTGCAGGACATTCAGGACAGTGAGGAGTCGTTCCATGTCTCCAGGGTTCAGGTGAGACATGCCCAAGTCATGCTGCAGGAACAGCTCTGCCACACCTTCCTTAGCAGGGCCTGCATGCATGAAGCAACACACACATGTAAAAACAACTGTACACACACACACAAACACACACACATACATACACACACAAATTGCACGTCATTGAGAGCAGAATATTTTAATAGGTAATTGGATAAAACAGTTTTATTGCTTTCTTTTTTACTTAAATATTTGATCAATATTTTTGTAGCATGTTTTGGGTGGATGTACCAAGACCAGGCACCATTGTATTTCGAGACGATGGGTTGGATCTAAGCAGGCCTGATGCATTTGCCCACTGCATAATTCATCCAGCCACTGCCATCAACAGCCACATCATAAATAAAAACAAGTGAGTCATTTCTACTGGCAGCCAGCTTTGTTTCACAGATGAGTTGCTATTGCCTAAACATCATGAACATTTTTCCTCCTTTACACTTTCTTTACTCTGTCATTAAAGTCCAGGTTACTCTCTGTCCCAGAGCACCTGGATTTTTAATGAACATTTTATTAAAGCCGGTCTTTCTGTTCTTCAGGCTTCTAGTGGTCTGCATCATGCAGAGTCATACTGCCATAATGGGGCTCACTGGGGATTATTCTCTTTCTGTTAGATGTTGAAACATCTATTCCTACATCCTGGATTATGTTCTTGATTTGTAGCAACGGTTTCTTTCATGACTGAAAGCATCTTCTGCCATTCACCACCATGGTGTCCCAGGTGATTCACTACTGCTATTTCAATAATGTATTCTTGTTTCTTTACAATGTAATAAACAGATTGTGACATTCTAGTTTATCAGAATCAAGATGGTGTTTTTTAACATTTTTTTTTACAAGTTTCAATGTTGAGAGATAAAATAATTAAATATCAGCTAGAAGGAGCAGGAGAGCTTTTGTTACCTCCATTGTGCACCACCTAATAATGGAATTATTACACACACAGAAAAAGTGTGCAACTAGTTCTCAGATTCCTTAGTGGTCCCTGCACGGGAAGGAACTACATGTTAAACTGGCTGAGACTCATGTTCACCCAGAAAAGCCAAACAACAAAAATGGTGTTAATATCCACTTCCCACAACATGTGCACAGTTTACACTTACCATCAAATCCAGCAAGCCTCCCGTACTCCTTGGGGGTTTTCTTCTTCTGTTTCTCGCTGCTGACCTCCATGTGCTGGGAAATGTAGTCCTTGCTGTAGTCCAGTGGGAAGCTGAGTTCCCGAAAAAAGGGTGGTGCGGAGAGGGGTGTTACCACTCGGTGACGTGAAGTTGCCTGGGCCGGTGAGGAGAGGAGGAGAGACACCAGATCCTGAAGCAGCTGTGTGTCCTGATCCAGAGGATGAGGACGGGACACACTCTCCTTTGTGTCCTGATCCAGAGGATGAGGACGGGACACACTCTCCTGCAACTGAGCAGAGGTATGTCCACCAGATTTAGAGAACACGTCGCCGTCCACCAGATTTAGAGCACGCTCTTCTTCACCATGGTAACCGTACTGCATAGCGAGTGAGAACAAACAGAGTATAAGGTAAAGGGCACAGAATAATGCATCAGTACAAACAAGGATGGACATTTTTACGGCATTACCTTTATCTCTGTGTGTGTGTGTGTGTGTGTGTGTGTCCTGACCTTTTGATATGTATAAGGTTCTTGCATGTGGAGAGAAGACTGGGGAGGATCGACAATCATATAGTCCATGTGGGGCTGTAGCTCTTCTGCCGGTCTATCAGATCTAATGAGGATTGACAAAGAAGAGTCTGTTGTAGATTATGCTGACTGTCGATCTCATAGTGCTAGAGTCTGTTATAGAGTCTATAGCAGAGTCTATAGCAGACTCTAGCACTATGAGCCAGACAGAAAACCTAGTGTTTGATCACACACCACCGTCAGATCCAATTTAAAGTGACATATTTGTTCCTTCCTGTGGTTTGGCTTGTCAGGCTCTTATTTGCAAGTACACTTCATTTTACTGAGGGTTGAAGCCTTTTGTGAGTGTGTTGCCCACCAACCCTAGGCAAGCCAAGACAAAGAAGAACCATTTTCAACGCTGAAATAAACAGAAGGCCTGAGTCGTTCTTTCCATGCTGTTACTGAGGACTGTTTTATCCACTCTGGACATTTCCATGGAGACATTACTGAAGTTCTTACCCATACACTGGTGTAGATGAGATCAAACATTGATGTTCACCTGTACATTGGTGTAGATGAGGTCAAACAATAGACTGAAGTTTTTGTTTGATTTTTTAATTTTTTTTTATCTGTTGGCGTAGCAGGGCAGTAGTCCTGCCGGTAGGAGAATAGACTGTGATTATAAAGTGAAATATATTCATTAAGAACATACTGAAGAAATATCCAGGCTTTCCCTCTGAAGTATTTTCTGTACACTTCACAGCTTCAGTTCTAGTTCCACTGTCCACTGTAGCTTCACTTATCTTGCTTGTTTACATGCTGAATTTCACATTTTCAGCACTAGTGGAAAGTTCTGACACATCACTACCCATAACACTAAAAAAGTGATAAACATTAAAATAACTGTAACATTACATATTATAACATGTCGTTTATTCTGTTATTTACTAGGCTTTACCATGATACGATAATAACAATACATTACATTAGATGTATTCTGTTATTTACTAGATCTTACCATGGTACAATAATAGCAATGCAGCTTCTTCAGCTTTCTAATACATTGTGAAGGTTTATGGGTGGTGTTTTTCAAGTCTATCCTGCTTTACATATCTTAAGAGAACTATAGCAGAAGTGATAAATGTAAACATTTATTTTGAAGTGATAAATGCAAACATGTACTTTGAAGTGATGAATTCAAACATTTATGTTGAAGTGATAAATGTAAACATTTATTTTGAAGTGATACATGTAAACATTTACCTTGCTTGTTGTGGACCAGTGTAATAGGAAGGGTTTAGAGTTCTATAAAAAAAAAATACAGAATACTAAGATTACAAATGTGCCTTACCAACAGTTTTTTACTAAGATTTTTTTTTTACTATGCATTGCAATTTTAATTTTACATCATTTAATTTTACATTTCTAAATAAATCAAACCAGTTGTTTTGTGCCTTGCAAGCTTACTCAGAGGACAGTGAGTTCCTTAGAGCAGATGGCAGTGGAACCTTCTCAACTTTACTAAGTTCCTGGTCGATGACAGACTGCGTCATTTCATCCTGCCAGTTCAGCCCTGATTGGACAAACCAGTGTAAAAGGATATGCTTAACGGACAGGCATTAATCACATGAGCTACATATTTTACCTTGGTTACTGTAGCAACACAATAGGGCTGATTTGTAGATTAGCATTTTGTCTAATGGTATTCATATCAAACTTTTCTTACTGAAACAAATATTTTTACAAGACGGAACAGCCTCTGCATTAAGTAATATATAAAGACGAGATTAACGAAGAAAGCTTTTATATGACTGACCTTCTCTCATGAGCATTTGTAGTAAAGACTGTAGCCTATCCAGGAGGGCAGATGTCACCCTGTAGCGGAAACCCACTTGCTTCTGTGTAATGCACTGTCCAAATAACTCGTCTGGATCAGAGAGGCATACACACGAGTCAGGGAGGACACACACACAAGCCAGGAAAGACAAACACACAAATAAATGCAACATACTTCAAAAATCTAGGAGTTCAGAGTCACTGAGCAAGCTATTGTGTTGTCTGTATACACAAATGTAGAGCTGCATTGCTGGGATAATAATTAACATACTGGTACTAAAATGAATCACAAATGTGTTCATGAGTCATTTTCTCTCTCTCTCTGTCTCTCTCTCTCTCTCTCTCTCTCTTTCTCTCTCTCTCTCTCTCTCTCTCTCTCTCTGTCTCTCTGTCTCTCTGTCTCTCTCTGTCCCTCTCATTCTAAAAGCAGAAATATTTTAAGATAGGCATAAAGAGAAGATCAATGTAACACACACACACACACACACTCAACATTCAACCTCCCACAGGCACACAGACAAGAAGTCGCTAAGGATCAAATCAAAAATCACTCATCTGAAACATCACAATGAAGAGAGAGAGAGAGAGAATGGATGAGGAGGAGAGGTACAGTGACTGAGTGATGAATACAGAAATAGAGAGGAGAGCGTAAGACAGGGAAGATGACCTCTGGTGAGATGTGAACACTCACTTCACACTGCTGTCACCAGCAGAACTGAACATTACAGCACTGAACATTACAGCACCGCTAACAATTCACTCTGCTTGGAAAGGCAGATCACAGCATTCTCTCCGAGCACTCAGAACCGTTTTCAAATTCAGCTCTTACAAATTGAACATGTGATTCTCAACATTCCTCCTGAGACGTGTCAATGCACTAAAGAATAAACCAGCAGTCTAAAGAAAGAAAGAGAGAAAGAGAACAAGTGATGGAGAGAGAGACAGAGAGAGAGAAGAAGTGATGAAGAGAGAGACAGAGAGAGAGAAGAAGTGATGGAGAGAGAGACAGAGAGAGAGAGAAGATGTGATGGAGAGAGAGACAGAGAGAGAGAACAAGTGATGGAGAGAGAGACAGAGAGAGAGAACAAGTGAAGGAGAGAGAGACAGATAGAGAGAGAACAAGTGATAGAGAGAGACAGAGAGAGAGAACAAGTGATGGAGAGAGAGACAGAGAGAGAGAGAACAAGTGATGGAGAGAGAGAGAGGTTAAAGAACCAAGAAAGTGGTCATAGTGAGGTAGTGGACAGAGAGGTGTCAGTTATGGTGATCAGTTATGGTGGGCTATGCAAAGCAGTTCTGTCAGCACACACACACACACACACCACACAAACACAAACAACACACACACAGACACACACACACAGCAACTGCATACTGAAATGGATCAACTCTCCCCCTCACTTCACAGTCATGTGATCACAGCTTATTTTTAATGAAACAAATATTAACCCCTCAAATATTAACCCTCAGTACCCTCAGGACCATCAGGCTTCAAATGAAAGCATTTTGGAATTTGGAACTTTGAGGCTGTTTGGGAATGTTGTTTAAATTCCTGCTCCAGGATGTGGATAAACGTCTACAACATCCTTTGTTACGTCGTGGATTCTGTATAACAAGACTTTCATGATCTTTGGTTTTCCAGATACGTCTGATCTGATGGTACGTTCACTGTGATCATCGATGTATGACTGCGATCAACGGTGACCTCACACTGTCCTCCTGTAACATCCATACCGACGGACGCAGAGTCCATTCTCTAAAAGAGAATCTCTGCAGACAGGAATGGTGAAGTAACATAGGAAACCAGGAGCTGTGCTCAGATACAGGAGGAACTTGGGATTGAAGCTTATGATTTGTTTTGACATCCCATTTACTGATCATCTGCAACACACACACCTGTATAACTGTACGTACACCTGTACACCTGTATAACTGTACATACACCTGTACAACTGTATAACTGTACGTACACCTGTACACCTGTATAACTGTATAACTGTACGTACACCTGTATAACTGTATATATAATTTTCTGAATTACTATAGAGTTCTTGTAAAGGGAATGTACATTAAATTGAACTTAAGTAAATGTAAACACATGGTTTTGCAGTGTGTTCAGGGTAGTCAGTTTTCAGAATGTATACTGAATAACGTTTATTTTTCTTCTCTGATGTAACAAGACGATTCAAGTTCAGGACTTCAGTAGAGTCCTGTAGGGCGTGGTTATTCTGTGGAGTGCAGTGGTAAATGGTGAGGAGAATTTCTACATGATGGATCAACACTACAGTGTCTAACACATTCAACCCCAAATCCAGGACAAACAGTACAACAATTCCATCCAGCAGCCGATTCCCTCATGTACAGAAGTAGGGTTAGGACAGCAGGCAGGGGTGGAGAAAGGGGTGTGGCATGGTGGGAAAGGGTGTGTGGCATGGTGGGAAAGGGGTGTTGGCTTTTAGGACCCAGAGCTTCTAAGCACAGCACAGCATCTGCACACATGGAGGAAGTATGTAATGTAAACATGAGGGAAAGTCCAAGACTTTCACTGTGAATGATTTTCTTACTTAGAAGGATTTACACAGAGAAGGACAGTAACTCTGTGAGACTGGATACATGTGGGAAGAGGCAGCCCTAGAGTACAGCACACACACACACACAAACACACACACACAGACACACACACACACACACACACAGACACACACACACAGACACACGCATGCCCGCACACACACACACACACACACACACACACACAGACACACACACAGACACACGCATGCACACACAGACATGTACACACACACACGCAGACACACACACAGACACACGCATGCACACACAGACACACGCATGCACACACACAGACACACGCATGCACACACACAGACATGTACACACACATGCACGCGCACACACACACACAGAAAGACACAAAAAGGATTGTCTGAACAGAAGCAATTGGTCCAGCCTCCATGTCAGTACTATCCATCTCAGAGAGAGAGAGAGAGGGATGGAGAGAGAGAGAAAGAAAGAAAGAAAGAAAGAAAGAAAGAAAGAAAGAAAGAAAGAAAGAAAGAAAGAGAGAATTAAAGCTAATCTCAGCTGGTTGGTTTGATGATCTTATTCAGATGAATATGCATGAGATCCCCTCAGGCGGGATCACAGTAAGAGAGAAACCAATTGCGTGTGTGTGCGCGCTTGAATTTACATACAATTATCTCTCTTTGTGCATAATGTGATGAGAACATCTCTCCCTCTCTCTCTCTCTCTCTCCCTCCCTCTTTTCTCTCTGAACCCTCTCCTTTCCCTTTCTCCTTCCCTCCCTCTCACTCCCTCTATCTCTGTCCTTCTCTCTCTCTCTCTCTCTCTCTCTCTCTCTCTCTCTCTCTCTCTC
>JAOXYF010000001.1:8492082-8518204 GCA_028565775.1 Sternarchorhynchus goeldii | reverse complement strand
ACCTCTCCACACACCACGCCCCCACCCACCTCTCCACACACCACGCCCCCTCACCTTTCGTGTGCGAGTAGCCCTCCGCAGTCACCTTCCACTGCACCAGCACACCCAGCAAGGCGAGGGCAGGCCATGCAGCCAGCACTGCCCACGTCACCCAGCACTGTGGTCGGCCCGGCGTGGCCTTCACACGCTCGTACACGTAGCGCACGAGCGCAAACATCTCCACGAAGTAGTCGGCTGCCACGGCGATGACGGCCGCGCCGAACACGGCGGTGGAGAGCGTGGTGAAACATCGGTGCCACTGTAGCGTGAGCACTGCGAACAACATGCCCAGGCCCAGGAGGACGCCCAGCGGGACCCACACGGACCGCGGAGGTGCCGACGACAGCTCTTCCATGCCCGCCAGCGTGCCCACACCCACCAGCAGGCCCAGGAGCAGGCCCACCATGAAGAGGCCCACACTGCGCACCAGCATGGTGACCAGGCCGCACAGCGTGCCGATGCCCAGGCCGATGCCCACGCTGGCCTCCACGCTCAGCTGCGTGTCCAGCACGCGCTCCTTGTAGCACAGCAGGAAGATGATGACCGAGCCGAACATCAGACCCGTGAGGAAGAGGACGGCCTTGAAGCAGCGGTAGCCTGGGACCAGGAGACAGTGGACACAGAGATACAGAGGACACAGAGAGAAACAGATGACAGCACATTAACCCGCTTATTAACTCATTACACTCAACCAAACCTTGAACACCTGCACCCTCAGAACGAGTGGGAGGTGAACAAACAGGTTTGTTGGTCAGTACTTCATCTTTTAGCCTGTTTTACTCAATTGCTTCCTACTAAAACAAACTGCCTGTTGACAAGTGCTGGTTCACAGTCCCTACAAAGTGCTCACATTCATTCTTCTTAGTCTGGAGAACATTGAGACCTCTGAAGGTTATCAAATGATTTGATAAGTAGCAAGAAGTTCCAGTTCTACTGCTGTTACCTAACCCCAACTCTAATCCTAACCATAACTCTAATCCTAACCCTGTTCTAATTCTATTGCTGTTACCTAATCCTAACCCTAATCCTATCCTGTGCTATTGAGAGAGTGAGGAGGAGAATAAGGAGGAGAAAGAGAGCAAAGCAGGAAAAGGGATAAAAGTGAAAAATGAGTCATTCAGAACAAGAGAGGAGTGTAGCTCACGGCAGCAGAGGCAGCTTCACAGCTCAAAAACAGCTGGTGTGATCTCACGCTCCTCATCTCATTAGCATCTCAGCACATTCACCAGTAACTTGTGCTCCACTCTAAGACTCTAAGTGAGACATGTCCCGCCAGCAGGCAAAGCCTCCACACGATGTTCGCGTACGTGCCGGCCTTCGAACAGAGACCAGAAGGAAACCACACGGTGCGAAGGGGGGAAATTTATTGGGAGGGAAGTGATAAAACATTCACTCTGCCTCAGTTCTTAGGCCAGGAAGAGACCATCACATGATCAGTGGCCAGGTTTGTAACTTCATTCTGAAATGGGTGAAGCCATGTTTGGACCCGAGGATGGAGTCGAGAGATGTAACACTACGACTAAGGATGGAGTCAAGAGATGCAAGGCTACGACTAAGGATGGAGTCGAGAGATGAAGGGTTGAAGGTTTTACAAGAGCATGAAATGTAAAGCTTCTTAAACAAAAGCTATTAAACGTGAGTTAAGCATGTTTGTGGTCCACTCACCGAAGAAGCAATAAATGATACCGAACAGGCAGCACATGGAGCACACCACCGAGGGCACCACCTCATAACCACGCCCTGCCCCCTCATCACAAGGATCCAATGGCTCTGGTCCCACTTCTCGCGGGGGAGGAGCCAGTTTGAAGGCCAGTGTCTGCAGCGTGGATGTCATGATAGACAGAGAGTAACACCAGTAGGAGGAGGCTGGGAGGGTGCTGGGTCAGGGAATGGGAGGGGCCTGGAGATCAGGGAACACCTCCTATCCACATGGATCTACCTGAAAATAAACAGCAGAAATATTTATAAACAGACATGCAGCAATGACAGATGCAGCAGGTTGAGTGGGAGGTCTCTCCTCCTGCACACAGGGGGAGGTCTCTCCTCCTGCACACAGGGGGAGGTCTCTCCTCCTGCACACAGACTACCCTTTTATTTATATGTAAAAGTGTAGCTTTTACTTCTTGAAGTTTCATACTGTAGCTTCCTGGGTCATGCATTACCCCTGGAGTCATGTAATCCTAAAACCTACACCCCACCCAGAAAAGGACCTCCACCCACACCACCCCTCCCACAGCACAGCACCCCTTCCACACACACCCCCCCCCAACACACACCAGTTTAGCCAATCACAGCATACCATGGCAGTAACAGGGGGAGCAACACTGTTGATTGTACAGCAGTCTTTACTTGAGCCAGAGGAAAGAACACAGGAGAATCTCTAACCCTAACCATCTGACAACACTATGGCTATTTCAATATAACCCTAACCCTAAACACTGTGGCTGGACGTTTGTTAAAGTCTGCGGCTTCACAAATCACACAATTTACACAAGATCACCATATGTCTAAAATTAGAAAGTACTAACATAATGTGTGTATTAGATTGTATGTATGGATTTATTTATTTTTATATTTCTGTATGTATCAATCCATTTCCATCAGGCCTCAGGAGAAACTGAGTTTATCTTCTCCACCCACACCATTCCCCTCCCTCTCCCTTAACATGACCGGTTATAATCACCCTCCACTTGGGGATTATCAGATATCTTACCAGTCAGGAGGAGTCAGAGTGGATGAGAGAATTAGTGCAGCTGTCCAAACCGAGGCTAACACCCTGTACTCAGTCCCCCAACAAAAACAACCTTTTACTTCCTGTCTGTCTCCATAACAACCACACAACGCTATCCTTGGCTCCTATGGGCTACAACTAACTAGGCCAATGAGAGAGCAGCTCAGCCCCCCATAGCAACAGCCTGGTAGCCAATCAGGATCCCTGCCAGGTCTCAGTGGTTTGTGCGTCTCTTCATGAGACATACAGCGGCTGAACAAACTGAACAAACTTCCTGGATGAGAGACAACCCATGAGCCACGATCCGGCATGTACACACCCACACACACGCATGAGCCACGATTCACCAGCATGTACACACACCTACACACACACACACACAGTCACACGCCTGCATCCTTACACAGGGAACAGTCTGTTCATCATGGTCAGGCCACACGTGGTCACTCCGTCTGGCATTTTCCAAGTTACACGTGATAGTGTGTGTGTGTGTGTGTGTGTAAATTTGTTTTAAAAAGCAGACAGGTCTAAGCAGACACTGAAATAATGGGTATAAACAGCAAAGGATGCTGGGATTTGTATGCTGCAGTCACTCTCCAGCTCCCTGGCTCCGCTCTATCAGAACACCGGGGCAATGTTGCTGGTAACCATGGTAATCTAATGTTACCTAGGTCTGAAGCTGTCTAACCTCCTCTTGTTATGAAGCCTTTGGCTCCTTCAGGCACTCCCTAACCATAACTCTGAACCCTAGCCCTGAACCCTAGCCCTGAACCCTAGCCCTGAACCCTAGCCCTGAACCCTAGCCCTGAACCCTAGCCCTGAACCCTAACCCAGAGCTGCTTCTTAGGCCAACATCTCCAGCTTATCCTGCATTCTCTTGATTTATTCAAATGGTTTAACTATATGGACTACAGGAAACTACATCCATTTAGAGTCTTTTTAAGAATGATGTAACTGTTTAGATTAGAAAAATCAACTCTGGAAAAATTAACTACTCAAATACTCCACCCTTCGTTCTGATGGGCTTCCAGGTGAGGCTGTGTCAGAATTACAACTCAAATGCTCAGAAACCAGACAAAACAGATGTAGCCACATATGTACAAATACATGCTCTATCTCTCTCCGTCTCTCTCAAGCACACACATTCTCTCTCTAGCATACATAAACAGATGCACACACATACGTACACAAGCAAACAAACTCACATCATTGTGACTGACGACTAAAGTTACACATACACACTCAAAATGAATGGCCTTGTGAAACACTACTGATCTGAATAACTTCCTCTCTCACAGTTATTCATCTTTAACTCCCTCCAATGCACCCTACCCACCCAATCCACACCTCCCCAGACACACAAACACACACAGGAACACTCAGTGTCCAGCCATCAGTGGCTAGTGTGTTGTGTGTACAGGTTCTGCTAGCGAATGGTATGCTGGTGTATCATGTAGTCAGTCCTCACCAGGGGAGCAATGGATGACCACTGAGGTCCCGCAGCACCTACTCCACCCACAGGCCATCCCCTCCCGTCTGTGGGCTCGCTGTACTCACGACACCATTATTCATCCAGACCCAACGTAGACAAATTCTGAGATCCACCACCTCCAGGCCAGACTGTGCTTTGTGTTGGCTGAATCATGGATAAGGGCGGTTTGTGTACGTGGACCAAGTGTCTGGACATCTGTCAGTTGCTGACTAATTCAGCTAACAGAAAGAGCAGGAATATGGACTATGAGAGAGGAGTGAGAGCAGTCAGTGTACAAACCACCCATAACGTGTAACCCTAGTACCTGATCAAACTGCATCCGTCACTGCAGTACCTGATCAAACTACCCCCGTCACCCGAGTAAAGAAACTACCTCGTGTCACTAGTTCACATTCAAACTACCGCCATAATGTCACCCCAGTTCTTGATCAAACTATCCTCCATCATGTAACCAACACCCAAATAAAACTATTTATTTAAATACCACATTTTTAAAAGTTCTTATTCAAAAAAAACATTTATGTTGTGAACGTACAACATAATCCCTTGTTCTGCCTTAACAGAGTAGTCATCTGAAGAGAACATGAAGCTCTGAGCTCACCCGCTCATACAGGCTGAAAGTGCCCAGTTCTTGGAATTCTTGCCAAACTTCCTCCCCCATGGGTGTTCATCAAAGCGCAGTGGCTCCGCCCACACAACTAGTGCACTTATTAGATGCTCATGAGAACATGGATTAAAAGTATTATGAATGTAAATGACTTTAGGCTAATTGAGTTTACATGTTTATTTTGATGGTGCTTTGAAATGCCAAATGCAGATGTCTGGCAATCTAACTGATCAGATTTAAATACGTTTTGCATTTATACTTTTAGATGTTTATTATCCAGACATAATAGTAATACTCAAGATGCAGGAAATGACCAAGTGTAAACAGGCTCTCTGTACTCTCACACAGCCCTAGGGTTAGAGCTGATCCTTTCTTAGAGCTGATCCTTTCTTAGAGCTGATCCTTTCTTAGGGCTGATCCTTTCTTAGGGCTGATCCTTTCTTAGGGCTGATCCTTTCTGTTGATCTCTTCCTGTCCCTGGTTATCCTTCCCATCCTGCTCCTGTTGTCTCTATCCACAGGTATAGCTGTTATCCATCCATCCATCCGTCCGTCCATCCAAACCCATGCAGAGTTCCTTTTTTAGATAAACTGGTTGTCCTTTCTGGCCCTGGGACCCTTTGAAACAGCCGGGCCTGCTGCGCTGAAACACAGAGAATTGCTTCCTCTGACCTACGCACACACACACACACACACACACACAAATTCACACACATTTATGCACACACACACACACACACACATTTATGCACACACACACACACACACACACACACACACACACACATTTATGCACACACACACACACACACACACACACACACACACGAGTGCAGGAGAATTTTTGTCCCAGAAAATGTCTATGTACGTGTGTCTGTGTGTATGTGTGTGTGAATGAGTGGGCAAACCTGGAATGATGTCAAGCGGAAGAATCCTGGGCTGTGGGGAGGTGGGTGGAATAAGTGTGTGGGACACGAAGATAAAAAAGGTAGCCACACTGGGAAAATGAATGAATAAATGAATGAAAGAGAGAGAGAGAGAGAGAGAGAGAGAGAGATGGAAGCAAAACAGTGAAAGAATTTTCAGTGCAGAAAAGAAATTAATGGAGAAAAAACATTTGGAGCAAGAGACATAGAGACAAGAAACCAGGGAGAAGAGATTCTGTCTTACATAACTTGTTCCTGATGTATCACTAAGGACACTCTTTTCATGTTCAAAATGCCCACCAACCCTAACCCTAACCCTTGCTAAGCCCAACATGGGGCAGTTGCACCCTACAGGCCTGTGTGGGCGCAGCCTGATGCTCATACTAGAAGTGCCACTGCTACTGTTTCATGGCTGAGCTACAGTTAAGCTTCATTACAATTCACTCAATCTAACAAAGCTGACACACTGGCCAGTGGTGACCTCAGCATGACTCTGAGGGGTCACGGTGAGGTCAGTGATGACATCTTGTAACTGTTACTGGCTTGAGTTCACAAAACTGGGGTCTGTGGTGCTGAGGTCCCTGCTGCATCCCAAACTTCCTCAGACATGAAACGATTTTACTCTAGAAAATATATTTTAGAAAAATTAAACAGATCTTGAAGCTTCAGAAAACTAACATCTTATATCTGAAAAAACAAACTACAGTAATTAAATCAGTGTTAATATAATGCATGCTGGCTGATGTGTAATTATAAGAAAAAGATGTTCCTGCTGTTGTCCTGGTCTGATCTTTCATGCCTAGGGTTACCAACACACCCAAATAAACACCACCACACCAAGCTGAACCTCTATACCACAAACACACCCAAGCACCATCACTCCAGTCAGTCTTTCTTTATTTTGCTTTACTTAGAATATTCTATAAAATATATATTTACAAACACAGATTTTAAATCTTCATTATAAGAAAGATAATTGTAACTTATATCTGAGGGTAAAGAAAAAGCTCAAAACATGGGACATCAATTACTTCGTGTTAATATAATGTAAGATGGCTGAAGTGTAAAGGCTTGGTACCACAAGACTATCTTCTGGTAGTATTCCAGCTTGGAGTGCATGAATTCGGGTCTATCTGAGCTACACTAGATATTCCAAGTATCCCTAAGCACTTTGTAAGTCGCTCTGGATAAGAGCGTCTGCCCAATGCCAGAAATGTAAATGTAAATGTAATTATAAGAAAGAGAAGCACTGTGGCACTGTTGCCATTGCTGAAGCTGAGTTTTGGAGTACAAACATTTCCATGTGATTTCCACAGCACTGGACTAACATTACCAACGTGTGTGCTGGACTAACATTACCAACGTGTGTGCTGGACTAACATTACCAACGTGTGTGCTGGACTAACATTATCAACGTGTGTGCTGGACTAACATTACCAACGTGTGTGCTGGACTAACATTATCAACATGTGTGCTGGACTAACAAAATTCTGCATATATATTACTATATATATATGTATTACACACACACACGCAAATACAGACACACACGCACAAATACACACACACACCCATACAACCATCTGTCATTTTCCCCTAGACACAGCATTTCTGTACCAGATAATTTTTCCTCATAGAAAAACTGTAAAATTACTGTAAAGACTAAAGACAATCTTCCCTTAAATGAAAAAAAAAACTGAAAGGGAGGCATATTCTCTCTCTCGTTCTCTCTCCCTCAAAAAAGCTCTCATTCTCTCTTTTATTCTCGCCCTCTCACTCTCTCTCCTTCTCTC
The DNA here is from genome assembly GCA_028565775.1 of Sternarchorhynchus goeldii. Classification (NCBI taxonomy): domain Eukaryota; kingdom Metazoa; phylum Chordata; class Actinopteri; order Gymnotiformes; family Apteronotidae; genus Sternarchorhynchus; species Sternarchorhynchus goeldii. Next base: position 8,510,617 of record JAOXYF010000001.1, on the reverse strand, counting down.
TATCACTCATTCTCTCTCTCTCTCTCTCCCTCACTCATTATCTCACTCTCATTCTCTTTCTTTCCTTCTCTCTCTCTCTCTCTCTCACTCATTCTCCCTCTCTCATTTTCTCTCTCTTTCAGATCCATGGCACTTTTCATTTCTCTTTTCCAAACTCATTTTCCCTGTTTCTCTGCTGTGGTGAGTGTGTCTCTGGGGCCAGTATTACATAACTGAGATCAAAACCTGCTAACACACACACACATACACACACACACACACACACACACATACACACACACACATACACACACACACATACACACATACACACATACACACATACACACATACACACACACACATACACACATACACATACACACATACACACACACTCTCACACACTCTCACACACACACTCTCACACATATATACACATTCCTTATGAATCTACAATCTTGTCTGTGCATGCTTGCTGAATATCACTGCTGAAAGTGATGATGATGAAGATTACATGTTTTTACACAGAGAGATGTGACTTCACACAAGCCCTAACCCTCACCCTTACCCTAACCCTTACCCTTCTGTGGGCTGCCCAAAAACCCAAGGGTTACCCTAACCCTGACCCTGACTAACCCAAGGGATGACATAGATCATCAGACTTTTCTTGACATTTCCCTGCTTGCTGATGCTCCATGTGAAGGTAACCCTTCCTGTGATGTAGGTTTAAATCCACAGAGCGAGGTCACTGCTTCAGCCCGGTCCACACGAGCAGTCGTGGGGCTCCCTGTCAGAACCGCTGTCTGACATCCTTGAACAGATTTCCTCCAGGACGCACTCAGCACGCAGGCCCAGGGTCAGGGTTAAGGCGCCAACAGGCCTGCAGGACTCTAGCTTCACACAGCCATCTTCTACCAGTCATCAGTGTCTCCCAGAAAACACCACTGGAGAGGATTGACTACTATGCAAGTGGGATGTGCATATTTACACACATATTTACACATCAATGGAAATAAAACGCTTTTCTGCACTAGTTATGACACTTCCACCCAGCCAGTACACACTCCAAAATGTAGAAAAGTCGTCTACTTTATGTTTCAGTTCCAGAAGAATAATCACTCAGTCATGTTAAAGAGGTGCATAACTGCTAATAACAGGACATAAGAAGACACGTCAAATGAAATGAATCCTGTAACTCCACAAGAGTAGCAGACTTTTACCAGGAGCTATTAACGTTAATGACAGTGACGTTAAATGAGGAGGGCTCACACTGCACAAAGCTTGAGCCTGAATGTAGACTATTGAATAAGCAGGCCATGATCTGTTCATGATCTAGTCATGGTGAGAACAGCTATAAATTGTTTTGTTCGTTTTAATACATCAGCTTGTTTCTCACAGAATACCAATGTATAGCATATTACAAAACGTAGGGTAAAGTTTATGGAAATGTCATATGTTGTTGAGTCAAATTGCAGTACCCATATGCCCAGCCAGTGCCCACAGCTACAACAGATATTTGCCAGGGTCATGAAATATACAAAATACTCTTGAGAAATGGATGAAAAAATGTTAGTTCCACGGACTGAAGACACTGTAAAACAAAAATCATTTTAATCTTACGAGCGCTCCCCCTATCACCCAGTACGCTATCAGGACTGTCCCGTCTTGCATGTCAGCATCTCGTTTTTTGTGCGGGAGCGAAAGACAGAATTAGTTTTACGCACGTGCCCGAGGGTTTGAGCGGAAGTCCTTTACCGCAACCAATTGCGTTGACGCGCCTGAATGAAAAGATATACTGCAGTCGCAGTCCCGACAGCAGTAGTTCTTAAATCGTGACACTAACGAAATACTCTTCACAGCTGGCTGGAGTTCTTATCGCTGATCATATAAAGAAAGTATGAAAAGGCGCGCAACGCATGAAGCTTTGAGGCTAGAAGCAGACTAGACATAAGTAGGCCATAATATATTCATGGTGTGATTTTCCTTTGCTCTCTCAAAGCTATGCTACTGGTTTCTGACATTATATCAATACATGTGTAGCCTGACACCAGCGGGACTGGAACAGAAGCGCCAGTATGGTTTCTCATTACCGCAGCCAGGCTTCTACGTGTATATGAACAGAGATAAGAGGGACGAGGACGTGTACTCACTCCGATAGGGAATAAGCGCAATAGACATCCTGCGCTTCCCAGCGTTGCGTCTGTGTCCTTCGATCCGACTTTGCGCATCCAACGACGGCATAACAACTAACTAACAATGCTGAAGCCCTACCGCTCTGCTCGTCCAACGAGGTCCGAAGCTTCGTCTCTATTAAACATTTGCTCGCAACGACAAAATCTCCAGTGATGTTGCCGAGGCGTTCCTCACTGCTGCGCTTTGCGTTGTCAGTGAGTCTGTACTGTTTCCGTTCCAGTAACCCTACAGCACTTAAAGAACATCGGCGCTGTTGAAGGTGTCACCACCACCGTGTTCCCGCCTTCAGCCTACCAAAGTTACATGTGGCGAAGAAGCGGCTAAATGACTAACGCGGCATTACGAAGCTTCTTCTCCACGCATAACTATGCTGCGCTCATTACCCCGCGTTTGGCGCGTACCATTCTGCTCAGACACGCGGGGTCCGAAAAAGATGTTGAGGGCGCGCGGTCTCACGCTCGGGAAACTGGCGTGCTGAAGAGTCGTTGGCTGAGTCACAGCTAATGTACTGGCATTTACCCCGCACGTGACGCATTATGTATCCATCTAATATCTTAATATCTAATTCTTGTTATTCCTTCAACGTTTCTAATAGTTGGCCTGTCGGACTTCTCGCATAGTGCCTGTATATATTCACACAAATAATGAGGTGAATCACGAAAATCACAGATCCTTTCAAGTCCTTGGAAGAAATATAAATTTTGTGGCTAATTTAATACACTACTACTAATGGCCTACCAGTGGAACTAAAGATCATCGCTTTCAAAACAATTACAAATCAAGCTTAAACAATTCAAACTTTTTAAACGCAAGTAAAAGTGACAACAATATTACGTGTACTAATTTACATCTGTCAATAAAATAAATTTTTACTGTAAGACCATTTCCATTAAACTGCCTCACATGAAATTGTTCCTGGAACAGCCTAATTCTGTACTGAATTTTATTTACATGCATTATTCTTGGGTTATTGTACACGTAGGTTTATATAGTAAAAATCTTTCAAGAAAAAGTTCAATTTTTCCTTCGCTATGCGTGTATGTTTAATGATCGGTGGTCAATGAAAATCTCGTTTTGTTCGTATTGTTCATTTTCCCTGTAAAGATACACTATTTGGTGAGGCTCTTTTTGTGCTTTAAAAACACGTAATGTAGTTTCCATGTTAATGTGGTAAATCAGCAGAAAAAACTAAACACAGTGGACTTGAAATAGACAACTACTGCCACCTTGCGGTTGAAAAGTCTACTGGCCAGATAATAGATGGATGGTTGGTTGCTGCTTGAACGGACGGTCGGACAGACCGACAGATGCATGAATAATATTTAAATGGCTAGATGTGATTGATTAAATGTGTTCTTCCAGTGTAACAATTGTGATAAGGGTAGGATAACAGGAGGTTACATGGCAATGAACCTTGGAAAAAACAGGGTACTCACATAAACTCTCTCTCTATCTCTCACTGTTATATATACACGCATACATTCTTAGTACATGGGATATGCACTTAGCTATAGGACGGCAGCGCTTTTATCAACGTTATATGTGAATTCTCTCTTTCTCTGTTTGACCCTGCAGCCTGAAACAGCCTGAAACAGGAAAGTGGGACATTTACAAGCTTTATGTAAATTGTGTGTAAATGAGGCAAACGTGAAACAGTGAGATCACTGTTCTTTCCCGACCAAAAGTGAACATGATCTTCATAACCCCTCTTAACCCCGCACCGTACAGACTCATCGCAAGCGATATCAGCCTGATAGCCCGGTAAGGAAACTTTTTGCATCGAACGGTCTGACATCTGTCTTAACAGCTGAATACACACCCTCACCTCCACCACCCCCGCGTGGACTCGGGCCCCGCCCAGGTTGCATATTCGATATGAGCGCGAGCGCGGTACAGGGATCTTTACTAACTAGGCGAAGGCGAGAGGGGGGTGAATGTTTGTCGTCTATAAAAACTCCGCGCAGCCCGAACACACTTATCTTACCGGTGGGGGTGGAGGACAGCTGTCTTAATGCCAAGAGTCAACTGCGAATCCATGTAACAGGTAAAGTTAATTGCACACTTCTGCTAACTCCAATTTATTTGACAAAAATACTCTTTTAATTTAGGAACTACATAGCAATTCGATAACAAACTGTTGTGGTTAAGTTTGACGTCAAATGTAAATTCTTATTTATTTTTATTTCTTTTACAGTTTACATCACGGATGGAGAGTCATTACAAAAACGCCTGATAGAAAGAGGCGGTTTACGGCCCGCGGACACCTGGGAATGTCAGTGGTCACACCTGTGCTTGCTTTACGTTGAGCCACGCGCACAATACATGAGGATTCAGTTTTGTTCGTTCGGCTCGCGTTACGCAAGTGCAGATTTTCTTCGCACCCACGATTTAAAGCTTCCCAGAAAACCGTTTTCATGGTGTCTTGGATTAAAGATCACGGAATTATGTTTGCCATTTCTTTGCCATGTAACATTGCGTCGTACTTTTGTGTTACATCAGGATATTAGGTATTCACATTCATATTATTTTAACATGAATAACAAACAAAATTACTTTCAATACTGAAGTGTTTCTCACCTACTCTCCCAAGGTACCAAATTAATGTTTTATCTCTAAAACATCTTTATAAGTAATTTTATATAATAAATATGTTCAGTTAGGTTTATTGTAGCTGAGAAAATACTAACTTGTGTGGTCCAGTTGAAGCTTACATCAGCACTGAGGCCACAAGCCATTCTAATACTGTACAAAGACAGAGAACATTTTCCCTACCTGACTCACATTTTATTGAAAAAATTCTTCTTTAAGTGTTATTAACCTACACAACCACTTAAGAGCATGATAGCATGCACCCTTTGGAAAGGTCGTTAAAACTCCAATTAAAATGCATCAGCGCTGCTGATCTACAGGTGTGTGTTCACCGACTTTCTTCATCAGAAACCATAAATGCAGAGGCCCGGGGTTGCCATGGGGACGGGAGAGCTGGAGTGGAGTTGTAGTGGCTGCCGTCCGACTAATGTGTAAACGGCACTAATAGGTAGAAGAAGGTAAACGATTAACTAGCATCCAGCATCTCCTCTTTCCCATCAGCCAGAGCCCCTGTGCAGCTCCGTCGTCATGGAGTCCCTATCTGTGAAGGCAAATTGATTCAAATGAATCACTGTTGAGTGCAGAGTGCACACACTGGTACACACACACACACACACACACACCTGTTCACCTTTTCCTTCTCCTTTCTGCAGCATTTTGAGTCATTGTCGAAGCGCATGTTTAACATGTTTAATGGTGTTTATCGTGTTTAATAATACCCACTATTAAACATGTGTACTGAACCAACCCAAACTGTGTACTGAACTCAAACCTGGCTGAGAGCACAAGAAAAGCATTCTTAATAACCCCAGGCCACTGGGACCAAAGCTAGATATCCCTTTATGGAGTAGATGTTGAATCAGCTCGACACTTCATTCACTGTTTGTTGACACCTGCTCCTTAAGTTTGTCCTCCTCTCTTAAAGCTGGAGGGAGAGCCTTGTAGGCCTCTTTACTTTCCTAAAAGACATTTACGTTGTTGCTAGTGAAACACATGAACAGTGTTAATCTATGTGTGGACAAGTTACAGTGGTGTGTCCAGCGGCGTTCAGTGGGTCCTGTTAGTCTCAAGGTCTGTTTTTATATGTGGGCAGGTGATTTTAAGGGTTTATTTAGGTTCAAATGCACCAGAAGCTGCACATGTACATGCACACACACATAAGGTTGGTAAGGCAGATGAAGTTGGAATGAGTGAGTTTTTAGGGCCTGTTTTTGTGCACATGCTCTGTGTGGGATTAGTTGCCATAGAAACACTGACCATATGGCACAGGTAGCCACTGACTATTCAAACTGCTGCTAGCAGGGGACACTCAGACAGTACAGAAGGATGGGGACAGTCAGACAGTACAGAAGGATGGGGACAGTCAGACAACATCTGGACAACCATCTTTGTTTAGAATTACAAAGCACAACAAAGTGTCGTAACTTTAGCAGCAGAACTATAATTTCAGAAGTTTTTACAGTGACAATGAAATATATTTCAACATAGGATATAGAAAGTTGATTTATTCCAGATGGACAACCATATAAATAATTGTTTATGCTATTAACCCCTTCGTGCTTCCTGTGGCTGCCAGTGCCTCAGTGCTCTCTTGCCTCTTGATTTTGCATGTCAGATGGAATCTCCTTGTGGGATGCAAAAAAGACATTTGGCAGTAAAATGCACGTAACTGTGTGTGTGTGTGTCTATGTGTGCGCATGCATGTGTGTGTGTGTGTGTGTGTGTGTGTGTGTGTGTGTGTGTGTGTGTGCAGGTGTGTGTGGGGGTTGGGTGAGTGGGGGTGGTGTGTGCTACACTATCTTAGCCCTCTCAACACATACACATGACATACAGAACTAAGGCCAGTGAAGCAGTGATGAGCACTTTAGATCATGCAGAAATGTGAAAACACAGCCAGAGGGAGTAGTTAGACAAACAGACATAGAGAGCACAATGACATCTGTCACCATTGCTGAGATGGATGTACTAACTGTACCCCAGCACACGTGCACACGTGTCCCCTGGCGTGTGTACTTACTCTACCCCAGCACACGTGCACCCAGGTCCCCTGGTGTGTGTATGTACCGCTGGGGCAGACACAAGCATGCTTGACGCTGCAGGCACCTGGAGGCGGGACAGATGTGTAAACACCACAGCGTGTTTACTCAGCGTGTGCACTGAGTGGCCTGGGGCAGTGAGCAGGTGCCGATCAGCGTGTAACAGAACTGACCTCCTTGGTGTGGAAGGGGCTCTCCTCGAAAGATATGAATGAATGACAAACTGGTATAGTGTTACCAGTCATAATACTGTTATAATACTGTCATAATACCGTCCTAATACTATCATAATACTACCTGTTTGTCTTCATGACCTGATTACATTCAACACAACCATCCACACTGCTTGTCTGATTACATTCATTCTCCTAACATCTATGACTTTCAGAGACCTCTTAAACTTTTAAACAGGTCTCTAATACTTTATCAATTATCTGTACACATCATGTGATTATTTTAACTTCGCTTTAAACAAGAGCATATGAAGTTTTCCCCCCACAAGAATAACACGAATAAAAAGATTAATCCGTTGCTTTGCCAACAACTGCCTCTAGGTGTCAGTAGAGGCATGGTAGTTTAAATTGTTACAACAGCACATTTGGCACTTGACAAATGGCACATTTATGACAAACTGAGCAGAGAAGAAGGTAATTAAAAAAAAAATTTAAATCCACATTTTAGGCATATAATCTCATATTAAGACTTGTGTGAAAACACAGAAGCGCATTTTCTTTCACATAAACATGAGCAAAGGTTTCTTGTAGGCCTGCTATGTGATCATAGCTTCTTTTGTTTGCTTTCCTGTAATGATTCTATAAGTTCTAAAATTTCCACAAGAGAAGCGTCTGTCCAAGTACTAAGAGAATAGCAGGTACGTTTGCACCCAAGTTAGAACAGTTCCTTCATCATCAAAGCCACCTCCCATTGTCAGATTATCTGATGCTTCTACAAATTATCTGATATTTCTACCAATCATAACTGTGTTCCTGGAAGGAGATTGTATACAGGTGATTACAGGTGTGTATACAGGTGTATACGGGGGTGTGTACAGGTGTGTATACAGGGGTGTGTACAGGTGTGATCAGTTCAAGAGCTCTTCGCTCCAGGGTGCTGATCAGTTCAAGATTAGGGTGTGGAAAGAAGGAACCTGTAGCACAATTCACTCCAAAGCAGAGCCAGAGTAGGTCTTTCTTACAATTTTAACTTTCTATTTCCAATTTCCCAACACAATGCAGTTTGCTCTTAAATTCTAGATCAATGTAAGTATCTTTAACCTTTGTGTTAATTCCAAACAAAGTCACTAGTAATTTTGCCCATTTATTGCAATGTCAGGGAGTAATCATTCAGTCGATCTGAATGTAGCACAATCAATCTGAATGAAGAAACTGTTAGGCTGCATTGACCTTTAAAGACTTTAAAACCCTTTTATTTCTCCTTAAATACAGTACACACAGTTGTAATTAGTTACAGAGATCTATGAAATGGTACTAAACATTTGTCACAGTAGCCTACATTCATTTGTTATTCATTTATTGGATAGTAGTTGGCACACCTACTGCCTGATGGGATCACTCTAAAGCACCCTCTGCTGGCTAATACTGCAAAGTATGGAACAGCTTTGGTTGAATTCTTTAAAAGAAGTCTTTAACTTAATATAGGCCTTGTGGAATTTTCTTTAATTTAAACCTCACACCTCACATGTTATTAATAATATCTGCATTAAGTAATATCTATAACTGTAGTGAGATTGCAGAGTTTCATATGAACTGCCAGTGAGATCACATCCAGTGAGATCACATCCAATGACATCACATCCAGTGACATCACATCATGGTGAGATCATATTTTTCTATTTTTTCAGAAATAATCTACATTGATCAACATTTGAAGGATTTTTTGTAATCCTCAGCAGTGGCCACTAGATACAAAATAACCAAAGTATATCAACATGAAACATTTCAAGGAACTGCTTTACCCGTTTTGCTGTGTGACAGCGGACATTGTCCTGCATGAAAATTGCTGGCTGATTGAGTGATGAACACAAGGAAGGAACCACGTGTTGCTGAAAAAGGTTCTGATACACACTTGCATTCACTCTTCCATGTTACTGTATGAGAGGTCCAACTCCTGCTGCAGAAAACATTCCCCAAACCATGATACTTCCTTCTACACTTTTCACTGTCTTTCCCCAGTTTGTAAACTTGCTTTAATCACTAAAATGAACTCTGGACCACTTCACCTGTGTCCACACAACATGCTCCTCAGCAAAGGTGAGTCTAGCTTTTTGATTCTTTCTGCTAATGAGAGGTTTGGTCACTGCAGTGTGGGCTTTCAGTTCAAATGCTCTTAAAAGTCGAGACACTGTATAACGAGACAGAACCTTACCCTGTTCAGTGCTGAACTGGCGAACGATTCCAGCTGCAGTGTTGATTACCCATGGAGATTCTCCGCATTATTCTGTCCTCTCTTGCATTTGTCTTTTGTGGGCGACCAACCTTCTAGAAATCACAGACTTGGAATGACCAACTTCTCTTGCTATGTCAGTGAGTACTGGAAAGTTAGGCTGCCAGTTAAAAGAGGGTTTGTCAGATAATTAATGAAATTAACACCAGGTGGCAGATTAACACCAATAACTTGCAGGTATCTGAAAGTGTTCTCTAATTTTGATCAGTGATGTCACGTTACGGTGCAGATGCTCCGCAGGAACGGGCAGAAGCTGAAACACAGTTGTTTTCAACGTTTTTATTATGTGATCAAAACCACGAGTGCAAGGTCTCATGTACACACTTCACATTAAGTCTGACAAAGACTGACAAAGATGTGCTGACACGCCCACACGAACACACCTCCACACCGACACGCCCACACGAACACACCTCCACACCGACACGCCCACACGAACACACCTCCACACCGACACGCCCACACAAACACAGGACTAGGGAAGAGGCAGGGTTGGACACCGTCACAAGTGTTCTTTTCCAAGCTTTGGTGCAGTCTGAAGCTTAAAATACTTCTATTTCACTCCTATTAGGATAATGTCACGTAGGACTTCACAGTGTATATATAATCTGTATTGGTGTAGCTGTGAATTGCCACACACTTTTAAGGCTCAAAGGAGAGTTAATACATCCACTCACCTGCTGCAGAGCTAATTATACCAGTGATTACGCAAGCCCCATGAAACTGAAGAGTTTAATCAAGCACTAACAAACAAACAAACAAGATGACTGCCACCTGACACCAGGCATTTGTGGACAATGTGTAGGATTTTTTATGCTGTTGTTCTTTTAGTTGTTCCTGGGTTTTCTTTCCGAGGCTCAGAAGGTCTTCGTGTTCTGTTCTTTTTCTGTTTCTTTTTCTGTCAGCGTGTTCAGTGCCAGACGTCTCCCCTTCTCCTACCCCTCCCACCCCCGTTCCCTCCAGCTGGCTTCTCACGCTTTCTCAGTCGGCTGCTGCTTGCTGTCATAGCAACACTTTACCAACAACTCCCCAGAAAGCCATGGTGAGGCGGTCCTTTCACACCACCACTGCGTCTCCAGCCAAATCCTCCGTGAGCAAAGAAATCAACATCTGTGCACGAACCTGTCTGCAGGAAAAAGCTTCATTCAGTTTTTGGTCAGCCATCCAGGCCTGTACCAAGGCTCACCTGAGTTATCCCCCTAGGAAAGTAAGGCCTATTTCTTTCATTTGTTTGTTCCCATGTATCCACCTGTCAACCCTCCCACCTTCCACCTGCCTTTGAACTGAACGTTTTCTGCCTAGAGAGTCCTCTGTCCTAGTGAGGACCCTGGTCAGTCTGGGTTTGTAACCCCTGATAACCCCAGTGACCCTGCTTCCCTTTACACATCCTGATACCTGTCACCAGATATCAGGTTCCACATGGCACACTACTGAGGGCCTTGATGTTTAAGAGGTCTCAGAGAGCCCAGTCTCCACCGCTGGTTTAGATCAGGGACACTGTCCAGCTTTTAACCACATGCTGTGCTTTCTGGGGCAGAGCATGAGTCATTTGTTGAGTCATTCTGGCATTGTTTTGATCATCACAAAGTTTGGGTTTGTTATCGTCTTGCAAACCTCCAGTGATATTAGATATGTAGGAATGATTACAGCTCTGCACCCCCCTTCCCCTCTCTCACTGTGCCTAACGTCTGTAGGTGGAGGTTGTTTGCCAGAATACTTTTGCAAACTAATGCATGAAGGCAAAGATATGCATTTTTCTGATGTATTGATCCTGAACTGTTTGAAAGTGGATCATATCGCGATGGTGACCTATGAGTAAGCTACTGCCATTCTGAACGGAAAGTAAGATTTTTTTTTTCCATTTTCCCTGCATCTCTGGTTGGAGAGACAGCAAACATCAGCATAGTGACATAAATTGATCAAACATTAGTTGATCAATTTATGTCACTATAAGTTAGAATTAACTTTAGTTAGCTACATTATTATAGCAATGATTAATGTTATTGTTATTTATTATAGTTGTGTTTGTTTCATTTATTATAACAGTGTTTGTCTATAGTAAAAACTGTAAATATAATGACACCACAGAATGTTTATTAGTGTATGTACAGTACTGGACAGTTTATTAGTGTATGTACTGTACTGGTTAGTGGTTTGGACATTCCAACTCTATTCATTTTAGGCAAACTATGTGAAATGTGAAACACTACTGCTTATTCACCAACCCCTAATCGCTCTACTGCTTATTCACCAACCCCTAACCACTCCACTATATCTCGACTATATCTCCATTATGTCTCCACTATATCTCCACTATGTCTCCACTATATCTCCACAATGTTATAAGAATTTCATTGTTCAGTGACTGTTCATTTCACTTCATATGACAATAAAACTTGTGAAATCAACTAAAACTCTTGAATTGTGATTTAGCTGTGTTAAGCAAATATTGTTCTATAGGTAGCTAACCTGTGCTTTGATGGCAGGTTTGCACACCCTGTTCTCTTAACCAGCTTCATGAGGCACCATCATCTCTGATGTGTTCATGAGGCACCACTTCTGATGTGTTCATGAGGCACCATCATCTCTAATGTGTTCATGAGGCACCATCATCTCTGATGTGTTTATGAGATACCACCTCTGATGTGTTCATGAGGCACCATCATCTCTGATGTGTTTATGAGATACCACCTCTGATGTGTTCATGAGGCACCATAATCTCTGATGTGTTCATGAGGCACCACCTCTGATGTGTTCATGAGGCACCATCATCTCTGATGTGTACATGAGGCACCACCTCTGGTGTGTTCATGAGGCACCACCTCTGGTGTGTTCCCATAGCGCTGAAGAAATAATCACATAGCAAAGCACATTCTTCTAAAGGCAGTGCTGTCTTTTCCATCCAGTGAGGTCTTCATACAGATGCTCTAGTCTGTATACTTTATAAGTTGATGTTGCTAAGTCACATATTAAACACAGTCCTTAACAGTCCTTTGTAAGTGGTAAAGGAGCTGTCAGCGTGTGTCTGAGCAGCCATGTGGTGCCGGGTTTGGCAGGCTGGCATGGGCTGAGGTGGGTGTGTTTATGGGTAGATTTAGGGTTAGGGGTGTTCATGGCTGGGTTATGTTAGGGTTTGTACAGGAGGGCGTGAAGATTCTGAAAAAACTGGCATTCAGCAACAACATTACACACCTTGAACTGTCTCCATGGGAACAATGTAAAGCATAAATAAGTGTCAAACTTTACATTTGATTGACTTTCTCAGTTTACTCATGTAAGAGTATCTATGTAGTTATATATGTAGGTACATAGTTTTAGCTGTGTGTGTTTATGTGTCAGTTTTTGGGAGTGTGTGTGTATGTGAGTGAGTGCAATTGTATGTGTGTGTGTTTGTGAGTGTACGTGTGTATGTGTTACTGTGAGTGTGTGTACATGTGTGATTGTGAGTGTACTTGTATGTCAGTGTGATTGTGACTGTGTGAGTGTGAGTGTGCATATGTGAGTGTGTGAGTGAATGTGAATGTATGAATGTATGTGTGTGAGTGAGAGTAGTGTGAGTGCATATGTGATAAATGCTGTGGTGTAATGCCTTCTGCATGTATGCATTTGTGTAGACAGAGTTTACCTGTGATAGAAATAACATTAGTTGATATTCACTGTGTTCTGTAAATTTCACATTTCAGTTGCTATGGTAATAGTTGCATGTGCACTGATCATAAAAATAGAATATTAATTCACGATAATACAGTGGCAGAAGCACAGACATCAAGGACATCGCCCCCAGCATTCAAATAGAGGTATGAAAGATACTCAACAACAGATGCGATTACATGCAATTATCTAATCAAAATGGGAATGACCTTTATAAATGATCTTGCATACTGATAAACTATTACGGTAAATATCTAGTATGGCACTGCCCTTCTATGCTTTCCACAGCATGCTGATACTGTGGTCCTCTCTAAGATTACATAAATTCCTGATATTCCAACCTTTTCACCGCCGTGTTTCACCCCTATATCTAGCTTCTCTCTGCTGGAGTTTCCAAGGCAACCGCATTCCTATGACTGCGCCCATATCTGGTTGCCATCGTTGCCGCTGACTACAGAATAAATTTATGTAACCGACATACTTAACAAGGGCCACATTCACAGTACGAATTAATTCACTTAAAGATGCTGTGCTTGCAGCCCAGTATTTGCTAGCCTGCTCTATAGAACCTAATGAAATCAAACTAGTTAGTTATAGGAGCTCATTCAAATTCATGCCAGTATGCTTTCACTCTCTTTCGTTTCTCTTCGACGTTTAATTGAAGGAAAAATGAATCCTGAATAAAGACATGGAAATGTTTTGTTAAGTAAAAGACGATAAACTCGGTCATGACATGTTACAGAGCTTGTTGCATCTTGTTTTTGAAGCAGTGGCTGCAGCGTATCGTCTCCCCCTCCCTATCCTTCATCCCGCAGCGCTTCTCACGGCCCACGCGCGCTCCTTTGCTCATGCACCTCTAATCTAGCCGTTGCCATAGAGACGAGCGGAATGCGCCCGCAGAATTCCTATGGCCAGGCGTTCGGCCGGTTCCGCAGCCCTCCGTCACAATGACACCTCTATCAGACTGCACCAAATTCTAGCCAATCAACTGTGTGAGCTCCCGACCCACGTGTTTTATTCACAAATTCTGGGGGGTCTCTCGATTCAAGCCAGTAGCTTCGTACTCGCCCGGGGCCATTCTCACGCTAACCAATTCAGCTCTCTATCTGTACAGATGTGACAAAAATCATCTTAGTTTCAAGCAAGAAAAAACTGACACGACAAGTGTTCTACGCTCAGTATGATGTTACGTAGCAATGAGGTTATCCCCCCCCCCCCCGAATGCACTGGTTTATGCTACAGAAGAAGCATTACATGCAAATTAAAAGAAGCGAAAATATAAAATGACATTAAATCATTGAAAGGATAAAGTGGCAACAAGTGAACATAGTATCTAAGCATTTCAAACAAGAATTCATCGAGCTGTTGAAACTGAACCTGCTGTTGATTTTTAATGACTTACAACCTCAGATCACAACAATATATTGTGCCTCGAAGAAGCAAAATAACCCCTCCGCTGTGGAGGGGTCAAAATAACCCCTAATGTGTCGCGTGAACCAATACGTGACACATTGGTTATCACGACCAACCTACGCCGATCATCTGTTAAATACCGCAAAGTATGCGTGGTATAATACGCCTAAAAAGTTTCAGCACCATGGTCAGCGGCCTGTACAAGCGCGTTCACGCAAAATTGAGGCACTTCTGATCTGCTCTCTCTTTCACACACACACACACACGCACACACACACACACACACACTTCTGATCTGCTTTCTATCTCAGACACACACACGAGCGCGCGCGCCTATACAGATAATTAGTACATAGATTATCCTCTAAAGTCTTTCTGAACATTAAGCAAATTGTAACAACGTGACTTTTCAGTTAAAGTGACTAGCATAAGTTAAATCTGTATTTTGGTCTACACGAAATGCTTTACGCAGAGACTCAAATATTGACAAAGAATAAAAACATTACATTTAAGCTTTAAATTGTAGTGCTGTATTAGTCTTTATCCGCATAATTATCTTGATCATGCAAACGTTGTCCTTTCCTTGCCAAACAATGACGTAAAGATTCCAGCAAACAACCCCCACACTGTTGCTTTTTAAAATGCGTTGCGTGTCAATAAACCCCTCTTGTTTCCTCTCCGAAACAAAACGCAGCGGGAAAAATGTCTACCCTTTTAATTATTCAGGTTGCTTTCTAGTTTCCATTTGGTTTAGGTTGAAAAATAGTAAAACCATTCAAGATCAGTAAATTCGGAAGGAACACTAGTCCAGCGCCTGTGGGCTGGAACTTATTATCTCCCACAGAAATCAAAGGAATAGAAAAGAGCCGGGTCGCATTTACATTCATATATTTTCAAATATACAATATAAAACATTACGTTTTATACTATAACAATTGGCACATTTGACGGTAGAGAATCGTTTTGTTTTGTAAAATAGTACATTCAGCGTAGCATCAGGCGTCACAGGAGACGTGCGAGCGTGTCGGTTGAAGGCCAGCACCTTGGACAGCGTCGGTGACTACATCTACTCTCTCACCGTGGACACCGTCGGTGACTACATCTACTCTCTCACGCCAAAAATTCCAACGAACAGAGAGATAAAGGATCTCAGCACTGACGCACAAACTAACATTTTATACAGCTCTCGCTGCAGCCCGTCAGCATTTTCTTTTTCTTTAAAAGCCACAATGAAGATACAGTTAGAATACTTTATGCATGCATTACGTAAACTATGAACAGACCCTAGAATCCCCTCCGTGACGTTCACGGGGTTAAAGTGATGGTATTATACACATATAACACGAAACACCTGTTCTGCAGCTGAGGCGGAAACCTCTGTCCATTTTTATTTACCGACAGTAGCGTGAAATACTCTTCACGCCTTCAACGGTCAGGCCTTTCACTCAATCCACCCTTTTCACACAGGTGTGGAGAGGTAACAGAGATCTTCTCTCTTCCGTTAAAATACACCGATCTTAGCGATCCAAGTTACTTGTCCATTTCCCGTTAGTGTCCTTCGGGCCTCCTTCGTTTTTGAGATCCTGGAAAACCTCGGTGAAGAAGTGCGGATCGGAATTTATCTGCAGCATTTTGGCGCTCATTTTGTCAATGATCCGCAGAGCACGCTCCCAGAACACCTCCTTGTTGGTGTCTACCAGGAATGGTTTAAGCGGGTAGGAGATCTCGTTGCCCATGTAGGAGTATGCGAGGTACAAGCAGGTTAGGAAAATGGCCTGTAACTCGTACTCGCTAGAGATGTCCTCTGTTACCGCTTCCCTGCAGAGCAGGTACACGAACACGAGGTTAGCAGGCGTGATGAAACCCTGATCCTGCCAGCCTTGGATCAGCAACGAACGGTCTACATTTCGGAACCACAGGATGATCTCGTTCGGGCTCAGTTCTTTGAGCTTGTAGCACCTCCGGCACATAAACTCACTCAAGCAGCGTAGCAGCTCTCCAGTCGATGCCTGGACGATCACCCTTCGAGGGGAAACAACAGAGCGACTGCTCGGCCGCCTCTGAACCGAAAGGAGCTGCTTACCACTCTGCGAGCCACTCTGTGTTTGACTGGAGCGAAGGTTTTTATCAGGAACAGTCGGCACCGGAACCGCTAGCGGTCCAGGCTTTTTACGCTCGGACCCTGACTGAGATTTTTTTAGATTTTCAGTGTTCAGCTGGTCTACGGGGTTCTGAGAAACGGGAGGGTTTGGATTCACCTTCTTAGCTCCTTTCTTTTTGGCCGACGCGGCCACTATCCTCTTCCACGTCAGGGCAGATATAAGAACCGAATGACGTTTTAGACTTTTCTCTGCTTTACTGCTTGCCCCATGTCCACCCTCCGTCTTCTCGTCGAGAATCCCTCCTTTCCTGGAGGTGGGAGAAATGGACAGCACCGTACCCATCTTTGCAGTCAACGACCAACACCCACTGGCCTTTCGGAATGTTATGTCTCGCCGTGTATCCCGCAGATTTCCCCGGGGAGGTGCGACTTCAAAGTCAGAGATTCACATCCATTTACGGTTCACTGGACAATGACATAGACAAAGAGAAGAAAAAAATCAGCTGTTAAACCGAAGAGGTTACGGCACCTATAAAACATATGAGCCTGCAACATTCATGCGCGCGCTCCGCCACTCCTTCTGCATCCCACTGTGCGCGCAGCCTTGCGAAGCGCGAGGAATGGGCAGGACCTCAGATTTGTAGCCGGGCAAAAACACATACGGTATAGACCCATCAGAACCTCCAGCTGTCCAATCGCTGGATGATTCAAGATGACTGACACATTGTTCTACCACACAAAATACAGAAAAGAAGTTCTTATCTGATCGTGTTTATAGGTGCAGGTTTCTGTTTTTGCTTCAGTTTATACTTTTATTTTTGGATTTTAACCAGTAACAGGAAAATGTATGTAAAGATTAGATCTGGAATTAAATGTAAGATTCCACTATACACTCAATGACCGATTTATGAACAAATAATTATTTTAGACATTATATAAGGCAGACATGACCAAAAGATGCAGAGAATAAGAGGATATAAACGGAAATGTGAAAGTAAATTTATCTGACACCACACTGAGAGAGAGAGAGATAGGAATAGGGAATAAGAGAGAGGGGGGGGGAGAGAAAGAGAGAGAGATAGAGAGGGGAAACAGAAATTGTTCGTTTTTTAGCTTCTAGTATTTGCAGCTTTAATAAAGTCATAAATATTAGTGCTTCTTCAATCAGTACATCTATTTAATTCCAACATACTTCATGTTTATCATTAAGCAAGTTGCAGTGATAGTTCATACTACTTTAATTAAAATGTACCTGCTACTCTCGTCCAGGGCCAGGTAGAAGAAAGCTGTTCTACTGCTCCTTTCTCTCAAGTCAGATAAATTCCAGGATTTACAATCGGTTAATTACTCCACGTAGTGGTCAATTACTCCACCTAGTGGTCAGCTTTCAAATTTAACAGGCTGGTAGGGGCAGGTGTGCGTGTTTTTGTCTAAAGCTGTGCTGTATGTGTAGGCGTGATTTTCAGCGTTAGTCATTGAAACTTTATTCACTGTACATTCAGGTGTCATAAACTGGAATATGACGTAACAGAGTCAGGACCATCGACAGCACCTCAGTCTTTGATACGCCATTATTTGACCTCGCTCCTTTTTCAGTAAAGTACAATTAGTCTTCTAATACACAAACAGTAATTGTCTCATAATTTACACACCATTCTTATTTTTACAAAAATGTTTGCTTTCTGTACAGAAATACACAGAAAAACTATCAAACAAAATAGCGGAAACATATTGTTATTTTCATATAATTACATTACTGGACCAGCAGGTGGCAGTATCGCATAGTTTAAATGCTAGTAGCAGCCAGAAAATAAATAAAAACGACTACTGCTAAACCTTCAGCAACATTAATGTCCATAACACTCTGGAAGATCACACCAGTGATAAATCATAAGACTGGCTCTCCATGGTCAAAAAACCAAAAAAATTATATTGTATTAGACAAAGGTTCATTGGCTGGAGGCTTGGTGGAGGCTGTACGGAAGCCGTGCGGAGGCTGGGTGGAGGCCGGGATGGCTAAAGGCAGACGTTGACATCTTTGTGTACTGTGCACCTCTGGCACTGCACCACACAGCACCACTGGAACTGGCAGTGGCAATTCTGCTCG
>JAOXYF010000001.1:8468951-8491982 GCA_028565775.1 Sternarchorhynchus goeldii | reverse complement strand
TTCGGGTTTGGGTTCAGGGGTTAGGGGTAGGGATCAGGGGTTAGGGTTAGCCAAGATAAAGATGCTACTCTTAATTTAATTTAATATGCGATTCCTTACCAGGAGTTTAGCCAGGACTCTGGAACAGATCTAAACTGAATTCATGTTATCTAATATTTTATACATTTTATACACATTTATATGCAGTTTCCTTTGGGATCAATAAAGTGTTCTCAACACACATTATTTATGAAGTGGTTTCTTTCACATGTAAAGGGGACAGAGCAGTATAATTCGGTAAAGTGAATTTACTGTAATTATTGTAAGATTACATTTTTCAAATGGGAGACAATGAGATTATAGTGTTGGTAGATGGTCCATTTTAGAATGGAAAGCAGTTTGTGATTTTTATTTTGTTTTTGCAGTAAGTAAATGTTACATTTTTGTAGTGTTTATATTGGTCACTAGATGGCAGTAAAGGCAACTACATGAAGAAGGTAACTTCTCTAAAGCGCCTTCTTCAGTTAAATGTGGGGCCTTCTCTTCTAAGAACACCTAACTATATTCCACCAATACCTGAAAATAATTTACAAATATCTCTATTATTGTTGCATCTAATTTTTTCATTACAATAGCAAATGTAGTAAATACTCCCATTCTCTTCACAAACAGGAAAAATTTACTTTCATTAAAATTTTAATGTCCTTTCTCTACAAAATGGTTTATGTGATGGTTGTATTCATAGGAGGTTGTGATCATACAGTGTTTTCCTTTGTGTTCTCCATGCTTGGCTCTGAGTGACAGGCTTTGTAGGCTATTCTTTCAATCGAGAAAAAAACAACACGATGGAAAACTAAGAAAATAAGATTTACCAGGACAATGCATTTTGTCAGGAAGATTCTATAACTGGACCCTGTACTGTTCCTAAGATCAGTGAGAGGACAAAACATGAACAGCACAGACAGTAGCCAGAAACAGCATGACGACTTCAGCCTGGGAGAGTGTGTGGTGTGTGAACATCACCTCAGCCTGGGAGAGTGTGTGGTGTGTGAACATCACCTCAGCCTGGGAGAGTGTGTGCTGTGAGAACATCACCTCAGCCTGGGAGAGTGTGTGCTGTGAGAACATCACCACACTGAACATTAAGCAGCTGCTTAAACACCATAGGTAGTACCATGACTCTATTTCAGCTCTTTTCCAATCTTCTGTCCTGCAGTTGAAAAAGCAGGTGTGAAGGGTGTCGTACACTAGTTTCTATGACAGCCACTCATCTCACTTAAAGCAGGTGTGAAGGGTGTCGTACACTAGTTTCTACGACAACCACTCATCTCACTTAAATGTTCATCAAAGCAAACAAACATAACCCTTTAAGTCCCCACTGGAGTTAATCTGAATGTGATTCCTAGACAGTAGTACGCAGTACGAGTGTGTGTAGGCTGTGCTGGGCTTGTTTTGCTGACGATGTTTGCGATGTAGCCAGTTCCAGCTGGTTCCTATACCTGGACACGGGCCACACCCCAGAGGGTCCTCAGTGGTGATGAACATACAGTTTGACAGAATGGTTCCATCCAGGAGAAAGCGTCCTGTGAATTACTACTGTAGATGGTGGGAAACATCTAGCAAGCAGGGTCCTGCTGCATCAATGAGAGTGTGTGGTGGTTTGGTAGTATCGGAGCTGGATACACACCGTGAGGTGGACTCATCATTACATCACTGGCTTCCTGTTGACACACAGCACCACAGGAAGTGGTCAGGCACTAGTGAAAGCAGATCCACACCATTACTGTACTCTCATATCTGTGTTTAAATTGTTCTGTTTTTCAAGTTTAGATTGTAGTAAATTTTAAATATTTTTTTCTCAGATTAAGCTTACTGTAAGACTATAAGATCAAAACAAACAAAAGAAATAAGCTGAACAATCATTCAAATCCTTTCACTGAACTTACTTTTGCTTTGACCTCCTCTAGCCTCACCGTGGAAACACTGCTGGCCGCCAGCTGAGTCCTAAGGCTCCGTTCCCTGAGCTTTTTTGTTCTTTGAATCTCATTCTGGACCTGGTTTATCTGGTTCCGTTGGTTCTGGGTCTTCTGTGGTTTCAGGAGAGCTTTGATTCTGCATTTGAGCACCTTAAATTGGGACACATGCACAGGTGAAGATGCAGCAGGGCTGATATCCAGGATTCTCTCTGCTGTCTCGAGAGAGAAGCAGCAAAGCCGTTTAGCAGGTTGTTACAGTGCGGCTGTTCACCACGACGAACACTAACCTCATAGATGTAGTCTAGGATCTCTAATATTGTGAGAACGCTGGCTCCAATGAAGAGGCCCATCTGGCCCCCAATGTCTCCTAAATGTCAGAACAAAAAAACAAAGACTAGGAAAGTAGTAGATGCACCTGCAGACAAATGCAAGGACGTTCACTCGCTCTCCATGGAAACATAACAACATCCTGAGTGTGTGAATATACAGAGAACACTACCTAAAAGTCCGGCGATGTCGTATGCTTTCTTCTGTTCCACCGTCTCATAGTTCAGGGCTTCAAAGTAAATGTCCAGCACAAGGAAGTTATCTCTGTGAGATCAGAGATAATAATGTATCATTTTCAACTGAAACTCTTAATATCCTGTTAGCCAACAATGTGGTAACGATGTGTTGTTGTCTGTGGTATATTTTGTATTGTTTTTATTAGTAATATTGCCAGTGCCAGATACAGGGGAGAAAATAATTACTGGACAGCATAATCTCACTATAGAGCTTTCTATTTAAAAAGTGCTACTTCACTTAGCCTATGTATGGAAAGCCAAATTTGCATTTGCATTTTCAATGTTGCAATTTTGCTAACAATATTGAAATTAACTGAGAGAGACATGATTACCAGAGTTCTGAGAGAAAGAGAGAGAGAGAGAGAAAGAGAGAGAGAGAGGGAGAGGGAGAGAGAGAGGGAGAGAGAGGGAGAGGGAGCTGCATTAAGATATGGACATTAAGCAGCTGATTTTTTTAGTTTTATTTCTTGAGTACTCAGTTAATATTCAGGGATGGGTTAAGGTAAGGGTTAGAATTAACATCATGACTGAGCATTTTTGTACATGAGATTATGCGGATTGTGTGAGCATTTTGTGTTTATTGTGTGTTATGGTGTGCATTGTGTGTTTATGTTATTAAAACAATATCGATCTAATTAGAGCAAAATGAGAGCTGAGGAAAATATCCATAAAAGACGTCCGTTTGATACTCATCAGTTATATGCTGTTACAGAAATTCCACCTTTTAATTTTATAAAAGTTATATTTTCTACAAATAAAAGTTGTATTTAAGACAAAGATACGGCTCATGTAAGACAGACGTCCTCGCGTATACCTAAGTACATCTAATTATATCTAACAGAATGTGTACACATGCAGGTCCACGTCACCTGATGTACTCCTCAGTGGTGTGGTATCTGCGGGACAGATAGTATGCTGAGCCTCTGCTGGGGATCTTAACCATCGAGAGCTCTTTCCCATAGCGAGTGACGTTACACGGAGTCTCACATGAACACGGATCTCTGCCGCTCTTCTCAAGCAGAGCTTAATACAGCAAAACAAGATCTGATAGTGAAGCCCAGGAGGGTAGATATGCATAAATATACACAGCTTACACACTCATCTCTGTAACTCCTTGCACACTCATCTCTGTAACTCCTTACACACCCCCATAACTCCTTACACACTCATCTCTGTAACTCCTTACACACCCCCATAACTCCTTACACACTCATCTCTGTAACTCCTTACACACACCCATAACTCCTTACACACTCATCTCTGTAACTCCTTACACACCCCCATAACTCCTTACACACTCATCTCCATAAGTCCTTACACACCCCCATAACTCTTTACACACTCATCTCCATAAGTCCTTACACACCCCCATAACTACTTACACACTCATCACCTTATCTCCTTGCAAACTCGTCCCCATAACTCTTTATACATCCCCATAACTGCGTACACACTCACCTCAATAACTCCTTACTCATCCCCATAACTCCTCACACACTCACCTCCATAACTCCTTACACACTCATCTCCATAACTCCTTACACACTCATCTCCATAACTCCTTACACACCCCCATAACTCCTTTCACACTCATCTCCAAAAACTCCTCACTCCTCCATAACTCTTTACACATTCACCTCCGTAACTCAGTTGCAGTTTAGCATATCATGGACATTTTTATAAACAAACAATGTGAGTAAAATAAAAAAAACTAAATAGGTAATTGTTGTTGGTGTGTAATCAGCATGGGAGAATACTTGATAAATTGTGTTAGCTTTTATTAGAGTGGGTCTTACCAAGTGCCCTGTCTGCGCACTTTGCTTTTGTGGGTGTGCAGATATCTGAATTTCCTGCCGAGAGATATGACACATGAGCAGGTGGAAAAGAAAAAACTGAATACTGACAGGCTCATGCTGTTATTGATGACATGATACATCTGTAGATACAATATAGTTGGTAAACAGTCAGATGAGATTATTTGATTTGTGACCTATCATGGAAGCTGCGAACTGTTCAGTATCACTGGCCTCCATGACCTTCTCCCAGGTAGAGAAGCAACAGGTGAGGAATCGATAGATGAGGAAAGAATGCTGGAGGCAGAAGTGAATGTACGAGGCACAAACAGTGGAGGTGCTGGGCATGTGCAGGCCAGCGGGTTTTGGTCATGTTTATGATTTTATGTGTTTGACAGGAGCAGCTGTTCCACTGGATCCTTTGATTGACAGCATGTGGATGATCAATGGGACTCTGGATAGTCTGTTTCAGATAGTAAGGAGAGTTTGCAGATGAGACGTGCACAATAAAAGTGGTAGAAAAGATCTGTATATATACCCAGAAAACATCTGTATATTTACCCAGAAAACATCTGTATATATACCCAGAAAACATCTGTATATTTACCCCGAAAACATCTGTATATATACCCAGGCAATTACATATGCATACACATGCTGGCACACACAAACACGGACACACACAAACACGGACACACACACATGGACATGCACACACACACACACAAACATGGATACGCAGACTCACAGACACACACAAACATGGATACGCAGACTCACAGAAGCACACACACACACACGCACACGGACATGCACACACACACAAACACACACACACACACACACACGGACATGCACACACACACAAACATGGACAAACAAACACACACACACAGGCGCACACATACCTGGCATGTGTATCATCCTG
Organism: Sternarchorhynchus goeldii; assembly: GCA_028565775.1. Classification (NCBI taxonomy): domain Eukaryota; kingdom Metazoa; phylum Chordata; class Actinopteri; order Gymnotiformes; family Apteronotidae; genus Sternarchorhynchus; species Sternarchorhynchus goeldii. Next base: position 8,486,743 of record JAOXYF010000001.1, on the reverse strand, counting down.
CAGTTACACTCTCTCTGCACCTGGATGCTCTCGCAGTGAAGCCTGCAGGCACTGACACTGTAGGTATCGTATCCAGGGATCACAGGCTCCAGCGATGCACGGCAGTTTCCCCAGGGTTGTGGCAGGTATGACAGCTAACAGGGTGTGCGCACACACACACACACATACACACACACACACACACACACACACACACACATACACACATGTTGTTGGGCAGCCAATGTGTCCTCACAAATACATTTCTAAATATAGCTACATTTATTTTGTTGTTGTTTTTGGCCCTCACAAGGATCAGTAGAGTTGGTGTAAGTCCTCACATATATAGTAATACAATATTGCATGTGTTCCTGTGTTGGCCGAGCCTGATGTGATGTTAGATGTCCCAAGAAACCCGAGATAGAATTTGACTTAAACCTATGCAAGACCTTAGGAAAGCTGAGCTCTAAGTGGAGGTGGTAATGGAAACAGTATGAGCTATTGACCCAAAGGATCTGAAGTAGTTTTAACAGATTCTCAGTTTTAACAGTCCCAACTCTGACAGAACTGAATTAAACAGTATTCCTGAATCATTTGAAGACTTTTCACATCCTTCCACTGTTGGGACATTGTCCTAATAGTCTAATAGTCTAGCAAAGCTTCAATCTCATTTAATCTTACACAAACTTTACCAAAGATCAGGAACACACAATTTACATGTTAAATGGGTGGTATTCTGCCAAAATATACACGAATATCATAAAGTCACTGATTGTTCATATGTTTTGACATATAATGTATGAAGAAGAAAAATAAGAAAGTTCTTTGGGGCTTTAAATGCAAACCCTATGATTCTTAGTCACTAAATTTCTCCTCAGTCTTTCCTTGTCTGTCATAAGCATTACAACTGTCCTGTCTGGATTATACCCTTTGCTCCTGGCAGGATACGAAGGTCTGAAACCCCGGTGAGACTCCGAACCCCAGCTGATGGATGTAAGGAGGCTCGTCCGGGCTGTGGATCTGGACACGGATCCCTGCCTCCAAAGTAGTTTCATCTGAGGTGACGGATGGGAAGCTGTTACCCAATAATATCTGCTAATACAGTGCCTGATGTTAAACAATTTCCACATAAAACTCAATGCATTTTGATTTGAATGAGTTTTAAGTGAGTAAGGATAATGTTCAGCTGGAGAGTAAGGGTTCAGTAGTTGAGAAGGGGTAATGTTCAACTGGAGGGTAAGGGTTCAGTAGTTGAGTAGGGGTAATGTTCAACTGGAGGGTAAGGGTAATGTTCAGCTGGGGGGTAAGGGTAACGTTCAATTGGAGGGTAATGGTAATTTTCAGATGGAAGATAAGGGTAATGTTCAACTGGGATGTAAGGCTATTTGCAGGATCACACACTGGTCTCCCTCCAGATAGGGAGGTACTCGTCTTGCTGGACGTCCAGCATCAGCTCCAAGCCGCGTCCAACGCCTCCCTGCCGTGTGCGCTTGGCCAGAGTCCTGTTCCCGTTGAACGTGTAGCACTTCCCGTAGCGTGTATAAACCTGAAGACCACACACACACACACACCACAATGCCTTATTACACACCTGGCTGGTCTCCTTGCATGCTTTTCTTCTCTTGTTAACAGGCCTAGGGTTAGGGTTAGGGTTATGGTTAGGGTTAAGAGGCCTATTTGAGGTGTAAGTGAGTTTTTTAAAAGCTGCATGGATGTCAGACATGCATTGGAAGCATAGGTGATCATAGGTGATCATGGGTGATCATGGGTGATCAGGGGTGATCATGGGTGATCAGAGGTGATCATAGGTGATCACATGTAATCACATGTGATCATGGGTGATCAGATGTTATCATGTGTGATCAGATGTGATCGTAGGTGATCTGTTTCTGTTAGCCTAACCCTAACCTCACCCTAACCTAATCCCAACCCTAACTCTACCCTAACCCCACCCTAACCTAACCTAACCATTACCTTAACCATAACCTATGTGTGTGTATGTGTGTACGTGTGTATGTGTGCATGCGTGTATGTGTGTGTGAATGTGTATGTGTATGTGTGTGTGTGAGTGATTGTGTGTATGTGTGTGTCTGTGATTGTGTGTATGTGCGCGTGTATATGTGTGTGTGAATGAGTGTGTGTGTGCGTGTGTGTGTGAGAGTGAGTGTGTGTGTAACCTTAATTCCCTCTGACAGTAGGCTTCTGCAAAGCCAGCATTACGCCTGTGGCAATATTCGTTCCCTTTGCCAAGATGGATGATGGTGACTGATGATGTGTTCCATGCCCTCTGAACCACCCGAGTGTCCATCACCATCACCTTACGCTGGGCAGGTGGAGAGGGTGTCAAACAGGAAATGACCCGTCACATTTTCTCATGGCGAGGGTCTGTGTGAAGGTGGCCCTGCTGTGAACCTCCCTGTGAATCAGTCAGACTAAGAACAGCTGAAGCCCACAGGAAAGTGTATGCTCTCAGTGCATCAGGCATAAAGAGAGAATACTGGTGGAGAAGGAAGCATGTTGGTGGAGGGAGGAGGGTCTTTAAGAGAGGGCGGAGCCTTGTGAAGGAAGAAAACCACCGTGCTAGCTAATGCACAATGACAGGAAGATGCCTGGGAAATTAGGTGTGTGTGTGTGTGTGTATGTGTGTACATGTGTGAGATACACAGGAGACATTGTCACTGCCAGTAGGCTTGCTGCAGGGGGTTGGTTGTTTTTAAATGAGTTTTTCTGTTTTTAATTAATGCTTCACTTTCGTTAACACAATACCCCACTGCTTCAGCTATCAATCTCCCCCCTGTACCTCAAGGCTTCCCAGTTAACTCTTATTTATTTCATTCAGGTTTTAGGTTGCAGTGTCTTTCAAGAAACCTTGTAAATTACATACAAGTTTACCCTTCCTTTCTTGCCTCTGAAGTCAGTAATGTTTTACACAGGACTGAACGGGACAGTGTAAGCAAACACAAGCCATTTCCAGGTGTAGCTGTTTATTTTCTTTTCCTTTTAAATAAAAATGTTGAACTTAATATATAAGTTACCATAAGTTCTAAGTTATCTCCAGGGAGACCCGTGTAGCACAGGAATGAGGAGCGCAGAGACAGGTGCTCAGTGCTTCAGTGCATCAGCACTGTGAAGCATCTTTCGCAGTTTGAATATTACCTGGGCAAATGTCTTCCATGTGGTGTAAAAATGGAACACACACATACACACATATACACACACACACACACACACTCATACATACAACCATATTATATGCCTTCTGCTCACTTTACTCATACATACACTGGGAATGTTATGTGTGATATGTAATGTGTAATAGGTAATATGTAATGTGTAATATGTGATATGTAATATGTAATGTGTAATATGTGATATGTAATATGTAATGTGCTCAGTAGGGAGCAGCATCCCACCCAAACACACCCAGTCAGGACGCTAACCCAACACTGATGAACAGTTACAGGACGCTAACCCAACACTGATGAACAGTTACAGGACGCTAACCCAACACTGATGAACAGTTACAGGACGCTAGCCCAACACTGATGAACAGTTACAGGACGCTAACCCAGCACTGATGAACAGTTACAGGACGCTAACCCAGCACTGATGAACAGTTACAGGATGCTAACCCAACACTGATGAACAGTTACAGGATGCTAACCCAGCACTGATGAATAGTTACAGGACGCTAACCCAGCACTGATGAACAGTTACAGGACGTTAACCCAACACTGATGAATAGGTAAAGGATGTCTAGCCCAACACATATTCACACGTCTGCCTATACAGGTCAGCCGTCCTCCAACTCAACCCTTTAAATATTTTGTTGACAGTAAGGAAAACTGCAGTAAACATTGTAAAGCAGTTATAAAGTTTTGAGAGTCAGTTTAACTTTGTAGTACACACACACACACACATCCACCTGGGGCTGTTAAGATTCATCACACCACAACCTTGTTTCACTCATTCTTCCCTAGTTGGCCAGCTGCCAATCATGTCTGTGAGTACGGAGATGCTCAAGACGTGGGAGTGTGTGTGGTCTCGCGTGTGCGTTTGCCCGTGAGTGTGATTCTGAGCTTGTTTAGTTTCCCATGAGCTCACATTCACCTGTTTCATTTTCCACTCGAGTGCGTTCGGAGCTGACGACGGTTCGGAATCTGCTCAGTCTCGTTTCTCGCTACATCAATGCACAGCCTCATTCTTAATAATCAGCTTGATTGATACCCCGTCGAGTTCCTGCCCTCAGCGCTGCGCCTGCGTCCTGGTTCGCACAGACCATGCTGTTTTCTGTCTCCTGCCTCCGAGCTTCTCCGAAGTGCTTGAGTCTTTATTTATTTTAGGATTTGAATTATTTAATGCAGTACATACAATTATTGATAGCAAAATGATAAAATTATTCAAATTGTACAGATTTACATGCATAAATGTCACTTTTACTTGTGAGAACCTCAGAAATATTGGTCATGACAATTCTCTAAATTCTATAAACATTAAATGCCAATCATTTAAGTGATGTAGCAACAATGCCGTGTAAAAGGTTTTATATAAATACTTTTAACTTGACTATATGCTACTGAACTTGTGTTACAAATTTACAAAAGCCAGTAGACGTATATGGAATTTTATGTCACGTATATAATATAAATTTAGGGCAAAGCAGTTCTCTCTCCTCACACCACTACCATCCACAGAAGGGTAGAGAAGAATCTTGTCCATCATGTCGGCAGCATTATGCTGTGTTTTGTCTCCTGAGAGCCTTGCTGTGACCTTTAGAGGACTTGGGAATGGCCATGACAAAACATGCTAGTCAACAGTGATTTTGCTTCCTGCAAATGAATATTATAAGTATATATATATAAATATGTCTATTATTTTTCATGCCTAATCCAAACATGTTTTTTTTTTTTTTTACCACCCATATTTTTATATTCCATTGTGCTCATATGTCATTATATACAGTATGGAACAGTGGTACGAAGGAGGGTGGACCCCCTGTATGCTGGCAGGCTACTGCCCTACACTGAAGAGGAGGGATGATGTTCCTGTGATCAAATATAGGCAAAACCCAAACACTGTCCACTTTAGAAGTGTGTTTATGCACATATTCAAATGTAATAACAGCCTAATTAATGAATTAACAGCCTAATAACATGAATAAATAATTCTAACATGATTCCCAGAACACCAGAACGCACTGCATATGTGAAATATATGTTCTTTACTTTAATGTGCTCAAAACTTCCACCATATTATCGTGCGTGTGTATGTGTGTGTGTGTGTGAGCATGTGTATGTGTGTGTGTGTGTGTGGTTGCATGTTTGAACGTGTGTGTCTGTGTGTGTTTGTGTGTTTTCATGTCCTTGAGCAGGTTGTTTGGATGTACTCGTGAGTAGCCTCAGGCTGAAAGAGCGGTGTGCTGTGTGGGTTTGTGTGTGTGTGTTTGTGAGTGAGCCCAGAGTGGTTTGCTGTGTGGGTTTGTGTGTGTATGTTTGTGAGTGAGCCCAGAGTGGTGTGCTGTGTGGGTTTGTGAGTGTGTTAGTGTGTGTGTGTGTATGAGCCCAGAGTGGTGTGCTGTGTGTGTTTGTGTGTGTGTCTGTGTGTGTTAGTGTGTGTGTTTGTGTGTGAGCACAGAGTGGCGTGCTGTGTGTGTTTGTGTGTGTGTCTGTGTGTATTAGTGTTTGTGTTTGTGTGTGAGCCCAGAGTGGCGTGCTGTGTGTGTTTGTGTGTGTGTCTGTGTGTGTTAGTGTGTGAGCCCAGATTGGCGTGCTGTGTGTGTTAGTGTGTGTGTTTGTGTGTGTGTCTGTGTGTGTGTTTGTGTGTGAGCCCAGAGTGGTGTGCTGTGTGGTTGCTTGTCTACTACACTTTGTAAAAACAAAGGAACATTCCCATTAACATAGGAACTCCATTTCCGTTAACATAGGAACTCCATTCCCATTAACAAAGGAACTCCATTCCCATTAACAAAGGAACATTTCCATTAACAAAGGAACTCCATTCCCATTAACATGGGAACTCCATTCTCATTAACATGGGAACTTCATTCCCATTAACAAAGGAACTCCATTCCGATTAACAAAGGAACTCCATTCTCATTAACATAGGAACTCCATTCCCATTAACATGGGAACTTCATTTCCATTAACATAGGAACTCCATTTCTATTAGCATATTGCAGTACAAAGCTTAGGACCCCAATAACACATTTCACACATATAAAATTATTTTTTTTCCTGTTGTGGGCTCATTTTCACACTCACATCAGAGATCATAGTGTAATTAAGAACTGAATCAAAATATGCTGGTACAGTCAGAATGCAGAGAATAATCTCTCTCTCCATTTCTATTTCTCCCTCTCTCTCTCTCTCTCTCTCTCTCTCTCTAGTGTGATTAGTGTGGTTGTCAGTGTATGTTTTTGTCACCTATGTGTGTGAGTGTTATTGTAAGTGTAAGATGGAACATCAGCATTAAAACTCTAGTTCCTGGATTCCAATATGCTTCAATCCAGTATGCATCATTCCTTGGCTCCAGCTTTTCACCAAAGCCCTGTTCAATCCTAGCCCTGAGTCACATGATCATTTAGATAATAACTGCTACTGAAGCCATTCCTCAGGAATTTTCTATTGTATTGTATTGTTTATTGTATTGTATTGTCTATTATATTGTACTGTCTACTGTATTGTATTGTTTATTGTATTGTACTGTCTACTGTATTGTATTGTCTACTGTATTGTATTGTTTATTGTATTGTATTGTTTGCTGTATTGTACTGTCTACTGTATTGTATTGTCTATTATATTGTACTGTCTATTTACTGTATTGTCAACTGTATATCTTGCAATAATATTTACTATTATAACATACTGTTATATAACTGTTATTATTATTAGTCTAACACTACACTATCACAAATAGTGTAAGGTGGCACACACACACATACACACACACACACACACACACACACACACACACACACAAAAGAACCATATTCAACATTAAGCCAATGAAACACAGTGTATTATGACATAGCCATATTTTCTCTTGACAAATTGTTAGTTTGGATATTTTAAAAATACTTAGACGTACTTATTAATAAACATATTTCATTTAGTGACGTGAATTTTTCAAGAAGCTTAAGAAAAACCAAACACTGTGCATTTATAGAGAAGAGAGCCGACTTGTGTCCATGGTGTTCACACAGATGACGTCAGTGTCACTCCTGACAGCACACGAGCCATTACTCATAACTTCCATCAAGGGTAGTTCAATTATATGAGACTTTTACAACTGTTTTCCATCTCCTCAACAAGCATTAGCCACATTATGAAAAGTCAGTGTTACACAAGAGCAAACAAGTGCTCCCCTACGCATGCAAGCACACACACAAACACACACACGTACACACACACACACACGCATGCAATTGTATGTGTACACGCTGCGCACAAAACACAACATTTAAAAGTGCGGACTGAAAATTGTTCGGCAAAGTGCTTTGATGTGTGATTGCATGGGAGAGATGAGGGAGTTATACTGGATCCTGTACTGAGTTTGGGCTCCAGGTTTAGGGTTAGGATTAGGGTTAGGATTAAGTTTATGGTTAGGGTTAGGAGTACGTTTAGGTTTAGGGTTAGGGCTGTGGGATCTGCACTGGAACCTGTACTGAGTTTGGGTTAATAGTGTTCTCTACTATTAGCATGTGGATGAGTAAGAGGGGAACATGGCAGTCGCCAAGCAACTTCAAAAGCAACTTCAAAAGCCTGCTGAATTTGGCGCAGAAATATAATCTCTAAATCCTGTTACTATTCGTGCCTTTAGCTTTGAAGTTGTGGTGAACGTAATCCAGCAGTCATCAGTACATGTCATTATACGTCATTATTACACATCATTACACATCGTTACACGTCATTACACATCATTATTATACATCATTACCTGTTACCATTACACGTCATTTTTAAACGTCATTATTACGCATCATTACACGTCATCATTACACATCATTACACGTAGTCATGACACGTCATTACACGTCATCGTTACACATCATTACATGTCAGTATTACACATTATTACACGTCATTATGTCCTTCAACCACTGCGGAAATCCACAAAGGGGGAATGATGAGTGAATCACTTCTGTCACATTTGATACCATCATGGGTTCTCAGAGATTTACACAAGAAACACCTAATGAGTCTTTCTTAAATATACTTTGCTGAAAAGACATAATTCCTTATTTATTTGTGCTTTCAAAATGTTATTTGTAATTTCAAAATAATCACTAATCCTAAAAACTTGATGGACTAACAGTATGGCAGACAGAGATGGTCCTGAAAGTAAAGGTATAAATCGATCCTAATCATATACCTGCCCTATATGAAGAGTGGGGGAGGATAGCCATTCTTGCAGAAGCACAGTGTCTCTCCCCTGTGCACTCTATAATCTATAACATATAAAATGTAATCTGTAATCCTGGTCCTACTCTCTTCCTGCATAGCTATACTCTTGTTTATCTTAGAGTTGGAGCAATCAATTTCCAAGGATTATTGTGCAAATGTCCAATACATACGTTACACTGGAAGCCTGGATCTGAAGTTTCATGGTTTCCTTATCTGGATCATGCTGAGATGATCTTTTCTGTGTGCTTCTTGGAGGGTGATGGAGAAGGTAATAATACTATTTCTACCAATTATATGTTTGTTGGACTTTTGAAATAACATTTCTTATATTCATTATAATAATAAAACAAAATTAATAATACACTCATAAATTTAAAAGTATTTTGTTGGTTAGTAATGATGTAATTATGAACTAAGGATGTCAGCACAAACATGTTTAGCCACCTACCAAAGCGCACACACGCACACACACACACACACACACACACACACACACACACACACACAAGGAACTTTCATTCTATGCAAGATTCTATGCATCTTCTTGGGATACTCTCAGTGAGGAAAAAGGTCTGGAGGATAAAGATCTGGAGGAGGCCAAATCTCCCAGTGAGCCAAAAGTTGCCCACCCACATGACACTACCCAATCAGTGCAGCCCACCCACATGACACTACCCAATCAGTGCAGCCCACCCACATGAGACTACCCAATCAGTGCAGCCCACCCACATGACTCTACCCAATCAGTGCAGCCCACCCACATGAGACTACCCAGTGCAACCATCCTGACACCTACTTAAGCACCCGGAAGGTTTTCATGTCTGTTGTGTTTTGTCTACATTACCTAAAAGCTTCTATATGACACATATTTTATGAGTAAAGTCCAAACTGTGATGAAAAGCTTCTATGACAAACCAATTAACATTATTTTAGGAATTTAGAAATCCTCTTACTCCTATAGGGAGGAAGAGTTCTGGAACTAAAAAAAGTTCCAGACAAGACTTTAAAAACTAAAAAAATGGACTTCTGCATAACTTCTTGAACAGAGGATCATATATGCATGAGAAAATATACTTTAAAGATATTCTTTGCGACAAAAAATAAGCAAATTCTTCATGCAGATGAAATTTTTATGCATTTTTTACACTGGTTGGATATTGAGAAGAAAACAGATCAAAGAAATGGAAAGCACAACAATCCCTTGTCACACTGGGCAGGGACTGCAGTGGGGCGGTTCTAATTTGTGTATAGATGGAAACACAGCAGTCAAAGGATTTTTAAATGTGGCATTTACACTTCAGGCCTTCGATCCAAAAGCAAACAAAACTCTTATTAGCATTCAGAAAATGACAAGCATATCACACACAAACAGGTGCATAATGTGTGTGTGTGTGTGTGTGTGTGTGTGTGAGTGTGTGTGTGTGTATTCACGCACACACACACACGCACAGATAGCAATTTTAAGTGTTCTTGGTAATAAGAAAGAGAAAGAAGCAAGAGAAAAAAAAGCATTTTTACCTGCAAACATTTAATTCGTGCCACTGTGCAACTGCCCTTCTGTTTGTTTTCTTTTTGTGATTTTCTCATTACTAGATTCATAAAATTTAAAGGTTTTTTTTTGGTCCCACAAACTATAGACCTTATAATACTTTTTTCACAAAATATCAGATTTTGGAAGTTCAGCATTAAAGCTACACATTTTGCCTCCTCCCCTTGCTTACATTTGATCTACACTGATTTAAAAATTTCAACAACAAATTGACATTGTTCTCAAAACACTGTACACTGGGAACTAAATTAAGAAGTTACACAAAATAAATAAATAATAAATAATTGCTAAATGAAGACAAAATGCAAAAATGCAAACACAGTTACATAAGACACGTGTAAAAGTTGTAATGTTTAAGCACAGCTCTCGTCTGCATTTCATCGCTTTTCATCAGGCGAATCACATCTGTGCTCCAGCGACTGCAAATTATTTAGCTAGTTAGTCTGTTTAAGAAGTTGTTTGTGAGTGCGTTCAGCTAACTGTCATGTCATATCTACTATAGCATGATTCTTGTGTAGAACATGACTATTCCCATGCTGCACTCTGTTTGCACAGGATTATGGATCTTGATGGCAACCCTGGTTAACCTAGGGTTAGGGTTAGGGTTAACCCAGGGTTAAGATTAGGGTTAGGGTTAATCCAGGGTTAGGATTAACCCTAGCCATGCAGCTATGCCTATGTATGTAGAGGTGGTGAGTAGGGAGCTGGGATTCAAACCCTGTCCAGGCAGGTGCTCTATGCTGTACCTTGGGCAAAGTTCCTAGTCACCTACATCTGTAACATGGTTGTAACATACCTCTATAACATGGCTGTAACATACCTCTGTAACATGTAAAATTAAAGGCATATATCTATGAGGTGAGAAAGGAATCTTATTGGTCATCTTCTGTGACGAGCATCACTGTCAATGTCATCACAGAGGACATCAATATAAACTAACAGGTGATCAAAACTTCATGGTGCCCAAGTAATCTGCACAAACATTCCACTGCATCACACTGTATGCATCCAGATAAGGAGTAGGATTTAGGAGTAGGACTTGCATAATGTATCTTAAATCAAGGTTAAGGTTCTGGCTTCAGCAGAAATGGAGAAAAGGGAGTGTTTACACTGGACAGCTCTGTAGTGAACGTGATTCAGGTCCTTGACATGCGCGGTACTGTGCTTGTCTGAGCATGTGAGAGGAGATTAGTTCAATTCAGAAGATACGAGCACTCAGACAGGCTCATCCATTACTGCCTCAGCTTGCGAGAGCTTTGATTAATGTTTTACATGACTTTCGCTAATTTATGCAGCTCTACTGTGAAAAATCAAACCCACAAAATCATTAAGAGTGCTAGAGGACAGCAGTGGAAGGAGCCGATCCATGTTTCGAGTTTCTGTCTGCCTGCAGCAAGTTTAGCTTGTTGCTTTGTTTGTCTCGAAGGTTGTTGTGCACAGTCATTATTTACTAAACAGGTTTACTACAAACATGCACATACCGACACACTAAGGCAGAATAACAGGTTTTGCTAATTAAGCACATGAAAGCATCTTGCTTGGAACTGCTCCAAATCATATACCTCTAACCCTATATGTGAGACACAGATATAAACTCCTCTAATTGTGCGAGTGCCAACATGAAACTGACTCAACCTCCTTTAGCCTGTGTTGCATGATCTGTTCAAACCATTCACACGAGGAACCAAAATGACTTTTTATTTTGAAAATGGATCTGAACATTTTTGAAAATGTTTGATTGAACAGCAGTCAGGCTGACTGAGGAACGCCTTTCTGCTGCTGCTGGATTCAACGGTACATCTGCTAGAACTAATCTATGAACGATCGATATCATAACCCTGAGCAGCAAAAGCAGATGCTGTATGGCACAAAGGTGAATGTACATATACACTAATGAACTAAAGCATTAAGCTAAAGATTCACTTCCATGCACACACATACAATTCTGCATAAAACAACATTTAAAATATAATTATGCATAAAACATTTTAAATACAGTTATGCATAAAACACACACACACACACACACACATAGATATGCACACACACATTCACACATGCACTCTCTCTCTCTCACACACACACACACACACACACACACATTCACGCAGGTGCTGTATGTTGTATGCTGCATATGCACTGGCTTATATAATATATATAATATATCTATAAAGAATCATAGATAAGACTGTATTTGTTTTCATTAACAATGGAATTCACCACATTACAGACAAGCACATTTTTCACAAGGTCAGTTTAGCAGAGTGAGAAAAAAAGAAAAGAAAGATCAAAGAGGAATCATATTAAACGCAACATCAAACTAGTTAAGTAGTAATGTCTTCTTTAAGGCTGTGTTAATTCAGTGTACAGAGAAAAAGGACCGCATCCTGATCACTCATTCTAACAGTACACAGTCCCAATCTGCCTGAGGCCACACTGAGTCAAACCCTAGAAAACAAAGCATTCTTTAACAGATAGGAGGTTTGAGATTTAGCCTTTTCTCCCCCAAGCTTATTTTGTTAATGCAGAAATGATGTCCATCTACTATCTGGCCAAAATAACATTCTACATTAGGAGAGAAACCCTATAACTGAAATAGAAATGGAAACGTGATAAAAGCACACAGCCAAGAGAGCAGCTGCTACAGGTGTGAGCAAGCAGAAACATCCAGGGGGTCCTGCATGTTAACCCTAACCCTAACCCTAACCTTAACCTTAACCCTAACCCTAACCTTAACCCTAACCATAACCTTAACCCTAATCCTAACCTTAACCCTAACCCTAACCCTAACCTTAACCCTAACCATAACCTTAACCCTAATCCTAACCTTAACCCTAACCCTAACCTTAACCCTAACCCTAACCTTAACCCTAACCATAACCTTAACCCTAACCCTAACCCTAACCTTAACCCTAACCATAACCTTAACCCTAACCCTAACCTTAACCCTAACCATAACCTTAACCCTAACCCTAACCATAACCATAACCTTAACCCTAACCCTAACCTTAACCCTAATCCTAACCTTAACCCTAACCCTAACCCTAACCTTAACCTTAACCTTAGCAGAAGAGGCAAGAACTGAAGAAAAATTTTCAACAACTTTCAAAAAGTTTCAACTTCTTGCCCAGCCAGTAGTGTGTCTGTAAACGTCTTTCGTAAACTTACTTCTCTCTGGATGGCAGCAGGCCCTGCAAATTTCACTGATAACTGTAGATTCACAGTGTAGATTTACTCATTCTCACACGTAATATGGCTATTAGAGGAGGTGTGGATGTCTGCTAGCTCTTACAACTCTAACAAAAACACAACACTGATAATACAGTGATGAGGTGTCAGTCAGTGATTTTATCATGCAGCGTACAGATACTTTTCCTCTTCTCAGGAAGGGGCATTTATAATTAGATCATCAGCATTTATAATTAGAGTGAAAATTCAGGAAGCAGATATATGTTTACAGCAGCTGTGATGACAACTACTTTAAATGCAGTCTGCAGTCAACCACTGTGGATGATAACATGGGATTTATGGGGTTCTAAGCCTGTGTGGGTTCTCTCTACTTTGGACTGGTTCTCACCCACCTGTGATCACAGTGAAAGTCACAATAACTCTAGAATTATTTCCCCCCCAATCCAGATAAGATCTGGCTGTGCATTTTAATGCAGATTATACACTGTGCCAAAGGGCCTGAGGATCCACCCGCATCCAGCCAACAACTGAGAAAAACTCTGCAGTCATTCAGTGAGAAACTCCAAGCACCTGTGAGCCTATCAGCTAGTGCAGTACTCACCACGCTGAAGTCATGTACAGAGCAGTTCTGGCCACTGAAGTTGCAGCTCTTTAGCATGTCCTCCAGCTGGTGACCTGTGCGCTGGAAGATGTCCAGCATGTCAGGTGGCGGGTAGTGTAGTTCTCCAGGCCGGTGCCCACCGCGGCTCTTGGGGGGCAGCCCAGTGAGGTTGGCCAGGTGGTAGATGTCGGCATCGGTCAGCGCTGAGAAGCGGAAGCGATTGACATTGCAGAGCGTCACAGCGGGGAAGGTGAGCTCCTGCTGGCTCTGCTCGCCCAGCGCAGCCAGATGAGGCCGTTCCAGGTACGTGGTGGTGCTCTGGGAAGCCTGATACAGGAAAACCGTCAACGACGCCAGCAAGGCCAGAGCCCACACGGCCCGCCTCACTCCCATCCGCCCTGACCCTGACCCTAAACCTGACACTGACCCTGACCTTGGTGGCCCAAAAACCTGGGACAGACCATGCAAGGAGGAGGAGCTAGCAAATGCAGCGAGGTCTGCCACGCCTCTCCTGGGGCGACTGAGGCACTCGTCCAATGTTCTGGCCCCTCCCCCTTTGGACCGGCCTGCCTTGGCTTCATCCTCCTCTGCAAACTTGATTTTGCAGACAAACTCGATGGGCATGTGGCTCGCCAGAGCTGTGCTCGCAGAGCCCCCCGCCGAAGACTCTGGTTTCTGCTGCTGATCTCTCTTTAAGCCCGGCCACTCTCTCCTCTTCACCTGCTGCACTTCCAGCGTTACTGAATGACCACTTGTTACAACCGTAAGTGTTGCTGGTCTCTCTTCTTTTTCATATCACACTTTACACACTTTTTTCCAAACTGATCTTTCTCACGTCCTGTCTGATATCTCCTTACAGCAAACCAGTATCTCTTAATACATTTGCCTTATGTGCTCTCGCTTTCCTCCATTCTTCATGTCAGTCTTTGTCTTCTTTTTCCTTTAGCCGCTGGCAGGTGGAAGTATGACACTGTACCTCTGGAGGAGGAGAGAGTCAGGTCTCTCCTGCTGGTAGAGAAGAGTGGAGAGGGCAAGGGAGGTGAGGGGCAGTAAGAAGAGGTTTGGAGGTGAACGGCCTCCGTGTCAGATCTCCCTGGCTGCTCCTGGCTGCTCTTTGCTGCTCGGCGACGGTGAGTGCACTGCAGGTTCTGGAGCGAGAGTGTGAGTGTAGGCTGGAGAGACACAGTGAGAGTGAGAGACAGAGAGGGAGAGGAGAGAGAAAGGAAGGGAGGGAGGGAGGAGAGAGAAAGAATGAGAGAGAGAGAGCAAGAAGAAGGAGGGGGGTACAACTGTTTTGCTTGTCAACTCAGATAGTCTCATTTCTGTTGCTCCTGTCTCTGACCTGCTCTTACCGAAGTCCTTCCTCACACATACCGAAGAAGAGAGAGACAGAACGAGAGAGTGGGGACTACGGATCAAGAGAGAGATGGAACGAGAGAGTGGGGACAATGGAGGGAAAGAGAGAGAGAACAAGAGAGTGGGGACTAAGGAGGGAGAGAGAGATGGAACGAGAGACTGGTGAGTGGCCACACTTTCTAAACCCAGCAGAGCACCGCACACTGAACCTCTTAAGGACCAGATACACAACAGAGGAGGGAAGTGGGAGTGTTATTTAATAATACAGAAGTGGAGCTGGCTGGGATTATTTCCCTCTCAGCGGAGAAGACCTCACCCACCTCCACTGAGGCTTTTATTTCCCAAGCAGCAGCAGATTATTACATCCACTTAAAAAGCATTCTTACTTTCTTCTTCGTACTCATGCCCACACACTTGTCTTTCTCTCTCTCTCTCTTTCTCTTTTTCTATGAAGTCAGGTAGGCAGGTGCATGTGTGTAGCTATAAGTGCATTTGTTTGTCTGTCTCTCAACACAAAAACAACTCCATCACTGCATGTATACATATTTGTTCCTACAAACGTGTATGACGCTTGAATATGTCTGTGTGAAAGCATGGCACAGAGATACTAATCACACAGAGATGTTAATGGCACAGACATACTAATGGCACAGAGATGCTAATGGCCTACGTAATGAAGAGTAAGAGAAGTGTAGGGAGCACTGCTAATCAATGTCTCTCCCTCTCTCTCTCTCTCTCTCTCTCTATATATATATATATATATATATATATCCTTCTCTCTCTCTCTCTCTCAAGCAGAGACTGGCAGTCTATTGATCAGAGGGACGTGAACAAGGAGGATTAAAGAGAAGCATGAACCTAACACAGACACCCAACTAACCCCCCCCCCCCACACACACACTCTCGTACATACATACACATACACACATATGCACACACTTGGGCATACACACATCTACAAACACCCCAAACAGTTGAGCATCTGGACAGGTTTATTCTCAGGTTTATTCTAAATGTATCCAATCATAAGAACGTTTATGCCTCCCAGTCCTCATAAACAATGCCCATTATGATGTCATAATGATGTCACAATGATATCCGTAATGATGTCCATAAAGTCGGAGGTGTGGAGGCACTTAGTGCTCTGTCCCTCCAATCCAGTTATACGGTTCACACACTGCCAGGGCTCTGGTCTGAAAGCAAAAGAGAGATGTAGAGCTGGGTTATTTCTTCACACGCTAAAAAATGCTGTTACACATAAATGGCTGCATAAGTGCCTTTAAATGAGTCAGGATTAACACAGACAGAAAACACAAGAGCCAGACACAGGACTGACATTTTACTTAATACAGTCCAGAAAAACGAGCCTTTCTTTCAAAACTACATGCTTGCCTGAAAATGTTCTTTAGATCTCAAAACGTGACTGGACAGCTGAACATACGCCCTTTAAATACACTTCAGCTGCACCAGTTCATAAGGTGGATTTGGTTTGACCACAGGAGTAAAAATGATGAAATGAAAAGACATACATTTGTCTTTAAAATATTTGTTCAGTCTTCCTTTGTGAGAAAACTTTAACCCTGTGTTTTCCCTAGGAACGATTGAACACCGTTTCACTTTAACCGCACTTGTGTGTGTGTGTGTGTGTGTGTGTGTGTGTGTGTGTGTGTGTGTGTGTGTGTATATATATATATATTTTTTTTTTCTCGGTCACATTCCTAATAGATGTGACATATTTTTAATATTTAAATAAAGACATCTGAGAGTCTTACGCGGTGTGTACTATAGCGAAGAGAAGAACTTTCACGAGCCACAAAACCCCTGACACAGAATATTCAAGTCTAACCGACTTCCTAATGAATTATTAAATTCCCCCTCAGGTAATGACATTGCCAGCCACACGCTCACACACAGAAAGATTTAAGATGAAAGTAAGCGTTGCGTGACTAAAGCTGCCCAGACTCCGCTTCACTCATGGCGTCTCCGTCTCGCCACGCGACTTTGAGTGACAGGCTAATTTGGCTGCTTTTGCAGCAAGAAGCCCTCGCGCGCCGATTTCTGTAGCGATTCTTTCGCAGCACCTGTTCTGACGCACCCGCATTACTAACGGAAATACGTAGGATTAAACATAAGACATAAACATTTTGTTTAAATGAATCAAAGGAGAATAAAACTGATTATATTAAAAACAAATTCACAAGTGGTTGTACTGAATAGAGAAGGGACCGATGTAATTGCCCCACCAAGTTATTTAGCATTTTAAAACAGCTGCTCTCTTATGCTGGTGTACAAAAATATTCAGATGTTTTTGATTCAGACAACAGCTCACACAGTTAGTAGGTGTCGATGATTTGCTCTGAAAAAGTTTTCATCGTTCATCACGCAAACTTGAGGGCAAGATGAAGAAGATGGTGAGAGAGGGGAAGAGCAGGTGATGAAGAGACAGAGCAGACGATTGTCTCCTGCTGTGAAAGAACATCTCATGTGTTTGGTGATCCCTGGTGACGCGCCCAGATACGGAGGCTCGTGTTAAGAATAGATGACCCGTCTCTTCTGGTTGTAAAATAGAGAAAATACGTCGGGGAGGGTTAGGGTTAAGAATATCTGTATCATGTCTTATTTTTGATGCTAAATGGGTTCTTAAAAGCAAATCACCAAAGCACCCCCCCACACACACACACAGAAAACCCCTCCACACACACCCCCACCTGCACCC
>JAOXYF010000001.1:8431947-8467871 GCA_028565775.1 Sternarchorhynchus goeldii | reverse complement strand
CCCCACACACACACAGAACCCTGGAAGTTGATTACCAATATTCAAGTTTAAAGAGACAGTTAATTGAACAGAGGATGGGTTGGTTGGGGAGTAAATGAATGGAAATCAACAAGTGTTCATTCTCATCAGACATCTAATATGCTCCCCTCTAACACATCAGACTGATGGAAGCAGTCAATCTGTCTCCTGTAGGATCAAACCACCACTCTGTCTGCCTTTCTCCCAGTTCTACGGGTATAAGGTTTACTGGCCCTGCACCTCCAAAATAGAGGTGTTTCATATTTATGCAAATGGTTTCTGTTTATCGGTCTGCCTCAGGCACCCAGGTCTTTAATGAGGTAGTGAATGCCATTGTTGATACTTGCATTGAGGGGAAAATAATAATAAAAGGGAAAGGAGGGAGAAAGATGTGAATATATTAACTCAGAAATCAACATTCACCATGTGGTCCGATGTAGATGGGAGTTCAGTGTTCGTCACGTGGGGGATGTGTGTACGACCCCTGAAAGAATGAAAACTGTTTGAATTAGTTCAGCCGATGCTTTAAACCGAGGCTTTAATACACATCAACATCAATCAGAATGTTCAGCTTGTGTGCGAATGAAGCAGCAATTTGTGATATCAGTGAATTGCAATTAAACAAGCTTTTGTTCTTTCTTTGCTGTTTATTGAGGGAGTGGTAGATAATAGAGCAGAATGTGCTATCATGACACATCAGCTTTTGAGACCCTATCCATAACCTTAACCCTAACCCTAACCTTAACCCCAACCCTAACCCTAACCCCAACCCTAACCCCAACCCTAACCTTAACCCTAACCCCAACCCTAACCCTAACCCTAACATTAACCCTAGCTTTGCAGGAAACAAAGCATGACATTAAGACAACAAACAATAACAAAATTCTTCTAAAAGTGTAAAACACATATTCAATCAAAAACTGTAAAAGATAATCATACAGTCCTTTAAAATCATACAGACATTTTGTATGTCCTCCTGCATTCCTGTTCCTCAGAAGAAAGTGCTTTGCACGGCAGCATTCACGATGATTGCCTACACACTCACCCAGGTGGGTGTCAGGTTCCTTTCTGCCCACCACTGAGTGAAAAATTTCTGCCTTTGGATGCTCCTGCGCCTCAGATCACTGGGGGTGGGGATGGGGGTGCACACTGTTCCCGAGGCAAAGTTAAGCTGGAGATGAGGGCTGTGGTTGGCTTGTGATTGATATGAGTGTGTCCAGAGCAGGACTGCAGCTGCCACCTGGGGCTGACTGTGAGATGGAGCACTCTGGCGCCCCCTGGGGTTTGTTGTGAGATGGGTAGGTGGGTTTGTTCCTGTGCTCTCCTCATGTCAAACTCAGCTTTGCACAGTGAAGCCAGACAATGATGTTTTGCTTTGGTCAGAGTGGAGGATGAAAATTGCTCTGACATTACGATTTTTTTGGAGACTTGCTGACTATTGTTACGCTGCACTTAAGTTATCATGAGAGATGAAATAAGAGAGAAAATAAGAGCTGCAGAACAGCTAGTTTGAACAAACACTGTTAATAAAGAAACTCAGAGGCAGAAAGCAGAAACATAACGAAAGAACAAAAATCAGAAATCAGAATCAGAAGTACCTGAGCTTTAGTTCTGTTCCTATGTCTGTTACTGCTATACAGTAGAATATATTTATTTTATATAGTATGTATAAAGTGCTGAATGTGTGAAACATCCTGTTCTGTATTCCATGTGTGTTTGCTTCCTTGTTTTTGTTCTCCACATGTTTTGTTTTGGTTCGGTTTGTTACGCCACTCGTTTTGTATTGCCACTCATTATTGCGTTCACCTCTTCCTTGGTGTCCAGTTGTTAGTGCATGGATATATTCCCTGAGTTTTCCCTCTGCCTTTTGGTCCTCTTCATTTATCTCACACTTGCCTTCTTTCAGTGTCCTGTTGTTCTTCAAATATCTTCCACGGGGCCCTCCAGGGATCTACCTTGTCATTGTCTGTAAGGCTTTATTAGTACACTACAGTGTGTGTATGTCAGTTAAAGCATCTGACCGTTGCAGCAGGAGGAGCTCCCTGTGGTTGGGTTCTCTGAGAATGAGGAGCTCCCTGTGGTTGGGCTCTCTGAGAAGGAGGAGCTCCCTGTGGTTGGACTCTCTGAGAAGGAGGACCTCCCTGTGGTTGGGCACCATGTGGAGGAGCACCCTGAGGAGGAAGAGCTCCCTGTGGTTGGGCACACTGATGTTTTATGATACTCAGCATTGGGCTGTGGAAGGCCCAAACCATACGCACTAGCTATGGTACTAACATGATCCCAGAAAAAACCTAGCAACAACAAAATGGTGGTAATACATCTCATTCCCCTGCAGACCCACTGTTGCAGCATTCTGAAAGCAAAGTTGGTGTTGTTCCATTTTGATGAGCAGTTTCATCATTAGACTTCAAGTCTCTTCTTGAATTTGAAGGCAAAACAAATGTTCTGGTCCTTTATCGTGCACAACATAGAAGTTGGAAGCCCACAGCAGCCTGTGTGGTCTTTCTGAGTAGAGGGCTGTAGATTGTGGGTGATAGGTCACTGTGCTGGAGGCAGGAACATGTGGACACGTCATCATGAGCTCTGATCAGCCGTTCTCTCTACGGACACTTTAGACTGCCATTAAAGTCTCATGCCTGCAGAGGAAGATGAGGATGATGTTAGAGCAGCACTAAAAGCCCATTCATCATCTCACCCTAATCAGGCATGCAGAGGTATGTGGGGGAAGTAGATACATGCTGCACATCCTTGAACATTCTTCCATTTCCTTCCACTTGAACTCAGTGTAGCTACTTGTCAGGTGCTGTGCTAAACTGCACATGTGAGTTTAAACAAGCATTCGGTGGGCAGTTGATCAAGTGCATGCATGCTGAGCCTGACTCCAGATCAGTCTATGGTTTACCTCGTCTATTAGAGGTCTGTGCTCATATGTACAGCGGGACTGATCCCCATCACAGCTAAGTATGGCTGAGAGCCGCTGCTGGCTTCAGTCTGAGCCGAACCTTAAATAACATGAGGTAAAATATTACCCCTCCCTCTGAATCAAAGAACCTTTGAACTGAAGCGGCGTTGTGCTTGTGGGCATCACACCAGTGGGTATGAGCTGAAGCAGCGTTTGAACAGCACTGGACCACTTCAGTGCTCTGTCTCTTTAGAGCTCAAACACTTATTTTGAATTATAAATCAAGAGCAGAAAAAGCACATTGGGTCACTGTAATGCCATTCAGAACAGGGCAAAAAAAAAATCCAAAACAAAACATACTTCTAAAATAAACATACTTCTAAAATAAACAATTTTGTATTCTTTTAGAAGATGAATGGCATGTTGGATGTGGGAATGTGGAATGGAGGACAGGAGGAGGATGAAGGTGTAAAGATGAACAATGTGTTTTTGTATGTGATCTTGCACTAAATCATTAGAAGTTTTTCAGGAATAACAATATAGAGATAAAATCATCATGTGATGACAACTTATTAAGACAAAAGCTTAATTCATAGTCAGGAGTCCGGTCCTAGAGATGTTGATATATCTATGATCCTCATGGCAAAACGGCAGTGTTAGCTGGTTAGACTAAATGAAGGAAGACCATTCTGCTAACCTCTATGTCCGATGTCAGTTTCTACAGCCTGTAACAGAGACTTTATTTGCTGCTTAAGCAAATTTGATGGGACAGTGAAGTTTCATGCAGAGGTGGACCAATATTCACTATGGACATCTTATTTGGGTGTCCTCCAGTTCCTCTCTGTAATTATGATCTGGATCGGTGTTGGAAGATATTGTCCCTGCAACAGGTCATTGACTAAAATGGACGTGCACTTTGCACCCGCGATCTGACTGTTAAACAGCCACAGCGAGGGGAACCGCTATCGATTTCCTGTCCCCGCAACATGCAAACAGCGCTACACTGTTGCTATGGTGACTAATGGACACTCTAAGGTGCCCAGAGGGGTCAGTGAGTTCACACACCTGTTCGGGAACACACACACTAACACACGTGACTGCACAGACTACTCTGTGGCCCAGCATCATGACTTGTGTTCAACTACAGTGTTTCCTTTTATGGGACCCTTTTATTGAATTGTGTCCAGAGGAAAAGCTATTTGGGGCCCCTACAAGGACAAACATATGGTAATATGACATTTCACTCCTGCCCTGTCAACAGATCTATTCTGGCATTTGCCCTGAAATGTTAGGCAAACATATCCAGTGCTAACCCTATCCATATTAATAAAGCTTTAGATTCAATTAATAACTCTGCTCATAATACCTTCCCGAGATACAAATTGATCTCTACTTGATTGTTCAAAGAGACAACACAAGTCAATAAGATGGTCATTAAGGTACTTTTCTTAATCAGTCATAATTACTGTCATAAATTCAGCCTAAGTGTAATGACAGTTAGCCACAAATTGATTTAATGAACTTGGAAATTAACCATTTTTTTCATCAGATGCCTTGAGGACATGATAATTGGCCCGACTGAGGGTCCAGCCAAGAGTTAACAACAGTGCACTAGTTACACTAACCCAAGAGAAAAATCACAGAAGGTATATAAAGTGCATAATTCCACCTTTAGAGAGTTTCAGTCTTTATGGGTTACAGTCAGAGCATAATCACAGAGACAATTAACTAATCAAGAATGGCGATAAGAGACATTTTAGATCAGACTAGATGTTGGACTCACTGGACTCTCTTAAAATGTTAACTGACACCATACCCATAACCATTTCAAAAGGTTCAAACATTCAGCTTTTAAAAATATTTGTCCAATATTGTTTCTTGTTTTACATGATTATTTCCCAAATGTACTCTTTTTACTTCCTTAAAAAATAAAGGATGTCATCTACCCAACCTCATCTACCTGGATCCATGTACAACCTCACGTTTGCTTGTGCTCTATCTTCATTCTACCATCACAATAAGGCCTGGCTGAGTTACAGTGAATTCGAGGCCCCATTTCAGATGGCCTCTGGGCATCAAGACGACTAACATAGACTTGGAGAAATTACGTTTGTGCTTTTCAGAACTGCTGCTTACACACAAGCTCCTGATCATGGCTTCAGGCTATTGCCGCTCGCTGTGCCACCCACGCCATACTGCGTTCAAAAACAGGCAATGACGTGGACTTACACTCCTAATCTAATATTGCGCGTTCACAGCCGGCAGGAAACTTTAGCACTCAGCATCATGGATTGGCCTTGAAGAAGCACTTTCACAAGACATGCGCAGTTTGAAAGCAGTGAATACTAGCTGGAGATGGAGATAGCTAGATGGAGGCCATCTTATTCCCATTCACGTGTGAAAAACTGTAAAGTACCTTCAGACAACCTCCATCACAGCACAGTGAGCATGTGAACTGCACCACACAGGCTGTTTAATTAGTCAGTGATTGCAGGGAGACAGGGGCCAGACAGCAGCAGACGATTCTGTAACAGGACAGAAAACTTGACTCACCCCTAATCTCATGCCTGATACACACAGTGCAAAGTTCAAAGGCAGATTAAATTAATTTAAAGTTGTTTTGCTTTACTGCTAATAATGTGTTGCTTTACTTTTACAAAGAACATTACAAGATTACTGTGTTACAAAATAAATCTGATCAACTTTTACAGAACTGAGCCCTCACTACAGTCCTCACTACTCTCTCACTATACCCTCACTACACTCTCACTACAGTCATCACTAATCTCACTACAGTCCTCACAATACCCTCACTACACCCTCACTACAGTCCTCACTACTCTCTCACTACAGTAATCACAATACCCTCACTAGTCATCACTACACTTTCACTACAGTCCTCACTATACCCTCACTACACCCTCACTAATCCTCACTACACTCTTACCGTTCCCTCACTACACTGCCATTAAAGTGCAAGTGTCTGACTTAGTCATGTGCCACTTTGCTCTCTTATTCTCTATATTCTACTGGTTTCTTTGCCTTTATTTGTATGCCTCCCAGTTTACTATTACAGACTCTCTTTCAGTGAGCCCTGGTACCTGCTTCCCAGATTACCATTATATAATCTAACTGGCAACATGACAATTTTGGCTACAATGTTCAGAAATGCTCTTATAAATGATACTTCCATTTGCATTCACCTGCATTACAGAAAAAGGCTTCAGACATGCAACAAAATGAGGAAATCAGGTGTAAAATAACACCTGGTTTCATCACACCACTCACACCCATCCCAACTCTATTTGATAGAAATATCTACCCCTGGCCTTAGAGCCTTATTCTCTGTGATTATCCTCTGTGATTGTGCTCTGTGATTATCCTCTGTGATTATCCTCTGTGATTATCCTCTGTGATTGTGCTCTGTGATTATCTACTGTGATTATCCTCTGTGATTGTGCTCTGTGATTATCCTCTGTGATTGTGCTCTATGATTATGCTCTGTGATTATCCTGTGATTATCCTCTGCGGTTGTGCTCTGTGATTATGCTCTGTGATTGTGCTCTGTGATTATCCTCTGTGATTATCCTCTGTGATTGTGCTCTGCGATTATGCTCTGTGATTATTCTCTGTGATTATTCTCTGTGATTGTGCTCTGTGATTATGCTCTGTGATTGTGCTCTGTGATTGTCCTCTGTGGTCCTTTTTCGTTTCAGAACAAAGGTCAATGTTTACCTGCCTTACGCACCTCCTTCGCAAAACATCCCTTGCACTGATCCCTTAGCAGAATCATGGTTTTAAAGCTCCGGCGATTCCTGATTCACTTAAAAGCTTTTAGGAATAGGAACATTGATTTCTTCCTCTGCTTGCTTCACTGAGATGTCTGAAATTGTTCAGCAGAAAGCTTTGCCCTGCATGTGTAATACAGAGGTCACCGTGCCAGTAATGTGAACGTGTTTGCACTACAGTAAAACACAGAGGATCTGGAACAAGGACAACCAGTGAGGCGAAATGGAAAGTATTTTGGCTTTGTCTCAGGTCCCTACCTGCAGTTGAACAATACCTCAGACAGTGTGCTCCACAACAAACCCGCACCGCTCAGAGACGCCTTTAGGATGTCTATATTTCTCATCCATAAGTTTCTGCATCATATTTATGAATTTGTCTTTCATTAACCAATGCGATTATAAGTAAGGTTACGATAGCCAGGATTACTGCTGTCCTTTGCAGTTTTGAGAGAGACACTTGACCGGTTTAAAAGGGCTAGTCCTCTCACTAATGATCCCATACCTCTAGAAATGACTAAACCCAGTACAGCTCTGTCTTCAGGCTCTGGAAACAACTAACCATAGTACAGCTCTGGGACTTGCCAGCAGAATTAATAATCTGGCTCAAGGCACATATAGCTATTTCTGTCTAGTGTCCAGTGACTTCAGATAACAGCCTTAGAGAATAAATACTGATAAACACTGAAGAATACTAATGAATACTGAAGAATACTGAAAAACACTGAAGAATACTGAAGAATACTAATGAATACTGAAGAATACTGAAGAACACTGAAGAATACTGAAGCTTCATAAACATGGAAGAACATAGTTTTAATACACACACTATGTCTCTCTCTCTGCGTCTCTTGCTCCCTCTCTGTCTCTCTCGCCCTCTCTCTTTCTCTCTCTCTCTTTCTTTCTCTCTCACTCTTCCTTTGCTCTTCAGTACACCCACCCAGAAATAACACATAGCATTGTCATTTGAGGTATTTTTGAAATTTGAATGCAGTGAAATTCACTCTGCTTGTCTCAAAAAGAAGCTTTGAATTCATGTCAGTCTAATGCACAGGGTGGTTAAGATGGGTTAACCCTAACCCTAATTACATTACTGTGTGTATGAAGTGTGCTATAAAACCACCTTGTCTATTACTGTGTGTATGAAGTCTGCTATAAAACCACCTTTGCCCAACAAAACAAGATTGAGTGGACGTAGACACAGAGAAATTAGCTGTGCTGAAATCATGTGCCAATTACTTGGTGGCTCATGCCTCTTATTTATGAGGCAACCCTCTACATGACCCTAACCCTCTACATGACCCTAACCCTCTACATGACCCCAACCCTCTACATGACCCTAACCCTCTACATGACCCTAACCCTCTACATGACCTTATTTAAGAAACTGACCTGGGTTGGTCAACGGAGCAGAGGAGAAGGAGGGAGGCCTTTTGGATAAAAACTCCCTTGGAGTTTAAGCAGGGGGATCCCTCTAAACCATGACCTGGTGTCTCATGGCCCCAGCGTAATGAATGGGTGGAGTATGGTCTGGTTTGGGTCCGTGGACGACCAGCCATCGAGGATGGGACCCAACCCTAACCCTAGTTCTACCCGTCTCCCCTACTAGACCAACCCCATCGAGGATGGGACCCAACCCTAACCCTAGTTCTACCCGTCTCCCCTACTAGACCAACCCCATCCCCAATCCTATTCCTAATTGTATGTATAAGTGTATTTATGGGTGTGTGAGTGTATGTGTGTATCAATAAAAATAGTGGTATATAAAAGAAAAGATTCTGTTTTTTTCTTCCTTTTTTCCCTAGCTCTTTGATTGGCCCTTTCCATCTCATTTCCATCTCATTTCCACTGTCTCTTTAAAAGTGAGGCTCTGACACTTTCTGAGAAAACAACCCCATGGTTGCTAGTGTCAGAAACGCATGCAAACAGACATGCATGAGATGTTTCTCAGCAAGGATGGTGACTTTCCAAATACATTATTAATGCACAAACTGTGTAAACTGGTACCTATTATTTCATATTTGATGAAGTACAGAGCTGGGGAATGTCACTAATGGACGGAGCCTGTCAGTATTCAGGGAGATGGAGCCTCAGGTCTAATAGTCCACGTGGTCCTTGCTAAAGAAACAGTGAACCTTACTGTGGGCTTTCAGACTGTGAAATGCTCTCCCTCTTCAAGACTTTCAAAGTGCCACTACTGCCTTAAACACAGGTTATTACCGCGTCTGAGGACAGATTGACACAACCCAAAGATCACAGTGTGCACTTTTACCCAAGCCATTAAGATACCCGAGGAGTGGGAAGGCAAAGCCTACACTTACTGCCTTCGTTTTAATCTCTGACGGCTCTGTTCAGCATAAAGGTAAATGTCTGCTGGTTGTCTTCAGTACAGTGAATATGACGTCCTTTCTTCCTTTCACCATGGTGTTTCATTTTTACCTAACATTTAACTTTTTACCTACTTTGAATGTTAGTGCTGTTTCCACTAATGGAAGTATTTAAGTGGAATGATGGAGTGGGGATTAAAATCCAGAGTCCAGTTGTGCTCAAATAACCAGCCAACATCACTAACGTATCACGATGTGTGTGTTTGTGTGAAAGTGAGTGACAGAGCACTCTGTCTGTTAAGACAGTAGGGTGCCAAACCTCATTAAATTCAATTAAACTTTTGCTTTAGCTAATTAATACCCCTTTGCTTCATCAGGATAACACATAACACAAAACCTGTGACCCATATAAGACAGTATAAACCAATATAAACCCGTTATCCTGGGGGGGAGGATCAGGCAACTGCTGTTTTTATTCATGACAGCAGCGCATTATGGACGCTTCTGCTGATGGAAGAGACTGTCTGACTGACTAATGCGCCTGTAGCACCGGCACACGGCACCTCGCCAGATAACACGTAGAGTCTGACTAACAGGAAGCCAGCAATTCATCAGTACAACAAAAACTGATCAATCATGGAAGCTAATTTGCCCCAGCTGAGGGTGGTGGCAATAATTCTTCATTGTGCACTATGTCAGATAGAATCTTCCTGAAATTGGTTAAATGGGATTAAATCACTGTGATGTGTGTGTGTGTGTGTGTGTGTGTGTGTGTGTACACATACTTGCTTAACCAGCTAACAGCTGCTTATAAACACAGGAAACACAAAGACTTCCCACATATGATAAGACTGATGTTATATGAACACAGTAATAATGCGTCAAGCATTGTGGGTAGTTAATATACAACTAGGGTTAAATTATGCCTCTGTGTCTGCAAAACTGCAGACACTTATGGTCATTGTACAGAAACATATCCATGAACACATACTTGCGCCTTGCCTTAATATTCACTAGGGGGCGATATTTTGTTGAGTTCCATTAAGAGTCTTACGCTAGCATGATGTTTCCAGGTGTACTTCCTTGCTCTACCAAATGCCATGTGCATCATGCTCAACACAGATATGCGCAATGTGTTAAGAGTGTGCAGTTGACGGTTAGGGTTAGAGTGTGCAGGTGATCTCCTTGAGCTCCTCTGGGAACCTATGTAACCCATTCTCTCTGTTGTTTACACAAACAACTTTACATTACAACACTCTATAAAGAACCTAGCACACCTTACAATACTCAATAAAGAATCCCGCACACTCAATAAAGAAAAGGTTGGAAGAAATAACTAAAACACTGTCTCAGCCAAAACTACATCAGCCTGCTCTCAGCACAGCTCTCCAGGGCCAGGTGGAAAAACAGAGTGGCAGGGGTGGTAATTCTGCCGAGATATGCATTGCTTTGACACTATTACCTCAGGAGACAAGGCCGCACCTCAGCCGTTAGCGTTGCCATGGACACCACATAGACATTAAGGGGAAATGTTTCCTAAGCGTGACAAAGTCTTCCATTTATTCATCATTATTTGCATTGTGTGACTAACACAGTCAGCCCACAGTATTCTTCAGCCATTGCACTTTAGGGCCTTCAGAACGGAACACAAATTTCTCTCCAGTGTTTGTGAAAAGTTTTTTTTGTATGAGGCAAAACATTTACAATTAGACCAACCATTTGCAGCTTCTTGAACTGAACAATTGTAATCTGCCAATTTACAGTTGTGCAACAGAATATAAAAAGTAAAATTCTGTACAATCTCAGTTAAGTAAGAACTCACAACTATCCCATCACCCAGTCATCCCATCACTATAGCATTAATCCTCTCAGTCTTTCCATCACCAACCACCCAGTCATCCCATCACCAACCACCCAGTCATCCCATCACCAATCACCCAGTCATCCCATCACCAACCACCCAGTCATCCCATCACCAATCACCCAGTCATCCCATCACCAATCACCCAGTCATCCCATCACCAATCACCCAGTCATCTCATCACTAATCACCCAGTCATCCCATCACCAATCACCCAGTCATCTCATCACTAATCACCCAGTCATTTCATCACTAATCACCCAGTGATCCCATCACCAACCACCCAGTCATTTCATCACTAATCACCCAGTCATCCCATCACCAATCACCCAGTCATCTCATCACTAATCACCCAGTCATCACATCACTCATCCCCCCCACCATCCCATCACTCATTACCTGGTCATCTCATCAGCAATCACCCAGTCATGCCACCACACAGTTTAACGAAGTGTTCGTTCCTTCTCTCATGCATCACCCTTGACTCATTTACCCCACGCCCACAATTATGAAATTATGAAAATCAAAAATTATGACAAGTTGTATTAATACACGTTTACATCCAACAATGAAT
The DNA here is from genome assembly GCA_028565775.1 of Sternarchorhynchus goeldii. NCBI lineage: Eukaryota > Metazoa > Chordata > Actinopteri > Gymnotiformes > Apteronotidae > Sternarchorhynchus > Sternarchorhynchus goeldii. Next base: position 8,456,404 of record JAOXYF010000001.1, on the reverse strand, counting down.
ATTTTTAAATATGTATTAATGTATAATATATGCAATGTTTTAAAGAATTTAAATAGATGTATAATACAATATATAAAGCACTATTTTTTTTATTACTCCACAAAGTATATCTCTGGCCTCCACAGTGTACAGATGGTAATAATAAAAGAGATGACTGACAATGTAAATAATTAAAATAATAAACTAATATAAAATACCAGAGGAGAAGGTGCCAACTCATAACAACATCACAGAGAATATGTATGAGGATCACTTTATTCATCTTGAGACTTGCTGGCAGGAACAACTAGCTTAGATGACCACAGCTCTTCCAAGAAGGGAAGAGTGCTGATACCTCAGAACTAAACAGTGTAGATGCACACGACTGACTAATGAGAAGCTCAGTATGGAGATAGAATGTTAATGCTGACAAAACGCTAAGTCGCATACAAACCAGAGATGTAGGGGTGTCACAGAATACCAAACTGAAATACCAAACAGAAATCAGGACCTTCATTGTTTCATTCCACCGGTTTAAACTTTTTTGGCGAGAAAAGCTATTTTTGTATTTGTTTTATAGCTTTGGGAAATGCTTGCAATGTTTCCTAAATGCCATAAATTATAGCTTTCTCTCAGCTAACAGCTAATAATAGTGAAAAATCGCAGGGTCACCGATGTGACAACCATTACGCCTGTTGTGATTTTTTAGTGAAATCTGTAAAAATGACTTATTAGCTTTTATTTCCATTTGGAACTAAAACCAAATAAACATCCTTATTGTCATAGAAAAATTATGTGAAAAGTGTACATTTGCTCAAAGACACTTGATCCAAATCATCAATACCTGGTTTAGTAGATGTTCAAGTGGTTAGAGAAACTCTCTTGTTCATGAATAGCGGCCAGCACACAGTGATGACACATGAATGCAGCAGGAGATCTGAGTGATTTTAATGGACCACTGCAGTAATTTCCAGTGTGAACAGATGATTGTGAAAATATGACAAGATTTTTTTTGACTGTGCAAGTACTTGAAAATGGTCCAAAACATTAGCAGCTGGGTAGAAAAATCAATGTGTGATGGAGCCAGACCTTCTGTTCTGGATTAAACTATAGTCCATAATGAACTATATCACCAGATGGGTTAGTCTGTAATAAACTATAACACCAGATGGGTTAGTCTGTAATAAACTATAACACCAGATGGGTTAGTCTGTAATAAACTATAACACCAAACTATAATAGCACCAGAAGTTCTAACACACTCAAAAATGGCTTAATTAAACTTTTGATTCAATAAATATTTTTTTCTGGACTGTCCTTAAATCAGTGAGGGTTGATTCAATTGGAGCTGAAAATCTATGCTGTCAGGTGGAACATATCACCACCAGAACTCTCCAAGCAAGCATCAAGAAAGTTATGCACATCATGAATAAGGATTTAAACCAGGCCTGTCTGTTTCAAGAGTAAGTAAAGTTAGGTGCCGCTTCACTACTGAAGCGGTTCAGTATGTGCGCACACGATTCACTACTGAAGCGGCTCAGTGTGTGTACGCGTGTTTCCCTACTGAAGCGGCTCAGTGTGTGCACGTTTCTTTACTGAAGCAGCTCAGTGTGTGCACGTGTGTTTCACTACTGATGAAGCTCAGTGTGCTGTCTGCCTGCAGTGCAGATCTGTTGCCCTGACACATCGGGCCGAACAAATCCTCTTAATCTCCTTGTCTTCACTGAACTTTCTGCAGTTTATGTGGCACCCAACATTCTGACACCCACACAAATGGATTCAGGCAAGTTAATGTGTTTTAAGCAGTGCTCTCTCTCTCTCTCTCTCTCTCTCTCTCTTTCACTGTGATATGGATCATTGCAGGTTGGTGTAATGTAGTTTCAGGCTTTACATGGTAATTGGATTTTAGTACCACCCCCCCCTCCCTTTTAACCCTCTATTTCACTGTGATACAGATCATTGCAGGTTGGTGTAATGTAGTTTGAGGCTTTACATAGTAACTGGATTTTAGTAACCCCCCCCCTTAACCCTAAATGCCCCCCTCCCCATCCAAGGAAAGATAAATTACCAATAACAATCGAACTGATTCCCAGTCTAACCATGAAAATCCACCCTTTCAAGGTGAATTTAAGATGGGTTTGTTGTGCATTTCAGTATTCAGGTTCTACAGTATTTCAGTATTCAGGTTCTACAGTATTTCAGTATTCAGGTTCTACAGTATTTCGGTATTCAGGTTCAACAGAATTTCATTATGCATATGTTCAGGCTTGATTAGGATTTTAGGACTTGATTAGGATTTTCTGTCTAGCATAAAACAACTAACAAATTAAATTTGGGTCAACTTGAAACAACCACTCAAAAGCTTTTGTTATATACTCAAAACCAGAAAAATAGTGACAAAAATCTATTAACTTGTAAAGACACCAAACAAAGTAAACACACCAAACATCTGGTAAAGAATATTAAGCAAATCCTTCGTTGTTTACATTATTTTTGATCATTCACTGACTTTACCAATGAGGAGATGCTGCCCTCTAGAGGATGATCTGGTTTTTGAAGCTCCTGTTAAGATCTTTGTGAGGTAGCACAATTGAGTTTCGAATAATGACCTCTGATGGAATGTTTACATTGCAACCTGTGTAGAAAGAACAACATTAAATAAGAGAAATCTAACAAATTTAACAAAATTAAAACTAAAATGCTATATTAATGCACAGTTTTGGTAATATGCTCAAATACATAATGCTCAGCTTCTGACCTACTCGTATCTTGTTTGAGTTAAAGCATCCATCTAGTGGTGAAATTCTATTATTACATCTAATAAATAAGGAACATTTGAAGAACTGTTCCAGAAACAGCAATAACTATGGCAATGAATGTCAGTTTCTTGGTTTCACACTTTATTAATTCTTTACTATTCTTGTTTTTCCTTGATGGTCTGATAGTGATAGTCTGATAGGAAAGTGCTACATACCAAGGATGGTGATGGAGGGCGTTAAAGCCCCATCCCTAAATAGAGTCTCACTGTCGATTCTAGCATAGGGGTCATTGGGGTTGGGGTCACCTGGGGTGCCCTCCACTCTTGCCCACTTTCCAATTAAACTGCCCCATCCAACAATGCAGTTCAGCACACAGCAATGGTCCTGGAACAGAGAGCCAGGCAGATGATTCAGCACTATCAGAGACTCTACACCTTCCTGTCACCTCACCACACCCCAGACAAGAAGCTCCTGGTTGCCATATGGAGCAGCAGCATTCCTGGAAACGTTTAATTTTGGTTTATACTGCTGTGTTGTGGCTTGATGTTAATGTGTCATTATTTAATGTTTCAGTATCAAACATTTTCTTTACATTTTCACAAATGGTTCCAGTGTATTTTTGCTGTCCCTAAATATTGTCATGTTGTTGTTTGCTTCATTGTGTTGTGTTGTACAATTCTCGACCAAAACGAAAGAATCAAGTGGTGAGAAAGACAGGAGGTGTCCTCAGTGATCTCCACACATGTCTACCTGCAAGGCAGCTCCATGCAGCACCACGGATTCCCTCACTCGAACTCCTGCTCCAATCAAGACCCCTTTCCCTATCGAAACATTGGGACCTAACTAAAGACAAACATACATACAGTTATTAGCAAATGCCTCCTGATCCTCTTCAACAAAATGTGTTTGTGCTGTGTTTACCACTGCTGTAGGATCAATGATAGCTGTCGGATGGATGTAAACATCCCCTAAGGGTAGAAAATAATGATTCAAATAATTATTCACATTCAATAATCAACACAAAGTCAGATTTGCATACGATATCTAGATTTTTATTATTATTGTTGTCAATATTATTATAATGTAGCTTTACTAGTAGTATTGCAAGTACCTATTATTTTTGGGGCCCCTTCTTGGTTTTTGGCCAGTCTCTCTGGGTGGGTCTCATGATACGTGTTAAGATACAAACGACTGGCATATATTGCTGACCTGTCAATCAAATTAGGTTTGGATCATATGACTTGGCTTCAGGGAAGGGTGAAAAAAAGAAAGGAAAGCCAGAGAGATCATGAGAGGAATGGTTGTGTTTCACACCCTGCAGATTTGATCTGGCTCCAGAAGTGCTGTGTCTTGTAGACATAAAGCTTTTTCTGTGCTGCGAGTTTGGAGAAGATGTCCTGCTCCAAGTGGATGACTTCAGCCATCTGCCTTCCGCATGGAGGATCCTCTCTGTGCCAAAGTTTGATTCAGCATGCCAACTCTATGCCAGTTTCAGCATGCCAACTCTATGCCAGTTTCAGCATGCCAACTCTATGCCAGTTTCAGAGTGCTCTTCCATGTTCGGTCATTCCAGCAACACTTACTGGAGTCGTTCCTCCTGGTTCTTCTGAAACACTGCCCCAAGATGACCAAAAATCTCAGGTGTGAACAGGTAGATGCCACAGTTGATAATATCACTTATAAAAGTGCTGGGTTTTTCAACAAAATGAAGAACCTGGAGATAGAATAATAAGAACAGTTACATTTACAGCATCTGTAAAATGCTCTTATCCAGAACACATTTATCAGTATGACATCACTCCGATCACTTTGGTGTCACTAGTAGTGTCCTATGTTAGACTGCACCACTAGACAGGCTGCACAAGCACTATAATTACTACTACCAAATAATAATATTAATCAATAATAATTATTGCTCATTTGTTTTTGTTTAGTGCATGTGAGAATGTCAGTGTTATTGATACCTCATTTGTTTCTGGGTTTTCCACAATACAGCCGTAGTTCAGTGACTGTTTCCTGTTTGCCTGGAAAATAGGACACAAAAAAATGGCACAGTTCCCCTAAGCTGTGACAGACATGACCTGGGACTGGCGCCTGTTCATATTGCTGCTGAGTTACCGTGGTCCCCAAAATGATTCCACAGTGACAGTCTCCACGGCGACGATGGAAGCGGAGCATATCAGCCAGGGGGAACGCAGAGCAGACATCAGCATTCATCAGGAAGAACGCACACGGCCCCCCGGACAGGATCTGGTCTCGGAAGTGATAAATCCCACCACCAGTACCAAGAGCAGCAAACTCCTGTAGATACCTAAACGTGAGCTCAGCAGCAGACATCAGGGTTACCACACTGCCACATCTGCATGACATTAAACAAACTGTAAAACCATTTAGTTTCTTTCAGTAAATAAAGGTCTGTAGGCCTACTGCCTAAAGTTAACAGATCTGTTGCTAAACATGCTTTCTGAAATACTTTTCCTGCTATTTATTCAAACAAATACTAGTAATAATAATCATCATATGCATTATATTTTATTATATACTATTACATATTAATATATATTCATTATAAATTACATATTTATATAGTGATATATTAATTCAATAGTGCATTATTAGGCTATAACCTCAGTTAATTATAAATTACATATTTATATAGTGATATATTAATTAAAAATAGTGCATTATTAGGCATAACATAATGCAGTAAAGTGACAATAATACAAAATAGGTAGTTTATTAAATAAAAGTTACTGTATTCCTACCTTAATGAGATTTTAAATTCTTGTTGTGCAGAGGCTATGAAGCGGCTAAGCTCCTCGTTGGGCTGGTAAAAACCTATCAGAATGATTTCCTTTATATCAGGAACCTGTTATAGAAAAAGAGTGGCTGCTTTATTGACTGTGCCTAGGGTTAATGTTAGTCATGCAGGACAGATAGTCATACAGAACAGTGCCACCAAGGCATCACTCCACGCTGCATCCTGTTCTTGCAGCTGGAGGGGGATTTTAATATCTGGTTTATCAGACAGACTAGGTAGTATATTGCTGTGGAAGGATTCTTCACTAACCTTAGCGCAGGCTTCTACGAGATGCTGGACCATGGGTACACCGGCCACAGGGAACAGCGGTTTGGCCACCTCGAACGACAGGGGGCGGAACCGAGTTCCTGATTGAGGAGAAAATAAACATGATTGTAACCTACCGATGGTCTCGTTAGAAATTTCATTAGATTTTCGTAACGTTTTTAACCGAAAATGCACTGATAACATAGCAGTGAAAATGAACTATTTTACAATAAGACAACGGATATTTGAACTTTGTATACAAATTGTCGTGACTGTCATTCATATTTTCTTCATCGCCACGTCATCGTATGCCGCTGAATGTTTAGTTATCATTAATGTTTAATCACACAGTAACGTCTCACCTTTCTGAGGACCGTTAACCTAACCTAACGTCTCACCTTTCTGAGGACCCCCGATCAGTACGACTGCTTTCAACATCTTAGATTTAGCGAGCTAAATCTGACACTGTAATCCAAAATAAAAACGAAAATGTTAGACTTGAATTTTGTCACTTTCAGCAGAACCTGTTGACGAGATTATTAAACGTGTTTGCTCAACACCTGTTTGGAACTGTTGTTTCAATACTAAGTTGAAAGTCTTGACCCAGCAGAACCGCGCTTCGCCAATTCACTGGTACGACAACTTTGTTGTGTTCAGTAAATCAAGCGATGCGGAAGTTTGCCTGCTTCAGCAGTACCAACGCCTCCTGTGAGTCCTGTAGTAGACGCCCTCTGCTGAAATGTAGAAGAACCTGACGGTGAGAGGAGAGCAATCTGAGCATGACTGACTGACTGACTGACAGACAGACAGATATTCATTAACACTGTTTCATACAGGTACAGGAAATTACCACAGCCTACAGTGTTTTCTAGTTAACGTTCAGATGATAAGGAAATCGTCATCGTGCCGATGCTGAGACTTTCAACCTGCTCTGGAAAACACATCCCTACATCCCTAAACCGCAAGATGGCAGACCTAATCTTGTGATTTTAATAACCGTTTTCAGAGGACAAAGTTTTACGTTAATTTTAAGAATGTCTTTGTTGTTTTCACATGTGGGCACTATTGTTGGAGGCATCTGAACGTTTCTACTTTTTTATTAACCAGTGACATAAATAAGTCAATATCACATTTCTGTGTAATTAGTTTACTAACAATTGAAACCTTACTATTCTAGTGACTGAAAGCACTGGGCCTCGTCTGAAACACTTCATCTCATTTCTACTCACAGCTGGAAAGGAGAGGCGGCCACAGTGATCCTGACTCGACGTGCTTGTGCTAAGCTCCAGGACTGATCAGGAGATGGACATCTCAGTATGTACATATATGGTGCTGGTATGGAACCAAGAAGGACCACACACATGCTGCTCTCTAAACATTGTCCCCTTGCATATGACTTTCAAGCTAGAACCTCTCCCTTCTCAATGTTCACACGGACGCCTACCCTCCAAACACGTACACGTAGAAATAGACTCGACTGGCACACAGCAAGGCTCTCTTTTCATCACGCTTCTCCCAACTACTTAAATTATATTAATGTTTGGAAACATATACAATCATTAGCTTTAAGTCAAAATGTCATGGGAGTGTAGTGCAATAGTACTTTTATTTGTAGCAGTTGTACATTTCCCCTGAGGGATAATAAAATCATATCTTAGTTTTCAACCCAGTCAATAGATTTTAAACCCACTACTGTTACCCCTTTTACATACTGTATATGTACTTGTGTTCTGTTGGGAAAAATCCTAAAGGGCAGATTTATTAAGTCTCTTTGATGGTTTTTATGATATTAAAATCATAATGCTGTTTTTGAATCTGTGAACATTGCCCTTTCTTTTTCATAGGCTGCTTACACATCAGCCACTTAAAAAGAAACCCTAATGCCTAAACCTAACCTGCACTAACCCTAATCTAACCCTAACCCCTAAACCTAATCCTAACCTGCACTAACCCTAATCTAACCCTAAACCCTAACTCTAACCCTAACCTGCACTAACCATAACCATAACCCTAGCTCACTGGACACTTCATTAGATACAAAGGTGTTATAGGTATATTTAAACTATAGCCCATCACCATAGCAACTGGTCACTTTCTGAACACAGGACTGCTGCTGTCCAGATATAATTTGGCTGGCAGATCTTCGTCAACACAATATTAAAACTGACATGGTAGGATCGTGGTTGGTAAAACTGGTGCAAGCTTGAATTAGTTTAAACATGGTTTTTAAATATGGATCTTAAATGAGTTTTTACATGTCAATGTCACTGCTGGGCTTTAAAACAAAAAAGAACTAACAGCAGGCAGGTCCACCGTTAAAGCACCAATGGACGGCTAACAAACTACGGGGCGGCTAACAAACTCCACATGGCAATAGATAAAGCACCACGGGACAGCTAACAAACTACTGAACAGCTCACATACAGCAGGATGGCTAACAAACTACGATATGGCTAACAAACTCCAAATAGCAAAAGAGAAGCGTTTCTACTAAAATTATATTTCGAATGAAACAGTTTGTGTAACTAAACTTAAGTACATGATGCATGAGAACATTTTCTGAGAGTACATCCACCCAAGCTTCAGACCATCTACCTGTCTTGACAGGTGAGTTGAAAATGAGTTTATAGGTTTGACAGAAAGGATCTCACCATGGTGGCGGTTGTTTGTTTATTAGCATGCTGTTTGCCACTCTCGCCGGTGCCACCAAGATCCTGTTTTGTGTTAACAACTGAGCAAGAGCAGAGCTACGAAGCATGTCCTGCTCCGCCTGAAAGGAATGCAGTCCCGTCTGTAACGCTGACCCTGAAGGATGTGGGTTCAGCGGAGGTGAGGATGCTCTACTTGGGGACAGATTAGCTCCAATATCAGAAGAAAATAATTGTTATAAACATTTGTCTTTTAGGCCATGATCTCGTTGTCTACGGTGCTCGTCTTGTTTTGTTTCAGGCTGTAGCCAGTATGTGGACTGAAAACTGAGTGATTGTTGATCTCTAGGGAACCAGTGTATCACTGCTGCTTGAACAAAATGGATTAGTAGGACCTTTGTGTTCACAAAACTCTTGTTTTCACAGCTTTTGTGAAATACAGCAGCACAAGGTAAATGTGAGGGGGCCACTTAGGTGCACACATGTACAGGATGAAAGTTACTCTAATCACAGGCTGAAAGCCCTCTCCAACCCACCCCTAACATCTTCCCAGTTCTGGAACATTCTTTCTGCAGTCAGCTGTTCTCTGCTTTTCCTCTGACCCAGAAGGACAAGAGCATGCAGTCAGTGCTGGAACTCCTTTAAAGACACAGCTTTAAAGACACAGTTATAAAGAGGACACATCTCTGGTTAACCTCAGCAGCCTTATCCATGTGACAGAGAAATGCTTGCACACGCCTGAAGGGCAAAGAAAAGTTCCTGCTTGAACAGGTAGAACAAAACTGGCTCTGACTGTTATATTAACATGTATGAACAGGTGGAACAAACATGTATGAACAGGTGGAACAAACACATATGAACAGGTGGAACAAAACTGGCTCTGACTGTTATATTAACATATATTAGCATACATTAACATATATGGGGCAGGAATAATGTGGATGCTTCAGTAACAGAATGAGCAGCAGACCTGCAGCTAATGTCCAGTCCTTCCTGTAACATGGATTTATTTAGCACATAGTATAAGGCTGTTTAATAGTGCTCTGTGCTAAATACTTTAGAGGAATAAAAGTGTGCTTGATCATGCTCAGATCCCAAAGGGCTACACACAGCAGAAGGGTTCTATCTCAAAGCCTGAAGGAAATATGCAGTGTGTGAAAATTAGACAAGGTATATGCCTGGTTCTAATGTGTCTATTAAACATTCCTATGCTGAGAACTGAAGGTACTCGCCATCAAAGTCGCGGAACTACAACATCCCACTTATCCTCTACAGACGGCAGTATTACGGAAAACGTTAACTGTGCATCCATGTGCCTAACTGAGTGGCCTGCTTTGAATGAGGTTGCACCTTAACCCTAACCCTAACCCTAACTCTAACCCTAACCCTGACAAGGGTTGAATGTCTATAGAATCCGTTTGTATGAACTGTAGAACAGAAAAGGTGCAAATCAAATAAAAAATATATTTTGCCTATTTTGTTTACTATAAAATCACAACATGCTTTTGGACAATATTAAAGTTTGTGCAGCAATATGACCAAGTACACATATATTTTATGCTAAATTATATTTTATACACCATCTTTTTAGAGTTTCATACACCTAACACTTGGATTACACAGAGGGGAACCACAGATACATGATAAATCTGTATCATCACCTTGTGGGGAAACTGTGTTGCACAAATACTATAATACGTGAAATGGTTTGCTGCAATTAAATCAGCTACATCACATAACTGGAAAACTGCAAAAAACAAAAAGCCCATTAGCATCTTCAGTGCTAGGTCATGAAACTCCTCTAGCTATGACAGGCATTTATAATCTAGCAATGAAGCCATAAACCTCTGACATTTCCCATACTGACTGAATTATGAGGCATCTTTTTTTGGCTTTCTGCAGTAGTGCAAATTTACTGAATTCTTGTCAACTCAGTAACAGTGTTGGCCTGGGATATTACCTCTTCTGACTGCTCTTTTTAAGTCCATCTTTTGCATGCACACACTTATACACACACCAAGCCCGAAGGAAACCGAGATGTGTACCACCATATAAGGCAGCCAATGTAACATTTTAACATAAACTGTGGGCAACATGCAGTTCGATCCTGATTGGTGCAGTGCATCTCTAGACAGTCCAATAAGGGGCTCCCTTTTGTGGAGAGGTCAATGGGTTAGGCACATCCAAACAAGCACTCATGGAAACTCCAGAAGACTTCTCTTCTGGTTTCTGTCCAAATGCAGAGAAAACATGGTCTCAGATCCCAGCTTGGGTTTCTCCAGTACCACTGGAGCTTCAGAAATTCTCCACTGCATTCACCTTCCTGGTGTTATTTTTTTTCCTTTAATTGCTTTCTTTAATTCTCTTTTTTCTTTAATTCATCCTTTAATTCTTTAATTTTCTTTCTTTCTTTCTTTCTGTTCCAGTGTTCTGTTTCCAGTGTTCAGGCTCATGTAACAATGTCCATATCTGGCACTGTACTGACAGTGTCTGCTGGTAATCTTTAGCAATGAAATTCACCCCTTCTTCTACTTGAACTATACAGGTTGCTTAAAAAATCCTTGTCTGATCTTCAGTCAGACTGTGATGCTATCCTCAAGGCCACATCAGTTGACTGTGTCAATGAGACACTGATCCTGAGTCAGTGGTCTTATGTTCTTCCTGAGATTGTTTATCTTACTTCACTGTGTGTGGATGTGCCCATGCACTGGAAGTGTTTCCCTAATATGGCCACTGAGGTTCCCACTGATGCCACGTAGACATGAAATGTGTTGCTGTCTCCAATTAACCTATTATAGAATAGATCGACACTCCTCTTCCTCCCTCTCTGTATCCCCCTCATTTTTTCTTGTGCTCCCTCTCCCTCTCTCTCCTCCCTTGCTCTTGTGCTCCCTCTCCCTCTCTCTCCTCCTTTGTTCTTGTCCTGGGCGTTCATGCCAGAAGTGGCTTAAGCAGAGAGGCTGGGAGCACAAGGAACAGGATTTCCACACAGTTGCTTAATAACTGAAATCCTTCTTTTCGCTCCAACAAGTTGTGTCCCCACAAGGGAGGAAGAGGATACACCCCCACCCCACCCCCACGCAGAGGTCTGGTGGACAGACACCTCAAATTGCAGTGTGCAGCAGAAACTTCCAGTAGTCGGTCTTGCCTGTGGAGCCTGCTTGTGGACAGATGGACTTCAGGGCAACTCTAAAGCCCCGGCCGGGGCCTAAGCTCAGGTCAGAGGTCAAGACGAATACACCGACAAAAGTGGACTTTAGGTCAGTGCTGGGGAAGAAAGAAGGAGGCCCACCCAAGGCCCCTCCACCAGAGCCAGCAAGCAGCAGTATGCCTACAGACCTCAGATCAGTTCTCAATAAGAAGAAGAACCCAGAACCTGAGAATGCAGGAGGCAAAGAACTGCCTTCAGCACTGCCGGTTGATAACAGCAAGAAGAGCAGCGTTAACGGTGTGAATGGAACTGCAGAGAACACAAAAACTGGCCCCGCAGAGAAAGGGGGGATACAGGGAAAAGTTGACAGAGGTGTCCTGGAAAAGAAAAGCAAGATATCAGAAAAACCGAGCTCGACACCGAAGACAGATATCAGAACAGCAGAGCCAAAGAACGGAACCCCAGACATCACCATGGAGCAGAAGAAGATTAGAACTACAGACAGCACTGTGGAACAGAAGAAGGCTGGTGATGCAGACAGGGTCCAGACTGAAGAGAAGAGTGTGTCCAATTTAGTGGACGGAGAGGACGAAGAAAGGAGTACAGGCAAGGTGCCCTGGTTCACACAGCCTCTGAATGATATCACTGTTGTGGATGGAGAGAGACTGAGGTTAGAGTGCACGGTGACCTCTGACCCCCCAGCTGTTATTACCTGGTCACTGGATGGGAAAATTGTGAAGCCCTCAAAATTCATCATCTTGTCTCAAGAAGGTATGAGTTAAGAGTGATGATTTCTTTACCATTTTTATCATGTATCATGTATCATGATTTCTACCATGTTTTTACTCAAATTAAATTAATAAGGGCTACAATTCTAGTATTGTGATTCACTGTGTATTTTAGAGGTATTTTGTATTACAGACCATGTAGTTTAGTTGGATTTTGAACTACTGTTTTCATGCTTATCAGATTAACTTCACCTTCCAATTTTCTGGTGCTGGAGCTTCTGTGTATCTGGTTTGTGCATGTCAGAGAAGAATTGTCATGGAATCATTATGGAATCGTTATGGAATCATTATGGAATCTAGCTCATCTTCATATTTATGATCCGATGAGTTAAGGAACACTCTTGCCTGGATTAAAGTGTGTTTCTGAATGCTCCCCACTCTAATTCTCCAGCCTGTAAGGGGCCTAGATCACAGGGCCAGCTTCATAAACTCGCAGGTCAGGGACTATTCTTCTCCAACACAACTGCGTTATTTTGGCTCCCTGAGCTCACTGCAGCCGAGTCACCCGATATGGGGGCTCAAAATCTGTTCAGGCACAAAGTACCCCTGCCCCTGGAATAGCTGTGCCGGACTCCCCTGGCCTTTATGCAGGAGGGTAGAGGAATCCTGGAGCCCCAGAGGTTAGGACAGACCCCTCTGTTTTCCTAACACTGTGGAAGGATATTGTGTCTGTTGGTGTACTCTAAAACTAGCTGGACACGGGTAAGATTTCTAGAAAAAAATCTGAATGACTTCTAATTATGCTCGTGTAGTGATTATAACACATACTTCAGTCGAACAATATGGGCAAATGTGCCTTTAGTCCCTGCCAGGCTGAACAGAGGATTCATGACTGTCACATTAACCGGCCGTGCGTAAGATAATGCGAAGTCAAGTTTGAAAGCTTTTCCAGAAACACATCCTCTGCGTAAGGTTTAGCAGATTACATTGATTACATTAAGGTTTAGCAGATTACATTGCTAATGTCTCACATGGTCTTTTTTTGACATCAGGGGACAAGTGTTCGCTCACTGTAGACAAGGCTCTTCCTGAGGATGAGGGGCGATACAAGTGCAAAGCGGAGAATAGCAGAGGAGAAGCCGAGTGCTCCTGCATGGTCCACGTGGATGGTCTGTGCCGCAGGGAATCTGGCAGGGACGGGACTCTGTTTGTCGCTACACTAAACCAGGCTCATGATTAACATGATTAACCCTTACCTTACCCTAGCCCTAACTTTAAAGTACCCTTCATGTATGTTGTACAGTAATCTCATGGTTGCTACACTGACATGGTGAGACATCACTTCTTGCACCAACTCTATGCTGTGTTTCTTTTAAAAGATCCCTCAGATCCATCAGCAGAAAAGAAAAACAGGAAAAGTTCTTCTTCTGCAGCTACTACTGAGAGTAAGTTCAAACAAACGTGTTTATTAGAGCATCCGTTTTCTTGTTTATTTGGTTAAATATGGAAATGTATCAGATTTGTTCAGGTGCTTTGGGGTAATGTCTTTCATTCTCCATCATCTTGTCTATGGGTCTGTTAAAAAAGAGCTTTTCTATAAAAATACAGAAACCCTATCCAGAGCTGGTCCAGAGTGAGGGTGTAGGTGGGGTGGTTTGGGAATAGCTGGAGTGGGGTGGGGTGGGGTGAGGTTGTAGGTGAGGTGGAGTGAGGGTGTAGGTCAGGTGGTTTGGGGGTAATGAGGGTGTAGCTGGGTTAGGAACAGTGTTCATACAGGAACAGTACTTTGAGATGGTTGATAAAGGTATATTGTTTTGGAACACCTTTCCAAGAGCTACACAGGTGTCTTATCAGAATCTGCAATGTGGCAAGTTTAACTAGGGTTAACCCTAACCCTAACCCTAGGGTTAACCCTAACCCTTAACCCTAACCCTAACCCTAGGGTTAACCCTAACCCTAGCACTGTAACATTTAAGTGGAGACTGAAGAAAAACCATTAAGAGGTATGTAAGGAATGGAAGCAGGGAGGAATGTCCTAGAATGGGTTTGGGCAGTTCTTCTCTTGTGCTGAGTGCCTCTTAAACCTGTTTCACTGTCTGCTCCTTTAGAGCTCTGTTGTGCATTAGTGGAGATTATTGTTTATATGTTGTGCATTAATAGGTTTATGGTTTATATGTTATATTATTTCTTGATGGTTATCAAACTGTTGAATAAATTCCAGGATTACCAGCACCATTTCCTGGATCCTGGGGCAGCTATTTTTAGCATGTCTATATAAGGGGACTCAAAGAGACAAGGAGAGACAGGCTGTCAGGCAGTGATGCACATTCTCCACTTGCAAAAATAAATTCTCACTAGTTTACCAAGATAATGAACATCATGAACCACACAAAATCATCTCTGATCCCCTCAACTGAAAAAAACCTTTGGAGCACCATGATTCCCCCGTCCATCAGAATGAGACCATTTAGAAAAGGAAATAAAAATCCATCACGTGCAAACCCCCCATATTATGTAAAGGAGACATCAATCATCAGTCACTTGAAAGCCTCTTTTATATATAATGGAACAATGATGTGTTTGTTATGCAGATGAAGCCAGGATCAAAAAGAAGCCAGCTCCAAAGAGTCCCTCCAAACAGGGTAACACCTTCATTAAATATGACAACATTATTTCAAATGGAATGCTTTAAAAATTGAGATTACCCGTAGATTTAGTAGGTGATATTGCTAGAAATGTGTGTGTGTGTATGTGTGCTTGAATGTATGTGTCAGTGCATGTGTATATGTGTCTGTGTGAGAGTGAGTGAGTGTATTTGTGTGTGTGTTAGGACTGGGGTTATATCCAGTGCAACCCCATATGTTTTACTACCTTTGCAGGTTCTCCTCCCCAGGTGCTGCAGTTTCCCGGAGACCTGAAAATCAGAGCGGGAGAAAAGGCGGAGCTATTGTGCCAGTTTGGAGGCGCCACCCCCATTACCTGCACATGGCTGAAGTTCAAAAAACCGGTGAGGGTCAGAGGTTAGGGGCTAGGGTTAGCGGTTAGTGTTTAAGGTGCACAGAGGAGGAGATAGTGAGAGTGGAAGGATGTAGGCTGGATATAGAGCCACTTGGGGCTTCATGCAGACCTGGGACTAATTAATGTGTGTAAAAGGCTGCATGTTCAGGTCTGCACTTTAATGTTGTCCTGTCCCTCAGAGCATGACAGGCCACACTCTCTCTCCATCCAGATCCAGACTGGAGGTGGAGGCGTTACCATAGAGACCAGCGAGAACAGCAGCCGACTGACAATTGTTGCGAGTGACCAAGATGACAGCGGCTGCTACACGCTGGAGCTGCAGAACAAGCATGGCACCAAACAGGCTTCACTCAACCTCACTGTCGTAGGTACGCCACGCACCGCTCGCAGGGGTTGCTTCAGCCTAGGAAAGAGTTCCAAGAAGCAGATGGAGTGGTGAGGGCATGTGCATTATTACAGTGCATTATTATCTAGTATAACAGTCCACTGTCCAAATCTTTAAAGGCTCTTCAATGCTCTTTCTATGCAAAAACCCTTAATGTGATTTGTGATTTGTGGGACGAACGGAGATAGAGACGGCAGACAAACAACCACAAACACTGGCACAGTCACACAGGAACAAACATGAATGTCCACATAGGGACAGGTAAAAAAAAAAAAAGAACACACCTCCCCGCAGACACGCCCACACAGACATGGGACAAGGGAAGAGGCAGGGGTGGCCACCATGGAATATACCATATTTATATACCATATTTATATATCATATTTTGCTGCACCACAATATAAAATCTAGCAGATCTGCTTCAGAGAAATAATTAAATAAATTAAAGAAATAAAATAAATAAATCTGTGTCAGACAAACCCGACCCCCCGGCGGGCGTCCCTGCCGCCTCTGACATCCGACGGTCCTCGCTCACCTTGTCCTGGTATGGGCCCACGTACGACGGTGGCAGCATCGTCCAGTCGTACAACCTGGAGGTGTGGAACTCCCTGGAGGAGAAGTGGAGCACGCTGACCTCCTGCAACAGCACCTCCTACCATGTGCAGCAATTACTCCATGACCGGCAGTACAAGTTCCGTGTGCGTGCCGTCAACATGTATGGCGTCGGGGAGCCAAGCGCCGAGTCCGAACCCGTGACCGTTGGCATGTCCGAGGAACCAGGTGAGCGAGAGGCAGCGAGACAGAGAAAAGAGTGTGAGACAGATAGGCAGACAGAGAGAGGAGGATAATGAGAGAATGAGACTGAAAAACAGAAGACAGTAAGAATGAAAAGAGAATCTGGTGAGGTTTGCCCTTCTTGTTGAAATGTGAATGACCTTGATCTTCCCTCCATAGAAAAAAAAGAAGAGGAGGCGGAGCCTGTGGTGTCTGACGACGGTGTGTGATCCAGGATACCCAGCATTCCTTTCATCTGTGAATGGCTGAACTATGAACGGGTGGACTCTCATCTTACATTCCCTGTTCCATTGTCAGCATTTTCTTTTTTCTCACAATTTCTCAGATTCGGACAAGGATCCTGAGTTCAGGGACGTGGTTATAAAGAAAGACAGCAGTGTTAAGGATTTCTATGATGTAGAGGATCGTCTGGGAACGTAGGACACAACTCCACTGATCCTGTTACCCGAAAATGTACTTCTCTGTTTATCTACTTTTACAATCAACATCTCTTTCCATTTCTCTCTCTCTCTTTCATCTTTCAGAGGCAAATTTGGCCAGGTCTTCAAGCTAGTTGAGAAGTCGACCAGGAAGGTTTGGGCAGGGAAGTTCATCAAAGCCTTCTCACAGAAGGAGAAGGAGAACGTGCGGCAGGAGATCAGCATTATGAACAGTCTTCACCACCCGAAGCTCGTGCAGTGCGTGGATGCCTTCGAGGGCAAGTCTGACATCGTCATGGTCATGGAGCTGTGAGTTCCTAACCATAACCCTAACCCTAACCTTTATTAAACAGGTAGGGCACAGGCCAACCCAGCACAGACTGCCCCAACACAGGCTAACCCAGCACAAGCTAACCCAGCACAGGCTAACCCAGCACACACTGCCCCCATCATCATGTTCTAACGCAGCTTTTGACATGAAAAGAGCATGATGTTGGTTTGTGAGATGATTACACGAGTTAAGCAGAGTTGATCGTTCTTGTCTAGAACACTTCTGAGCAATCTAGGATGTTTAGGTCTTTTTTTCTCTTCCCTTAAATCATTTCACAAGTTTTTGCTTTTTAAGGCGATAGCAGCACATAGAGGCGTGCGATTAGAAACCAGCAGACACATGTCCTTATATAGCTTGAGAGAATGAGAGGAGGGGAGAGAGAGGGAGGAGCCTTCTTGGTCCACATTTTGGCAGCCATGATGGAAAAAAAGGCCCAGAATCTCATTTCAAGTGTGAGAGCTGTTTACTGCACAAGGAACAGAAATATGTCAATTGTTTAATGGAAAATGATGATGAAATGTATTACACTTTCTTCTTCCACTTTCGGTCTCATATGAATTCCTACTGTAGAATTCCTACTGTAGAATTCCAATTCCATGTTAGTAAACCTGCCACTAATCCATGATGTCACCTTGTTCCCCTTTTGGCTGCAGGATCTCTGGTGGCGAACTGTTTGAGCGAATCGTTGATGAGGATTTTGAGCTGACTGAGCGTGAGGTCATTAAATATATGCTCCAGATCATCGACGGCGTTCAGTTCATCCACAAACAGGGCATCGTGCACCTGGACCTCAAGCCTGAGAACATCATGTGTGTCAACAAGACGGGCACCAAAATAAAGCTCATCGACTTTGGCCTGGCTCGGCGTCTCGGTACTATTCCAGCTAGCACTCTGCTGCCTGTTAGCAAAGCAAAGAGATCATCAGAATCGTTACAGTATAGCTAGTACACAGATATAAACTATAGCACAGAGTTTGGAATATTTCAGACAAAGCACAAAATCTATAAATGACATTTTTCACTGTTTTTTTATACAGGACATACAGTAAAATATCTCCTATCTCCTACATGCAGAAAACACCCAGCACAAAACACACACAAAAATACACAATAAACCCCAGTGAACAGTGGTCTACTATCTCTGTCTTGTTCATATAATACAAAGCTTAAAAGTTCAAGTAATCTATGGCTTAAGTGAAAGAATATTTTTATTGTTGTTTTTGTTTTGTTTGTTTTTCACATCATAGAGATGCTTCAGATATGAAATCATTATAGAGAACTCTTGAGATTTATAGTGGGTTTTTCGTCTTCTCAGAGGACTCTGCCTCCCTCAAGGTGCTCTTTGGGACACCTGAGTTTGTGGCCCCAGAGGTCATCAACTACGAGGTGATCAGCTATCCAACAGACATGTGGAGCATCGGTGTGATCTGCTACATCCTGTATGTGACATAACCTTTCTTCCAACTATATTCGGCGCTTAAAACATAGTCTTCTAAGTTGCATTCATTCACTGTCCACAATTCTGACGCATTCATTCACTGTCCACAATTTAAGATGAAGAACATGGACGGTTAAGGTTGTGTTACATCTAATATAAGATGAAGAATATGGAAAGTTAGGGTGGTGTTACTTCTAATTTCCCTTCTCTGTTCTGTTTTTGTTCTTAGTGTTAGTGGTCTCTCTCCGTTCATGGGAGACAATGATAATGAAACCCTTGCCAATGTTACCTCGGCAACCTGGGACTTTGAGGACGAGGCTTTTGATGAGATCTCAGAGCAGGCCAAGAGCTTCATCAGCAGTCTTCTGAAGAAAGACATGAAGTGAGTTCATAAGTTTAGGTCTTCATATAAACCTGTGATGGTGATGAAGATGGTGAAGATAAGGGACTATGTTATGTGTATTTGATACACATATTTTTATACCTAATTTCACCTAAACACTCTTGTAGGGCATTCACACTGGATGTGAGATTAGGAAGAAGGCATTTTGTAATGCTCTAATAACCAAGGGTGCCCTCTGTTGGTGATCTTTGTGCTATGCAGGGCCCGACTGACCTGCGCACAGTGCTTGGAGCACACCTGGCTCAAGCAGGACACCAAAAACATGGAGGCCAAGCAGCTGTCCAAGGAACGTATGAAGAAGTACATACTGAGACGGAGGTGGCAGGTCAGAAAAGTCCACACTGCCCACTGCTGCCCTCTGTTCAGCTTGGTGCACCAAGCATAGGGTTATATGTTGTGAAAAGGAAGAACTGGATGGAATATGGTTTCCTAAGACAGGACAGACACAAATATCGTTTTTTTTGTTTGTTTGTTTAGCTTTGTTTGTTTGTTTGGATGTAGTCAGGAAATAAGCACATTTTGTGCATCTCGTGTACCAGAAAACAGGGAACGCTGTCCGGGCCATCTCCAGATTCAGCTCCATGGGAATGCTGGGAGGTACTGGCCCGAAGAAAAGCTCTCCAACAGAAGGTAATGTTTGTATGTGTTTTTGGTCATGCATGTTTGTGTTTATGTGTGTATATATGTGTTTGTGTATGTATATGTGTATTTTTGTGTGTGTGTGTGTGTGTGTGTATGGTTGTATTTGTTTGTGTGTGTGTGTGTGTGTGTGTGTGTGTATGGTTGTATTTGTTTGTGTGTGTGCGTGTGTGTGTGTGTCTCCAATAGAAGTTAACAGAGCAGCAGGCCAGCAAGACTTCATGCTATTAGAGCATGTGATGTCACAGCAGCAAACGTGTGTGTGTGTGTGTGTGTGTGTGTGTATTTAGAAAAGCCCCCTGCACCATTCTTAGAGACTGTGGAGGATGAGATGCATAGTCCTGCCCCCCCCAGCTTCTCGGTGGTGTTCCAGGATGTGGAAGTCGTGGAGGGTAGCGCTGCTCGCTTCGACTGCAAGATCGAAGGTGAGCAGCACGTCAAACCTTTAATCCAGCTGGGTTATATTTACACGAGAGAACTGTCCATTACTGTAAGAGTTCTTTAATCCAGCTGGGTTATATTCACATGACAGAACTGTCCATTACAGTAACAGTTCTTTAATCCAGGTGGGTTATATTTACACGACAGAACTGTCCATTACTGTAAGATTTCTTTAATCTAGCAGGGTTATATTTACACGACAGAACTGTCCATTACTGTTAAAATTCTTTAATCCAGCTGTGTTATATTTACACACCAGAACTGTCCATTACTGTAAGAGTTCTTTCTGGATGTTTTGTGCCTTTGAACAACCTTGTGAACTGCCATTTTAAAGGTCTTAAGAGCAGAATGCTGTTCCTCGGTTTGGTTTATTCAGGGTACCCAGACCCTGAAGTGGTGTGGTACAAGGACGACCTGCCCATCAAGGAGACGCGACACTTCCAGATCGACTACGAGGAGGATGGCCACTGCAGTTTGGTGATCTCTGAGGTGTGTCCTGATGACGACGCAAAGTATACATGCAAGGCGGTCAACACCCTGGGTGAAGCCAGCTGCACAGCCGAGCTGATGGTGGAGTTCATGCAGGGGGAGGAAGAGGAGGACGAAGGAGAGTGAAGATCAACAGGATGTGAAGGGACGAGTGGATAAATGGACAAAGGGACACTAAATTTGCTTAAAGCTTAAGATATTTCTCAGCTCTCTTATAGACACTGACTGTGTAAGTCTCTCACTGACTGTTTAAGTCTCTCACCTACACAAATATTTATTCCCTTTTGTCTTTACAGCACAATCATAAATATCCAGGGTTTTTTAGTCCAATCACCAAAACCAAGTGAAAAAATTTTAGTTTGTTAACTGCTTGCTTAAGAACTGCTTGCTTGTTGATGTCTTTGGTACCTACACATGGATTATCAGTTTCTTGGGTTTGTTTTATGAGCGTCTTAATTTTTTAAAGACGGTTTTAAGACGGTTTTGTTCATTTTTGTATGACGGTTCACGCTACTTTGGCTTCCTCAATGTCCATCAACCGCTCAGTGCACGCGTTACTGTTACTGTATTTATGCTTGCTCTCTATCGCCCTGAAGTGGTGAAAAGCTTTTATTAAATTAAACACTAATATAGCATAGCATGATATTGTCCTTCTAGCCCGAAGATACTAAATTACAGAGACTCTCTTAGAGATAACTGTGTAAAGGTGTTGGATTTGATTTTGGTCATTTGATTGTGCTGAACACACTGATAGACATAGAAATTACATTACACTTTTTTCAAAGAAGAAATTATTTGTATGTCATTTTCGATTATAATTTAGGTTCCAAAAGGACATTAAAGAACAGATTTCTCTACACAAATAAATGTTTCATTTGCATAATATCAAGATTTTATATTCCTATAGAAATATAGAGTGGAGGGGCAAAGCAACCCAGTTAACTTTTAGCTTCGTCTGTGCTATTTCTGTTTTGAAAGTGTGCTGTTTTAGCTCACGTTCATGACAAGACTGGTATCTTAAGGGAAACGTGGGGTCAGAAAACGCCGCTGCAGTCCTCGCGCTTTATTTGTCTTTGTACAGGTTTCTCCAGTCGTGCCGCGTGGTTTTTATCTGTCTCCAAGAAGTAGTTATAATTATGGATCTCGAACTTGTCTGGTGAGTTTTACAATTTACACATTAACGGTCCGTCGCTATTCAGTTCTTACCATCCATACTTGTTTATGCAGAAACAAATATGCAAGATGAGGAACGACAGACCAAAGTAGACTATCGGCGCGAGATATAATTACTTTTAATTTATAAACACTGTTAGCACATATTTTCTTGCAGTTTGAGAAATTTTACATTGAAATGCAAGCTGTGTTAGGTCACACGCTATAATTTTCTTGTTATAATTTTACTTTCACCTAACGTTAGACTTCGTAAGATTAGGGTTAGGATCATTAAGACTGGGGTCATTTACATTATGGCAACATGCATTTTATACAGTAACTATATACCTGGGGGCGGGGGGTGAGGGTGCTCAACCGATAATCAATGTAAGCTGTTCCTGTAACCATTCTAAAGTCTAAACTCCAATTACCAGCATGCAACAGAACAAAACATTGCGCCCCCCCCCTCCGGTTCTCATCACGGTTTTTTGGCACGCCCCAGTGGGGGATCTATGCTGAAAGGGTTCATTGTGTCGGGGATTGAATGGGGGAGTTTGCGTTTGGTTGAAGTACGTCTGTTATCAACACACTACGAATCAACTAACCAGCTCGCTACACACAAACGATCACTACAGAGTCCGAGCCATGCACGTTGTCAAGCTAACGGGGACGGAAGCATTAACTGTGCTACATAAAGATGCTGCAGCCGTGGCATGTTGCCGTTGAACAGACGATGCTCGAATGCAAAATAGGAACAGTGAAGCAAATAGACAAGACAAGGATTAACAATGTAGAGATGTTGCAGTTGGGCTCGCGCATCTGATATTTGGGGCTTTAAATGTTTTATCTCTCGTGCTTCGATGGAAATGTGTAATCGTCTGTAAAAAAAACCATAGGATAACGTTTATATCTACATACATACATCTGTAAGGATATTGTTGCCTTCCCACATCACGTTGGGTCTTGATTTTATTTATTTATTTTTGCGTAACATATATACGTTGGTAAAAGGTTCATCGTCGTGTGGCATCAATAGTGAACAAAAACATGGGGAACGCAGAAAGTATGGATACCCAGCTCACCGATCTCAGGGCGAGGAACAAACCCCCGAAACTGCCCATGCCCGACCCAGCAGAACTGGAGGAAAGATTTTCAATCGCTTTGGTAATTTTCATCAATAATACCGAGGAAATTACTTATCAGGCGTCGCACGCGCCTTCTGTATTTGTACTGGTAATGTTTGTAGTTTGCAGCCTTTTGCCAGATTGCTTGTGGTCGCTACCGCGCGCATCTATTGTGTGGAGTGGGCTGCGTGCTCGTTTTGATGTTTCGGGCTGTGGAGCTCATTACCCACATGGGATTGCTACTTTTTGGGTGTAGAGCGTGTAGCTATTTACAGCATCAGTAGGATAATTATATGTACACGTGTGCATTTAGTTCTGCTCTCTTTAGTGGGGATTAGTCGTATAGTATACCCTTACAATGAAAAACCAGTCGCAGTCCACTGTGCGATTCGTAGGCCACTACTGTTTGCCTTAGTGTCTGAAGGCTATTGTTTTGGGGTCTTGGTTTTGACAGCGCCTCATGCAACGCTCCGGAGTGTGCTGTGGTGCCGTAATGGTACAGGCTGACAGTACCACCTTATCATGTTGTTGCAAATTTAATAATTTAGTAGAAAAAAAAAATCTCTGTATAACGAGATGTGTGATGACATTCCTTAGAGTCTCCAGGTAAAATTTGAAGGAGCATTTCTCTTAGAAGTATTAATATTAGAAGTATTGTAAAGTATTGTAACTCACATGTTCCGTACACCAAGCAGAAAGAGATCTGTGCTAAGAGCTGATGAGATCAAATCATGATTGAAGCAACAAGAGTGTAACTACTTTGTGTGTGTGTATGTGTGTGTGTGTGTGTGTTAGGAGATAGCAAGACAGAAAATGGAGGGAATGCAAATTGTTTCATGCCTCGTTTTCACAATATTTGAATCCCAAATTCTGACCCAGTAGCAATGACTGCAGTCTGGAGTGCCCTCACAGTCTCTCAGATTAGTAGCTTTGTCTCACCTTTTCACCGGTTTAATCGTTCAATCATTTATGTCCCTTTTGTTCCCAAGACGTTAAAGGCGTCTATGGTAACATTTGGAGGCTGCTGCTCAGCGCGACTCCCCCAGGGATACGTGGGAAACTGGCTGCAAAGCAGTGCAGTAGAGGGTTTGCGTTATAGTGGATATTCATGTGCTAGGTTACATCCCCCTTCTATCATTTTTTTTTTTAAAAAAGACCCTCATGCAGTGGCTCCTTCCCACCACATCTCGGGGGAACCCAGAATCAGAGGTAGTAAGGTAATACTCAGAGGTAGTAAGGTAATACTCAGAGGCAGTAGGGTAATACCTAGAGGCAGTAGGGTAATACTCAGAGGCAGCAGGGTAATACTCAGAGGCAGTAATAATGTGTGGCACTACAAACTGTTTCTAAGCAAATCCAGATACCAGTTTTAAATTTAAAAGGAGCTGTGGAAATTGTAATACTTTCTACATGTTAGATGTCGGGGGGGGGGGGGGGGGGGGGGGGGGGGGGGGGGGGGGGGGGGGGGGGGGGGGGGGGGGGGGGGGGGGGG
>JAOXYF010000001.1:8413984-8424709 GCA_028565775.1 Sternarchorhynchus goeldii | reverse complement strand
TTCTGGAGGTTCTATTACTATTATAAGAGGTTCTGGAGGTTCTATTACTATTATAAGAGGTTCTGGAGGTTCTATTACTATTATAAGAGGTTCTGGAGGTTCTATTATGCTGTTTTTGCCAGTAAGAGATGGTCAAAAGTAAATGACTTCAGCGTGAGTTAATATTTATTGATAATATTATATTGATTTATAACCAAAAAAGTAATTCAGATGTTCAAGTGGAATTTTGCCAATTGGTTTCTTGCCTTCTTTGCTTTCTTCTATTCCTACTTCCAGGACCTGAATGTGGATGAGTTTGAGGAACTGTTTAAGACCAAGGCTCAGGGACCCGCAGTAGACATGACGATGAGCAAACAGAAGGCCCCGCAGAAGGGGCCCAATAAGGTGTCACTACTGGAAGCCAACAGGGCCAAAAACCTGGCCATCACCTTGCGCAAGGCAGCAAAGAGCCCAGAGGAGATCTGCAAGGCAATTCAGACGTGAGCATCTTGCCTTTGTGTTGTTTAGAAGTGCAAAACTGAATCTTAAAGTTCTAGCAGTTCTAGAATCCTAAAGTTCTCGTAGTGGTGTTGTCGGTCTTGTTCGGTTGAGCCAGTGAAGAGCATCGCCCAGCTCACCCGCTCTCTGTGATTCAGGTTCGACCTGCGCACAGTTCCCGTGGACTTTGCAGAATGCCTCATGCGCTTCATGCCCACGGAAGGGGAGGTGAAGGTCCTCCGGCAGTACGAGCGGGAGAGACGCCCCCTGGTGGAGCTCACAGACGAGGACCGCTTCATGATGCTCTTCAGCAAGATTGAGCGTCTCCCCCAGAGGATGACCATCATGGCCTTCACGGGGAACTTCAGCGACAGCGTGCTGATGCTCACACCGGTGAGAACATCATTGCAGGAGGAGAGATGGACGCATGCGTGGATGAGTACAATGTAAAACATCAGTTTTTAAAATATACTTTTTTTTTTCTTTTTTTACAGCAACTTCACGCAATTATTGCAGCATCTGTGTCCATAAAATCATCCCAGAAGTTGAAAACGATCCTTGAGGTGAGTAGCATCGCGTGGTGACCTTTAGATTTTACTGCTTTTATGATGCTGCACTGTAAGTCATTCTGTGATCTGTTGTGCTGTTGTTCCTCAGATCATACTGGCCCTGGGGAACTATATGAATAGCGGGAAAAGGGGAGCTGTGTACGGTTTCAAGCTTCAGAGTTTAGACCTGGTAACACTGTTATCTGAGAAAACCCGAAGTTCACCTGAACATACTGAATGCCACCCACCTGTTTGTGCTTGTGACCGTCATCAGATTTTTGTTTGATTGTTCTGCCCACAGCTGCTGGAGACGAAGTCCACAGACAGGAAGCAAACTCTGCTGCATTACATTGCTAATGTGGTGAGAGAGAAGTATGTGGCGGTGAGCATGTTCCACAATGAGCTCCATTATGTGGAGAAAGCTGCTGCAGGTGAGACTCCACCTAAAAAAAACTGCTTATGAAGTAGCACATATACACTATATGGACAAAAATATGGGGATGCACCTGTATTCATTGAATTCAGGTGTTTCATTCAGTCCCACTACCAGATAAAACCAAGCACCCAGACATGCAGCCTTTATAACCAACCATTTGTGAAAGAATGTGTCGTTCTAAAGAGTTTGAATATGGTGCTATAATAGGATACCACTGCTGCAACAAGTCAGTTCATGAGTCAGTTCTTCTCTACTAGATATTGCACAATCAATTGAAAGGTTGAAGTGTTTATGAACCATAGTAACTCAGCCACACAAAGATATTTTGGACAATTTGATGCTCCCAACTTAGTTGGAACAGTATGGGGAAGAACCTTTTTGACTGTGCCCCAGTGCACAAAGCGAACCCTTATGCTGCACACAGGAAATGTCATTAAAATGTTATTAAACTGAGTCATGTCATTGTGTATATAAGATAATTCTGCGCGTGTGTGTAAATATATACATATAGAGAGAGAGAGAGAGAGAGAGACGTTTAGCATAATGTGACGTTGGATTGGCTGCAGTAAGCAAAGGTGGTGCTCGTGTTTCAGTCTCTCTGGAGAACGTCCTCTTGGACGTACGTGAGCTGCAGAGGGGAATGGACCTGACC
This sequence comes from Sternarchorhynchus goeldii, assembly GCA_028565775.1. NCBI lineage: Eukaryota > Metazoa > Chordata > Actinopteri > Gymnotiformes > Apteronotidae > Sternarchorhynchus > Sternarchorhynchus goeldii. Next base: position 8,422,596 of record JAOXYF010000001.1, on the reverse strand, counting down.
CGTCGTGAGTACACCATGCACGGGCACAACTCCCTGCTGAAGGACTTCATCCACCACAGCGAGAGCAGGTTGAAGCAGCTGCTGGATGACGCCAGAATCGCACAGGTACGTCTCTGAGGGCCAAACCAGCTCACCCGAGGCCCCTCCTAACTTCGTGTCCCACCTGTACCGAGGCCCCTTCTCTCATCGCGTCTTACCTGGATGCTCTCGTAGGACGCTTTCGACGATGTTGTGAAGTACTTCGGGGAGAGTCCTAAAACCATGCCGCCCTCTGTGTTCTTCCCAGTGTTTGTACGCTTCATCAAGGCCTACAGGGTGAGCCTGCCTGCTCTTTGGGGCAGCCTTACACCCACTAATGGCTTTTACTGATGCATCTTTTAGTTCAGTTCTGGTCAGTTGGACTCACTCTCTCTCTTTCTCGCTCTCTCCCTTCTTCCAAAGCAAGCGGATGAGGAGAATGAGCAGAAGAAAAGGCAGGAGCAGCTGATGATGGAGAAGCTTCTGGAACAAGAGGCCCTGTTGGAAGGCCAGGAGGATCAGCAGGTATGGCTCATCCATGTGATGTGCAAACAGGCATTTTAGGCACCAAACCAAACTTGTCAGAATGTGGTAGATGGGAAGACGCTCGTCTGTCTCTCTCCTTCAAACAGTCGCCATCGCACAAGGGGAAGCGGCAGCAGCAGGAGCTTATAGCCGAGCTGAGGAGGAGGCAGGGGAAGGACAGCCGTCACGTCTACGAGGGCAAAGACGGAGCCATCGAGGATATAATCACAGGTACATAGGATATAATCACATGTGCGGAGGATATAATCACATGTGCGGAGGATATAATCACAGGTACAAAGCCATTGAAGATATAATCAATGTGAGTCCAGCCACACCGTGACTCTATCATACGCTGAGATGAGATACTTCTGGGTTCTCTCAGGTGCTTTTTTAGAGCTTGTGGTGTTTCTGTGTTGTGATTGGTTGTTGTCTTGCTGCAGTGTTGAAGACCGTCCCCTTTACTGCGCGATCCGCCAAACGGGGCTCGCGCTTCTTCTGTGACCCTTCCCACTCCGAAGACTTCCATTACTAAACTAAATGTTCTCCCTCAGAAAGGTGGCCTTAAGTCCGTCTCAGTCTCTTATTTTGCTGTGCTTTCGTCCATCCCACTGTCCATCTCTCTCCTTCCATCTCTGCACATGGATTTACTCTTTTTTGCATGAATGGGCAAATAAGGTTTGTTTTGCCTGGATACAGGTGATGATGCTGCATGATTCATCAAATCATCTCCGTTCGACATCTCATCCATCCTTCTGAAATTGTATAAAAAAGAATGTGTGCATGACTGAAAATAATGTGTTAGAAGTTTGACCGTGAGTTATTTCAGCGTGTCCTTTGCTGTATGTGTGTGAGCTGCAGTGGGTGATCTGGGGTTGGAGAGAGAGAAGTCTGACTGTCACTCTGTTGCCACCTGCAGACCTGCGTAATAACCCCTTCCGTGTTGCTGATGGCCTTCGGAGGAGTGGCAAGAGGAATTGTGATGGACAGCACCTTCAGTTTCTTACCAAGATGGTGACCACCTGCTAATCCGCCGGGCTGCGTGTAATTATTAAAACAAGGAACGTTAGGGAACGCCCACTCCACCCACCTCTCCATGCTTCCAAAACACAAGCAGGAGGTGAATTAATGGTCATGTCTCTGAGATGCGTGAAACTGACTTTAATCTGGCACCGGACACACAAGACATAAAAATTACAATAACTGGAACTGATCAGCCAAACGCTGTGAACTTTAGTGGAAGAGGAGGAAGGAGATAAATGGGGTTGGGTTTTTTTTATCCCCAACTCTTTCTGACATTTTTGAAAGGACAATATTCCTGCTTGGAGAAGTCGTGTAGCCAACTAAGAACAGAAAGAAAGAAAGAAAATCCCAAGAACCTGCGGTGCCGGTTCATCAGTGCTCACGATGTCGATAACTCTTACCTGATTCAGGATTTAGTGGAAGTGTTAGGGTTAGGGTTACTCCAACTCTTACCCAATTTGGGATTTGAATTCTAAAGCTGAGCAGCTGTTACTGTCGAAATGGGAGAATACCCATGATGCACTTTGCTTTTAAACATTTAGTTCAATCTCCCTGTGGGACTCCTTTACACTGGTACAGAAGAGTTCAGTCTCCTCATCTGTGGATTACCAGTAAGTTGGGTTAGGCAACCCTACACAGTAACGTATCGTGATAAAAGAGGTGGTTCCATCTCTCGGATCTCAGCGTAAGACTGGATGTAAATCTTTTACTGCAAGCACAAACGTTTGTCCTGCTTGGCTTCTGTTGTGATGTATGTGAACTGTTGGAAAGAGTTTGCTCTCTTAAAAAAGACATTGCATTGGGAAAATCTTTTTTTAAATGTAAAGATATTTTACTACAAAAGTGAACCCCTTATTTTTTACATCGCCCATCCATTGTGATACTGTACATATTGTTGAAACAAACCAACACTGAAGTCATTTGAATGTTATGATGTCGCATTGTATGGCAGTATTATTTAGCTCAGTGGTGAAGAAAGTGAATCAGCTGACTCAGTGCTGATATCTGTCCCTCTAATCACACACTGAAAGTAAAGATAATTGTAATAATCGCACATTACACACAAAGGCTTGGACAGACACCAGTGGCACATCTAACTTTTTTTTTTTTTTACATTGTTCTTTAAAAAACAAACTGGAATAAAAGATCAAAGGTTTTGTCCAAATAAACCAACAACAACAAATGCAAGGTGTGGCCACTGTTGATGATGATGATGATGATGATGCAGGACTAATAAGATGTGATTATTTTGCCAATTTCCTTGTTTCTTTAATCACAACTGCTGATTGAGGAATGTGTTCCTAGCCCTCAGATACATGGTACTAACCAAGGCTTCTGTGTTTTTTTTTAATAAGTTTGGGTGTCTCCCGTCTCTAATGTAACGTTACAGTACGTTAAGTCCATGTCCCCCTATTGACAAGTTTAGTGCCTTTAATTAGTTACGGTCAGCAGAGTGTAACAACATTTCTTATGTCTGGTTATCTAGGGCTGCTTGAAAAATAAGGGCAGGAGTGTGGCCTGCAGTGATGTTACTGCCAGGCTGCTGAGCAATACAGCTTAGAATATCGAATGGTGTGATGGACTGTTATTATGGAACTGGTGACTGAACAAGTGGGTTCTGGGTTTTAAAACTTCCCGTGCAGCTTGACTGTCAAACTACATCAAGCAATTGTAAAGTTGAGTTTTCTAAAAAGTTAAGCTTCACACAAATGTTCAAACCTTCATGTCTTTTTCGCTCTCCGTATTCCTACAGCACTAAAGTTAAAACACATACCTTGTCATTACAACCCTATAAACTGCAATCAAGCTGAGCAAGTCCTTTGTGAACATAACACTTTCCATGTGTGTAGTGCATCATAGCTACTATGGGCCTGCTGGCAGTCGTGATGATGGACAGCACCTTCAGCCAATGACCAGAGGACTTGTCTAATTATTTCAACGTAGAAAAGATAGGAAAACGTGGTTGTGGTGAAAGGTGTGGTCTGAAGAAGTCTAGGTAGGCGTCCAATCGTATGTACGTTTTATTTCAAACACAAACATGGTCCGGCTTCTCCCCTGATATTTGTAGTTTGCTTTCTTTTTATTTAAAGACATTGCATTTTGCTATAAAGATGGTCCCCAATATTTGACTTTGCCCATCTATTGTGATATTGTACTTGCTGCTGAATTTTAATATTATGATATCACGTTGCATGACAGATTTATTTAGATCAGCTGTGTAGAAATGGCTTTTAGTGCTATAGAGTTCCTGAATGGTGTTGTTTCTTTACACCCAACAGGTAACAGTTTCTGTTTGAGTGTCCTAAGGAGGTTTGATATGAGATCATCTAATGTGAGGTTGTGAGTTTAAGGACTCTGTGATACTGGTACAATTGTTATCAGATATTGTATTGACCTACCAACAAATGCAGGTTGTGATTTCATGATTGTAGTAAATGTTATACGTACAGAGAGAAAGTGGAAACACTAGGTAATATGGGTAAAAGCTTTGTGCATGATGCATGCAGAAAGAATACATACAGCATACTTTGGGATGTCGTTATTCATTCATTCATAAAAGATGATAAATTAAGGCTTATTTTTATTTAGGTATAAGATTGATACATGTGTCCCTGCCTTCCTGTCAAGAAGCTAGAAATAAACTCCACCCATGGTGGTGATGAGAGCGTGGCAGAGAATGAGACAAAGATGCACAAATGTACAAAGATGTACATAACTGGCTGCGAAATGAAGAAACAGGGTTAAAAAGTAAAGTAAACTCATTTACTGATTTCTTAAATTATTTATAAACATAGATCTTAAAAGAGCAAGCCAAGGATAGGAATGCAGGGTCCCAGCCCCAGTCATGGGTGTCACACTGCACCAGACACCCATGACTGACTCTCCCACGGGTAGTGGGTCCATGTAGCTCATTTGGGCTGAGCCCAGTTGGGCCCCATTGGCTAAGACCCAGCCACCAGCCGCTCACCGAGGAGCTTCTCCCCCAGGCGTGGTTCCAGGGAGCAGGGCGCGGCTGATTGGAGCTGTGGCCGCAAGGTTGCCTGTTGCATCAGCAATCCCCAAACTCGATGGTGGACACCTCTGGTAAAAGAGGCCATCAAGCTGAAGAGAGGAACCTATTGGGCTTGGCTGGCAGATATAGGTACCGAAGGGCCAAGCAGATTGTGGCTTCAGGTGTTGCTGTGGCAACCACTTGGCGTGGGAGGAGTTTGGTGAGGTAGTGGAGAACGACTAAATGATGAACAGACTCTCCCTTAGAGACACAGTGAGGAGCTTGGCAATCCGGGAGAGGCTCGGAGTTGAGAGAAGCCAGCTGAGGTGGTTCTGTCATCTGGTTCGGATGCCCCAAACATGTAACATTGGGGAGAACCACGACACTTTGGAGGGATTATATCTCTCAACTGTCCTGGGAACACCTAGAAAGAGATGGCAGGGGAGAGGAAGGCCTGTACCTCTTTGCCTAGGCTGCTGCCTTGTTACGCAAGTTTTGCATGTTTTTCTTGTTTGCTGTTGATATGTATCTGTCTATTACACTACCGCCTTAAAGCATTATTAGCAGTACCACGTCACGACCACAAGGTGACAGCAAAATGTCAGGTAAAAGTAATCATAACCGTAATATACAATATTTATAAATAGCGCTTTTCAAAGACCCCAAGTAGCTTATAATAGTCAATAAGTAAAGAAAATATGAATAGACATACAACACAGACCACTCAACAACGACTAAGAATGATGTGAATGACAGGTTCATATGCGTTATTTAAACCACCAAAGCTTAAAAATCATTCCGTTTTAAACTATTATTACTCTGCTCTCATTATTCTTTATTTTTCGCTATCACACAGGATAACATAAGTATGCTAGCTAAGTATCTTATTTTATGTGGATTTATAGTAAATATTTTAGAAAGATTTCGATATCTATACTTTCATATATCCCAAGAATAAGAAGTGTATACAGTGTAGCCTAAACTTTCCCGATTGCACTGTATTCTTACGACTCATGAAACGAGCAAACATGTCCAACATCTCCGGCCATCCGTTCGACTGTCACGAAATCTTGTACACGCCGTTAGGACGCCGTTTATAAATTATTATTAATATTTTGTCACGTCGTTACGACGCCAATTATTCGACCTCAACTCCATTCAGTCATTTGATTCACGCGCGAAGGCGCATCATTTGGATTGGGCGAAACTGTTATGGGCGGAGTCTCTTTACGGATGCGGAAGAAAAACCGCGATGTTTTGAAAGCGGACAAAAATATATATTTTTTTACCTTCACCGACTTGTAAAAGGGGTTAAGGTTTGTGTATACGAACAGTACAAGTTATAGTATTATTTTTAGTAAACTGTTGAAAGCTCAGCTTGAACTAACTACTAACTTTTAAAGAAGTGAGTTCGGTACACGCCAGCTAGCAGGCTAGTTAATGTTAGCTATAGGTTCACTTTTATCAATTTAAAATCGGAAGCGACCATGTCGCGAGTCTTTGCTGCTTTTTCCGGCGATGAAGACGATGAGAATGATGTTGTCAGTCAGGCTATATTAAACCCTAACCCTTCGGACGAGAGCACTGTGAACCACGGCGTCCAGGTCCCGTCCCGACGGCGACTCATGCCTTCGCGGCGATTCTGGAGCGACAGATACTTGTCCGCTCGCATTTGCTCCATGCTGTGTTGTGTCGTTATTTTCTCGTTCATTGGTGTACTTGCGTCCTTCCTCTACATAATTTTGAAAGGTATGAGCCCATTTTGTATGTCCCGTTGGTGTTTTAGTATCACACCCCTGGTCCGAAAGCTCTATCCCAGTTATATAGGTAGCTTCCTATCCTACAGTATTCTCTAAGCCTACGTTCATTAGACCAGATTACGCACTGTTTGCCTTCCAGATCTAAGATCAGAGAGAACTACCACTGAAGATGGAACAGAAGTAAGACTTTTAGGTAGGTCTAAGGTACATGTTCATTACATGTATTTCGCTTAGACGATGACTGACCATGTCATGTATTTGACTCCTGTGAAATCATGCGTCCTGCGCTCTGTTTCCAGGGTTTTGGAGTATATTCGTTATTTCGTCCATGGCTGGACTGCTGTGTTGTAGTTTCTCCTGGACTCTTACCTACTTTGACTCGTTTGAGCCTGGAATGTTTCCCCCCACTCCACTTTCTCCAGCCAGACTCAGGTACATCCAGTTAAACACCAATAACCCCTGTGCAATGTTTCAAAATTCAAATTACTCACTAAATCAAATTGGTAGTGAAACAGTTTTTTTCCCCAGAATCACGTTTGTGGCTGACACGAGCTAGCAGCGCTAACTCGAGAGCAATCCTGTGCATGAATAACTGACTGGTAGATTTTGATAGTTGTGTAGGTGTAACATTTTAGATTACCAAGTTACAGTTATGAATAAACTTCCAGTGCATACTGGAAAATGAGAACATTGGATGTGCTAAAATATTGTGGATCTTCACTTTACTTATATTTCACATTTCAGCCATGCCTGCAATAAACTGGAACCCACTACATTTAGCAGTAGGTTGGGATGTTTTGTAGCTCGAAGCACATGTGCGTAGTCTTCACTAACGTTAGAAAACGGCTTTGATCACAGTGGACAGTCTCAAGGCGTTTTAAGGATCTAGTAATCTCCCACTGAGAGTGAAGCTCCTCTAAACAGCATTAGACAGACTGTCCACTATCAGGAGCCGGAGTGGCGTCCTGGGACTCCAGGATGGTCCGTAATGGTGTTTTGATGTGGCTGCAGGCCAGTGAGCACAGTTCTCACAGATATGCAGTCCAGGTCTGCTGGTGTAGCCTGTGTTGTGCACACGATTGCTGCAAAGAGGTGATGTTCGGTGGGACTGCAGGTGGGACAGGGCTTACTTGGTGGTGTAGCGGCAGACATCGATCAAACGGCTCCAGTGTAACGTGCATGTGTTTGTGGTTCGCAGGCAGGTGACGGGCCACTCCTTCCACATGGGCTACAGCATGGCCCTTCTGAACGGTGTGGTGGCTGCCCTCACTGCCATCTGGTGCCTCGTCTGAAGAGTGTTGGCTTCTTTGGCTGCTCGCCAGGATATCTTCATCATCATCATCTTCATCATCAATAAAAGTGGAACATATATTCTAACCATTTTGGGTGTATTGATTAATTCATTTAGGGTGTATTGATTAATTCATTTGTAAAATGCATTCCAGCTTATTTTTTCCTTGCCCAGTGTGTTCCAGTGCAGGGCTGTTCCTGGGGTGTTGATTTAGATTCTAATCAGATTCATGTAATGTCTCTTTTGTTCTTTTTTTTTTGCACCAGTTTATTCACACTTTCTGAGAATGTGCAACATTTTAAAACCTTTATGAATATCTTGAAAGTATTACGTAGTTGGTTTGGCCGAAAGGAGCAGACGTGTTTGGGGTGACACTGCACTGGCGCCCACATTGAGGAATGATGCTTTCTTTGTCATCTAATTGGGTCTGTTGTGTAGCACTAAGGTTTAACCACCACAGTAACGGTATTTTATCCTCTGCTGTCACCCTTTGCTCCTGGACTATGTGCAGTTTCCAGTGCAGCAGCACAGCCTCAGTTTAACAGCACTAAAATGAATGAAATGTGCATTTGAATTCTGCTGCTTAGAAAATGGCAAAGCTATTTATTAAGACACCAAATTGCTGAGCTGAGCCTTGTGATGAGAGAAACTGCTATTGAGGTTCTGGGTGTGGGTGTGGAGGTGTGATGGAGGAGGTGTGGGTGTGTGCTGGAGGGGTGATCAGATCACTATAACCAACTATAACCAAAACCCTACATAAGCCCATCCCCTGAGACTTGTTTCTTACTTGTTACTGTGCATCTTAAATGTTTGTGTTTTAAATAATTTTATACTTAGTTTCATAACACTGGAAAAATCAGGGATGAAGAACTATGAAATAGTTATACCCCAGACTAAGCAGTATTCGTTCTCTTTCTCTGGATGTGCATAAGAGAGTGTACTAGAACATGTGAGACTGGGTTTATTCATGAGAGTGTACTAGAACATGTGAGACTGGGTTTAT
>JAOXYF010000001.1:8372190-8394904 GCA_028565775.1 Sternarchorhynchus goeldii | reverse complement strand
CATAGGGTGTCCTAACACAGGGTGTCCTAACACAGGGTGTCCTAACATAGGGTGTCCTAACACAGGGTGTCCTAACATAGGGTGTCCTATATTGTTCTTCAGTAGGAATTGGCATCTACTTTCAAAAAAAGTCAAATTTTCATTGTTTTTTGCAAAGGTGATGCAATTATAGCACCTGTATCTATAGATATTGTGTGAAAGATTAAGTACTGATATGGCCATATTTCTCAGTAAAGAAGTAAATATTTAATGGGGTGTTCTATTTTTTTCAAATGACTATATAAATAACATTAATACAGTATGTAGTGATTTTCTGTATGTGAATGTGCTGGTTTAACCCTTTCCAAAAATTCTTTAGCTCAACATATCTACTACCACACAACAAAAAACTAACAAATAAATCAATAATTGTTTTTACTTATTTGTTTATTTGTGGAATTTTCTAATTATGGAATAGTTTGAGATAAAATGTGATGCTGGGAAAGCAAACTGAAAAGAACAGTGTGACACTGACTTTGAATCTAATATGTATTTTAGAAATGCATTTAGATTTGTAATCAGTATATACCTTACAAAATAAAACACGTATAGATGAGTTTGCATTTTGTGATGTGTGCAGCTGTTCTGGTCTTGATCAATAATTGTAAACAAATGTTAAGTGTCTATTTTAAAGGATTTAATTTAAGGGATGACTTTACCTTCAAACAACCTTGGAAGGTACAAATAAATCTTCTGAAGGTTAAATAAACATAAAGGAAGACAATTACTTAAGGTCAGGACACCACTGATATTTCCAGGGTGTATCAATCTGGCTCACACAGAAAATGGAGGGCAGCACATTTCTCCACAGAGAACAGAGGAATTCTATGGACTTCTACAGAAACTTCCTGTTTGGGAGTGGGAATGAGTAAAAAATGCAAACAAACAACATTTTAAAGTTCTACGAGAATTTATACAGACCATGTATGAGCTTTCAACGTTTGGATATGTGGAGTAAAATAATGTCCCAGTCATAAGATCATATCAGTAAACGTGTGTCTTAGGGTTAGGGATTCAATTTCTAAAGCAGAATGAAACATGTTCATTTTAACGGAACACGTTGGGGTCATAAGCAAAACTAACATGTTACACAACAGTGTGTTTGGAGAACCTATACATATATACAGTCACAGGGTTGCCAGCTCCTCACTATGGCTGTGACATCTGCAGCTTGCCCAAGTATTCTCTCGCAACACATAAACACAATCTGTTTTTCTCCCTTGCACACAATATCTCACGCTTCCTCTCTCTCTTGTGCAGACACAGCCTTATATTTTTAATACACGAACATTTGCGCAGCTGCGAACACCTTGGCTGTGGTAGGAGTTATGTCACAGTGTATTACCACATCAAAGCAAGTCTTGGGTGACAGTTAGCCTTGATGAACTGGCCTGCCAGTCTCAACTGACAAAACATTTGTCAGAAGCTGATCCACTTTTCTCCTTTGAACAGAACAAAAGCACTACTTGCTTTGCAATCCGCCGTATGTGAAAATAGAAATGGCTGTGGCATGAATGTTTTAGCAGAGACGACGACTGCAACAGCACACAGAAATAGCAGCAGAGCTGGAGCAAGGCACTCAGAGAGCATGAGCACGGTACAGTACAAGAGTACGTTGCTAGGTAACGCCAGAGCCAGTGACTGAGTGAAGCAGTGCCCTGCTAGCTCTCCTACTGCTGAAATGATGAGCAATAGCATCATTGCCATTATGGCCCCTGCAGGCTTCGCAGTAAACAGTTATCGTATTACTTATGTAAACACAACCCTTCATCATATACCCACACAGGGATTTAGGTTTATAGAAGCAGCTTATACATTATTTTATGTTATTTTCACCTTTCATCCTCCGTTCTCTTCCTAAGATGTACTGATCTGCCATATCAAAAGTTGTCCAGGAGTCTACAGTACTACACGAGACTGGAACATCGTCCCAGTTTGACTATTTTTTAATTGCACTAACGCCCTCTGGTGTTTGTATCTTGTAAAACATCTAGCAGTGACTGGAATTCCAAGTTTTTAGGAGGGTCCAGAAGCCGTTTCTTTCTTACCAGATTAATCGTACCAACTTAAATCACAACTTTTTATTTTTTATTTTTCTTTTCACATTGGTTCGATCTGCACCCATGAACACAGTTCACAAAGGTTTTGGCAGCTAGTTAGTACTATAAGCTCCAATGTTTGATCCAACCTGACCACAGAATCACATAGTCACCTGTGGAATCACATAGTCACCTGTGGTCATAGCAGATTTAATTCACGCATTTCAAATAAAACAAAAACAAAGAAAAAAGATCATTTATGATACATGTGTGTTTACCACGTACCCACATCCACACACTTTAGTAACAAAAAGTGAACGTCATTACATACCAATACCTTCCAGCTGATTAATTACTGTTAAATTGTATTAGGTTATAATAAACAAATCTTTTGGAGGTTCAATACATTCACTGAATACAAGAATAAAAACAAAATCTATACCAGCTTCTCTCTCTTTGTAAGTATAACATACATTATGTGAACTGGCTGACACACTACTGTTCTACACGCTGTTTGCCCTCTCTGCTCTCACTACACTCCTGTCAAACCTGAACAGATATTCATCCGTCATGTGAGACAGGTATCACCCTAACCCTGACCAGGAGACAGGTATCACCCTAACCCTGACCAGGAGACAGGTATAACTCTAACCTAGAGACAGGTGCAACCCTAACCTTGACCAGGAGACAGGTATAACCCTAACCCAGAGACAGGTATAACTCTAACCTAGAGACAGGTGCAACCCTAACCCTGACCAGGAGACAGGTATAACCCTAACCCAGAGACAGGTATAACTCTAACCTAGAGACAGGTGCAACCCTAACCCTGACCAGGAGACAGGTGTAACTCTAACCTAGAGACAGGTGTAACTCTAACCTAGAGACAGGTCCAACCCTAAGCCTAACTCTAATCCAGGGGCAGGTGTGGATCAGGCATCAGGCACAACTTCGCATGGCTCCGCAGAGTAGGCCCGAGCGAGCTCAGATCCACCAGCGTGTCCTGCACGGAGGCTTGATGTGCTGCTCGACTCCCTCGAAACGAGCAAAAGCCTTCAGCAACCTAAATCACAAACGTGGCGCTTATGCAGAAAGATACAAAAAAATGACATGGAACCTTGACATCAGTGTTACTTATACAGGATGTGACGTTGATGACATTGACGTATCAGGCATACTTATAGCTCTTCTGTACATGACATGAACGTGTGTAAATGTTTATTCATTTGTACTACATTGATTATGAAACTTACATGGCTTCCATGGAACACACACTAAAAGCACAATCACCATCTGCCAAACCCACCAATGTAATCGTTAGGGGATGAGTGAGAAGAATAAATGATACTTCCATGCCATCTCTCCCTGTGTCTTGTTTGTGGGTGATTTAACCATTCAACATCATTTCTAGACAAGAAACCACAACTCCACCAGTAACCACACATTTTCACTCATCAATAAAACTAGTTGTGCAGATCACTACTCTATAAATATATTAAATATGCATATACGAGTGGTATGTTTCCATGGCTAAAATCCATCAGTTTATCTGTTCGTTGTAGAAAATAAACATGACTATCATGGAGTTTTTTTATTGCCAACTGTCTGAATGAGGGGAAGAAAATACGCTGACGACAGTTGATAGAGAGCCAGACAGAACCCGAGAAAAAGACCCTCCCTGAATACTGAGAGACATCTGGGCGTGCGGCAGTCCGACGTCCTCTCAGGTCCGGTCCACAGAGGGAGTGGGGGCACTGTGGTGAGGGTGCAGGTCTGCTGGGGTCCTGCAGTAGCTCAGCAGAGGGGGCAACGGGTGTTTGAGCTGCCCAGAACACAGCAGGTCCGCAGACGGGTAAGAAGAGGGCAAGGATGGCGATGTGGTTGGTACGGACAGGCTGCCCTCAGGCAGGGCGGACAGAGCGACGGAGGGCTGGCGCGGGGCCGAGGACATGGGCGCAAGGGGCGTGGACAGGGCTGTGGACATGAGCAGGCCGTCCGACGGGATTAGACTGTGGAACGGGGACACGTCGCTGAGTGGCAGGGCGAGCACACCCCAAGAGCCATGAGAGATGTCCTCGTCCCGGGCAAGGGGCAACGTGCCTGCATCCTGTCTGGGGTCGTCCGTCTTGGCCAGGACGTTGCAGAGACGTCCCTGCAAGGGCACCCCGTCGGCCAGTTGGCCCACCGAGGAAGGTGGGGTGAGTGGGGGATGTGGAGAGGGATGAGAAGGGGAAAAGGCATCTTCCGTGGCAGGTAGTAGACTTGGGTCCAGTTCCAAGTTGGACAGGGTCTCAGCAGACAGGCGGACACTTATCAGATCGACAACGCCTCCCTCCATCCCACGACAGTCGGCCCCCTCCACGGGGCCCAACTCAGCCATGCCACTCAGACATGCAAGGGAATCTGGGTAAGAGCCCATGGCCTGTAATACTCGCACCAACTCCTCAGCTTCCTCAGAAGTGGGTAACAGCTCACTGGTTTTACCTGTGAACAAATACACACCCACAGACCAACATGCATGTTCACACACACACACACACACACACGCAGACCATCACACATAAAGAGATCAATACATATATAGCACCTGCACCCACTCACATTCACCAAGATCTGCACACAAACAATGTTTTTTTTCAGTGAGCTATAAACTCACCTTTGTGTTTTGGCATACCTATTATTTATGCAATGTTAGGTCAACTTTCATCAAAAAATGGTACAGGTTTAAAATGATCTGAATCGGAAGAATTTTAATTTTATCCATTCTCCTTTCTGTAGTCTCAGAGTGAGCCCTGTCACCTTCAAACAGATCAAAGTCTTGCAGATCGTCCGGGAATCGTGGGAGAACATCAGAGAAATCTTCCTGATTCAGTTCCAGGTCATGAGGAATGTCGCTGATGTCACTAGTTATGTCATCAGGAAATTCATCAGCACTCAGATCAGGTGTCAAGGGACTCCTGCTGACATAAGTGAGATTATGAGAAAGGAAGAAATACACAATACAGAGACTACAGTCAAGAAACACAGGGTACACAATACAGAGACTACAGTCAAGCCCAGACAACTTCCCTGCCTCACCCCTCCCCAACGACACACACACTCACAGACCCCCCCACACACACACATACCTAATCACCCCCCTCCCCAACACATACACCAACACACACACACACCACCACCAACCACACATCACAAGTGCAGGAACACCTATATCCACACCCACCTACACTCACGCTCCCACTCACCCACCCACCTCCCAAACTCCCAAATGTTGAGGCAATTCACCTGATGCCCGTGGACTGTGTCGACAGACACAAGATGGACGGCATTCCCAGGGTGTCCTGGGGCAGGGCAGGGGGAATGGGCTTCTGGGCCCGCCGAACGCCTCCCCTCCGGCTCTTCTTCTTGTGTTTTCTGCTGAGTGCTGGAAGCTTGGCCTTCTTCAGCTTGGCCTTCTTCAGCCGCTGCCGTCGTTGAAGCTGTTGCTGGTGGTGATATGTTCTGCGACTGACATCTCCACGGAGGAAGTCATCCTGCTCCAAAAGCCACAGAGAACAGATGCTTGTCTCCACATTTTTGCTCTGCCCAGGTTCCCAACACATTAGGTTAGAACAAAAACCTGAGGACTAGGCTGGGAAACACTGGTCTAGACAAGTAATAACAGGACAAAAGATTAACTGCATGCTGGAAAACTCTGGAGAGGCAAATGTGAGCTGGAACTCACTTCATCACAATATAGCAGATCAATTGTTCGAATGGAACAACTCCATACTCCCAGTGTATATGGGTAGGACCGAAGATAGTTTGATATCCAAGCTAGTGAATAAGATGCTGTGGCGGCCGGCCAACCAGGCACCGCCCACATCAACCAGGCACCGCCCACTCAAGCCTTCACAGCAGCGGGCAGCTGACCAAGCCGATGACTGGAAGACAGTGGATATAACCCTAACCCCAAGCCTAGCAAAAATGCCATATCCTGACAAATTTGTATTCACCTTACATGTAGTTTCTTTCAAATGTTTCAAATTGGGATACACCAATCCAACATGAGGATCGGGTATTGGTCAGAGAATCAAACATACATGTTTTTTCCTTCATAGCCACAACACAAAATTCACAAGATCTTAGCAATTAGAAAAAAAGTTTTACATGAAAATGTAAAACTTTTTTTAAAAAGAGTATTACATGAAAATAAAAATGGATTCTCACATTCAGCTGCTATATGTTATTTTGAATTTGCTTGCACTAAATATCTACAAATAAATGTTATGACTTTTATTTTTTTATTACTAAATTTTATTACCATGTTTGATCAGGTTATTTAAGACACTTGTGTTTTTCCATTTCAAGCTGCAACATTTTCAGCTGCACTAGATGTTTGCATGTTTAAAATGTTTGATTGTTCATTTGTTTATTCTCAGGATCAGCTGTAAGATTTTATTTTGAAATACTGTTTACACTAAATATTTAACAAAAGGGTTGATTTATTTTTGTGTTTGACAAAGTGAAGCTATTTAGTTTCAGATGACATGTTAATATATTTTAAGAAGTTTGGCTCCTATTTGTGAATCTTTTCCACATTTTGAATGCTGTGCCAAGGTTTATTTTAGTGACAAATAAACAGCAAATCAATACATTTATATCTATGTGTTAATTTGTCATATTTTGTTTTACAAAGTTAGTAAAGTTTAAGTCAATTCTGATGTCTTAAGTCTCCCCTACATGGTGAAGTATATTAATTCAACAATAGTATCTGGATCAATATTAGAACTGAAAAAGTTGGATCGGTGCATCCCTAGTTTAATCATCCACATGGCCAATACTATTTAATTTCCCTTGAACCCTAACCCTTGAACACTAACCCTAAGCCTATTTAATTTCCCTTGTATGTCATGTTTGGTGGCTCAGATAGAGGCTAGAAATGTCTCTCCTCTTCTAAGGTCAGCGGAACAGAAAGGCTACGCACCATTTTCTTGGCGTGTTCCTCACAGAGTGGCGTCTGGTGCGTGATGTCGAAGACGGGGATGGAGCACTGTGCGCCGTCTGCAAACCGTGCCGTGCAGCTGGAGAACAGCTGCTGGGAGCCGTTCTGCAAGATGTCTATAGAGCAGCATCAAGGCCACAACGCATGGACACCAAACAGCAAAAGCTACATCCTGGTGCACAAACTTTTGTTTAGACTGGCTTATACATATTTATGTTTATATTCCATAAATTTAAATATATTATATATATATATAGTGTATATGTTTATAAATGCCTTGGTCAGATTGGACTGGATTTTAAGAGGATACGCTGGAAGCAATGTCTGGTGAAAGGCAGGGATCGGTTAGCGCAGGCTTCACCGTTAACCTGAACCATGCAGCGTCCTGAGCCGCCTCCCCACGGCTCGGCAGAACTGTAGTTACAGCAAGCAAGAAAAATTCAGCTCCTGGAAACACTTCTGAGTTCTCTGACTCTAGGCATTGGTCATATATTGAATCTCAGTGCGTGTTCAAAGAATGTACAGAAACCGCTAGTGTGAGAGAGTGTGACTGTTCTAGTGTGTGTGTACGCATGAATATCTGTCCGATTTACCTCGGCACTGTTTCAGCCCGGCCCCTGTGAATGATCTGAGCGGTGCGATCGGGGTCCTGCGCTGCTGCCTGCAGCACAGCCGTGCGGAGGGTGTGGCCAGCCCTCCTTGCTCTACTGGAGCCCTTCTCCTCCCTGCACAGGAGCCTGTGTCTCTGCTTTAGGTAGGAGCAGAGCCCCGCCAGGCGCTCCTCACGAGACACGCCAGCGGAAAAACTGCCAACAGATGACCAACGCACCAACTAACGATTGTGCTCCAGTGCACATCTCTCATTTAAGTTCAAACCACGGCACTGATGCTCTAAATATGAAACGTCTTCAAAGGAGATCAGCTACACGTCTGAGCAGTTCCTGCTCTTTTCAATTTGAAATAAAGAAAAACACGAATGTAACAACAACAGCAAAAAAAAAAAAAAACAACCTATCAATCTAATCAAAGTTTGGACTAGTTTGCTGATGGGATATGAAATACCTCTCACAATGCCTGTCCTGTAGGCTCTGATTCTGATATGACACCACTCTCTGCACCAAGCCCTCATCCTCCTCTTCACTATCTTCTGACCAATCCAGCCCTAAAAGAAAGCCTGTTAACAAACCTTAAAACTTGCTGCTTACAACCTCACTGCAAAGTGGTCATTTCAAATGTGCCCCAGGTACAGGCTGGTGCTCACACACCTAAATTGGCGCTGAGATCTTCATACTTTCTCCGCTGCAGTTCGATCAGTCTCTGGAGCTGCACCAGACAATGAGCAGGCCGTCGGACAGGGTCTGGGAGTACTGTCGCTGGCTGCCCACGCGTGCCTGGAGTGATGGGTAGAGCTCTTCTGGAGAGGATGGGCTCAGGGTGCGTCTCAGGTTTGAGGTTGCTGACGAGCGGCCTGGCCGAAGTCCGATGACCAGTGTGAGGATGAGCCGTTGCGCACGGTGGCCTCGTAGGGCCTGGGGTTGGGATGGGTGTGGGAGAGGAGGCAGGTCCCACGGATACCTGTTCAGGTCCTCCAGACTTCAAAGGGGCAGGGTGAAGGCGGCAGGGGGAGGGGGAGAGAGGGGCGACCAGTGAAAGCACAGCCTGCCCTGTTCGGTTCTGGATGGGACTGGGAGCAGGGTGGCTCAGAGCCTTTTTCCCCAAGCTGCTTTCTTTCCTCGCTTTTTCCCCTTTGCAGAAGGCGTAGGGGGGCAGGGGCAGCAGGCAAGCAAGGGGTGAAGTCGAGGTTGGGCTCAGACGCCCGTTGGAGGCCTTCAAAGCCAGGGAGGGTACAGTGATGTTGAGGGCCAAAGACTCAAGAGCATCTTGCTTCTTCTTCCTCTCCTTCTTAGGCAGGACACCCATCACTTGCAGGTGACTGCTGCAAAAACTGTCAGGCATGAACAAAACATCAGGGGACCACACTTAAGCACAACCCTGCCGACTCATGCGTGTGAAGGCGTACACTCACGTGCGGTCCTGGGTCTTGGGGATGGGGTTAGTGCAGCGCTGACGGTTATACTTGGCTACATATTCGCACTGTCTGAAAGGAGCGGTTCGGTCCTCCAGGACGTGACGGATGCAGAAAGCATATCCGTTAAGCCGCCGCTGTTTGCACAGTTTTGGACTGTATGAGCACAAAGGCTTGCGGTCCACCTCCGAGTAGTGGATGTGTTTCCCTTCATACATCCCAGGGCTGGAAGTCTCCGAAACATCAGCTGTCAGACAAATACTTTATTATTATGACACATATCTAACAGTAGGAGGGACTATGTGAAGCAAAGAGTTCTGGCATCAGATAACTAATGATCTAGACCTACAGTTTTTTTTTTTATTGTTAAATAGTTTTTTAATTATGCAAGTAGTAATCCTAGTGTGAGTATTCTACGTTTTCAGTTTTGTGGATTACTATTAATAATTAATAGTTAATTAATAGTCAACCACAACAAAACTAATTTACCTCTGTGTTAAATATTGGAAACATGTTAATGTTCTAAGTAATGTTATAAACAATGAGTTACTAGCACTGGTAAAATGCGGTTACATGTAATGTAGGACAATTACAAGTGCGCTATAAACGTTAATAAAGAATGTATGTACTTTATAAAACGGCACTTTACCAGGGGAGAATTTACAGCATGAAGCGATAACCCCAAATATCTTCAATGCATCTGTGGTACTATCTCGATCCCTATTAAAAGAACGGGAAGACAACGCTTTAAAAGGAAATTTCTTAATTTATGACGACAATATCTACACGAGACCCAGTTTAATCTTCACACTAATAAAATAAACAGTTTTGAGTAGGGCTTGATCAGGCGAACTACTCAAATAAACAGTTTTGAGTAGGGCTTTATTAGGTGAACTACTCAAATCGAGTAAATCTGCAAGGACATAGTACTGGTACGTTTGACATGCAAAGCAACTTTCAAAACGCAAGGGGACGGTGGACAACCTTCCCGCCTACCATTCTATCTTGCACTTGGGTAGCATTATCAGTTACTTATGAGACTAGGATTAGGCAAGACGCTCGTAGCGCACTCAGTAACAATTTGGTTACTTTGCTATGGATGACAAGAAAGAAAACAGCGGAAATATAGAGCGGCTGTAGATACATAGGTCGAGTTCGAGACGAAAAAATTGAAACATTATATGAACATGTTTTATCTAAAGATAATTTGTTTGTCTTGACAGATATTTTTAGATCGTACTGCCTGGGTTTTTTAAACGCAAAATCGTATGTCGTAGCAAAATATGCCTCGTTTTATGACCGTGACATTTTAAAAACAGCAAGCATTTATATTCGCTTTTAATAGCTTAATAAACATTTTTTACATTTTTCTTATTCAGAAAGATTAGTCTTATTTGGACTTTAGCTTCATATTTTACTGTAGAAATGCCGTTTAAAAATGAATTTCTTAGTTACCGTCGGCCTACGAAACCTTCGAAATCCTCCCGAGTTGGGTATTGAGCAACCGCTCTGCCTCGCCCGATATGCGGCCTTCCTCTTTATCCGAGTCCGGTGCTTCGCGAGCCGCTTGCTTCTGACTGTAGCTTAGCCTACTACCACTTACTAGATTAGTACAGATCTTTTCCTACGCTCGACGGCTCTTAAGACTAAACGGGGTTATTTCGGCTCTTATTTTCTGCGTATATCGTACGATAATCTTAATTTAATTCAAGCGTGTAATTTTGAACGAAACCCGTAAGCATTTCGTTGCCTGTAATTTCAATAAACTAGCCGTATACATCGAGAAGAGGGTGTTGGTTTTGTCATCGGATCGAGGCTTCTTACAGCACTACTACAGGCACTGGGGGGACATGACAACAGCCTACAGTACAACAACAACCTCTGCAACCATTTTGGAATTCAACTTTGTATGTTCGGAAATTTTAAAGCTGCTCGTTTTCAGTGAAACACTTAAAATTGAATGAAGAGTTTACTGTCATGCCGTTATAAGTGGATCAGGATGTGGTTTAGTTTTTTTAAGCCCCTGTCAGTGGTTTTAACTTTGAGGGTATCTCCCTCAAGTCTTTGCCGGCAGCCTCATCCTCCCACGTCTCATTCATGCTTGGAGTGACATCATGAACTTGAATTTCGTGGCAGCGCGACGAGCTGGTCTCCAGTCCGATCATTTCCCATATTCTTTCATTACTGCTCAATAGGGCAACATGTATTTTTAAGACAGTATAAAAGTAGAAGTGTATCTATATATCTATGTAAAAAGTAACAGGATTCCCCATCATGATGTCAGCAATGTTTTTCACAACCTAAGTATTATGAATACTGTCCTTATTGATGAATATGTGCCAGTTTACATGGTCACACATAAAACCAACTCGAACAGCTAAATGATTTAAAGATCACCCCCACCAAAAAAAATAATAAAAATAAAAACATTTAAATGCTGACAAGTTTTGTACATTATAAAAACAGTGGAAGTAATGTATATCCTATGTATACAGAAGTAAATATTCAGAACATGTACCACCTACCACACAACACTTATTTTGACAGCTAAATGTGAGGGTAGACCATAACCTGAAATGATTTTGGACTACATTTACCAGCACATATAGAGGACATGGGGCAACTAGATATGATACAGCTTTTATTCATCAGATTTTAATAACAATGACATCTTGCCTCAGCATGCAAATGAAGTCTTTACAATGCTGTTATTGGTGTATTTAAATAAAAGCAAAAGTAAACCCTAACATTTAAGATGGTTTATAGAGAAACAAACCTTTTGGGACTAATTACAAAATTACCCAGAAACCTTGGTTTACATGTACTCTCTCGAGTGTCTCAGGAGCAAAGCTACAGTGAACAGGTAAAGGTGTGCGATTCTTAGCAGATAGCAGGTTCCTCTACGGCCTCGGCTCCTTCTGTCACAGCTTTCACACACTTGGCCATTGTTTGGGAGGCTCTACTGATGGAGTCTATGAAATACAAATTAAATAAAAATTAACATTTTAATTTCCAGATAAAAACATCACAAACTGACGCAGGTACATGCTGGACCTGACTACCCGACTATTCTCTGGAACCGAGCCCTCTCTAAATGCTTTTCCTTCCCTAAGCCTCAGAAATGCCTTTATTTTGATTTCTAGTTATTATACTCTCCATTATTATAAAGATAAATAAAACCAGACTATTGTTTATAATATTATCTTCCATGAAGAGTTCTGTTCATCTGTTGTTACCTTTAATTTTTCCCCTACTCCACCCCACCCCACCCCAAAAAGCAAAATGAAGGAATACAGTAGTAGAGAAAGGATTATTGCCAGGTTCCTTACCGGTCATGTAAAAGTCTTTCACGGAGAGCTGAGGGGGAACGAGGGGGACTGCAAGCAATGATTGGCTGACAGTCTTGGAGAAAGAAAGGAAAAAAAAAAAAAAAAAGTTATGATCAAATCAGATCCGTCTTTAAAAAAACCAAAGAAGAGGAGAAGAGAAATAAAACCAACCTTAGAAAGCTCATTGGCTTGACTGAAGAAGTTAGCTTCCTCCACATCATCGTAACGTACTAGGTTAGGTGACACCTCTGTCAGCCTCTTCCTGACCTCTTCTAACGTGTCATAGGGCAGAGGTACTCCAGCCACCTGGGACACATGAACACAGTAATACAAACTGTAAAAGATGCCCGAGTGAATAAACAGCCCCAAAGACTGATATACACTGTAAACACACCAAGACCTCAGCACTGTCAGACTGGAATTCACTGGACACACAGCTGCAGCAGATGTCCGACATATACCTCGGAGATAGCCCTGAGGATCTTCCAGTCCTCTCGCGCCAAGCCAGGTGGGGTGACGGCGACTCTGGTCTGCTGGGCGCGCCCCTCTGTGTTTACGTATGTGCCGTTTTTCTCTGTGTATGCTGCACCTGGCAAGATGATATCAGCCATGGGTGCTCCTACATCGCCATGGTGACCTGCATGAGAGCAAAATTCCAATCCATCACCATCACTGCTTTTACTCAATTCACCTAAAACATGAATTATTATGATGCACTTGTTACTGTTATACACTTTTACAAAGGCATCTGTTATGTACTATTACACCAGTGTTATTTACCCAGGTTCTTGAGCAGTCCTACCCTGGTGATTTAGGCTGGTGTCTGTGCAACAGATGACAGACTAACCTTGGTATATGATGAAGCAGTTTTTGGGCAGGTCTGCCCTAGTGATGCAGCCTGCATCAGCTCCCAGCAAGAACAGCACTTTCGGAGGGTTCTTCCTGATAGCCTCTATTCCAGGTTTATAACCTAGATCTAAAGCAGCCACTTGACTGGCTACTCTGTATAATAATAATAAAATGTAAAAAACACACACACGCGCGCACACACACACACACCAGTTATTTTTGGAATTAAAAAGGTTACATTTCTTCACTTTCTAGACATGGTGTAAGCCTAGCTGGTAACCTCCAAAGAATCCTGGAGTAAGGTAGTTCAGTGTAAGGTAGTGCTGACCACAGGAGGACAACTTTCCTTCAGCCTCTTTAAAACTGACCCAGTTAACTTAATAACTGAATATTGCTGTAAAGCAGGAGGGGTGAAACCAAACTGGTTGAGGAGTAATTCACCAGTTAATGTCTTGAAATATTCCATGTTAATCCATCCACCAGAGCATTTGACACATCTCAAGAGTTGGGGGAAAAGCCACATAATCTAATGTTTGAACACAGAACTGGACCAACCTGTGCAACACATTCAGGACCTTCCACCCGTCCTCCACTCCGCTGGTGACGCGAGCGTTCTGCGCGATTGTGGACACAGCGCTGAAGATGGCACCACCATCTGTCCTCTGAAGACAGGAGCTTCCCACCACCACCATCGGCCGCCTGGCCTGGGCCAACACCTGACAGAAGGGGTACAGCACCGTCTATCATCTGTACTTCTAGTCATCACACAACAAGACAAAATAGTCCATTGGATCTACAAGCAATGCATTTTTAAGCTGGAGTCAGTAAATTAACAAATAGCTTAATTAGTCCTGATGGTACAGTTCAGGTAATATGATCCGTTTGTGAGGGGTAGCAGGTGGTTGGGGTGCTACAGGTAAGAATTGCACATCACCTGGCAATAAGGGTGAGTTCCAGCAGCAATTTCCTGGAGCACCTGAGGGTTATCGCCCAGGTGGTTGTAGGTGTAGCTAAGATCCACTTGATGTCCAACCAAAGAAACCTGCAACTCATTATGTAGCCAACTATAAAAATAGAAAGAGAACAAGTTGTTTTAAGCCATCATAATGAGTTAAACTATCCGGTGCTATTATTAAAGTATCAGGTGCTATGCTGGCACCCACCTCTTGCGGATACGAGCATTAAAGAGTGGGGCCTCATAGCGCGGGTTCGTTCCGATCAGAAGCAGCAAGTCGCACTCCTCGATGCCAGCGATGCGAGTGTTCAACAGGTAATTAGAGCGCAGGTCAGTTCTGGGGGAGTTTCAGAAAAGAAAGAAAGAAAGAAAGGAGAGATTCAATCATGCTCTAAATCCAGAGAACAGGACAGTTTCTCTGATGCAGTAGTGAACTACACTCACCCAGCACCTGCCACAGGGAAATTCTCCTCTGTGCAGAGCAACTCGCTGTCCAGTTTGTTTAGCAAGTCCTTCAGGGCCACAAGGGCTTCCGCATCAGCCATCCCACCAGCAATGGCTGCTACCTCAGACCCCTGCACCCCCTGTAGCTGTGATCCAAGTCACACACACATTTCTTACTCATACTACGTGGGGCTTAATTTTGTTTAACACCCCTACAGAATTACACAACTTTTGTTATTGTAAAACGTGCACATGTATAACTATCAGAAAGCTGGATAGATGTGCATCACAATAACTTTTCTTATGGTTCTGGAAGACATTTACCACGCCAGCTACACGCGTGAGGACATCTTCCCAGAAAGTGGGTACAAGCTGGCCAGTGGGATCCTTTATCATGGGCTGGGCCAGACGCTGGCGCTTCAGCCCATCATAGGCAAACCTGAAAGAGAAAGGGCGAGAGTGAAAACGCAAGGGAAGTGAGACGAGTGCAGCACACTGAAGAGCAGATTTAGAGGGCAGTAAAAGCAAGGAGCCATTACATAAAATACATTAACAACTAGCTTCTCTCTCCCAGAATTCAATTTAACATCCTGTTAGAATGAATAGTGTGAGAGGAAGCAGGCAGTAGTTTTGTTTGTATGCTGTTAGCTCACCTGGTCTTATCTGAGATCCACTCCTCATTGATGTCTTCATTGAGACGAGGCAGGACTCTCATTACTTCCCCACTTCTTGTGCTCACCATGATATTAGAACCAACTGCATCGAGCACGTCAACAGATTCGGTCTTCCTATTACCAGAATGCATAATGCACTGTCTAGCTGCCCAGGGTTAGGGTCTCATACATGGTTAGCCAACACTTGGAAACCCTCTTTGTTTATTTATTTTTGCAGAACACTGTTCTTTAATTTCCAAAACGTATAAATCATAATTTCTAGCCCAGTGATCACAAGTCTTACCTGGTCTCCCAGGGTCGGGCTGTGAAAGCATAGGGTTTGGAGGTCAGTGCTCCCACAGGACACACATCAATCACATTCCCAGACAGCTCCGACATAAACATTTTCTCTACGTAAGTGCCAATCTGCATGTTGTTCCCACGGCCTGTGGTGCCCAGATCCTGCACGCCAGCAATCTCACTAGCAAATCTGGAACAGAGAGTGCAGCATCACACACACAGCATCATACACACCTACACGGGCCTGCACTACAAGTTCATCACACACAGTCTCACACAAACACACAGCATAACACTAGCACAGCATCATACACACCTACAAGGGAATGATGAACCCGCCCTACAAGTTCATCTACACATTTCTTATATTTTTGTTCATTATCATTAAAAGCAAACTAAGAAACATGAGAAATCAACTATATAATTCATGTTCCTATTTATCCTTCAATTGACACAAATTTCAACATGACTGTGTAAGACACGAGAACCCTGGAGACACACACGCACACACACTTTTTTTTTTTTTTTACCGGACACAACGTGTGCACTGAATGCAACGCGTCATGATCGTTTTGATGAGAGGGCCAATGTTCTTGTCCTCCACCGCCCTCTTCCCCTCTGTGAAACGACTTCTGTCTGAACCAAACATTAACGACTGGTCCTACAATCACACACCAATCACACAGAGTCAATACACTCTACATGCATTTTTTAAGGTTTGCTACATTTGTTTAGTCTAAATGCATCAAAGACGCGTGCCAGCCTACCTGCAAGTCACACTCTCCTCCCTGGTCACAGATTGGACAGTCAAGAGGGTGATTGGCAAGAAGGAACTCCATGACTCCCTCTCTACCAAATGAAAGACACTACACTAAGCAATTATCATCCACGGCTGTAGGGTTACAGATGAAGTGTCGCTCAGCACACCTGGCCTTCCGTGTTTTCTCCGAGTTAGTGAGAATGTTCCACCCCTTCATGACCGGCATAGCACATGCTGCAACAGGCTACCAAGAAACAACAGACATTTTTATCTTGAGTTTGGGTTCTTGTGACCATACACAAACAGCTTTGGATTTTTTTTTTTAATGCACTTTTGGATTTTTGTTTATTACAATTGCACATAAACAGTAATATCCAAATTAGTGCAAACGCTCAGCAAATGTGGCTCACAACTGGAAAGGTTATTAGAAGATTCCTTATGGAAACGGAGTTACCTTTGGTGCACGCTCAATCTCCACAAGACACATGCGACAGTTTCCTGCCACAGACAGACGTTCGTGGTAGCAGAAACGAGGAATCTGCACCCCAACCTTCTCGCAAGCCTGTGTACAGAGTTGGCAACTTTGAGGATATGTTTCTAGGTGCCTTTTCAATGTTCAAAGTTTAGATTAAGGGAGCACGTTAAAGGACACCATCGAGTCATCACCTGCAGTACAGTGGTCCCTGGTTCAACCATCACAGGTTTGCCATCTACAAACACCTCAACCATATTACTCGAAGCCCGGACCGATGTCCTTACTGTAAAAAAAAAAAAAAAAAAAAAGCCAGTACTGCATATTAGTTTATAGGCTTCTATGCAATCTTATGAAGAATATATATGGGTGAAAATACAAACAATATTCAAGCCAACTGTCATGAATTCTGATGAGCATGACAAGAGAATTTAAATATAACAACTTGTAATGAAAGGATATTTGCCTAGCACAGTGAGACTTATTTAACTACAGCTGTGACACACTGAGACTCTCCAGCTCATTTCAGATGTTATTTTTGCTTCACAATAAAGGTGTATGTATTGGAGAATTACGTCAGTGCAGAATTAACACTAGTGCAGGCTTTGCTTCAGTTCAGGCCAACACCTGCTGCCTGTCTGTAATGTCTGTACGTACAGTGACATTTCTACGTACAGTGACGGTATGGACGGTTTTGACAGTAACTCTTGAAAAACACGGGATGCGAGTAGGTTTACCATTGGCGGAGTTGGCGAGGGATATTTTTGAGTGGGACGCCCCAGCTAAGGCCCGACCGATTACTGGTAAACGCAACATGACGCTGCCAAAGGAAAAAGGATGACGATATAAGTACATGTAACATTTATCCACAGACCAGTAGCCAGTAGCTAGCACTGTAAAGTGATCAACTGTGCACATATCATTCAGATTAATAACAAATGAAGTGTAGCTATATATGTAGCTAGCTAGTGCAAGCTAAGTTTTCCAAGTTATAATAGTAGTTAGCTGACTAGCCAATAATAAGCTATGCATTTAAATATAAGATGGCATTGAAGCCTGTAATTGCGCAAGGAGTGCCTAGGAGTGCATCCTATGTCTAATATAAACAAACATAACCCGTTTATAATAAAACGTTTAAAATAATACCTTAGAATAATAGGTATTCTAGACAAGTAAAGCATAGAACGAAAGAAGCTTAAACATCTGCATGAGTACAAGCGCTTTCAAAAGTAATGTCTGCATTTGGCACCTCTAGCTAGCTAGAAAGCTAATCGCTGGTCAAGCCAAGGACAGATAGAACATTTCTGTTTATTCCACGTTGTGCGTTTTATTGATCCATGCAATTTTCAAAGTTATATATTAACTACAAACATGAAACAGTTGCGACTCAGTAATATAAAAATAATAACCGTACATCTTACCTTGACGCTATTTGGCCTTCTAGACCAGAACAGCGTAACTATACCAGCGCATCCGACTAGCAATGAAGTTTTCGTAGGGTTCCGCCAACAATGACGGAAATTAACGATTCAGTTCACAGGCGAAAGATAAAACTGAAATTATGCCAATAATTAGATTAGAATGTAATAACTACAGTCAATAAGGTTACAGTCGTTGTTTTAATGTGGCAATGCTACACCAACAGTAAACAGTAGTGTAGCAATAAATATTTAAGGCTGCACTTAATCTTGACCTATCACCTTAATTCAAAACGTCACTTCCGTTCTCCAGCCATCTTTACGGTCTAAAACTATGATTTAGGAAGAATGTTTCCCCTTTTATTAGTGCACGCAAATTGAATTTTATTTGTAGTTGTTATGTTTCCATCAGTTACAATTCAATTCATGCTTTCAAAATGTTTATAAACCTACATTCGTAAGTAATTTCATTTCAGCTACCCCAGCAGATTCAGCACGCCATTTTAATGGAAACGAGAGAGATAGAAATTGCGTTAAATGCGTTAAATAACTACATGGTTCGTTTTAGTGATACATTTGGTATTCCGTTACTTTTAGTTTAAGTTTTGGAGTGGGTCAATAAAAAAGAGGAGGAGTCATGGCGTCAGCGGTATAAAGGCTTTTACGTGTTCCTCTCTCGTTCCTTCGCTCTTCCGCCAACTCGAAAGACCGACGTTTGCGCACGAGGTCTTGCCGATAATTTTAGCAATGGGCTTCGGTGACCTGAAAACTCCTGCAGGGCTTAAAGTCCTTAATGACTTTTTGGCAGATAAAAGCTACATCGAGGGGTAAGTAAAAAAAAAACCGCATGGTATACATGGTAAGTAGTCTTAACTAGCTGTTTAGCTTTTGGTTTCATCCGTGTGAGTGTAGTAGCTAACTAGCTACCCTGTCTATATTGTGCGTACCTTGCCAGCCAGTGTTGGTTAAGTTATTTTGAATATGTATGTTTTACAAGGTTCACAACCTTTACTAAAATGTGTAGATATATTAAAGTGAAGTGAACACATGGAGGCACCGGTGTACTGAACTCGAGCATTTTTTTTTTGTCTTTACGTGGCATTGACCCATGGCTGTATCTAGATGGCAAGATTTACTAGAACTAGGAAGAACCACAAACGTTTGTACTGCTTGTATTCACTGTTCCTTTGTCTCACAGGTATGTACCATCCCAGGCTGATGTTGTGGTGTTTGATACCCTGTCCAGTGCGCCCCCAGCTGACCTGTGTCATGCCCTTCGTTGGTACAACCACATTAAATCTTACCAGAAGGAGAAGTCCAGGTAAGCATTCATATCATTAGGTGTCTCTGTGATCATCAGCTTGCCCAGTATGTGATGAGTGACTCACCATCTTTCGCCTGAGTAAATGATGCACAGTCCTTTAAATCCTGACACACCTGGGAGATGAAGGTGTTGATGTGCTTGTAGGTGTGTATAGATCTTACACCCCCCTCCCTCCCCCTCTCAACACCACAGCCTCCCAGGAGTAAAGAAGCCCCTGGGGCAGTACGGCCCTGCTGGTGTGCAGGACACAACTGCAGGGGCCCCTGCGGCCAAGGATGAGGAAGAGGACGATGACATCGACCTGTTCGGGTCTGATGAAGAGGAGGTATGTGTGATGTCTTTAAGGTTCCTCTGCTAACAGTTTCTCTGGAACCATGATGATTTTTCTCACCATCTTTCAACTGATGTCATGATGGACCTTTTTCATGCCTGATTACCAGAGTATGTAGATACATGTTGTTGTGGGTTCGGTTTCTTTGGTTGAGCTTATGGTTGCCCCTTCCCCTCCCATAGGATGAGGAGACCAAGAGGATCAAGGAGGAGAGACTAGCAGCCTACAATGCAAAGAAGTCCAAAAGTATATTAATTTCTGCTCATTTAGTTGTTGCTGGTGGTAGATCTATAGCAATTGTCAGTGTTCCTGCTTCTGTAGTTGCTCTGACTTGAACCTTTAACCCTAACCCTCTCGCAGAACCAGCCCTTATTGCCAAGTCCTCGATTCTTTTGGACGTCAAACCCTGGGATGATGAAACTGACATGGCCCAGATGGAGCAGTGTGTTCGAAGCATTCAGCTGGATGGCCTGGTTTGGGGCCAGTGTAAGTTCAACTACATTTGCTTTTAGTTTGACATGGAGCACAAGTATACAGTTGTGGGCCTTTTAAATGGATGTTTGTTGGATTTCTTGTACTAAATAAATGCCAATACTTCTCTCCACAGCTAAACTTATTCCTGTTGGTTATGGTATTAAGAAGCTGCAGATCGCATGTGTGGTAGAAGATGACAAAGTGGGAACAGATCAGCTGGAAGAGCTGATCACTGCCTTTGAGGACTGTGTGCAGTCCATGGATGTGGCTGCCTTCAACAAGATCTGAAACTTGTGAAAAGCATTATACAATAAAGTAGCACTTGAATACCCTTGAATACAAGCGATGCTGTGTTCCTTTTCAGCACCACCCCCACTCCACGAATTATCCTTTCTCGCTGTTGGGCATGTGTTCAGAAGGGCTGTGTAGGAGCCTAACCTGCTAAATGAGTTCATGGAATACATGCTGACGCATGCGGAACCTGTTGCAGCAGCCCTTTTCCCGCACTATTTTGAGTTTTAGTTTCGAGACCTGAAAGGGTTGGGTTCTCGCGCTATCCGTTTACGTCACAACGAGAAGACCTGCAAAATACGGATGCCGATGAGATCTGGAGTGAACATCTAGTAGGTAGAATAGCTATTTCTGCATCTAGCAAGTCACTGTCTAGTGTTAAGAATAAATTATTTTGCAATTGCGCGTTAACTTCAAATAAATTGCTTGGCCTGTCGTCATACTACGGGCTTGCTAGCAGCTAGTTCAGCCAGCTAGCTAGAGAGCTAACTAGTCCCCGAACATTTCCGCTAGGTCTTATTTAGCCGTTTAAGGTTCAAAACGCGCATTTTTGCCAAGTTTATATCCGATAGCTAAGTGGGAGTTCGTGTTCAACGTTATCTGTTAACGTCATTTGATTAAAGCCCGCTGATCAATATGGAAGATTTAAAGCCTGCTAATCATATTTGAAATGTGAATGCAGGCCGACTAACCCAAGTTGACTAGCGAACTCGCTTTCTCGAGTCAGATTTATCTAATCCGAATGAACCGAGAAGAGAGGACGGCGAGCCAGAGGACTGAACGTGTAAGGATTAACGTGAGCGGATAAACATTTACATTGGTTGGTAAAATCTAATTAGTAAAGCTAATCAACTTTGTGACCGTCAGGTAACAGGAGTGCAAAAAAGACTCAAATCTTTGGATTGCAGGCATCTAGGAATACGAAAACTCAATTCCTTATTGACGCTTCCGTGTTTTTGTTTAAGATGAGACTTTTAAGTCCTAGGATGTGCCTGTCCGAAAGTCTGTGCGTGATGTGAATTGCCAGCACTGTAAACTCGCATCCTCTCTCCTGGCAGGTGAGTAAATTTGAACAAGGGGCGATCTGTCATAAACACAGACAACCAAATCTCATTGCTCGTGAAGCACACGTGTTGCTGCTGTTAAAGAGTACTATGACGGCGAAGGGCCCGTTCACGCTGTTAAAAGTATAAAGTCTTGAAATGCCTTTGTTGAGTCGATGTCTTGGATCTCACTTACTTTGAAAACATTTTTTCCTTGATGCATTAAGACCGAAAAGTGCGTTTCTCGTAATTTCTTGTAGATGCAGAAAGACTGCAAGCTAACATGGATAATACTAACCCTGACCCCAGCAGGTGAGTTACAGTGATATATGATAAGAATAATTTCTACTAAGAAAAATAAATACTTCCTGCATGGTTAGCAGTGGGTCAGTTTATTATATGCACCTAATATTTTCATTTCGCTTTAATCTGGTCAGATTTCAGAATGTTTTCCCCTCTTTTAGATTCAGCCTGGTATTAACCAACCAAAACATCGCAGGCAGCATTTTGTCAGTAATGAGATTTGTTTCTGGCCTCAGGCCAGTGTATCAGCACATTGGATGTACAATAAAACAGACTGAAGTGCAGACAAGGGCCTTTATTTCACAAAAAGTCAAAGTCAAAAGCTTTTTCATCCTGTTCTGTACATATATCTTCTCTACCTCACCATATTATGCAAAACTCTGGTTCACCCCAAGAACTGTAGGTTGCATTTTCTTAAAATGTACATTAGTTTCTTTTACTCACGTGTCATATTTGATCCACATTGTTCTATATTGGTATAGTTCTAATAAGGTCTTAATATGCATCCTTATAGAGGCTATATTTTCGCTTAGTAGGTGCTGTTCATATCTTGAAGACTATGATGATTATCAGTTTTCTTAATGATGTAGGACCAGCAGAGGAGAACAACCGGTTGCTGGTCCCTCAAACCCCTCCCAGCGACAGGGATTCTGCAGTTGCTGTCAGATCTTCTATAACAGCGT